>JAPVLO010000056.1:6002500-6631250 GCA_027257055.1 Cephalopachus bancanus | reverse complement strand
GCCACGCCGCCGAGCCGCAGTCCGGCGCCCCGAAATTAATTAACGCATTAATAAGAGGGCGCCATTAGCCATGTGCCCACACAAATGGCCGTGCGAGAGGAATGCACCCGCAGGGAAACAAAGTTACTTTCTCAAAGCGGCACCCCCCACGGGCACCCGCGCGCCCCCCGAGACACGCGCAGCCCCGGCACCCCGCGGGACGCACGCCCCGGCCCGGCGCCGCGGCCCGCGGCCCGCGCCCCGCGCCCCCCGCGTCCCCCGCGCCCCCGCGCCCCGGCCGGCCCCGCCGCGGCCCCCGCCCCGCCGCGCCCCGCAGCCGCTTACCTGGGTGAGACAGAGCGGGGAATACATAACTGCCGGGCGCCGGGCGTGCGTGCGCGTCGGGTGTGCGGGCTGGAGGTGTGCGTGAGTGCGGGTGAGAGGGGAGAGAGGGAGAGGGGGAGAGAGAGACGGAGACGGAGAGAGGGGGGAGAAAAAAAATCAAGCCTGCTTCTTGCGTTCACATTTCCAACTCGGCTCAACTGCGGCCGCAGGCGCTAGAGCCGCTCCATGAGCTGAACTTTAACCCCGCCTAGAGTTTCCCTACACTCCACTATACATGCCTCCCGTCCGCGGGCGTTAAAGGCATAGCGCACCCGCTCCCGCGCCCGCGCCGCCCGGCCGGGTGCCCGCGAGCTGCCCGCGCGCCCGCCTGCGCCTCCGCTCTGCACCGCACCGCACGGCCGCCGCCCGCTCGCGCCGCCGCCGCCGCCGCCGCGGGGGGAGGGGGCGTGGGGGAGGGGGCGGCTGCGGCGCCGCGCGGCCAGCCGGGTCCGAGGCTCCGCGGCCGCTCGCCGGCTCGCTCGCGCTCTCCCTGGCGCTCCCCCTCGCCCGCCCGCCCGCTCTCCCGCTCTCCCGCTCGCGCCCGGCCCCCGCCCCCCGCCCGCGATCAGCGCATTACTGGGTAGCGCAGTGAGGAGCAGTTACGGTCTGGACTCCCGGGCGGCTATAGGCTGCCACAGGATGTGCTTAAGCAAACAAAACTACTTTTCCTCGCCCCCTCCCCCCGCCCCCGCCGCGGACCTTCGCGGACCTCGGTGCCGGACTTGGGCAACTTTGCCAGGTGGCCCCGCGCGCCCCCCGCCCCCGCGCCGCCCCCCGGGCCGCCGTGTGGGCACCGAGAGAACCGAGGAGGGGGTGCGGGGAGGGGGGAGGAGGAAGAGGCTGGCCGGGCGACGTATTTGCATGTATGCAAATTGCTTTGGAAAATCAGACCTCCTAGGTAACTTTTTTCCCCCCTCTGAAATGCGGTAAGACTCGAAGCATTGTGATCTCTCCAGCGAAGCTTTCTGTGGGAATAGATTCGTCGGCAGAGGTAATTATGCACACAATCCTGCAAACTTAGTGCAGCTCCGGTCCTACGGCATTCAGTGGCGGGGGTGGTGGGGACTCGTCGCACACAGGAGAATCGCGGGATTCGGGATGGGAGGTGGGGGGGGTCTGGAGAAGTGAAGGCGGAGATTAATGAGCAGAAGTTCTCCCTCCCAGGACTGTGAAGCTGGTGGGTCTGGACACAGACGCCATAGGAAAAGTTCTATCACGTTCAGAAGCAACAGTGGTTGAGCTGGGGTATCTTTTTCTTTTCGGGAGGAAAAGAAGATGGGAAGGGGGTGTCCCCGTCGGGAAGGGAGACGTTCTGATCCACAGACGCGTGCCCACAACTGGACACAGGCTATCATTCCCGGCCCTGTTTCTGGGACACCCCTGGAAGGGTGCCTCTTAAGGATCCCCTTTTTCCTCCCCCAGGTAATAGTTCTTAAAATGGAAAAGAGCTTCCTGCAATTATTTTAGGTTTGCTAAAGTATTGTTTTGGCAGAAATGGGGGGTGGTTTTTAGGGTTTGGCAAGTTGCCAATAAGCCTGCTTTTCCAGTTTTTTTTTTTAAACCTCATATTTTCTCTCTAGGTTCTCTTATCTTCTAGAAAAAGAAATCGAAATATATTATGTATGTATTATATATATTTATATACCTGCCTTCTCCAAACCCCCATCCCATATTTTCTTCCTCTTCTCCCTCATGGTAGTTTGCAGCCTGCTGCATTTGACAACCCTTCCAACGGGAAAGAGAAGGGTATCACGTTGAAAGACCCTGGCACACAGACAGGGGAGTCTGCTCCTTGGTGGAAGTGACACACTGGAGTCCCCGAAGAGGGGAAATGCCTGTAGGAGTGACCACTGGCAAGTGAGGGTGAGTGATGTGTTAAGGCCACTCTCGTTAGCTTTTTTTTTTTTTTTTAAACAAGGGGCAGGAAATAGTCCACTGGAGAAAGAGCAAGATAAAACCTCTGAAATAATTCTGCATCTGCCTAAAGTTATTTTATGCTTGTGATCAAGTTCCTTTTTGGTAAAATAACTCCCGAATGCTCAAGAAACCATTCTCTTTCCTCCCACCCCCCAGCCATTCTCAGATTATTTATTAAGGAGTGAAGAGAAATAACGACTTCAACCCTTAATGAACGAGTCCAATTTTCCAAACTAAACAACTGCTTTTTCTTAGTTCCTCTCGCATTTCAGTAGGGAAGAAACGTCCTAAGAGCTAAGCCGAGTTACACAGACAACATCCCTGGCCACGAGAATCTTTGCTGGGATCTATAACTTCAACGCGCTCCAAGTTTCCTCGATAGAAGTTTCTGGCTGGAGGTCCTAACATGTAACTGAGGCACAGTGAGAAGTTATTGTTCAGAGTGTGTACTCTTGGGAAGTTCTCTTCCAGAGCAGATTAAAATCTTTCTTTTGGTGTCTTAAAAGATACACTTTACATCTGCCTCTTTTCAAAACACCAAAGATTCTTTCTTTTGATTGAGTCTCAAGGAAAGAAAAAAAACTTAAAAAAAAAAAAAGGACTGGCACGTCGCCCTCTTTTTTAAAAAATGGAGGAGAGTAATTTAATGCTGATATTTCGACTTTAAAACCTTCTTTTGTTGCAGCAGTGGATGTGCCCGCGATTTCCAGCTTTCTGCGGTTAGCAATATTATCTTAAGTAACTTTTGGCGCCCTTCGTAAGACTTTTGGATATGGGACGATTGTTTGCGCCCTCTAGGCAAGGGCTGGATCCAAGTTCAGCACCAAAGCCCTTCACATCCGCTCCTGCTTTCTCTCCTATCTCCGCCAGCTCCCGCTCCCTCCCCCGCGGGGGGGGGGCGGGAAGGCGGGGGAAACACTACAAAGCACAGTTCCAACTACAGCCTTTGGAAACAAGACTGAGAAAAATACAGTAGAAGAGTTACAGTTACAGAAAGGGCTTCTGGTAACTTTCTCTCCAACAGGCATAAATTTCAACACACACACAAAGAAACAGATGTTCCTCAAAGGGCAGACTGGGGGTAAAAAACATTTCCAACTCTCTCCCCTCGTCCCAAGTTGCAAAAGTAAATCCTTGTCCGGAGTTCACAAAGATACTAAGACACTCGAGAGAGCGGGGATGGAGGAAGAGAGGAGAAAGAAAGGAAGGTAGGGAAAGCCTTGTAGGAAACACAGGTGAAGCAGGAGAACGAGTTTACTGCAATCATATAAATGGCCCATTGTTAGGAAGGATAAACCCCTTATTGGAAATAACCACTCCAATCATTTATTTTGCAAGTAGTAGGAGGCTGCCTTGAAATGGGATTGTCTCTTCGCAAAGGAGGCTCCTGTCATGCTCTCTGCTATCCATATTCTTCTTGGCACTGAGCCCAGCCTTGCATTTACTGTGTTTTATTTGCAGAAACGTTACCTTGCCAGCTTTAGTGAAATCCTCTTAGATATATAAATTACGTCAATAAGGTTTCACTTATATGTACATTTCAAATAGCTCTCATTTTGGAGGTTACTTAATAGGGAGATCTTATTAATATGATTTAGATTTTAATGCCCAAAGCAGTGAAGATAGAACTGGGATTCCATAAGTGACAACCCCATAACTCTTTAGTCCTTACCAAGACTAACTTTATTAACTAGCATTTTTTAACCTTTTTCTTCTCCAGTTTTTGACCTGCTGGTCACTCGTGTGCAGGTTTTTCTTATATGCATATAATCTTAAATTGAATCATGTTGCTGCAGTGAACATCGAAATGAATTGTTACATCACATTTCCAAACCAGATTTGATTGGAAGGCCTAGAGCCTTGGGAAGTAGCTCAATGGGAGTTTAATCCAAAGAAGGGGGGAAAATCCATATTATTTTCCACTCACTTCCCAACAGAATTAGGTGTCTACACTGCTCAGGGTGAAGGCGATGGATATATTTTAGTCAGAGGCTGCCAGTGACTGTCTCCAAGACAAGCTGCTACAGTTGGTTTCCACTGGATTCTTATCAAGGACTTGTCCAAGAGGCCAGACTCCAGCTAACAGTAAGCGTGTCAGCAATCTTCCATACTCGCACCCTCCACAGGGGTTGTTGTGGTAACAGGAAGAAATGTGAACTTGGCCAGTCTTAATGTCCTATTTGCTACTGACCATACACTTAAACAGCAGAATTCAAGAAAAGCCAAGAAAAACCACTTTCCCCTTCCTTTCACAAGCATAAAACAGCTGTCCGTCCACCTGTGAAACATTCTCTCTCCTTTACAACCGTTTAGATTTCAAGAAGAGAGAGGCTCACCTATTCCTTCAAAGTACTTGAAATGCCAAAGCTCCTAAGATCATCAGAGTGAGAAGTTTTGTAATGCTGAGTACGCAATATATTCCTTCCTAGAGCTCATTATAGTCCCACAATCCAGGCAAGATTAAGCCACACATTTCTTAAGTCAGTTGAACTTCACCTTCCACAACAGTTACCAACTCCCCTGAGTTTAAAAGGAAAAACTAATGCAAAGTTCATAACTAATGCCAAGTTATTTCTCTAGCATAGTTTTTCTGACTTTTTCCAAAGGACAAGGAAAAAGGCATACGATTCATGCAAACATTTCCCATCAGCCTATTTTTTTAATTCTTTAACCCGAAAACCCTCTCCTATTGTGCTTGCTAAATCCGGAAGAGCTTGTAGCTTTGACAGCTTGAACCACACCATCCTCTTCAGAGCCGCAGAGAACTTCAGTTCTCCTCTGCCCCGCCCCCTCTGGCTACTGAGAACCAGTGTACACCCAAGCTTTCTCGTGATTGGCTAGAGCTCCTGTCAATCTCCCATGTTGTCCCATTGATTAGACGATCAAATCGTCAATTATTCTCCGGGTTCAGACATTTCTTTTCGGGTTAGGTTGACTGCTGAGGCCAGACGTCTTTTACAGAACAGAGCACGTACAGGATTTCCCCCCACCCCTTTCTGGAACCGAGCAAGCGCTAGGAGGGAAAAAAAAAAAATCTGTCAAGCTCAGCAATTTTTTCAAATCCCGAAAAAAAGGAAACCCAGCCTCTGATGCACACAGCGAAAACACCATCCGCAAAGCTACATCTTTAAAACAAAATCATCACAATAGACATTTACCCAACGATCACTTAAGTGCATATGCAAGCTAGAGAAAATTTTTTAAATCTTAGCCATTAAATAAAATCATTCTACCATTACTGTTTATAAAACACATACCATATAAACGCAAAATAGAAAGTTTAAGATGGACCACGTACCATTGCAATGTAAAAAGAGTACGTGAGAAACTTTAAAATGCTCAGACGAATTGCTTCATTTGCTGTTCCCCCTTTTTTTGCATTAAAAAAATATCTAAATAAACTTGGAACCGTTGAAAACCCGGAAGAGATTTTTTCAAAAGCTGTTGGCCAATTGCAGGCTTCTTGGAGAATTTTTTTTTTTTTTTTTTTACTCCAAATCAGAAGGCTTTTGCAATTGCAATGCGTGCTCGCTCGCTCGCTCGCTCGCTCGCTCTCTCACTCTTCCCCCCCACCCCCTTTCTCTCTCTCTCTCTCTTTCTGTCTTACACTCTCTCTCCTCTTTTGAAAGCGATCCAACCCGGGCTGGCTGGTTCTCAGATTCTCTCTGGTTTTGCCTTGCGTGCTTTGGATTGTACGAGACTTTGCCGAAGTTGCAATCGATTCGGCAGTCCCTCCATCCCCTCCCTACCCCCTTGTTTATTTCCGCAATCGCTGCAATTTGCATAGCAACCACGCACGCGGCCGCGGCGGCGGCGGCCTGCGGCGGGGGCCGGGAGGGGGCAGGGAAAAGGCCTTGCCCCCTCCTCCCCTCCTCCAGTCTCCCTCTCCCCGCCGGTCGTCTCCTCCCCCGCGGCGCGTGGCCAATAGGAGCCCCTGCGTTCGGCGCAGGCTCCGGTCCGGACGCCGTTGGGAAGAAAAGCCCCTGTGTTACTAGGCCCGGCTCGCGGGATCGTGTTTTTGGCGCAGTGCGAGTTCCCCTGCCTGCGGACCTCGCAGCCGGCACAGGGCAGATGTGAGGATGTGGTGCCTTTGCCTGCGGTGATGCGGGTTTTGCACGTTTTAATCAGGGCTGCACACCTGCTTTCTCGATTTCTTTTTCCAGAGCCTCTCGTGAGTTATTAGGCTAGTTCATGATGGTTAGTGAGAGATTTAACCTTTATTTGCACTGGTGTAGACCAAGAGTTAAAGATCCTCTTTGGTGCATTAAATCAAGAGAGTGCAAAATGTCACAGGGAGCTTGCAGTGAAATAAAGCTTCCACCCGAGGTTCGGAAAGAAAAAGACAGTGGCTCTGTTCTCTGCAGATGACTGGACATAAAATTGTGAGGTGGGCTCCCTCAAGAATAAAGCTGTTCCTTTAAGGCAGGAGATGGAGTGAAATTCTCATTTAATTGCCAGGCGTCTAATTCGTCAATATCCTTCCCAAACCGAGGTTCCACAAAGTTTGCCACGACCCCTCCCCTTCCTGCTCCCCCAAGAGAAGAGCTGTAAGAGTTTTGACATTTAAAAGAGGGGGGTTTAGAAGATAATTATTGGAACATTAAGTCCTTCATCTCACTGACCCATCTCAGTTCATTAACCCAGACTCTTTAAAACCACATAATCTGGATATTCCAATGTCAACGTTTGATGTGTTTGTTTTGAGCAACAGCGTAGCCATTGGTGGGGGGCAGCGGGGGTGGGGGGCAACGGTAAAGGAGGGAGTATCTCTTTAAATGAAAAGCAGCACAACCGGGCTATTGCGCTTTTTGGTGGTAGTTGTTTTTAATATGTGTGCTTTGCGTCAGTTAAGTAGCTTAGAATATTTTGCTGAATAACTTAGTTACAGGAAAATGTGTGTCTTCTTCACTTGATAGAAATGATCTAACAAAAAGTCAAGAGGAACAGGAAGCAACCTGGCAGTGGTCTGATTTTCTTAACTGTCCTTGGTGAAGGTACCTAATTAATTAACAACAGGACCCTGCAAAGTTAAATTAGAGGCTGGAGAAACCTCATATTTTATTTTGAATCACATTTTTGGCTTTAGTCAACTGATACAGGATTACTGGGAGGTACCGACTGTGGCTGTCCTTGAAATTAGACAAGCTTTGCTGTTCTGGTCTGCCCCTCATAGACTCAGAAATGCCCTTGCTGTAGGGAACCTGTGGCATTTAATCCCAGCCTTCTCCACTGAGCATCCATTTCCACTTGGCATACCAACTTTCACCTAGAAATACACTTGATTGGAGGTAGTGGCTTAAGTAAAAAGAAAAAATAAAATTTTTTTAAGTAACCAATAAAAACGGTCTAGGCCTAATTCAGCTGGTACTAGGCTATGTGACCTTGAGATGGCTACATAACACCTGTATAATAGGACATCAACCTATTGTGAGACTGGAAGACTGTTTTGTCAAGAGGTAAGAACCTTTGAAATGCACAAGAAGTATCAACGTGTGTTGCAATTGCTCTGTAGCCATCATGGTCTCAATAATCCCCAATGCCAAGCAAGTTAGGCCTTGCCAGTAGGTACTAACAGTGAGATTTGTGTGTATTGTCTGTATTTCATTAACTCAATTTAATGTAGTAGGTTGGCACCATTTTCAAAGAGACCTTTTATAGTTTCATCTAGTCAACAACACGGCATTGCCTTGGGAGTTCAATTTAGGGTTTGATGTTGGTTCTACCATATAACATTTTTTAGGCAAATTATTTAACTTCTGCAAGCTTTCTATTTCTCATTAAGAAAATGGGTGATATTCAGATAACATATGTAAATTATCTAGTACTTTATGTGTGCTCAATATGGACACACTGAATGTGCTAAGAGCTAGGAATATAGAGAAAAATGAGACATCCCTGCCTCCAAGAAGCTTTTGATCCAATAGGAAAGACAAGACTCCAAGCTAAATAATACTGTAATGTGACAAGTGCTGTGTCCAGCTTAGGTATATAGAAAGAACAATGGTGGTAGAATTATTCATTTTGCTTGGGTATGCAGACAGAGTCATTAAGGCTTAAAAAAAAAAGTGACATTTGTGTTGGGCCAGACATAATTATTTGTCAGGTGCACAAGGGAGAGACAGGGCATTTATCTCCAGAAAAGCACAGAGATATCAGTATATGCAGTGGGCCAAAGACTGGCGATATCTTCAATTGTGGCTAGTTGCCTAGCTAGGATTAGCTTGTATAGGCATGCACTGCTTAATGACAAGGATACATTTTGAGAAATGTGTTGTTAGGTGATTTTGTCATTGTGCCGCCATCATAGTGTGTACCTTTTTTTTTAACTTATTGTAGAGATGAGGTCTGGCCAGGTTGCTCAGGGTTGGTCTCGAACCCATGGGCTCAGGCAATCCACTCGCCTCGGCCTCCCAAAATGCAGGGATGACAGGCTGAGCCACTGAGTCCAGCCCATAGTATGTACTTATGCAAATTTAGATGGTAGAGCCAACTACACACCTAGGCTATATGATACAGCCTATTGCTCCTGGGCTACAAACTTGTACACCATGTTACTGTACTATAATACAGTAAATTGTACTGTGGGCCATTGTAACATAATGGTTAGTATTTGTTTATCTAAGTACAGAAAAGTTACAATAAAAATACAGTATACAGTATTATAATCTTATAGGACCATTTTTGTATAAGTTGAACGCTGACACACAGGGATATATTTCACATTTTATTGATGTGCCTGTGTAAATCTCAGATCATTCAAATCACTTGACCGAAATGTCCCTGCGGAGCGCATGAGTGTATTACAGTAACTAGAGTTGAAGTTGGAAAGACAGGCAGAGGAAAGATGGCATTGGGCCTTGTGAGCAGTTTGACTTTCTGCTTCAGTGACTGTGGAGACATCAAAGGTATTTAACTAACCGGGCGAGGTGGCTCATGCCTGTAGTCCCAACATTTTGGGAGACCAAGGCAGGTGGGTCACTTGAACCTGGAGTTTGAGATCACCTGGGTAACATAGCAAGACCTCATCTACACACACACACACACACACACACACACACACACGCACACGCACACGCACACGCGCACACACACACACACACACACACACACACACACATTTAAAAAAAACTAGCCAAATGTGGTAGCACATGCCTGTCATCCTAGCTACTTAGGAGGCTAAGGCAGGAGGATCACCTAAGCCCAGGAGTTTGAGACTATGTTGAGCCATGATCATGCCACTGTACTCCAGCCTGGGTGACAGAGAGACCCTGACTCAAAAAAAAAAAAAAAAAATTAACCAAGAGATATACAAAGTAAGATTTGCATTGCATGTTAGAAAGATTATTTTAATAGTGGAGGAGAGATCGGTTGGAACAAGTTGAGAGAAGATGAAATTCTGAGCTATATAGCACAGGTGGAATGAATGCAATAGAGAGAGGGAGGGAAGACTGGAAGGTAAGAGAGTGGTGAGGAAGCAAGAAAGATCCACCAATTATACTGATTTTCAAGGACTTTGATCAACAGGGGAATTTAGGAGTGAGGTTTTCCCAGACTATCCCCAAAGTCCAAATACCCAGAAGACCTATAAGTGGAAAAGGCTCTAACTACTTACTTCAAAAATTGCTACTTCTATATCCTTAACCCCAGTAATATTAAATATTATTAAAATAATACCAGTAACAACAACTCACAAACATTGAATGTTTACACTATATTGGTTCTTCGCAGCCCTGTGAATTTGCATTCCAGTCACCTCATCTTCACCAAACCACTGGAAATCAGGTGTACATCCAATAGGACGCCTTTGGGTTACTAACCCCATTGAGGGCCTCATGTTTCTGTGAGGTTGGCGTTATGCCTCGAAAATGGTAGTTGCTTCCAGGAATTTTGCTTTGTTGACCCAAATAAAAACTTAATCCTCTTGCAAGACACTGATATGGAAACTAGAACATCAGAGTTTTACAGAATTTGAAACATAATTCAAAACTGCAGTATTTCTCTCATAATCAATTTAAGTTTTAATTTGTGAACTAAGTTGAATGTTGATGCACAGAGATATATCTCACATTTTCTTGATTTGCCTGTGTAAATCCTAGATCATCCTAATCACTTTTTAGACACAGTAATCAACATGGGCATTCAAAGACTCACATTGCAATATAAATGATGAACACTATAAGCAAAATTAATCTAGGAACCAAGGAAGCTTCCAAATAAGCAAGTTGTGGCAGACTATTGTCTCCCCCTCCCCTTCCCAAATCTGTTCTTTTTCTATTCTTGGCTACACAAATGAACAGTTTAGAGTTAATACTTCCCAGCCTTCCTTGCAGCTAGATATGACACATGATTTTTTCTCAATGGAAAGGGAGCAGAATTGTTGAGTACAAATTCCATGACATTTTCTTAAAATGAATGTGTCCTGAACTTTTCAAAAGCGGCAATAATGCCAAGATGCCAACTTCAACTACAAAGACCAGGACAGTACCCTGGAAGACAAGAGAGCTACAAGACAGAAGGGGCCTGAATTCCTAGTGTTACTCATGAAGCAGAGCTGCTTCTACAGCATAACTCATATTTCAGCTATTGCATTTTGGCATCTCTGCTATAGCAGCCTAACCTTTACTATAAATAGTAATCAAGATTATAAAATAGGCCGGGCTCGATGGCTCAGCCTGTAATCCCAGCACTTTGGGAGGCCGAGGCAAGTGGATTGTCTGAGCCTGCGGGTTCGAGACTAGTCCAGGAAACTTGGTGAGACCCGGTTTCCACAATAAAAAATTTTAAAAAGAGCCAGGCATGGTAGAGTGTGCCTGTAGTTCCGACTCCTTGGAAAGTTGAGGTGGAAGAATCGCCAGAACCCAGCAGATCGTTGCTGGGGTAGCCATGAGCGTGCCACTGCATTCCAGCCTGGGTGACGGAGTGAGACTCCAACTCAAAAAAAAAAAGATTATAGAATAATCTCATGGATTGTTTTCTGCCTAAAATCTTATGGTCTTCCCCCAACTTGGTACACAATACATTTGATTTTACTATTAACCTCTTCTTCCAGTCTCCCTTCCTGCTTGGTTTCTGTCTGCTGGCCCCTTATCCCAGTCACAATAAATGGCTCAATTTTCTATTTTCATCACTTCCTAAGATAAGCCATATATGTTCATTCCTCATTTTCCTTGTTTGTATGATTCTGCCCAGAAGTCCCTGATGTTTCCTCCCTGTTCTGCCCTATTTCTTTAAGAACAAGTTTAATGCACCTTCCCAAATCCCCTAGGGAGAGTTGGTCAATCCCGCCTCTGTGCTCTATAACATCTTACACTCTCTAAGAGAGTTTTCTTCACATTGTATATCAGTTATTTAACTATGCGTCTGTCTACTAAACTATGAACTCCTCAAAAGCATAGTTGTTTTATTCATCCTTGTATGCCTACAACCAAAATGTCACAGTAAATCTTCAATAATTGTTTAGTGAATTAATGTGTGAATGAATACATGAACAATGGTTACCTTTTCCAGCCTTGCACTCTCTTAGAAAACAAGGTCAGATCTGGCAAGCAATTCCTGATCAAAACCCTAAGTGCCCATACCATAAGAAATAAGATAGACAAGTGGGACCTCATCAAACTGACAAGGTTCTGCAAAGCAAAAGAAACCATCAAGAGAGCAGGGAGACAGCCCACAGAATGGGAAAAAATTATTTGCCAACTATATATCTGACAAAGGCCTAACATCTAGGATCTACAAGGAACTCAAATGCGCCGAAAGGAAAAAAACAGCCCCATTTAAAAATGGGCAAAAAAGCCAGGCTCAGTGGCTCAGCCTGAAATTCCGTGCCTTTGGGAGGCTGAGGTGAGTGGATTGCCTGAGCCCGCGGGTTCAAGACCCACCTGGGCAGGCGAGACCTCATCTCTACAATAAATAAAAAAAATTAGCCAGGCATGGTAGCGTGAGCCTGTAGTTCCAGCTACTTGGAAGGCTGAGGCGGAAGGATCGCCAGAGCCCAGCAGGTCGAGGCTGCGGTGGCCGGGAGAGGCCACTGCACTCCAGTCTGGGTGACAGTGAGACTCCAACTCAAAAAAAAAAAAAAAAATGGGCAAAAGACATGAATAGACACTTCTCAAAAGAAGAGATATGAGCAGCCAACAGATACATGAAAAAGTGCTCAGCCTCACTCATCATCAGAGAAATGCAAATCAAAACTACATTGAGATACCACCTAACCCCAGCAAGAATGGCCATTATTAATAAAACAAACAACAACAGATGCTGGCTAGGATGAGGAGAAAAAGGAATGCTTCTACATTGCTGGTTGGAATGCAAACTAGTGCGTCCTCTTTGGAAGACAGTATGGCGATTTCTGAAAGAACTAGAAATTGACCTTCCATATGACCCAGCAATCTCCCTACTGGGAATATACCTGGAGGAACTCAAATCATTCTACCAAAAAAGATATCTGCACACTCATGTTTGTTGCAGTATTATTCACAATAGCAAAAACATGGAACCAACAATTCTGCCCATTGAAGCTGGATTGGATTTTAAAAATGTGATACATATACACAATGGAATATTATGCAGTCATGAAGAAGGACAAACATATGGATTTGGCAGCAACTTGGATGGATTTAGGGTCAATCATAGTGATTCATCACAGAAACAGAGAACAGAGTACCATATGTTCTTACTTATAAGCAGACCTTGAACAATTATCATAATAGTATAAGAAAGGGGTTGGCAGTAGTGGGAAACTGACAGGGGTGGGGTTGGGGGTGGAATTGGAAGTTGAGGGAAACTGCCAGGAGAGGGAGGGGCATACCTCATCAACAAGGTTCATTACCTGCATAATGAACATTTGTATACCTGAATTGTACCTCACATCTTTAAAATTAAAAAAGTTAAAAAAAAGAAAACAAGGTCAGGATTATGGTTAATGCAAGACAGGGCGTTATCATAGGGGCAGAATTGTAAGCACAATTTGCATGACACTGAATTTGCCTTCCACACAGCTTATCACCCTCAATATTCCTGCTGGATAGGTGATCCATATGCTGTCATTCCTATCGCGCAAATGAGGAAATTAAGGCTCAGACAATTGTGGAGAGTTGATTACTGAAAGACATTCACTTAGTCAGTGGTTGAGTACAATATTTAATTTGTTCAGATTTGCTCTCCAAAGTTCTCACTATTATGTCTGGCTGAGAAAAGAGTTCAGGCTTTACATTTTTAAAGTAAAAATTTGATGGTTAGCTGACTGTAACCATAATCAAAGGTAAGCATATAGTCCCTTCCTTCTTATCTTGGACACATCACAATAAACTACAGAATAGCAAGGATGATGCCATTCAACTGAGCTGCTAGGGTGACCAGATAGAGAAAATCTTGCCCCAAAGCAAAAGCAGCAAAGGATGAATTTACAATTCACAGAAGCAGAGAGCTGCAGGGGACTCAGAAGTCTCCAACCACCACATTTTACAGATGATAAATCCAAAACTAGCAGAGTTAAGTAGTAAGCTCATGGCCACACAGCTGGTAAAGAATTAATCCCCAGTCCAGTGGCAGTTTCATGACATCATGCAAAGGATATTCCGCAGGAATGGGAAAGACGTGAATAACTGTCCTTGGTCTCAAAGTAGAAAAGAGGCCTGAGAAAGTGAAGAAATACTGGGGGTGAGTCTGATAGGAGAAAGAAAATAGTAAATTGTTTTAACTGAAAGAGAAGCTATAAAATCTAGTCTGGCAATTAAAGATTTACCCAAATGTGTTTGCATAAGTGAAGGATGATTTTCAGGGAGGATAAATGAGAGTGAGAGTGAGGGTGATAGTCTAGAACTATTTTTTAGAGCTGTGGGTTGATCTGGTTTCCTAGTCTCTGTTCTTGGTGACCTTGGGCAGTTCAATTTCTCTGATGTTCCACCCCTTCCACTGCAACATGTAAATATCATCAACTGCTTACTTTATGAGGTTTGGTGAGGATTCAGTAAAATCATGAGTGTAAAACTGCTCAAAAAAGTTTAGTTTCTATTCTCTGAAGGCCTATGCCACCAACAGTTATTAACAGAGTACTACACAGAACAAATACGGTGATATCTAGTTAATCACATTTATCCTGCCTATATTTTATAGGTTATGAGCTATGATAAGACCTATTAAGATGAAAATAAGGTGAACGTAAGGGCAAGATCCCAAATTCATGCAATAGGATTTTTTTTTTTTTTTTTTTTTAGTTGGAGTCTCACTCTGTCGCCCAGACTGGAGTGCAGGGGCCGCTCCCAGCCACCACAGCCTCGACCTGCTGGGCTCCGGCGATCCTTCCACCTCAGCCTTCCGAGTAGCCGGAATTACAGGCGCGCGCTACCACGCCCAGCTAATTTTTTCATTTATTGTAGAGATGAGGTCTTGCATGCCCAGGCAATTCTTGAACCCGCGGGCTCAGGTAATCCACTCACCTCAGCCTCCCAAAGGTGCGGGATTACAGGCTGAGCCACCCAGCTCGGCATGCAATAGGATTTTATACAGCTTGTTGGAGTTGACTTAAAATTTTGACTGTGAGTTTCCTGATAATCAGTTTAAAGAGGAAAAGGTAAAAACTTGTGAAATATACAATGTCTGTGTGTTTATAACACTCAAGAAGGGTTGTTGAAAAGGGACAAAGTCAGCCCAGGCAACATAGCAAGACCTTGTCTCTACAAATAATACAAATATTAGCTGTGTGTGGTGGCAGGTACCTGTAGTCTCAGCTATTCTGGAGGCAGAGGAGGAAGGATCACCTGAGCCCAGGAGATCAAGGCCACGGTGAGCCATGACCGTGCCACTGCCCTCCAGCTTGGGCAACAGAATGAGACTCCCTAACTCAAACAAACAAACAAACAAAGCAAGCAAACAAATAAATAAATGTGACACAGATGTTCTGATGTCTGGAAAAAATCTACCACCTTCACCATTGCCCTCATAAACCCTCCCCCCCCTACACAACGTGAGTTGTCAGGAAGCTGAAAATGTTTACTGCATTGCATTGAGCCATGTACTGAATTCCTGGATGAGAGTCCAGTCAGCATAACGACAGAAGGAGGGGGAAGGATGGGAATCTTCTCAAGTGACAATTTCAGGAACTCCCTATTATACCTTGCATGCCCCAGGCTGGTGGCACTGATGCTCCCACTCTGCTAAATTAGAGTACACCTAGTTTGATATCAGTACCTATAGGCCCAGAACATCTACAACAAAGAAAAGACAGACTAGTTGAAGTCAACCCCTCTGCTGCTGTCATTTTTCATACTCACTCTAATAGTCCTAAGATCACATGACACCTCCAAAAAATAGAATGGGAAGGAAGGAAGTGGCAACTGGTCAACCCAGTTGGCATGAACACTGTGGCTTCCAATCTCTGTCCTTTAGCTCTCCAGCCTCTCCTGACTTCTCTCTTTCATAAGGTGACTCAAAATAGGGTCAGCAAGGGGAGCTCTAACAAAGGAAGTTGTAGAATTGGGGTTGCTGTTGTTTGATACAACAAACAATAATAAGTGGGTGTCTTGTCTCAAAGCTCGGTTAGTAGCCTAAGAACCAGGATTATAGGTCAACCAAAAGCATTACAGAAAAAAAAAATGCCTGTGTGGACCAGGGTAGGAAGATAGGGCACAATCTGACACTCTACTGGTAGAAAATGGCAATCTTTAAAAAAATATTTGGAAAAATATACATAACAGTTACCATTTTAACCATTTAAAAATATACAGTTCAAGGGCATTAAGGTGAGTCACAATGTTGCACAACCATCATCACCATCCATCTTCAGAAGTTTTTTATCTTCCCAAACTGAAACTCCATATCCATTACACAACTTCCGATTCTCTGCTTCTCCCAGCCTCTGGCAGCCACCACTCCACTTCCTGTGTCTATGAATTTGACAAGTCTAGATACCTCATGTAAGTTGACTCATACAGTATTTTTCCTCTTGTGACTATCATATTTCACATAGCATTATGTCTTCAAGGTTTACACATGTAACACATGCTAGAAAATTCTTACTTTTTAAGGCGGAATAATGTTTTATTGAGTGAAAAAATTTATATATGTTTATAATATATAAATATATGTATACACAACTGATATATATGTCACATTTTGTTTATCCATTCACCTGTTGATGGACACTTGATTTGCTTCTAAATCTTTTGCCTATTGTGAATAATGCTGCTATGAACATGTGTATATAAGTGTATATATACATTGAGACCTTGCTTCTTTTTTTTTTTTTTTTTTGAGTTGGAGTCTCACTGTCACCTAGATTGGAGTGCAGTAGGTGCTCCTGGCCACTGCAGCCTCGACCTGCTCGGCTCTGGCGATCCTTCCACCTCAGCCTTCCGAGTAGCCGGAATTACAGGCATGCACTACCACGCCCGGCTGATTTTTTGATTTATTGTAGAGATGAGGTCTTGCCAAGTTGCCCAGGAGGGTCTCGAACCTGCAGGCTCAGGCAATCCATTCACCTCAGCCTCCCAAAGTGCAGGATTACAGACTGAGCTACTGAGCCCGACTGAGACCTTGCTTTCAACATGTGTATATAAATGTTTCTTTGAGACCTTGCTTTCAATGATTTTTCTTTTTTTTTTTTTTTGAGTTGGAGTCTCACTCTGTCACCCAGACTGGAGTGCAGTGGCCACTCCTGGCCACCGCAGCCTCGACCTGCTGGGCTCCGGCGATCCTTCCACCTCAGCCTTCCGAGTAGCCGGAATTACAGGCATGCACTACCACGCCCGGCTGATTTTTTGATTTATTGTAGAGATGAGTCTTGCCAAGTTGCCCAGGAGGTCTCGAACCTGCAGGCTCAGGCAATCCATTCACCTCAGCCTCCCAAAGTGCAGGATTACAGACTGAGCTACTGAGCCCGACTGAGACTTGCTTTCAACATGTGTATATAAATGTTTCTTTGAGACCTTGCTTTCAATGATTTTTCTTTTTTTTTTTTGAGTTGGAGTCTCACTCTGTCACCCAGACTGGAGTGCAGTGGCCACTCCTGGCCACCGCAGCCTCGACCTGCTGGGCTCCGGCGATCCTTCCACCTCAGCCTTCCGAGTAGCCGGAATTACAGGCATGCACTACCACGCCCGGCTGATTTTTTGATTTATTGTAGAGATGAGTCTTGCTGCCCAGGCAGGTCTTGAACCCGCGGGCTCAGGCAATCCACTCACCTCAACCTCACAAAGGCGCGGGATTACAGGCTGAGCCAGCGAGCCCGGCTTTCAATGATTTTTTTGTATGCATATATCCAGAAGTGAAATTGCTGGATCATATGATCACTCTACTTTTAATTTTTTAAGAAAGAAACAGCAATCTTGACTTATCTTTGAAGAAAAATATTGAGCAAATTCTTAAATGTCTTGTGTCATTTATGGAGTTGATTTTATGAACATCATGAAAACATGATTCCTGTATTTCCATTAACTGTGTGATCTTCAGAAGTCATTCAAATTATCAGGTGCACTCTCAGTTTTCTCATCTGAAAAATATACTTGCACTAATTGATATCCAAAGGCTTTTGAAATTCTGTAGGTCTATTTTTCTGCATAACAGAACAATATGGTATGTGTGTTCATCAATTCATTTCTTCATTCATTCTTGTCAGGAATAATTTATGAATGCTGGGACAGGTTTTTTTTCTCAGAGATAAGTAACAGTTATTCAGGGATCATGTGAATCAGGAGAAGGAAGGCAGAAGTGATAGTTGACAGAAGAAATGGAATGAATTGCAAGCTAGTGGGGGAACAGGTGTCTCGATGAGACCAAGGGGCTAACTCCCTATCAGAACATTCTGGTCCTACTGATCAACTTTTAAGACTATAGACTTTATCCAGACAGCAGTGGGAAGTCATTGAAGAATTTAAAGAAGGTGGTCATAGATGAGTTTTTGTTTTTACCTTGACACCAGTGTAGAGAATGGATTGCAGGGTTTTAAAAACAAGTGACCTTTCCTTTCCTTTCTGCATTCATCTCATTTTTTTTCTCTTTTGTTTTGGAAGTGGAAAAGTTAGTCAACATGTCCTGCAGCCTAACATGGAAAAAAAAGACATTTAGATCAAACTTATTTCAACCTGGCAAACAATACTATACTTTATAGTGAAAAATGTTTAGTCATTTTACTCAAACTACTCAGCTAAACTACTCACTGTTTTTGGTAATGAACTAGGATATACAGGTCATTAGTTTGCCAATTAATATTTTATGACTATAACATTAGAGCAATTTGAAAAAGTTCTGATGGGATATGATTATCCCTTTATAACATTCAAAAATCAAATATCACATATTAATATAATACTTTATACTTTGTGGAAAACTGTTAGAAAATACATATTTGATTAAGTGCAATGTTTCCTTAATTGGGATGCAAAATATCTGACTTTATATTATTCTTTATATAAGTAACAGTATAAAATTATATAATTACTGTGATACTGTTTTCCTTTTTTAATATATGTCTATTTTCTTTACTATGAAACTTATGAGTTGTGCTGCATCAGCAGAACTGTGTACCTATAGAAACAATGAATGATCCCTGAAGGCCATTACTTTTTTTTTCTTTTGAGTTGGAGTCTCACTCTGTCACCCAGACTGGAGTGCAGTGGCCGCTCCCGGCCACCGCAGCCTCGACCTGCAGGGCTCCGGCGGTCCTTCCGCCTCAGCCTTCCGAGTAACCGGAATTACAAGCGCGCGCTACCACGCCCGGCTAATTTTTCGATTTTATTGTAGAGATGAGGTCTTACCTGCCCTGGCGGGTCTCGAACCCGCAGGCTCAGGCAATCCACTCACCTCAGTCTCCCAAAAGTGCGGGATTACAGGCTGAGCCACCGAGCCCGGCGGGGCCATTATTTTTAATGGCAAAAAAAGAAGTTGTTTTCCATCCCAAGTTGTATGAATACAGAAATAGGATGTTTGGAAAAATATTCTGCGTTTTAATATGCAAGAATAAAGTTTTGGTTTACTGTAGATATTAAGATTCACTCAATCAGCAATGCCTTATTCAGTAAAATCATGCTGGAAAGAACGGCATTTATCTTCAATAAATTTTGGCAGTTTGGTGTGGTTTTTACTCTGTTTTCACCAAGGAAAGAAAACCAGATGAAAGGAAGAAGAACCAATTATAAAGAGTGCTTTACTTTGGCAAGGATGCACGAAACAGCCAGTTTGTTATACACAGGGCCAGGCTGAGAGCTGAAAAATTAAAGTTTGTAGGGTACTTGGAATGTTTATAGTATTCTGGAAAAAAAGTAGTTTTTCAAGAAAGAGGCCAGAGAATGCTGAGTGTTTCTGCTTTTAACATTATTCCTATTAGTTTGCTAGACCTGGCAAGAGCTATAAAGTTAACAATAAATCAAACATATTTTAATTTGTCTGAGACAGCAGATAGGATAGAAAACAAAAAATTCCCAACTGGTCCCCTGCCAAAGTATTTCTACTAGCCCTAATACCAAAATTTATACTTGCTATTAAAATATTTTTAATTGAACTAGGAAAAAAACTCAAGTTTAAAAATATTTACTGAATGCCACTAGTGTGCCAGGAACTGCAGTTGGTTCTAGGCATGTGCAACAGGTAAGGGTGAGCTTGTCTTCAAAACAGCAAGCGACTCTAGACAAGGCTGGGTTACCTAATTTGCCATAAGGCCAGAGCATAATAGCCTTTTCTGGGTCAGTGACAACATATGACACAAGACATTGCACCAAATCATGAGATGCCTCCTATATCACTATTCTCCCTCCAAATCCAATCTCTTATATTAGTAGGACTGTCTTTTGAAATTCTTATTTGAACTTCACATTACTATAAATTCTATGTCCTGATGTGACCGCATAATATTCAAACAAATTCTGAAAATGTAATATGTATGATACTTGCTTCAAAGTGTGTCAAAAATACTTATTAGTGTTCAATTTCATTTCTTTTTTCTTTTTTTGAGTTGGAGCCTCACTCTGTCACCCAGACTGGAGTGCAGTGGCCGCTCCCGGCCACTGCAGCCTTGACCTGCTGGGCTCCGGCGATCCTTCCGCCTCAGCCTTCTGAGTAGCCGGAATTACAGGCATGCGCTACCACACCCGGCTGATTTTTTGATTTATTGTAGAGATGAGGTCTCGCTGCCCAGGCGGGTCTCGAACCCGCTGGCTCAGGCAATCCACTCACCTCAGTCTCCCAAAGGCGCGGGATTACAGGCTGAGCCACTGAGCCCAGCCAATTTCATTTCTTAAAATCAGAATTTGAGAAGGCAATTGAATTTTGTGTTACAGATCATTGAAACACACATTGCAATATCAAATGCTCTTAAAAATTTTTTTTTTGGTAAGCATAGCCAGGAGTGAGTTTTTCTTAGAAGATAACAACACTGACACAGACACCTGTTATTTCCCAAGCTAAATGTTCTTAATTGGAAGAGCAGTGAAGGCTTATAAAACCCAGCCTGCCTTTTCTTCTTTTTCTTTTGTAAATTTGAATGAGAATAATGACTCAATCCCATAGATCACAAGTGCCTGTATTGTTTTGACATTGTTACTTGATCACCCCAATTGTCCCAATTTGCTTAAAGCCTTTGTCTTAATTTTTAAAAAGTGTGACATTGCAAGTTGTCTTAGCATGTATGTTACATACAACAGTAAGACTTCCATGGTCTGTAGATAAAAATAATTGCATTCACTTTGAGGTATCCTCTACCACCCCAAAAATTCTCTCTGTCTGTAGTTGGTAAGAGGAAAGTTTAACACACAAATTCTAAATTGAAAATCAAGAAAACACTTCATTGACAGAGCTAATCCAGCATGAGAAAACCTTAAATTTTTTTACTATAATATTTTATGTTACTTTCAGAATAAAAACATCAGTTAACTAAGAAAACACCATATTTAATGTTTGTAGGATTGCGGTGTTTATTATCACCAAATGAAATACCCACTTGCTTTAACAAAATGTTCTAAAGCAGCAATGTATTCGGAATTTTACTAAACTTTTCCTATAATGAGAAAGTTTGGTTTGTGATTTTTTTTCCCCCTTAACAAACATCCATACCAAGAAATTTTTAAAAATCTGCTGTCAATGGTAAATCATGGTTATATAGAAGATATCACAAAAAATTACTAATTCAGATAAACTTTATGGGAGTATTTCATGAGTGTAGGACCCTGCTTAATGGCCAACAAAGAGTTCTTTATTTGTTAGTTTTGAAACGCTTGTATGTGAATTCATACATTTTGGTATATCACTTTTATAGCTACAAGTCAGATTCATGCCAAGCCCTGAGGCCCTGGAATCTGGGTCTTTAGGAGAAAGGAATGTGGTTGTGTTGCTGTCTGGAAGAGAGTATGAGTTTCCTCTGAGTTGGTAGGCCACCTTGCTGTGGACATAGGTGCTATCCTAATTCCATTTGTCTCTTCTCCAACGACTGAATTAACATACACATCTATTTCTAAGTCATGACAACATGGAAATTGTGCACTGTCTACAAACCATGGGTTGTAAAACACTGTCCCAAACACATGCCTAACTTAGTATGTCTTCAATGTTGGAGCAAATGAGGTTATTGGTTGTGAATTCATTTGGGCTCATTTTCACTATTTTATGTGTGTATGCATGTATGTATTGAGTTGGGAGTCTCATTCTGTTGCCCAGGCTGGAGTGTCGTGGTATGATCGTGACTCACTGCAGCCTCAACATCATAGGCTCAGGCTATCCTCCCACCTCAGTCTCCCAAGCAACTGGGACTAAAGGTGTGTGCCGCCATGCTCAGCTATTTTTTGACACTTTGTGGCAATGATGTCTCACTATGTTCCCCAGGCTGTTCTTGAACTCCTGGACGCAAGCAACCCTCCCACCTCAACCTCCTAAAGTACTGGGATTGCAGGCATGAGCCATTGCACTTGGCCTCATTTTCACTATTTTAGAAATGCACTTTTAAGAAGCTGTATTTTAACTATGTTGGAACAGCTTACTTTGCTAGGTATATGTTCACATTTAACTGGCATGCATTTTTGCTGCATTGCTACATGTGACTTTTTAATTTTCTTCAAAGAGGAATATTCTTTCATGTCATGGACAATGCAGGCTGACCTTATCAAGTATATTTAAGTCAGCAATTTGGCTTCTTCCTTCTTAATCTTTCTCCTCCTTCCAAGGAAAATGGGGTTCCCTTGTCCCCTGGACCTGCAGGTTGGGATTGCATACGAAGACGGTGACTGCAGAAACAACGGGAGGGGCAGATCACACTCTTTCTTCCTAGCAGTTACTCATTTGCAATTTCTCTGCACTTAAACCCTTTAGAGCTACAAACTTTGGGAAAGTTACATCACTGTAAACAAAGATATTGTTTAAGTTATTATTATGCAACACTGTGACATTACTCACACATCGACACTGCAATTATCTTCCCAGCTCGACAAATGTCACTGTGGCTTTGTAGGCAGCTTCAGGAGAAGGAAAACCCAAGGATAAATATGTCAATGCCGTCTTTATGAATGGAAAACTTTTCCCACCCCTCTGGGAAAAAACAACAACAACAACAACAACACTCAAGTTTTGTCCTGCAAAACAAAGTGGCGACACTGTACCCGAAGTCTGTGGAATCCCACTTTTAGAATGCAAATTATCAGTCTGGCAGGATCCATGTGCTCGATTATAGAGAACAGCAATTCACCAATGTGTGAGAGCAAAATTCTGGATGCGCTTTTTAAAAACTCGCTGGCATCTGGTAATTAATTTGGTAACTGGCCTCCTCCCTCTTAAAAAAAAAAAAAGTGTCTGTAACTGGCTTGTGTCCGCCCCAGGTAAGCCCCACCGGACCTAGTAGGGAGGCTGCCTCCTGATGCTGGCCGTTCTGACACTGCTTTCCTCGGTGCTTTAGCAGAAGACAAATCAAACATATTCTGGACACATTTTTATTAAACATCAGATAACGGACTAAAAGGGTCAGTCTTAAGAGAAAAAAAATGGTAAGGACGTGTCAGAAGAAACAAGCGAGCGAGGACAAATGACCCGCACAAGTGCCTGTGACCATTTCTCTCCCGTGGCTGCCGCAGAGCGGACAGGGAGGGGGTTGGGCGAGGGAGGCCGGGACGCGGGGAGAAACAGGATTCAAAGCGTCATCTCCCTGTCTGCAGAGGTCTGGCCTCCCCGAGCCCGGGACGCGGTGGTGGCCATTTTCATTTTTTTTTTTTTTTTTCTTTTTCTTTTTAAGGGAGTAAAAGGAAAACGCACCACAAAAGGTGTGTCGCCCTCCCTGGGCCACCAGCTCGGCTCCTCCCCGCAAATTAAAAAACGTGGTTAAAAAAAAGAAAAAGAAAAAAAAAATCTCAGGTACAAAACCCAGTCCACATGATCTCGTGAGGCTTCTGCAGTCAACTCGATTCCATTGGGCGAGCTGCACCCAAAGAGATGCGATCTTGAAAAATCAATCGGTGCTCGCGCCCCCGCGCCGCCGCCGCCGCCGCAGTGGCCACAAAATCAGCGGCTCCGAGGACATTTTTGCCGCAGTGCACGTCCGCCGCCACCGCCGCCGAGCGCTCGGGTGAATAATGGAAGCACCGGGTGGAGACAATCAAGTTGATTTATCACGCAAAATAATTCACTGCTTCAGTCCGGTTCTCGCTCCTGTCACTTTAAATCACAAACGCGCGCGTACACAGATCCGTAGGCGCCCACACATGCACGGTACACGTGTGTGTGAGTGTGTGCGCGCCAGAGCCAAGTGGAAGGATTCCAGATGGCTGCACGTATGGGGGTGGGGGGAGAGCAAAAGAGCCTGTCACCCCAGCCCCCTGTCCCCCACCTTTTGCAGCGTGGACAAGTGGCTTGCAAGGCAGCTTGGAGCAAAATAAAGTCTGAACAAAACTAGACTGTGAGACTAGCACGTCCCAGAGTGGAACTGACTGAGGTTAACGCAGACTCTGTAAAGACTCGGATCACTTGCAGGCAAAACTAGAATTCCCTTTTTTAAAAAAGAAAATCATTCATAGGGTTCAGATCTAAAATGCTGCTTTGAAAACGCACGCACACACACACCCAAGACTCTGAGATTGCAAGTTCTTGGGTTAACATCTGCTGAAGACATTCCAGGGACACATCTGAAAGGAAGCAAGGAGTGAGGCGGCCCTGTCTTTATGTGTCCTGGCCATGGTTAAAACTATTTTTTTTAAGTGTACTCTTAGTCTACATACTTTTTGTCAACTCCAAGGAGCAAGCTGGCTTGGGAAAGAGGACTGAATTGAGAGAACCGGAAGGAAGGAATCCTGGGTTCCTCGTAAGCTGCTGGTCTCCCTTTTTCTATGGCTCTCCTTCCTCATCTGTAGAATTGCAGCGGGTACTTGATGTGCTTCATACAGTTCTTTTTTTCCACTAACAGTCCAAGATTCTACCTAGGGGGGAATGATGATGCGAGGGGGCCTAAGGTGGAGAGAAAAAGAGATTCCATTCTTCAGGTGGCATCTGTTTAAATGGATGGTGGTGAAAGTGGTGAGCGTAGTATGCCCTAAATTAAGCCTGTGTCTAAAAAGCTGTTGTTCTAGCTCTGACATCTACACTGCATATTATGAGAGTTCTTGGAGAATGACGACGTCATCTTACAAGTACGTTTTTAGGGGGAAGGGGGAAAAGATCATTTTCAAGGATCAGCCAAAAAGATTTTGGGATTGGGACCATTTTTAATGTCCTTATTTATTTATACTCTGTATGCAAAAATGCCTTGAGTCATTTGGATGAGTCATGGGAAGTCACTTTTTTGTGGGTAAGAATTCTTCTGTGCCAGGTTGGCTGTCTAGATTGACCAAATCAATGGGATTAATTACTTCCTGCCTACTTTTTCAGAAAAACAATTCCAAGCAGGGGCACATGCAGGGACCCCTGTTCTGTATCCCTCCTGTCTATGCAGTGAGTGGTCAAGAGCACAGGTGTCAGAGCCAGGCCACTAGCTAGTTTCGACATGCACTAGCTGAATAATTGTAGGCAAATTACTTAGTCTATGGTGCCTCAGTTTCCTGCATTTATCAGATGGAGATTGTAACAGCAACTAATCCATAGGGCTGTTGTCAGGATTAAATGAGTTATCGTATTAAAGTGCTTAGAGCAGGGCATAGCACATGTAACGAACAACTCAATGAATGTTAGTGGTTATTATTACTCTAATGTAAACACAGGGGTAGGGAGGTCAGATAAAATAGAGGGATCTTTGAACCACTCCTGGATTTCAACTAAGGCCTCTAAGCAGTTTATTTTCTCTGGCTTTTATGATGTCAGTGTGAAGCAAGGAGCTCAGCGGTCTTTATTATTATTAAGAATAGGCCAGAACATTCCTACCAAAACTCCATTCCCATACAAAGAATAGTTAACAAACGGTGGAAAATTCTCCACTTGACCAGTTCCACGCAAATATATCCTACTGGCTCTATATGTTCAGTGCATACTCATGCATGTGCGTCTTGACTATCCAAGTGGGAGAAAGCCAAGGTTTTCTTTGGAGAGAAGTTTCCAAGGCATCCGTGTTTGCCTGTTCCTGTTGTGATACTTTCCTTCCTACCCGGCTTGGTACCTCAGGCCTAGTCTCTGTCATTGGATTATGAAGCCAAAACAACCCCAGATCTCAGGCATGTTCCCTCTGTGTCATTATTAGTTTAAAATGAAAGAGCGAAATCCTGAATCTCTCTCCTCCCTTAAGGACCCCCAGAGTGCAGACTGGACCGAGGCTTTAAAAGGGTCACAGGAATGGAATGCTTAAGGGAGCAATTCTGCTAGTGTTTGCAATTTGGGATTGGAGGCAAGCTGCAGTTAAGCTTTATAGAGGAAATGGAGATTAGGTGTTTCCAGAACAAGGTAGGCGCTGGCAGGCATAGGTCATTCCTTGCTGGAAAGTAATGCCCTACTTCTTTCCTCCCGTGCGCTCCGAAGCCCCAGGTGCGCTGACTGTTTTAGCGGGGCCGGGTGAAGAGACCGCCCCATCGAGGGCAGGCCGGCCTGGGGCGCCTGGGGTGGCGTCCGACACCAAGTTTAGGGGGCTGCAGGCTCCGGGGTTAAGTTCTCCATTGGCTTGAAAAAGTCTTGCTGAGAGCGCGGAGAGAAAAACGCATTCGTCCCGAGCGCTAGCCTGAGCGCACAACTCCACTTGACCGATCTTATTAACACAATTTCCAAAATAAATGAATGCCTTCTACACCTGCTCGCCTTACCGCTTCTCTCTTGTGGGGCCAGCGCGAGACTTTAGCAGGCGGGGACGCGACGCCCACCCCCACCATCAGTGTCACACCCCTTCTTAAACGAGACAGGAGCTGCAAGTGTCAGAGGGGAAATCCCAGGTACCCACTCTTTAAGCGATTTCAGAAGCCCCGCGGGGAGACCTGGCGAATTTCATTTTTCCCCGTCCGCAGTCACTGGGCAACCAGGTGCCGCCGGCGGGCGCTTGGCCTCCGAGAGCATCCTGAGCTCTCCGGCGTCCGGGTGGGGCCTTGGTGACCACTGTCCCGCGTGGCCAGGGACTTTCCCAGTTTCTAGAGCTTCTGCAAGAATCTGAGCGCAAATAAATTCCATCCTGCCCTCCATCACCACCCGCCCGAACCCCGGGGATCTCCCACTGCAGGCCCCGACTGGGACTGGAGTGAGGGCGGGTGGAGGCAGCCAGCCGGAGGCGCAGAGGCTGCCCGGCAAGGTCATGACCGCGAGGCGCTGGAGGAGGCCGTGGAGCGCAGCGGCCGGGCGCCGCCCTCTGGCCCGGTAGCTGACCCCGCGCCGCGCCCGTCTCTGTCGCCGGCCAGGCGCATCCCGAGGGGAGGGAGGGGCAACGCGGCAGAAGCGACCCTTACTGTCACGGTGGAAGCTGAAACCTGCGGGGCTGCCGGGCCAAGGGGTCCTGGAAGGCAGATGGGATGCCCAATACAACTGAATTTTAAATAAAAGGTCTCCCTGCACTGCCCCCTCTCCCTGATAGCGACCTGCGAGAGACCTTGGTCGCCTCCCTTCCACCTCTGAACCTCGGAGAACCTCTTTCTCCGCATTAATTCCTGGTCCACCAACTTCAGAGCCTGTCCTCTCAGCCTGCTCTGGGGTGTCTTATAAGGAAAGGAGCAAGTTCAATGCTTTTTTTTTTTTTTTCCTTTTGGAGGGAGTATTGTGTGGATTTCAAATGTCTGAGGCATCCAAAACCAAAACCAAAACCAACCAGCCGAAAGGGACAAACAAACACAAACCAAACAACAACAACAACAACATCACAATGCTGTCTTCACTTAAGTGGAGAGTGGAGTCAATCCCAGTCTTCCTTGGGCCGGTCTTGCTCAGACAGCGGAGTTCCTGAAGCTTTCAGGAAAACAGAGCCCCTTTCAGGCACTTCTGGAGGGGGGTTTAAAAAGACTGCAATATATTACCATGCTTAAAACGTTTTGCAGAGGCAAGGTTTCCTAAAAATGACTTGCCAGCGATGCATGGCAAAGCAAATCCGCTTACAGAGAGGGCCGAAGAAGAGGAAGGGGGGAGAGACGGGACCAGCCCCAACAGAAGCCGCAGTTTCCAGCGTCTGAGCCACAGCGCTGGATGCGGTGGGGCTGCGGGTGGTGCGGCAGCCGGGAGCTGACAGGTTGTAGACCCTCGCGGCTGTCTTTCCCTGCGCACAGCAAGTCCCCAGCCTTCGTTTGGAGTAACCCTGCCCTCCGACACCCAGAGTGAAGCATGCAAGCCCTTTTGTGTTTCGTGGGCCTGTGCTTGGCCCCTGAATCAAGCCCTGCTCCCACACTGGAGGTGGATAAGCTCTTGTTCTTCACTGGCGGCCGTCGGACCCAGCGTGAGAGTGCTGTCGCCAGTGTGAAGGAAGGTGTATGTATGTGCCTGGTTTGTTGTCTGGGGGAAACAGCCACCTTAACTATTTTGCGTTCAAGGCTTCGGTGTTTTGTGTGATGAAACCAAGATAAGTGTTGCAGAGTTTGCAAGCTGTGTGATTCCTCAGGCCAGGAGAGCTTCTGAAGGTCTTAGACCCCTGTAACTCTGGGGGGGTGGGAGGGGGGGTGGGGTGGCATAAGAGTACTTGGCTGAGAAAATACCGCCTCTTAGCTTCATGAGGATAAGGCTAAGGCTGCTTTCCTTAAACCTTAAACATTTAAAACCACAGTGCACCAAACCTCTGCCGCCAACCCCTCTTGCAAACACAAATGCACCCCAGTCATTTCTGGTCTTCTCGCCACCGCGTTATTATGTAGCACCTTCTGAAACTCTCTCTTTGAATGCCGGTTCCAACTTTTACAAAGTTTCTTGCTCTTTTTACACCCTGATAAGTTGCACTTGCCTTGTGTACAATACAGCTTGCCTTTGAGCCCTTGACAAGCATTCAACCTTTGAATAGGGAGTTTTCTAAAGGTTACATTTTAGTTTTAAGGGAGAGAAGTGAAGGCGCTGGATGCAAAGTGGGCAAAGATGTCGGAAACGCGATTTCTTGTCTTTGCTAATATCTGGAGGGTAGTTCCGACATGCCAGTCCTTGTCGGTTTAAATGCCAGGGCAAGGTCCCTGGGCTGTCCCGCAGCTGGGCCCTGGGTGTCGCTCCCTCATCAGGTCCCGGCGCCAGCGCCGGGAACACCGAGCACACCTGCTGGTTTGAAAGCAGCACATTCAGTTCAGGCCACCGGGAGCGGCAGGACCCCCTTTTCCGTTGGGGCATCTACCTGAAGCAAGTGCTAGGACTTCACAAAAGGGCAAACATTTGCCTAAGTTTTTTTTTTTCTTCCTTAGGACCGCTTAGTGAGCAGGCCTCCCAATATTCCGGTTAGAATTAAGGCTACCAGAAGTGTGCAGTGCGTTCGAACGCCGACTTGGGACTCGCTGAAGACCAGAATGTTACGGTTCCTCTCGCCTTTCTTTTTTTGTTTCCGCCGCTCTATTTTCCCTTCCCTCTTTCCTTCTCAGCATTCCCTACCTCCTGAAATAGACAAGATGGATAAAAACACGGCTCTATTTCCCTCCTTAAAGTAAGGGCCGACACTAAGTTTGAGAGCTAATGTTGCACCTACGCGCTGAGAAGCCCACGGATCTGTTCTCCACACCTTCGCTGCCTGCGGTATCAGCCACGATGGCTTCTTAAAACTCACTAAAATAAGGCTTCGAGGACTTTGAGGCAGCGCGATAAACGCTAAGTGAGGGGGAGAAAGCCCAACTCTCGTGTGTTTTACTTTCTGAGATCAAGGAAAAGGACTCCAAGCCAAATAACAAAGTCGGTGTAGTTCAGTTTTCGACTGCTCTGTTTTCAGTAGCGACTTTTCTTCCTTCGCTAAATTACTTCACTCAGTCCCACGTCTACCGCTCCGCGGAGTTCCCCCTCCCTCCCTCGCCATCCTCCCGGAGTGAGGCCGCAGGCCGTGGAGGGGAGGCCCCACGCCCTCGCTCCCGGGGCGAAGCGCTGGGTGTCAGAGGCTCTGGGAAAGCGTCTCTCCCAGAAGCTCCACCCGGAGCGAGTCCTCCATCCAACCCATCCAAGGGCCTCCACGGGAAGGGCTCTGAGATAGCGGAGCCCCCTAACGCGGCGCTCACGGAAATCCCGAGCCGGCCTCCCCCGGGTGCGGCCGGCGGCCCTGCCCACCTGCCCTGAGGTGGCACAGCCGGGCGCTCGGCGACGTCGGCGACTCCGCCGGGGCCGCTCTGGGATCCGCCACCGAGCGACCCGTGCCACCCCTCCGCTCCTCCCCGAGAGCCCCTTCTCCCGCCTCCCTGCCTTCCCGCCCTCCCCGGGGGCTTCCATGGGGGGCTAGGACGTGGGATGGGAGCACCCCCACCCACGCGCGGCCCGTTCCCTCGGCGGCCTCCCGCCCGGGTGGGGTGGGGTTAAAATCCGGGAGTTCAGCTTTGCGGCGAAACTCGGGTTCCCGGGGAGGGGCCGGAGGGAAGGAAGACCCTGCGGGGACCGCGCTGGCCGAGGAGCCCCCGCCCCGCCCGGCCGCGGCCCCGTGGCGAGGATGAAAGCCGAGGGTCCCGGACGGGGCCGCCACGCCCGCTCGGGGGCGGCCGGGGCCGCGCGGGGCGGGGGGTGGCCCTGCAGGTGCACCCCCGCCCCTTCTCGGCCCCTCCGCGGAGGCCGCCTTCCGGCCCAAGTTCAGTCCTTTGAGGCTTTGAACGAGGCCTTTCAGAAGTTTTTAAAGCGGTCCCGCCCTGCCCAGCACTCGCGGGGGGTCGCACTCCCCCCACCCCTCCACCCCTGTTACAGCTGCCGGGAAAGAGTGTGCAGAGAGGGAGCGGAATGGTGGCGGGGGGGGGGCGGAGTGGGGAGGCGAGCCGGAGGGGCTGGGATCCAAGCGCCGCCCAGGAGCGCCAGGCTCGGCCTCGAGCGCTTGGAGATCTCGCTCCAGAGTCCTGCCTCGGGGGAAGCGTAGCTCACTGTTCCCACCCGCCAGCCCCGGGGGCGGGGCTGGGAGGCGGGGGCGGGGGGGGGGGGGGGGGGGGGTCGGGGGAGGGGCGAGGAGAGGAAGAGCGCCGGGGGTGGGGGCTGGGGGGGTGGGCACGTCCACATCGCCAAGGGTCCGGTGCTGAGTTCAAGCCAAGGGACTATTTAAATGGGCCTTCAGGAAAGGCAGGTGGGGACCCGGGTCCTCGACCTCCAGGTCCCCCTGAGCGAAGCAGGGCGCCACCTGCAGGCGAGCTCCAAACAGCAGGCGCGAGAAAGAGCCGCGCCTGCAGCCATGGGGCCCAGTCCCAGCTAGGCCTGTGTGTCCAAAGCCACCCCTCAGCCCCCGGGTCTGCCCAGAGTTACGGGTCTGTTGACGACAGCACGAATCCGGAGGGCCCTGATCTTGCGCTTTTGGGGAGTGGGGAATTGGGGGGTTATTCCAGGAACTGGGGGGTGTGGGGGATTCCAGTACCAAAGAAGTAGCAGCTCTGATTGGACAGACATGGTTTGCACCCTGACAATTTTGGCTGGATTTTGACTCCAAAATCTCCTCTGGGATATTTTCGCGGGGGCGCAGCATGTTTTATTGAGAAGAGTAGCGGTGTGGTCTTTGGGCAAATTGTTTCATCGCTTTCGGTCTCCATTTCCTCATCTTTTAAAAGTGAAATAATGGTACCTGTCTGGCCACCATCGTGAGAATTGAATGAGGTAATATCGTAGGTGAGAAACTGTGTCTTCTAAGGGATTTTCACCCATTTCTAATATGAAAACCATCTTTTATACTGAGAAAGCTAACTTATAAGACTTTGTCAGCTTGAAGATTAGGACCTTAGAAGAAGGTAGACAGAGCTAAGGGTCTTGGGTGTTTGAGTGGGATGCACAATGTGTTACTGGAAGTTTTGATAACTAGCTGATCTCCTTCTCGTAGGAAAACACTATCTTTTATAACTTGCTATTACTAATTTAATTATCATTTAATTTTATTAAGTGATTTGTTAATTGTTTGATAGTTATTTAATTTTCACAACCTTATATGGTATACACTATTGGAGTGTAGTGGCATGATCGTGGCTCACCACAGCCTCTGCCTCCTGGACTCAAGTGATCCTCTGTGTCAGCCTCCCAAGTAGCTGGGACTAAAGGCATGTGCCTCCACACCTGGCTAATTTTGAAATTTTTTGTAGAGATGAGGTCTCACTATGTTGCCTGGGCTGGTCTTGAACTCCTGGGCTCAAGCAATCCTCCTGCCCCGGCCTCCCAAAGTGCTGGGATTAAGGCATGAGCTACTGTGTCCAGTAATCTCTATTTTAAAGATGAGGAAGTAAAGACATGGTGATGTGAGCCATAGTTGCTATATCTTTTCCTGCTTAAAAAACAAAACAAAAACAAACAAAAAACCCCAAAATATCTGGGCATGGTGGCTCACTCCTGCAATCCCAGCACTTTGGGAGGTGGAGGTGAAAGGATTGCCTGAACCCAGGGTTCCACACCAGCCTGGGCAACTTGGGAAGACCTTGTCTCTACAATAAAAATAAAAAATAAAAAATAAATTAGCCGGGCTTAGTGGTGTGTGCCTGTAGTTCCAGCTACTTGGAAGGCTGAGGCCCAGCAGGTCAAGACTGCAGTGACCTTCAGCATGCCACCACACACCTGTCTGGGCAACAGAGTGAGACTCCAAATCAAAAACAAACAAAAAAATTTTCTACTCTAGGAACCCCAGATCTATCTTTCAGAATCTACTTTTTGATTAAAAATAAATTTTTTTTTAGTTGGAGTTTCACTCTGTCACCCAGGCTGGAGTGCAGTGGCATGCTCACGGCCACCACAGCCTCAACCTGCTGAGCTCAGGCAATCCTTCTGCCTCAGCCTTCCAAGGAGCTGGAACTACAGGCGTGTGCCACCACCCCCAGCTAAGTTTTTTGATTTACTATAGAGGCGAGGTCTCACCAAGTTGCCCAGGCTGGTCTCAAACGCCTGGGCTCAGGCAATCCTCTCACCTCAGGCTCCCAAAGTGCTGGGATTACAGTCATGCCCCACTGCATCTGGCTAAAAAAAAAATTTTTTTTCGGAGATGAGGTTTTGCTATGTTGCCCAGCCTGGAGTACCGTGGCTATTCACAGGTGCAATCATAGCGCCCTATGGTCTTGAACTCATGGTCTCAAGGGATCCTCCTACCTCAGCTTCCCAAGTAGCTGGGACTACAGGTAAGAGCCACCATGCCCAGCCAGAATCTGCCTTTAGCATGAATTTATTAAGCACCTGCTTTGTGCTAGGCTACTAGAGTAGGAATTTTACATATAAGGTCTCATGTGATTCTCATGAGACGTCTGTGAAGTAAGACAAAGTTCTGTTCTCACAGGAGGCAAAATTGAGGTTCAGGGAAATTAAAGGCCTCACTCCAAGTTTCACAGAGAAGTGTCAGAGCCAGGTAATGGAGAGTCCAGATCTTCTGACTATACATCCAAGTGCCTTCCATTGCGCCACAGCTTAGAATGGCACTAACTGGCTTTGGGCCACTTGCTTATTTATTTACAAAAGAGATGGGATCTTGCTATGTTGCCCAGGCTAGTCTCCAATTCCTAGGCTCAAATGGCCCTCCCGCCTTGGCCTTCCAAAGTGCTGGGATTATACACGTGAGCTGCTTTTAAAAGTTACAGAGAAAGGTCAGGCAGGAGAGGTGATACCACTTTGGTGGTTTTGCTGTGCTGAAGATGTGGCAAGGGATGGTATTTGCAGCCTTAGTTAATGGTTGATTATTATGATGTTTCCTAAGGAAATATGTATATATGTTTGAGTCGGAACTCACTTGGTTGCCCAGGCTGGAGTGCAGTGGCACGCTCACAGCCACCACAGCCTCAACCTGCTGGGCTCAGATCCTTCCGCCTCAGCCTTGCAAATAGCTGGAACTACAGGCATGCACCACCATGCCCAGTGAATTTTTTGATTTATTGTAGTGATGAGGTCTCACCAAGTTGTCCAGGCAGGTCTCGAACCTGTGGGCTCACGCAATCCTCTCACCTTGGCCTCCCAAAGTGCTGGGATTGTAGGCATGAGCCACTGCGCCCAGCCCTAAGGAAATATTGATGGTGGAAGAAGGGAGCAGGGGCACACTGGGAGAAGCCAAAGAACGAGTTGATTTATACTTTGATAAACATGAATAACTTATATTTATTTAATGACCAAACCAACCAAATGTCATTATAATGAACAGCATTGGAAGGAAAAGTTTGGTATAATGTAGCTATTGTCAAATCCTGGCATCTAAACTATGGTGATGATGCTTTGTTTGCTTATTGTAAATAGTTATAGAAATTATATTTACAATAGGCATTTTTGTACTTCAGATGTTTTTGCTGGTCTGTATCCATGTAACAGGGATATTTTATGATGAAAGGACTGGCTTGTTCAGGGAAGCAGATTATTCTTCTTTCTGCACTTTTGTTTTGCCATTGTGCAATAATGACTCATTAGTTCCCCTTCTTCCTACTTACCTAAGGACCAAACCAAACTATCCATCATTCCTCTCCAGGACTCCTCCTTTTCACACTGGAGAACAACTACACTCTTCAAAAGACCTGCACATTGAGTGATAGAGGGCTTGAGTTGGGCATTGGATGGAAATGTGTGCATCCTGCCTTCTTCCTGCTCCCACTGGGCCCAGCCATGATGCTTCTGCTCGCCAATGCATTATCAGGGGCTGGGACTTTGGCAGTTCATCTCTAGCTTTTAGACACCCAGAGTGTTTCTAATAATGTAATAGATTTTCATTTTGACACAGATGCCACAGAGCATTCATTAGCAGGAAAACCCTACTGTGTAACAAATACTATAAAGTTATCAAATTTAAGGTCAGGTGGTTGGATGGTCAGCTTTCGGGGATGAGTTGGTAATTAGATAAGAGAGCATTGTGGAGTAAAGCCAGTTGAAACCAACACGTTAGTGCAATGTGCTTTGTGTCTTCCACACTGTTCTAGGTGGTAGCAGAAATATCAGGAAATACAGAAGTATTGCTCCTGGTATTTACACTGTACGTTTTAGGGTAGAGATTTCTACCATTCTCCCACTTTTCAGGTCCATACCTTAACTCTGTTATCATAAAATGAGGGAGATAATGTTCCAAGAACATATACCCTAGCTCAAACATGGAGCTGACATATTCTCTTCCTGATATTATTCTCTTGATCCTAAAACCTTAATGTTGCTCATCTCATCATCCTCAGGTATAGCTCCACAAATACATGACTTGAGAATAGGCCTCAGGAGGGTTGGGAACTACAGCCAATGGCCTCATTTTATACACAGTCACATATTTACATATTTATAATGACAGCGTTGTACTTGGGAGACACCCTTCTTATGAAAAGATTTGTAATTATGCTTCCACGTCATGGAAACACGTATTGGTCAGCATAAGAGTGTGGTTGGGTATATTTCTGGAAATCTTAGTTACTTCTTTTTGGTTCCCTTCCCCAACAATGAGATATCCAAGGCTCTTTTTTGTAAAGAAAGGGCAGAGCTGTGATCCAAGCTATAGGCCACTTTGAAACTCATCTGCTTTCTTTGTATCATCCGTGTTGAGTCAGATCTTGTCCTTCCCAAGTCTGGTCTCAGAACTTCTGAGTGTCTCCCCAAATCCGCTGCAGGTCACAGGTTTTTTTTTGTGTGTAGTTTCAGATCTGGGAAAGTCAACACTTATTAGAATGAAATGGCGTTTTACAATGGACAGGTGTGGGATTTGAGAAGCTGAACTTCTGATCATGGAAGATGGAATTTTCAGTCAGAGCCACTGGTGAGAGTCTAACCGACCATTATTACTGATATTGAGTGGGCCAATCTGATGGGACAGCCACTCAGAAAGTCAACCACCGAAGGCCTGCAGCAAAAACTTAGTGTTTCCTCATACTTTAGGTGCTGCAAAAGATGTCAGCATAGCATAAACTCCTGAGTGTCAGGGGCGAGAGAGCGACAAGTTGGGCATAGCCACGTGTTTATCTGAAGAATCCCTCAAGATGCCCCAAGGAAGCCAGAAGATCATGGAAACAATATTGAAATAGTTGAAGGGGGAGAAGAGGCTGTGTTCATAGTAAATGTATTGGCTGGGTGTGGTGGCTCAGCCTGTAATCCCAGCACTTTGGGAGGCTGAGGCAAGAGGATTGCCTGAGCCCGGGGGTTCGAGACCAGCCTGGGCAACTTGGTGAGACCTCATCTCTACAATAAATCACAAAAACTAGCCGGGCGTGGTGGCATGTGTCTGTCGTTCCAGCTGTTTGGAAGGCTGAGGTGGAGGGATCGCCTCAGTCCCTGCAGGTCGAGGCTGCGGTGGTTGTGAGTGTGCCCCTGGACTCCAGCCTGGGCGACAAGAGTGAGACTCCAACTTGAAAAAAAATGTACTTAGGGCCAAGGACATGGTCCCTTTTACCCTGGTGTAACCCTCACAACTTCAAGGCATAATTCCCCCATTTCACAGAGGGAAACAGAAACTCAGTTACAATTCGTAAGAGGTATAGATAGGGAGGCCTCTGTGCCGGTCCAGCCCCAAAGCACATGCTTTTCTTATTTTATCCAGTCAACTCCAGGCCCCTCAGCCTTCTCAATCTGGGCATTGTTTACTTGTCCAACTTTCTCTTCCAGTGCGAATGATTGGCCCTCTTTCCTGGCATCATATCTCAAACTTTATCATCTGTTTCCTGGGCGGGGCCTGCGTGGAGCCACCTCAGAACGGCCGTGGACTTGCTTTGCGGGGATGTCCACGTACGGGTGTTCTGAAACTCCAACAGCCAGTTCCAATTTCACCCATACTTTCTTTGCACGTCCTTAGATGCTTAAGCAGACCACTTCCTCCCTTTTCTTGAGTTTTACTCTCTCTAGACCGCCGGCAAGACCCTGCTTGCATTCTCAGGCACCGCCGGGGTGCCTGGTCCAGGGCTTCACACGCTCTCGCCTCTGCAGAAATAGATGCCGGCTGCCCCTGAGACAGGGGCCTCCCTCCCTCCTCTCCCCCACCCAGGCCCCCAACAAAGGCGGTGCAGGAGCCGGACCCAAGGGGCCAGGTTCGGCCGTCCCCTCACCGTCACCCGCTCCAGCCTCGCACGCAAAAGGCCCGAGGCGGCCACCGGAGCCTCAACGCAAAAGGCTCAAGGGGCGACTTTGTCGACTCGGCCCCACAAACCCCAACTTCCCCGCGGCCAGAGCGTTCTTTCCCGCCACCACCCGATCCTCCTGGAGCTGAGCTGAGCTTGGCACTCGGACTGGAGAGAGGAAACACGTGAGGGCGCGCGCGCGCGCGCGCGCGTGTGTGTGTCGGGGGGACGGGGGAGGCGCGCAGTGGGGCCAGCGGTGGGGGCAGGGTGGGGTGCGGGGAGGACGTTTCCCAGGGAACCCGGGGCCGCCGCTGGCCGTCGGCGACTCCGCGCTCTCGCCAAGAGAGCAGAGCCCCGCTCGTTCGTCAGTGTCACATTTCAATGGCAGCGCGGGGCGGCTCGGCGAGGCGCCCGCGCGCCTTTCCGGGACGGCTCGGCCCTGCGGCGACTCAAGACAGAACCCACCGACAAAGCCCCCACGGGAAGCTTGGGGCGGGGGAGGCCTCGAGCCCCCCCCTTGGGCCTCCCCCCCCCCCCGGAGCTTCTCCGCGGCCACCGCGCAGGCGGGCCGAGGTCGGGCCTGGGGCGGGAGCCCGCCTCCGCGCCGCCGTCCCGATTCGGGGCTCCTTTCCTTCCTGCCTTCGGGGCCCCCAAGCCCTCCACGCCGGCGCCCCGGGCTCTCCTGGCGCCCGGGATGCGGGCAGGGGGTGGGGGCGGGGGCCACCGCGCCTCCCCCACCTCTGCACGACCGCGGGGCTGCAGACGCCAGCGTCCTCCGAGGGGCCGGGCACTTCACTGATGTACTTAGTTAACTATCTTTTTAAGCTTTTGCTAACATTTTGGTCTTACATTTTATTTTAGATCCCAGAGGCACACGTGCCTGTTTGTGACCCGGGAATCTCGCGTGGGGACGAGGACTGGGCGTCTGTCGAGCCCGTCGCCCCGGCGGCGATCGTGGTCCCCGACGGCTGCTCTCAAGCCCCTTGGGGGAGGGGTGGCGAGCCCTCAGTGTGCCAAACCGGGTGGTGAGTCGGACTCGGCCCCCCGAAGTCTCTGCTTTTCCTTTCTGTTTTTCTTTTTTACCCGGCCGCCGCGAGTGGACACCAGAGGGCGCCGTTTTAATGCGCTTGGGTCGAGGACCCGCGCTCCGGGACAGGCGCGGCGACCAGGTCGCGTCGGGATCTCGGGGGTGGGGTCTGGGGGGGATGGGAGGGGCGACACGCCGCGGCGCCCCCTCCCTGGCCGAGCGCAGAGGCGCGCTGTCCCTCTGCGCGGGGGGCTCGCGCCCTGGCTTTGCCCCGCACGAGGGTCCCTGGCAGCCGTCCGCGTGGGGAGGAGGAGGAGGCGGCCCCCCCGAAGCCGAGTCCCCCCACCCCCCTCAAGCGCTAAGGAACGTGTCTGCAGGCGTTGTTCAATTGCGAACGACTAATTAATTTTCCAGCACTTGTGCAGCGTACTTTAAAATGGAAAAATGAAGGTCTTCGATGAAAATGAAGCTCGATAGTGTGCACCTGCCACTAATGTTCGGTGCACGGCAACTTCCCCTCATTAGAGAGATGACTTGGGTTGAGAACAAGTCCTATAGTGAAAATCACTTCAACACGTGCCTGTTCCTATGCATAAACTCCTGTGTACCAGATGGCAAAATATAATGACATCTTAAACAGCTAATTGCATAAACCTTGTAATACAGATAATTGCCGTACCAAAGTAGGAGTTAATAATTTCCCACTGTATTGCCTGGCTTCAGAGTAATCCTTAAGGAAAGTTGTGACAATTCTAACACACTAAAGTTCACCAAGCGGTAATTAAAACTAGCACTTAAATCATTTGACTTTCAAACCCTTAATTACGATGCGGAAGATCTGCTTTGTGGGAACCCAGAATTTATGGATGGTTATGTGATAACATTTAATGCCTGTATTTCATCCAGTTTCCTTTCATAGGTCTCGTGTGTGGCAGAATATTTCAGGGAATCAGTGGGGATATGCTCTGTTCCTTAAAATTGTTCCAGTAGCAGGAAGTTTGCATTTTGGGGGCAAGAGCAGCTAATTCCTACCCCCACAGAGGTCTGTTGATTATTTCCTTTTAACATTTATTTATAGAGCTGCTTCTATAATAACCAAGCCTTCCCATGTGCCTGGGACTGGTCTTTCTAAGCACTGTACCGGTATTATCTCATTTAATCCTCAGCCCAGTCATCTGAAATGTACTGCCATCAACCCCATTCTCCAGATGAGGAAGCTCGGGGGCAGACATGCTGAGTCGTGTGCGCGAAGTTGGCCCGAAGTCGTGGACCCAAACGCAGATAGTCTGACCCTGGAGGCGCTGCTGTTTGCCACTAGACTGCACCGTGCCATGGATTAGGCCATGGCCTTCATAATTTAATATTTCTAACGATTTTATTTTCTGATAATCTCTAGAAATAAACCTAAAGTAGCATAATTGTAGTCTAAAAGTGAGTGAACGGGTAGATATCTTTGTTGAATTTATCAGTTTGTGTCATGATACATCCCAGAAACAGATACCTGTTATTTCCACAGGGTAATGCTGCAACAGCAACTAAACCAAGAAAAGTAAACATTTAAAACTAAGTTTTGATTTCATCAATACCTTGTTTAAAACCCGTGTGTGCCAAATATCACATGTTCTCACTCATAAGTAGGTGCTAAAGAACGTGTACACGCGGATGCAGAGAGTGGAATGATGAACAACGGAGACTGGAAGAGTGAGAGGGTGAGAGGGAAGATGAGAGATTAGTTAATGGGTACCATGTATGTTATTCGGGAGAGGGACACCCTGAAAGCCTGGCTGGACCACTACACAATCCATCCATGTAACCAAATTGCATGTATACCCCATACATTTGTACAAAACTAAAATAAAAGGCATATGTGGCTTAGTGTTTTCATTTCTTCAGCTTCAAAAAAGACTGAAATTGGGCTGCAACACCTTTAAGAGGATGTGCACTAATGAACATAGGGCCAAATCCTCGTAAAATACACAGAGAACCGTGGCCTTTTCTCCATGTTGATATTGCAGAATATCACTTTTCTCAGTGTTGGTGGATGGATGAAGCAAAAGACGTGAGATGCCAGCTCTCTCCAGGATGGGTTCTCTTCTGTGAGTTAAGGGCTATATCCTCTGGGACATTGCTCTTAAGATCCTTAATTTACTGGGAAGCATATTGGCCTAGAAATCAGAAGTCCTGCATTCTCATTCTATCTCTGATAAGAACTTACAGTATGACCTTGGATAAGTCCCTCCATCTCCCTGAAATTGAGTTTCTCTACCATAAAAATAAAGAACTTGGCTTTATTTCTAAGTAAGAAATGTGCTTACTTACATCCTTCTTGGTTTTATTATTCTTGAATGTTATTTAACTATATTCAACTATTACTCAGTGGAAACAGGAATTTTAGGCTGCATTTTCTTGAATAAAAATAAAGTCCTGGATTTGTGAAAATGAGTGACACAATGTCTATAGAAGAAAAGTCTTCATTTAACAAGCATTTTTCTAGTACCTCTTACTTTCCAGGCACAAAATTCAGGGTGTAAGAAGAAATAGGACATAGCCCCTGACATCATGTGTTCTTGATAGAGTGACAAGCGGAAGGACAGTGCAGAGAATTAGGTGTTGTGACAGAGATGACCAGGAAGTGTTACAAGATAGGAGTGACTCCTGTGGGAGTTTTGGGAGGTTTTCTAGCAGAGGAGACACCTGAGCTGAAATCTGAAGAATAAATTGGAGTTGGTAGTGAGCAGAAGATGGGCATTCCATGCAAAGGACATTGTCCATCTGTGGGGAGAAGAAGAAAGCATGTCTTTCTGGGAATTAAGAGAAGGTCAATATTGCTGGCTGTTAAAGTGTACGTTGGGGGTGGAGGAGGTCTCGGCAGGAGAGTTAGGCACAGACCCCATCTCAAAAAGTCGTGGTGAGGAAGTTGGACTTTACTCTGAAGGGAATGGGGAATTCAAATAAAGATTTGTCTATTTTAGAGTGTTGCACAGTTACTGTACTAATTTTTGGGTCCCCTGGACTGCAGAAGGAAGTTTTCTACTCATTTACCTTCTCTGTTTTTTAATAGCGGGTATGTGTCTACCCCACCAGAAAGAGGAGCCCTACTTTGGCCACTGGAGGGCTGAAAGTCAGTCATCCTCTCTGGTGACCAGCTTTAATACAGGCTCTCAGGAGAGGAAGTGGTTGGGCTCTAATTACTAAGCTTCTAAATCCCTCCAGTTGCCAAACTGATGGCTTATTTTCCCGATCAGGGGAGAAATCAAAGTCACAATCGTGGCAAAAAGCAGGATAGAAAAAATGCCTTTTAAATAGTTTAAAAATGGCAAATCTACTGCTTAGACATGAGTAATGTCACTCTCAAACACTGCTGGTGGAAGTATACATTGATAGTATTCTCCTAGAGGACGACTTGGCAATGTATACATGCCTTATGTCTTCTGACCAGCAATTCCACCTCTAAGAACTTATCCCAAAGAAATAATCATGAACTGTTCAAATATTTGGCAAAATTATGTTTATGATGGTGGTTTTATAGTGTTGAACAATTGGAAAAAATTGGATGTTCCATTCTAAAGGATTGTTTCAATGAATTGTGGTATGTACATACACTAGACTACTATGTGATTATGAAGATGTGATATATTAAATTAATACATTTTGTTATAAGATAGTAAACACAGTGATCTTATTTTTGTTAAAAATGTTTGTATGTATGCATAGAAAAGAGACAAGCAGGAAATAAATCTCAGAAAGGTAAAATGATATGATTTTTTTCCTTCTATGCTTGTACTATCTAGATTTTTAAAAGCAGGAAAGAATAACTTTTATAATAAGAAAGTAATCATAATAAGAAAACACAAGAAAATAATGTAAATTATTATCGACAGTCACGCATCACATAATGACTGCATGTAGGACGGTGCTCCTGTAAGACAATAATGGAGCTGAAAAATTCCTGGTGCCTAGTGATGTCATAGTGGTTTTTACATCATAGCATAGTGCATTGCCTTTTCTATGCTTAGATGTGTTTAGATATACAAATACCACTGTGTTGCAATTGCTTACAGTATTCAGGATAGTAACATGCTGTACAAGTCTGTAGCCAAAGAAAAATGAGCTATACCTTATAGCCTAGGTGTGTAGTAGGCTATCCGGGTTTGTGTAAATATGCTCTATGATGTTCACACAATGATGAAATTGCCTAAGGAAGCATTTCTCCAAATGCATCCCTGTTGTTAAGCTACACATGACTATATATTACAAGCCAAAATGGATAGAGAAGATTTGTTCGTCTATCTAGCAATGGTGGATAAAATAGTTTGAATTGACCATACCACTGAGGACAATGAGAAAAGCTAATGAACAGACAAAAGTATCTGCATGAAGGTACTGGAGAACTAGCAAGGTAATGAAGAAATACCTGGCCGGGATTTAGAGAAGGGGGAAGCACAGCAGGTAAGGTCAACATTTGGCTAACTTTTTCACTAGAAGTATTTGCCAGTTCTACAGAGGGCAGCTGAGGAGAAGGTTAGGGGACAGAAATTAAAGGTCACGACCTGCCCAGGCTGGAAGCCCTGAGTTGCCACCCAGGGAAGATCTGAATCCTGGGAGTATGGGTGAACCAGAAATAGAGAGGCCCCACAGGAGCTAAGTTCAGGTTTGAAGCGCTTTTAAACTGGATTGAAGTGATTATGGCTTGAGGGCAGAGACAAATGGAAATCCTCTCTGGGGAAGGTAACCTCATCCTAGATCTCAAATTAATTCTATGAACAAATTCTATATAAGCATATAAGGAGACAAGAAGATTACAGGAATAAGAACTGGCAGAACCAAGAGGGAATGGAAATAGACCTATTGGGACTCCAGATACAGGAGTCATGAGACACAAACTTTAAAATTACTGTATCTTGGGCTGGGCGCAGTGGCTCAAGCCTGTAATTCCAGCACGTTGGGAGGCCAAGGCGAGAGGATTGCCTGAACTCAGGGGTTCGAGACCAGCCTGGGCAACTTGGTGAGACCTTGTCTCTACAATAAATCAAAAAATTAGCTGGGCGTGGTGGTGTATGCCTGTAGTTCCAGCCACTTGGAAGGCTGAGGTGGAAGGATCACCTGAGTACAGCAGGTCGAGGCTGCGGTGGGTGTGAGTGTGCCACTGCACTCCAGCCTGGGCAACAGAGTGAGAGACTCTGACTTGAAAAAATAAAATAAAATAAAATTACTGTATCTGCTATGTTTATAAGTGACAAACCTAAGGAGTAAAAATACAGAAAAACTGAAGGCAAGGAAAAATATATATGACTCAAGAATTAGCCAAAGCATAGCTGTTATAGCGACACACATTGTAAAGCATTATTAGAGATGAAAAGACACACTTTGCACTAAAAAAAGTTTTAATTATTAGGAAAATGTATGTGCCTAATACGATAGCACAAAAATATATAAAGCAAGAATGGACAGAATTGAAAGATGAAATAGACTAATTCATGGTTATGATGGTAGATTTTAATACTTTCAGTATTTAATTGAACTTGCAGACCAAAAATTAGGAAGAATATGGAGAATTTCAGCAATATTATAATCACATTTAAATTAATGGTCATGTGTAGAATAAAGCACCTAGCATGGCAAAACATACATTTTCATTCTCCCAAGCCCATTCAAAACTTACTAGACCATAAAGGAAGTCTCTAAAACTTTAAAAAAATTTTCCTCCTGGCAATTAAGCTAGAAACAAGTACCAAAAAGATAATCAGACATCTTCGAATATCTGGAAATTAATAAATAGAGGTATATAGTCCTGTAGTGCAAAGAAGAAATAACAATGGGAATTAAAAAATGATTTAAACTAAAAAAGTAGTACAAAATATCCAAACTTGTGTGATATGGCTAAAGCCATGCTCAGCAGAAAGCCTGTAGCTTCAAATGCATATGTTAGAAAAAGAGAAAGGCTGAAAAGCATTGTGCTGGTCATTCATTTAAATAATTTAGAGACAGAACTGCAAATTAAATTGAAATGAAATACAAAGTAGGACATAATAAGGATAAAAGAAACAAATAAAATAGAAAATAAGCATGGAGTAAAGAGGATCAACAAATCTGAAAGTTTATTTGAAATGCTAATAAAATTGATAAACCCCCAATGGGAAAAAGGCAACAGGAGAAATGAAAACAAACAAAGAAAACAGAAAAATAACTAATTTCAAAAATAAAAAAGGGACTTGATTGCAACATTGCATGCAATAAAAAAATTTAATGAAAGGATAGTAGTAACAAGCAAATATATTTGAAAATTTAGACGAAATAGAAAATGCCCTGAAAAGTGAATTCACTTTTCAAAATGAATAATAGTAGAAAAGAAAATGTAAATGGTTTGACAATTATTAGAGAAATTGAATCCATAATTTAAAAACTTTTAAGAAATATGGACTTAAATTTCTTTCCTGGCAAATTCTACCTATCACTTAAGGAAGAAATAATGCCAATCTTCTGAAAACTTCTTCCACAGAATGGGAAAAGGGAGAGTATTACACTATGAGGCTTGCATAGCCCTAATACTAAAACTTGATGAAGATAGTTTAAGAAAAAAGATATCTTTTATGAACATAGTAAAAATGCTGTGTAAAATACCAGCTCAAAAGTTAGCAGTATATAAAAGGATCATAAATCATGACCAATTTAGGTTTATTCTAGGAAGTCAAGGTTGGTTTGACATTCAGAACTCAATAGGTCAGGCGTGGTGACTCAAGTCTGTAATCCCAGCACTTTGGGAGGTTGAGGTGAGAGTATTGCCTGATTCCAGGGGTTCGAGATCAGCCTGGACAATCTGATGAGGCCTCATCTCTACAATAAACCAAAAAAATTAGGTGGGCATGGTGGCGCATGCCTGTAGTTCTGGCTACTTGGATGGCTGAGGGAGAAGGATTGCCTAAGCCCAGTAGTTTGAGGCTGCAATGGCTGTAAGCATGCCACTGCACTCCAGCCTGGGTGAGGATGAGATTCCAACTAGAAAAAACAAAACCAAAAAACAAACTAATGAACAAAAACTCAATGAATATACTGCATTAATTAAAAAAAAGGAGACAAATGGTATGACCACCTAAATATATAAATAAAAATATCAGATAAATGTCAACATCCAGTTTTGATTTTTTAAAATTCTAGCAAACTAGCAACACAAGGGAGTTTACTTATTTAGAAAAAGAGTAGCTACAAAAAGCTGCAAGCCCCAGACTTGATGGTAAAATGTAAAAAACTTTGACATTGGGAAGAACAAATGAAATAAAACGAACAGTTATGTGTTGCTAGATGACAGGAAAACATTCTAAGAAATGCAGCATTAGGCAATTTTGTCATTGTGTAAATATGATGGAATGTATTTACACAAGCATAGATGGTATAGCCTATGACACACCCAGGCTGTATGGCATAGCCACTTGCTCCTAGGCTAGAAACCTATACAGCATGTAGTACCATACTGAATACTGTAGACAATTGTTTCTTTTCTAACGTTAATTTTTTTGAGAGATAGAGTCTTCTTCTGTTGCTGAGGCTGGATGGAGTGCAGTGATGTAGTCATAGCTCACTGCAGCCTCGAACTTCCGGGTCCAAGCTATCCTCCTGTCTCAGCTCCAGAGTAGTTGGGACTGTGGGAGTGTGCCATCATGTCCTGCCTCTGTTATAATCTTTTGGGACCACTGGCACATATGCAGTATGTTATTGACTGAAATGTTGTTATGCAATGTGTGAGTGTATTAGAATTGGAAAGGAAAAAGATGAATTCTCATTTGTATATGATATGATTGAGTATGTAGAAAATCCAGAATCCATATGAATTATTTAGATTTCCATGTGAGTTTAACAGATCACTGAATGCAAGATCAATATACAGAGACGTTGCATTTCTAGATGCCAGCCTCAAATAATACAATAAAAAATTTAAATGATCTTTTAAATTACATCAAAACTTTTAAATTCCCAGGAATAAACCTCAGAAAACATGTGCAAGAATACAACAATATTGTGATAAAAATGCCTAAATAAAGGAGACATGTACTGTGTTATAGTCAGACAATACAATATTATAAATATTGGTTTAACGTATTTCTAATGAAACCCCCAGCTGGAATTTTAAAATGAAACTTAAAAAGATTATTCTAAATGCATATGTTAATGCAAATAGCCAAGAATAGCCAAGACACTTAATGAAGAATAGTGGGAGGATTTGCTCCACTGGATATGAATACTGCAGAAATCAGTGTAGTATTGCCACTTAAATAAAAAGATAAAATAGGGAAGAGACCTGTGCATATATGGCACTGAATTCAAAACAAGATGTTGTTTTAGAGCAGTCTTTTCCAAAAGTGGGTTAGTTGGCTATCTTTATGGAAAAAAAAAAAATGAAATGACTTAACTGCCTCACACCAGACTAAAAATAAACTCATTCATCCATTCATTCACTTCAGGTCACTGTAGATCTAAAAGTGAAAGATAAAACAGTGAAGTTTCTAGAAGATAACATACAACAATAATTTCACAACCTTGGGGTAGGAAAATTTTTCTTAAGTTGGGTAAAATAAACTACAACATTTAAAAAGAAATATTGATATGTGGATTACATAAAATTAAGAGCTTCTTTTCCTCTGAGGACACCACTAAGAAAATGTAAAGAGTGGAGATATTTGTAAAAGATACAATGGATAAAGACTGTGTCAAGATTAGAGAAAAATAACTCTTAGTGTTTTTTTTTTGTTTTTTTTTTAAAGAGGAAAATGACCAATCTGGTAGATTGGCAAGAGACTTGAATAGGCACTTCATAAAAGAGGATATTCAAATACTCATGCATATGTAAAATATTCCCATTAGTCATCAGGGAATAAAGATTAAAACCACAATGAAATATCACACAGATGCCAGAAAGGTTAAAATCAATAGGCTGAAAAATCCAACTCTTGGTGCGAATGAGGAACAGTTGACATTCTCATATATTGCTTGTGGTAGTGAAATTGATTCAACTACTATGGAAAACAATTTGGCCCTATTTACTAACGTTGAACATAAGATTTCTTAAGACTGAAATTATTCCCTAGGTATAGATACAACAGAAAAGTATGCTCCAAGAAATGTGTGTAAGAAGGTTCATAGCTACATTATGCAAACTAGTTAAAAACTGGAAACAATCCAAATGTCCATCACCTGTGGATTGAATACCTAAAATGGTCCTAAACTCACACTTGGTAATATCTCACAACAATGAAAAATGAATGAGTTACAGCTACTTGCAACAGAATGGATCAATCTCACAAACATAACATTGATTAAAAGAGGCCAAACATGGAAGAATGTATAGTATATGATTCCATTTATATAAAGTACTAGCAAGAGAAAGAAAAAACCAAGACAAAACCAAACTGTGGTGCTCAGGAATACATATGTAGGTGATAAAACTATAAAGGAAAGCAGGGAAGTGGTAGTCATGAAAGTCGGAATCGTGCCCAGTCTGTCACCCAGACTGGAGTGCAGTGGCCGCTCCGGCCACCGCAGCCTCAACCCGCTGGGCTCCGGCGATCCTTCCGCCTCAGCCTTCTGAGTAGACGGAATTACAGGTGCGCACTACCACGCCCGACTAATTTTTTGATTTATTGTAGAGATGAGGTCTCGCCTGCCCCGGCGGGTCTCGAACCCATGGACTCAGGCAATTCACTCACCTCAGCCTCCCAAAGGTGCGGGATTACAGGCTGAGCCACCGATCCCGGCTTCAGTTTCTTTCTTTTTTTTTTGAGTTGGGGTCTCACTCTGTCACCCAGCCTCGACCTGCTGGGCTCCGGCAATCCTTCCGCCTCAGCCTTCCGAGTAGCCGGAATGACAGGCGCGTGCTACCACGCCCGGCTGATTTTTTTTGATTTATTGTAGAGATGAGGTCTCGCTGCCCAGGCGGGTCTCGAACCCGCGGGCTCAGGCAATCCACTCACCTCAGCCTCCCAAAGGTGCGGGATTACAGGCTGAGCCACCGAGCCCGGCTGGAAGGAGTTTCTAAGATGCTGCCCATGTTGTGTTTCTTGAGCTAGATGGTGGTATCACACATGTTCACTTTGGACAAATTGTTAAACTGTAATTTTTTTCTGTTTCTCGTACATTTTTGCTTAGTAACATGTTTTAGGTATACATGTTTTGTTTCATAATAAAAGGGTTAAATATAATAAAATGATGGAGTCCCAAGCATGGGTGCAGAGTTTGTAGGGTGAAGGGTGAGGTTGAACATCTACACTGTGCCAAAATATCTTTCAGAAGCACACGTTAAGGGCAGTAGCTATCAGGAACAGCCTATGTATGGCTCTTGTGAATTCCACTAACCACCTCCTGGTCCTGTGACCGACAGACATCACCAGTAGATGGTGGCATGCTTTCCTAAGGGCCCAGTAAGTCATTCTTAATCAATCTGACTGACTTGTCATGGAAGTTCCAATCTATCCTCTGCCCCTTTTCTATTATCCTGACTGCTTAAAGTGAAACTGTGTACGAACCCAGCTCTGCATGCCCTCCGGAGCTCACTATATCTTGAAGTGAATAGAGAAATTGCTCATAAAATCAATACAAGTCCATGGATGCAGGAACCTAAACAAAGAATTCTAAAGAATAATTTGTCTTTGGAAAGTGCAACTAAATATACACATGGTAATTACTATTTACAGTTCTTCTGAGTAGAGCACATTTTATTTGTTTATTTTCTCAAGAGACAAACTAGGGAATCTTCTGGTCAGTCGGGACAAAGAAGGAATAGCACAAACGCAATCCTTGCCCTCATGGTGTTTACCTGCTAGTCCCAGGCCCCTCAGACTGTGTGCCATTTTTCCTGGTTATCACCTCCTCTCTGATCGCCTATTGTTTGCCATCCATGGCCATTGCCTCTATTTAATTCATCAAGAATTTGTTGACCTTGACGATTATGATCTCCACTCCCTTGCAGCTGTTTGACATTTCCCATCATAAAACATTTAAAAACATGTTTTAAAAATAAGTATCCCACAAATTCTGCTTAACAATTCCTAAACAAAATAAACGTAAAATTTTATTGGCGGGAACAGGATGAATGTGACTTGAATGGCTTCCTTTCTTGGTGCCAAGCACGAAGTAGCCACTATTACCAAGTGTATCTTTCTAGAGATGTTGATGAACAGACAAAATACTTGTATGTACTCTTAAAAAGAATCTGTCCATCACTCTGGTGCCTAGAACTGTGAAAGATGGTATAAGGGATATAGTGAGAATCTGAGGCCTGCTTCCAATCCTGGGTGCCCTTCCATGAGACTGGGGGATGTCAGATCCATATGCAAATTAATGAGGTATGACTATAAGTCAGTATATTATTATGGGGCAAACTGAATGGCATGGAAAAAAACCACTGTAGAATTTTCAAGGCAGGAGGAATTGATGAAAGTCTAAGTGGATGGAGAAGACTTCAGGGGCAGAGTCCTTAATGAACACTTTTGATCTTTTTGATGTAAACCCTAGTCTTCTAACATGGCTTAGGCATCCATTGTGACCTTAGGGCCTGACAATCTCTTCACCTCCATCTCCTTGTCTGGCCAATTCACGTTTGACTTTCAAATTTACCCAGGTGTCATCTTCTTCAGGAAGCCTTTCTTGATCTTTTATCAAGCACAGATATGTGTCTCCCTGATGATCTCCCATATCAATTCTCTTCGAATGGCATTTGTCCCACCATGGTGATTAGTTTAATATTTTCCATTTTGGTAGCCCCAGCACATATGCACAGTGATTTTTATATAATAAGTAATCAATATTTGTTGACTATTGAGGCAATGAATTATCAGATGTAAGGACATGTATGAAAAGGTACATTAAAAGTGTTGCCGGATGGGGTGGTTTACACCTGTAATCCCAGCACTTTGGGAGACTGAGGAGAGAGACTTGCCTGAGCCCAGGTGTTCAAGATCAACCTGGGCAACTTGGCAAGACCTCATCTTTACAATAAATCAAAAAATTATTCGGGCAGGGTGGCACATGCCTGTAGTTTCCGCTACCCTGAAGGCTGAGGTGGACGGATTGCCTGAACCCAGCAGGTCTAGGCTGCTGGAGCCTTGAGTGTGCCACTGCACTCCAGCCTGGATGACAGAGTGAGACTCTGACTCAAAAAAATTTGTTGATAATAACACTAGTACATTTGCCTACATGTGGCATTATGGAGAATATCAGAGAAGGGTAGGATATCACTCTTTCCAGTAGTGCATGTAGGGCCAACTCTCGTGACTAATTTTATATCCTCATGCATGGTCCAGTATCATACTTCTTTTGAAGAAATTCCTCCTGTTTGCCTGAGCCCACAGGTTCAAGACCAGCTTGGGCAACTTGGCACGACCTAATCTCTAAAATAAATAAAAAAATTAGCTGAGCGTGGTGGTGCATGCCTGTAGTTCCAGCTACTTGGAAGGCTGAAGCAAGAAGATTGCCTGAGCCCAGCAGATCAAGGTTGTGGTGACTGGGAGTATGCCACTGCCCTCCAGGTTGGGTGACAGAGTGAGATTCCAACTCAAAAAGAAAAAATAAAAATAAAAAGAAGAAAAATTGCTCCTGTCATATTACCTATACTTGACTTTGTACAGCTCACCATTTCTATCAATTATTTGCAATGAGGAATGGATGTTTCATTTAATAAAATCTACGCATGACAGAAAGCTGGGAGGAATAGCTAATACTGCAGATGCTATCATCAATATTTAAAATAATCTTGACAAGCTAGAATGCTGGTCCAAAAACCACAAGATGATATCCCACAGGGATATATGCAAAGTTCTGCATTTAGATTAAAGGAAGGTCAATGTCACAAGTATACAAGCCAAGCTTTATGTCAGTAGACTGGAAAAATATTTATAGGGGTTTAGTTGATCATTAAATAAAGTTATAGGCATCAAGGAACTCCCCTTGACCAAAATCCAAAGTCTTAAATTGCAAAATCAACACACATAATGGATGGAATTAGATATAAACAAAAATACCTTCAAGGGATGAAACTGGAGATGCAAATAGAATCTAACTGTGACATCATCAATGGTATTATGTCCAAAAAGAGAAGGTGTTCATCTGAAGGGAAATGGATGGCTAGCATAAAACATGGTGAATGAAGAACCAGAGTGGACCAACTGGTATGGTATCAGAGGATAGAAGCCTTTCAGTATGATGTAATCAGTGGATACATACATGACCTTGCGGTCAGCCAGCTGCCTGGCTTTAAAACCAAGTTTGTGAAGTGCTAATTTGGTGATTTTTGGGGCAAGTTGCTAATGCTTTGACAATTCTTACCTATCATAGGGGGAGAATCATGATCCCTACTATGCAGTGGTATTAAATAAGATAGTGTGTGGCAATACTTGTCTCTTAGGGCTCAATACATATTAGTCATTGTTATGATTCTATTTATCATAGATTGATACACGGGCCTTTCTAGTTTCTACTGCAGTCTTTTGTGAAATTCTCCAGATGCTTCTTTCCTCAAGAGTATGCTTTCTTTTTAGTGAGCTGAGAAGAAATCAAATTCTTGAATGCTTGACCCTGAGACCATAGTCGTGATCTTTTTTTAAAAAAATAATATTCATTATACATAGTTACTATGTAATGATACCATGGTAACTATTTTAAACAGATCATAATGGGATGCTTTATTAAATTATAATAATCTATACTGTAAAACTGCCATGAGCAGACTGAAATACATGCAGGTTACCATGGCTTAAGAATGGCTAAAGAGCCAGAAATGCTAAAAGGAGCCAGTATAGTCATCTTCAGTCCTTGAAGCTGTGTCCTGTGGAAGAGGGAGCAGACTTGCCCATCTCCACGGTAGGAAGGTCTCCATGTTGACTGAAGCTGTCTCAGAGCTTAGGGAGTTCTCTTTCCTGAGTGCACATATTGCAGGCCCCTGGCAAGAAGGCGATGGAAACACTTTGGATTTGTATGTAAGTCAGGACACAGGCAAAGAACTTTACCAGCCATTATCTTGCATCCCCATGAAAACTTTGTGAAGTAAATAGGATCTAGAACTCAGTTTTTGACTTCTAAACCCAGTGTTTTTAAAAAAAGCATATTCTGAGATCACCTGCCTTAGAATCATCTGCTGACACATGGGTCAATCCAGATACCTGGGCCATATTTGTAGAGGTTCTGGGTCAGTGAATCTGGAGTGGAACCCAGGAAACTGCCAGTCCCAGTCACACATTGTTTCTCCTGCTCTACTAAACTTTCTAGTACAAGACCAATTCCCAGTCTCTATTCTTTCAGTCAGTCAATATTTACTAATTCCACTCATGTTCCAGACACTGTTTCAGAGGCTGGTGGGTGCCGTGTTGAATAAGATTATGCAGGTCCTTCTTTATTGGAGCTTATGCTTAGTGGGGAGATGCATTTGTGAAATAAGCAAACCGATAGAAATCAAGAACCATATCAGATGGCGAGACAGGCTATGCCAGGAATCAAACAGGGTACTATTGCTAAGAGTGAGTAACCAGGTGGCTCTTCTGGACGGGGGCACCTCTCAGACTGTGACGCTAACCTGGAAGCCAAATGATAAACCTGAAACCACCATGCAGAAAGTCAGGGCTCCAACCAAGCAATTGTCTAGTGCCAGGGTCCTAAGAAGTCCTTAGCTAAGGAAGAGAAAAAGGGACCGACGGGTTAAAGTACCTGGATCATGCCATAGCTTTCAAAGCCAAGGAAACACTAGAATTTATTTCGGGAAGGGAAGTCATTAGAAGATTTTTAAGTCAGAAAGGATATAATCTGACATATACATTATTTTATGTTATTTATAATAAAATAATAATATATAATAAAATATGTATTTTTTTGGTTAAGGTCTCACTCTGTCACCCAGACTGGAGTGCGGTGGCACAATCACAGCTCTCTGCAGCCTCAAACTCCTTGGGCTCAGGTGATTCTTCTGCTTCAGCCTCTCAAGTAGCTGGAACTACAGGTGCACGCCTCCACACCTGGCTAAGTTTTTTGATTTTTGTAGAGACAAAAATGCTGCCAAGGCTGGTCTCAAACTCCTGGACTCAAGAGATCTTCCTTCCTTAACCTTCCAAAGTGTTGGGATTACTGGTGTGTCACTGCATACAGCCTGATTTATGTTTTAAAAAGATCCCCCTTGCTATTGTGCAGATTCTGTAGGTTTGTGGTGCTCTGCTGTTCAATACATCACCACCACCGCTGGAGACAACTTGCTTTTTGAGGGTGTCTTTGTTAATACTATACAGCACTTTATAGTTTGCAAAGCATTTTATATACCTTATTTCATTTGATCTTCTAAAAAAGTCCTATGAGACATGTTACTGTAATCCTTATTTTACTGATGAGGAAACTCAGGCTAATAAGGGATGAGATTCTTCTTTGGACATGTGTCTTTACAGGTAGACATTTGAAAATGGGGAGATTTTACATAAAATTCTAATTTTTTTGCTTTAAAAAAATGAAGATTTTTCTCTAGCCAGGTGCAGTGGCTCACACCTGTAATCCCAGTACATTGGGAGACAGAGGCAAGAGGATTGTCTGAGTCCAGGAGTTCGAGACCAGTCTGGGCAACTTGGGGAGACCTCGTTTCTACAATGAACCAAAAAGTAAGTTGGGCATTGTTGTACATGCCTGTGGTTCCAGCTCCTTGGAAAGCTGAGGCAGAAGGATCACTTGAGCCCAGTAGATTGAGACTGTGGTGGCCATGAGTGTGCCACTGCACTCCAGCCTGGGTGACAGAATGAGACTCCAACTAAAAACAAACAAATAAACAAATAAAACTCCATCTCCACTGACCCTACATTCCTCATGTAGACAGCAACCGATGGGCTGTCCTTAGGATGAGGCTTGTCCCCTCCAGTCCTGCCTCACCCGGTCTGCTTCAGGCTTTTGTTAATCTGCCTGACACCTGGATGCATCTGCATTCCAGAGCCCTTCTCTCAGGGGTCCTAGGCCTGCTCCTTTGGCAATGCATCATAGCCATTTTCCTGTTTTCCCATCAAACTTGTTCCCAGCAAGAGGGAGTGGGAGCATATTGCAGCCTCATCACCTCTAGTCAGGGGACTCTGAGCTTATTTCCCTGGGAGCTTAGCCCAATGCAGCACATGCAACATAGAGATTTCTTTTCCTTTCTTGTTAAGTTTTTATTATTATTTTGAATCAGCATCTCACTCTGTTGCCCAGGCTGGAGTGCAGTGGCACACTCATGGCCACTACAGTCTCAACCTGATGGGCTCAGGCGATCCTTCCGCCTCAGCCCCCCAAGTAGCTGAGACAACAGGTGTGTGCAACCACGCCTGGTTAACAATTTTTAAAAAAATATTGTAGAGATGAGTTCTTGCTGTGTTGCACAGGTGAGTCTCAAACTCCTGGGCTCAAGGGATTCTTTCCCCATTGGCCTCCCAAAGTGCTGGGATTACAAATGTGAGCCACCATGCCCCATCTCCTTCTTCAGCCTCCTTCTTTCTTTTTTAAATTGACAAATAAAAATTGCATATATTTATGGTGAACAACATGTTTGGAAATACATACACATTGTGAGATGACTACATCGAGCTAATTAATGTATCAATTACTTCACAAACTTTTTTTTTCTTTTTTGTGGTGCAAATTCTTAAAACCGACTCTTGGAGCTTTCCAAGAACACATGGATTGCTATTAACTATAGTCACCACTTTTTACAATAACTCTCTTGAAGTGATTCCTCTTGTCTAATTAAAATTTTGTGTCCTTCTCAATCTCCTCCTCACCTCCCACCCCCAACCAAGCCCCAGATGACCATCGTTCTCCTCTCTACTTCTGTGAATTTGACTTGCTTAGATTCCTGGATGCCCATTACATCTAAATGCCTGTTCTGAACTGAAGCATGTCCCCCCAAATTCACATGCTGAAGCCCTAACCCCCAATGTGACTAGAGTTAGAGACAGGGCTTTTAGGAGGTAATTAAGGTCAAATGAGACCATTAGAGCAGGATTCTATCCTGGTAGGATTGATGGTCTTATGAGAAGAGGAAGAGTGAGAGCTCTTTTTCTCTCCCCCTGTGCACATACCAGTGAAAGGCCTTGTGAAGACACAGCAGGAAGGAGGCTGTCTGCAAGCCAGGAAGAGAGCCCTCACCAGAACCTGAGCATGCTGGCACTCTGAACTCAGGCTTCTAACCTCCAGAACTGCAAGAAATTACATCTCTGTGTTTTACGCCACTCAGTCTATGGCATTTTGTTATGGAAATCCAAGCTGAGAAGACAATATCCAGCCCCATCTTTCCTGAGACAGTCCCTTCCAGAGCAGGGACCACAGGAGGAGCCCTCACTCCATCTTAGGGCAAGGCTGGTCTGAAATCGGTCTTGCTGTTACAAGGTTTGGGATTCATTGTGTCTGAAGTGTTCGCCAAGATGCAGTTTTCTCTTAATGACTGACTTTGTTCGCATGCCCAGGCTTTTGACTCGACCGTCTTTTCTTTTCTTTTTTGAGTTGGGATCTCAGGCTGGAGTGCAGTGGCATGATCACGGCTCACCACAGCTCAGCCTCCTGGGTTCAGGCAATCCTCTGCCTCAGTCTCCTGAGTAGCTGGGTGCGTGCCACCACACCTGGCTAATTTTTTTGTAGAGACGAGATCTCACTATGTTGCCCAGGCTGGTCTTGAGCTCCTGGGCTCAAGCAATCCTCCTGCCTCAGCTTCCCAAAGTGCTGGGATTACAGGCGTGAGCCACCATGCCCAGCCCTGACTGTCCCAATGATCAGCCTGCTGGTAAGTGATATGTTTTAATGATAAAAGGTGTGCAATTCTAGAGCCACTCTGCCTGGGCCTGAATTCCAGCTGTGCTGCTTACTAGCTGTGTGGTTTTGAGCAAGTTTCTTAAACCTTCTGTGCTTTAGTTTCCTCATTTATAAAAGGAGTTCATAATAGTGCCTGGGAAGAAGGGTCACTTCGGGATTCAATGGTTTAGTCCATGGAAAGTGCTTAGAATAGTACTTGGCACATAGTAAGCCATTATTATAATTACCTGTCTTGTTCTCCATCTTTTACCCAACTTTTCCTGGCCTCCTCCCTGACGGTCTAGGACTTGCTTCCTATTTAGAGCAGCTCTTTGCTGGAGTCCCACTCTAAGTGGACACATGGGGTGCTTGGTGTTGATTCTCATCTCACCTGGAAGCTCCAGCCACTATTTCCCACTGCTAGATTTGAACCCTTTGGGTACAGACTTGAATGTTGAATTACCCTTCCCTGTAATGTTATACCTACGTAACCCAGATCATAGAACGAAGATATGAAACGAATGCTGGCTACTCGAGACCTTTCCCTGCTTGTAAATAGTCATAAAAAGGGGGCACTATTTATCACATCCTTATATAAGGATTCGTCTGACAAGGGGATATTATCCCTGACTTGGCAGTAAGAGGGAGATGAGAATTCAGTGGTTTCCAAACATGGTGGTGAAGGGTCAAACTCACTTGAGGAACTTATTTTTAATGTGGATCCCTGGACCCCATAACCAGAGCTTCTTTTCAGTAGGTCTGGTGTGGGGTCTGAAAAAATTGCACTTTTTTTGGGTGTTGGGGTCTCACTCTGTTACCCAGGCTGGAGTGTAGTGGCATGTTCAAGGCTCACTGCAGCCTCCTGTGTAGCTGAGACTACAGGCATGTGCCACCGTGCCCAAGTCATTTTTTGATTTTTTTTTTGAGAGATGAGGTCTCACTATGCTGCCCAGACTAGTCTCCAACTCCTGGGTTCAAGGAATCCTCCCACCTCAGTCTCCCATAGGGCTGGGAGTACAGGTGTAAGTCACCATGCCTGGCCTGGGAAATTATATTTTTAATAAGTGCTTCTAGTAATTCTAATGCATCTGTTAAGATGACTTATAATTGAGAATTACTTGGGTAGATGATCTTTCAAGGTCTCTTTTAGCCTTTGGCATGTAAGATTTCAGAATGAATATAAGGACTGGGAACATAAGGAAATAACTTAGAGCAAGAAACTACTTCATCAAAGCATTTCCCAGGTAAATACCCAGCTGTCAAAACCACGACCTGGCATGCTGATGTCAGGTTTTGTCGAGATTTTAATCTAACTGGAGTGCTAGATAGCTCTAGTTTACTGCAAGAGAAGAAATTAGCAGTGACCATGTCAGAAAATGGGATCCTGTAGTAAGTTACCAGAGTGCCATTTATGAACAGTCTGGGAAGGGCTTCTGGAATGCCAGTCTTGTTTAATTTACTATAAATTGCTTCCTGGGAAAGATGGATAACTGACATCAATGACAACGTTTATTTGCAAGAATAAGCTACGTGTGGCAGCTAAGACCTTCTATGTGCTAACTAGAATTCCAGAATGGCTGGAACAAGAAGCATCCTTGTAGGAAAGACCTAAATCTTAGAAACGACTGCTTAGGAGATAAAATGCCATGCTCATGTATTCAGCTGAGACAGCCTGGGATTTGTGGAGAAAGCTAGCTAGTTCAACGAGGCTGCAGGCACTGCACATTAAAAGGCATCTTCCCTTTGACGAGTGTTTAATTTGGTCTTGTAAAGTGTATGAAGTGCAGGCATTTAATTTGTTTGACAGAAGCAAGCCCAAAGCACCTTCTGTAAAACTGTGCCACACGGTTTCATGACTCTTACCACATGTTAGGCATAGTCTGGGAGTCTATTAAATAAGCTTTGAGTCAAAACACTAGTTTGACAAAGATCTGTTTTAATTAAAAGACACGGCCCTCCTCTCTTCTGAGCCTGGAGTAGGGACATAAAAGAGAAAACCGTCCATCCCCCTGGCTAAGGAACGCTTTGCTTTTTCCTGTAAGAGGACAAAGATGCTTTAGGGCAGGCAGGTAGGAATCCATCAGTGGGCCCTAGAATGTCTGATGCTGCTGGCCTCCTGTAAGATTCTCCTTTGGCCAACAATGCTGGCCATTTGCCACAATATCAATTATCTCTAACTGAGACAGTAAATGATCTAGGGTGCTACTTTTTCAATATTATATTTTAACAAACTAGAATTAGGAAACTCTACAAAATTCGTGCCCTTTGACTTCCCTTGCATTAATATCCAGCTGCTCGTAAATCAACCCTCTCCATCAAACTTTTCTGCTTCAAGCATGTTAAGTGACCAGCTTTTAAAAATCTATTGAATATTTCTCCAATCTGAGTATTCTACTGCACCCGTTGTCTGTTCATGCTACACCATTTTTCTACCAGGTGAAAGTAGCTCTCTACTCCCCAGCAATGACCAAGCTGGGGATTTCCATTTTCTCATAAAATGGCCCAGTCTTTCCTTTCCATCCCACCTCCTGCCCCCTTCTCACCTGCTCTGTTCTCTGGACTCCAGACCCACTGGCCTTCTTGAGTTCCTTCAAAAGCTTGACATGCTCTTCTGCCTTAGGACCTTTGAAAGGGACATGTCTCTACCGAGAAATCCCCCCGACTGCCAGCCCCTATGCCCCCAGCCCCTTCCACTAGTTCCTTTGTTTATCCATCCATTCAATAAGTGTTGTTGAAAGGCTATGTGCTGAATACTTGAGTGAATGCAACTGATTAAAAAACCTCATAGCATATATGTTCTAATGGGAGGGGGGACTCAGACCATAGACAAACATAATAAGATTTAATTGACATGGAAAAATAAAATTGGGTAAGGAGTATGAAAAGGGCTTCCAGTTTTAAATAGGGTGGTTTTTACTGATAGGGTCACATTTAAATAAATTCTCATTGTACTTGGACTTCAGCTCAAATAACTTCCCTAGGAATATCTTCCAGGCTAGTTCTGTCAGTGAGTCCCAGAACATCTGAGCAGGCCATTCCCTGTTGTATGCTCTTATAATTCATAGTTCTTAGCACCATTTGTAATTACTGACTCATGCGATTATTTCTTAAAGAAAGTCCTGTCTGTTTTTAGTAAGCTCCAGGAAGGCAAGGGTGACATCCTTTTTTGATGTCTACTCTTTCTCCAAAGCTAGCTCAGAGAAAGTGCTCCATACGTATTTGTCGAATGAATGCAAGAACAAGTACAGTATCGATAAAAATATCCATCCAGGCTACTTTAAGGGAATCAATCAAGACGATTAATGTGTGAGTCCTTTTTACAAATGGCAGGGTTCTATAAACCTTCCAGGCGTCATTATTTCTGGGGTAAAGGAGACTCTTATATTGGTGTGGTTCTCTGTTCATTGATATCATATGACCCTGAATCTCCTTTTTGGGAGCAGTGTGGTTTAGCAGATAACCAGACTGCCTGGGACCACTCTTAGCTCTGCCACTTACCTTGTGAACTCATTGTGCCTCTATCTCTTTATCCATAAAATGAGATGATAATAGTACCAACCTCACAGAGATGCTGTGAGGTTTAAAAGAATTAATATCTCTCAGGTGCTTAGAGTAGGAACTGGCCTAGAATAAGTACTCCATCGTATCATCATGATTACGGTTGTTATTATTATCTGCCAAGCATATAGCTGCAATCTAGGTATTTATGTATTGACCAAAATCTTTCTTGGCTTCTTCTTAGAGATGAATGAACTAGAAATAACTCATTTGGTGATGCTGCTTTAACACAAGTCAAAGAGTGAGGATGGCTCTCTTTCAGGCCCCAGCCAGTAGCCTCAGTACCTGTTCTAGTTCATCAATAACTTTAGTTTTACCTCGGTGGGTCCTTCTCCAATTGTCTTGACAGCTGGAAGTCAAAAGCTCGAACCATGGACGGCTGAGAAAGCCAGGTTCAGATACTGGTTCTGCCACTTACTGACTGAAAGCCCTTTGGCAAGGTATGAATTTATTTGAAATTCACACTCTCATTTATAAAATGGGACTCATAAAGGCTCCCTCACCCTCACAAGGTTGCAGAGAGGACAGAGTGAGACCATGTCCATGAAAGATCACCTCAGAGAGCAGTTCCACAAATATTAGTTCTACTTTCCTTACCTCTTGCTCAGAAACAAATCTGAATTTTAAAAGAAATCTCTGGAGACACAGGGCATGATGGTCTGTGATGCAGTCTCTGACCAGAGTTCTAAATCAGAAAGTAAGCTTAACACATGTGCAACTCACTACACATGCCCTGAAATGATCCATATTATTGGCAGAGATTGGCACAAGAAGCACAGTATCCATTTATTATCCTAGAATCCAGGGAAATGGTTATTTTTAAAATATTCTTTTTATTATCAGAAATGTGTCAAATGACACAGAACCAACTAACCAAAAATATTTTGTACATAGCAGAAACATTTTGCAAAATGACCTCTTATGGTTAATAAATATTAGTTAGGGGTATATGGTGATGTAATAATCACAGGAGCTAAGGAGACTATTTTTGTGTGTCCAAAGGTATTGTTTGATGATTGTAATTAGGAATTGTCTAATTGTGTGTGTGTGTGTGTGTGTATGATTGCGACAAAAATGAAAATAAGTCCAAAATATTTCCTTCAGATGTACAAAGATTCTAGACTTTTTGTTTTTTTCTCCCTCAGATGTTTTGCTAACCTTAGCTGATAATTTTCACCAACTGTTGACTTGCAAAATATGCTTTTCACTATATCAGAGTTAAATCCTTCAAATTATGTTCCACTTCAGAAGACCTGGTTTCATTTTCCAAAACTTCCTTCTCCCCATGTTTTGGGTTTTTGATCAACAAATGTTTATTGAGGCCCCACTGTGTAAGTGGCAGCCTCCCAGAATGGCTTTTCCAATGCCCTTGGTGTTCCAGATGCTGGATAAATTGAAAATCCATGAATCTGAAGTTAAAGCAGAATTAAAATTATGTGTGAACATGAACTGAGTGCTTGGAGGGCAACACGCTGTTCACCACCGGCAGCAACAGAATTGGGGATTTATTTTCTACTTATTGGCTTAAAATGTGAAATCTGGATGTGAGGGGGCCCAGCTTACCTGTCCCTAGGGAACCTTCATGCCAAAGCTACTCATTTTAATTCATCTGGCATTCTTTTTTGCTTGGTGAATGCTCAAGCCACTCACTTGTTCCAGTCAGTGCCTTTGATAACATTTCATGGTCTATAAAATAAAATTTGGCATTCAAGGCTCTTCACGGTATGGATTCTGTTTATCCTTCCATTCCTAGTTCCTTTTGCTTCTCTGCTGACGCTCAGTGGGCCAGCCAAAATCAATTTCTTGCTGTTCCTTCTCATTCACTGAGTACCTATTCTTGGCCAAGCACTGCTTCATTAACTTAAAAATATTTTTTATTCCCTCAGTTTTTCTGGGAAGTAATTACTGTTATCCACACTTTATAGATGAAGACACTGCAGCTCAGAGATGTCAAGTGACTTGTTCGAATTCACCTGTAGCCCATGAACGAGTTGTTCTTTGAACCCAGGTCTATAACTCCAAAGCCACAGAAGAATGTGCTCTTCTCCTCATACCCTGACACCTTCCTCTCAAAATGCCCTGACACTGTCCCATTCTGTCCCTTTTTCCGTGTGGTAGCAGGATGACATTCCCCTTCCCAAAGAAAAGATGTCCACACTACCATCCCTAGGACCTAGGAGTGTCATCTTACATGGGAATGGAGAATTATATTTGCAGATGAAATTAAGGGAGGTGACCCTGGAATATCCACGTGGGTGCAATGCAGTCACAAATGTCCTTCAGAGTGAAAGAGGGAGGCAGAAGAGGAAGGTCAGGGAGGGACCCATGATGGGGGAAGAATGGTAGGAAAGAAGCAGTGCTGTTGACCTTGAAGATGGAGAGAGGAGTCGAAAGTCAAGGGATGCAGGTGGTCTCTAGACACTGAAAAAGGACAAGGGAATGGAATTCCTTTCTTGAGACTCCAGGAGGGAATATAGCCCTGTCAACACTTTGATTTTAGCCCAGTGAGATCCATGTTAGATTTCTAGCCTATAGAACTTCAAGATAATAAATGTAATTCTAAGCCACTAAGCTTTAGGTAATTTGTTTTAGCAGCAATAGGAAACTAGTACACTCCACAGGTAGCATTCTTTCTCTGCATACATCAGCTACCTGCATGTCCTGTTCAAGGTTGAAATCCACCATTCCCACCAACCTTCTCACTATCAAAGCCTGCCCTTGGGGAAGGTCTGAAGCCAACCCTGATTAATTGCACCATTCTAGACAGAGCTGAGAGCTGTCTAAACCACACCCTCATCTCAGAGAGGTTGAATGATGTGTCTAAGGTCATACAGATAACAGTGATAGGATGAGAGCTCAAACCCAGAACTCCTGAATTCTACTTCTTTTATTTTGTCTTTTCTGAATCGGGGGTCTCACTCTGTTGCCCAGGCTGGAGTGCAGTGGCACAATCACAGCCACGAACTCCTGGGCTCAAGAGATCCTTCTGCCTCAACCTCCAGAATAGCTAGGACTATAGTAATGTGCCACCATGCCCTGCTAATTTTTTAATGGATTTTGTAGAGATGAGGGATCTCGCTATGTTCCTAGGTTGGTCTCCAGCTTCTGTGCTCAAGTAATCCTCCCACCTCAATCTCCCAAAGTGCTAGAATTGCAGGCACAAGACACCGTGCCCAACCCCTGATTTCCACTTCTAATGACCTACAAGGGAAACTTGCTCAGGTGCATCAACATTTTTCAGGGATCAGTGCCTCGAGATTTATTTATTAATTACCCATTTCAAACATTTCAGAGCCAGTAAACAGGTTGGAAGGCATTTTTTTTTGTGACTGGCTTCTTGGAAATCATACTAAATAAGTCTGTGAAAAGGCCAATGGCTAATTGGAATTAACCCACCCACCACCATCTAGTTCATTCATTCAACCAATAGTATGTGCCAGGGAGTGTGCAAAGTCCTGAGAATTAAAAACAAATAAAACAGAATCTATGCCCATTGGAAACTCATGGTTTAGTGGAACTGGGGGAATGGTCAGGGGTGGGGGGAACGGATGTACTAAATAAAAATTGCAATGTTTTGCCTAAGTGGAAGAAGCCAAACTGGGGGGATTTGCAAATTGGAGGCTTCTGGAGGAGGAAATGCCTTGAGTGGGTTTTGAAGCAGGAGTAAGAGTTAGATATGAAGAAGCAGAGAACATTTGAGCCTGGAGGAACACGAGGACAGGACTGGTCAAGTCAGTTAAAGAAGTCATGGAGGTTTGCTAGCCTCCATTTCTTCCACCAAAATCCCAAGTCAGCTTCAGTTGCTTGGTGTTTTATTACCTTCTAGAATGGCCCAGCTTCATTTGGGGATGGGACCCAGTCTTCAATGGTTAGTGTGCACATGGGGAAGAGGAGGGAACTACCAAACACAGGCAGGAAGCTTGGCTCTGCCCCTCCCTTTGTGCCTTAGTTTCTTGTCTCTGATTTAAGAGAAAACAAATTTCTCCTTTGCAGGACTGATGTGAAAACTAGAGTCAATGTGTGTCAAGACATCTGCCACAAAGTGCTATGCACATGGCAGCTGTCACCATCAGGCTTATGGACAGGGCTCAGATACTCTCTTCCTCTCACTTTGTCCTACTTTTTTTTAAATTTAAGAGACAGAGTCTCTCTCTGTCACCCAGGCTGGAGTGTAGTGGTGTGATCATAGCTCACTGAAAGTTCAAACTCCTGGATTCAGGCGATCCCCTCACCTCAGCCTCACGAGTAGCCGGGACTATAGGCGTGCACACCTCACTATGCTCAGCTAATTTTAAAATTTTTTGTAGAGACAGGATCTCGCTATGTTGTTCAGTTTGATCTTGAACTCCTGGCCTCAAGCGATCCTCCCTCTCTGGCCTCCTAAAGTGTTGAGAATTAGAGATGTGAGCCCTCACACCTGGTCACTTTGTCCTATTTCATTGTAAGCATTGTGTGACTCCACAATTCTTTCCAGTCTCCAGGTACTTCAAATCTGAGTCCAGGGAGTTCCTACTGGTCCCTAGCAGGTTAGAGGACAAGGTGTTGGAGAAGCCTGGATTTAACTAGAAGCAGGAAGTCACCGTCCTGTGGTTCATTTTCTATACAACTGCTACATTGTTTAAAATCATTGGGAGGTATTTTCTTCACCATTCCTGGTTCCCTGTCTAGAGTGACCTGCTATTCCTCCATTGTAGACACTCAGTGTTTTCTCTACTCCTTACTTCTTCTTGTGTATACATGTGCTCCAGTGGAATGCCCTTGCCTTACCTTATTTGTCTGGAGAACTTCCATTCCATTTAAAAACCATGGAGTGTGGCGATTCCTAAAAGATCTAAAAGTTGGCTTTCCATCTGACCCTGCAATTCCCCTACTGGGAATATACCCGGAAGAACGCACATTACTCTATAAAAGAGATACCTGCACATGTATGTTTATTGCAGTGTTGTTCACAACAGCAAGAACATGGAACCGACCGTGCTGCCCATCCAAAGAGGAATGGATAAAAAAAATGTGGTACATATACATGATGGAATATTATGCAGCCATAAAGAACAAAAATCACGAACTTCACAGCAACCTGGATGAACTTAGAGGCTATAATACTGAGCAATCTATCACAGAAACAAAGAACTGAGTATCACATGTTCTCACTCATAAGCGGAACTTGAACAACTATGGTGATACTATATGAAAAGGATTGACAGTAGTGGGAAACTGCGGCGGAGGGCAGGGAGCAGGGATGGGGTGGGGAGGCAGGATTGGCAGTAGTGGGAGTCTGCCTGGGGAAGGGGGGCACACCTCATCAACAAGGGTACCTGCGCAATGAACATTTGTATACCTAACCCTGAATTGTACCTCACATCATTAAAATAATAAATTAATAAATAAAACCCAGCTCAGATGTCACTTTCTCTGGGAAGCTTCCCTTGATTTCTCCCTGTGAGTCAGCCATACCCTTCTCTGAATGACCTTGGAGTCTTGTACACATCACTTAGTATCTTGTGCAAATTGGGCTAAATTATTTGTTCCCCTACCTCCCCATCAGACTGGGTGCTTCTAGAGAGCAGTTTAGTGAATCGTTCATCTTTGTATTTCTGGCATACACTAGGGACTCAATAAGTGCTTGTTGAGTGACTGATTGACTAAATAAGTGCAAGGCAGAGAGGTTTTCAGAACTTTTTAGTAGCTAACTAGCCAACTCTCATAAAAAGGTGGTTTGGGAATCTTATAAGTAATTACACTGTTGTGTTTTTTAACGGATTGGTGCTAGCCAGGGAATGACAGTGTGTCCAAAAGGTAATGAATTAAAACCTAGCTTTTTCATATCCCCTTTCAGAAATGGGAGCAGTCTTTCAAGCGACTTGAAAAATAGATTTTAGTGAAAGTGTAAGAAAATATGTGCAATTAGACACAATCAATAAAGTTGTCCTTGACTAATGTCTACATTTAAGGAGTTTCATTAAATTATGAAAAAAAGCCTTTCTGATTTAACTGTAAGTCTGGTTTATCATGTGTGGTTTTCTTTCAAGATTTCTGGACCCTTAGTGGGGTCTAGACACAGAGAAATATCAGTCCATTGCTTAGAGAGGAAAGTCTGATAGGTAAGTTTGTGAGAAAGCCAGGAAGCTAAAGCAATCTGTTGGGGAAGGCTGGCAGAAATTAAAAAACTGCCAAATGTTCTTTCTTCTGTCATTTATTCATATAGAAAATAGTTATTCCACATGTATTCTATGTCAGGGACTATGCTAGGTGTTGGCCATGGGCGGTAGTAAAAGAAACAGACATCGAATGCAAATATCCATTTCTATCTATGTAACAATAAATCATGTTAAGTATTATCATACTCCTCCCCCAAGCCCAGAGTGCCAAATCTTCTTTATTTTGTTTCTATAAATTCAACATCCTTGCAATAAGTAAGAGTTAAGAAGTGATGCATTTTATACAAAAATTATGTCAGATCTACTGTGCGTCAGATAGTTTGTTAGGTACTGGGACACGACAATACCTTCAAGGGACTTACAGTTCCAATGGGATATGGAAACAAGAAAATACACGATGAACAATAAAAATAATAATCCGTGTGAAAAGCATGGCAGAGGTAAGCCCAGGTGTTGCTAGAGGAACACACAGTGGGGGAGCTTCCTGCAACTCGCCCGCCCCCTCCGATTTCCTCTGAGTACCTCCTGCCACCTTACTCCCAGGCCAAAGATCAGGCATTTGAATATAGAAATTGAGTAATATAACCAATGCATTTTACCAAGCAGATTCAGCTTTGGATAGAACTCTGGACTTCTGCCTACCTCTGCTTGTCCTTATACTAGTAGAGGAAGGGAGAGGCTGCAGGGAGGGTCCTCTGTCCCAGGAAGGTGGGAGAGAAAGAACCGTACAGTGTGTGTGTATGGGTGGGGGTGCGGGTGGGAGGTTGGGGGGAAGGTCCTGGTCAGAGCAGAGGGGCTGCCCACCATTGGGGGTGGGATTCCTGAAAGCTGCAGAGAACTCAGTCCTCCTCCCTGGACTGACCCCAGTGACTGTTCTGAGATTACTCAGGCAGAAGGGACCAATGTCAGAGGCAGTGGCAGAACCAGTCATGGCCAAGGAATGCTCAGCTACATTTTTGAAATACATATTTTTTGAATTGGAGTCTCACTCCATCGTTCAGGCTGGAGTGCAGTGGCACGCTCATAGCTACCCAGAGTCGACCTGCTGGGCTCAGGCAATCCTTCTGCCTCAGCCTTCTAAGTAGCCCGAACTACAGGCATGCGCTACCATGCCTGGCTAATATTTTAATTTATTTATTGTAGAGATGAGGTCTCACCAAGTTGCCCAGGCTGTTCTCAAACCCGTGGGCTCAGGCAATCCCCTCACTTTGGCCTCCCGAAGTGCTGGGATTATAGGCTTGAGCCAGGCCTATTGAAATATATTTAATTTCACTGATTTTGTTGACAAGCTTTTAAGTAAAATAAGTACCGAAATACCAATGGTATCATTTTTCTTTAGTGCTGTAATCCGTAGCCAGGGCTCACTGCTAGTAGTCTCAGGACAGATTTAGGTTGCAAATACATTTTCCTGCTCAAGCATTTTTTTTCTCTTTTAATTTTTGTTTTGAAATTGTGGGGTACAATTCAGGATTAGGTATACAAATGTTCCTTGTGCAGGTACCCTTATTGATGAGGTGTGTCCTCCCCAGGCAGATATAGATTACTGTCAATCCAGCTCCCCACCCCCACCCCTCCTTCCCACAGTTTCCCACTACTTTCTTTTCTTTTTTTTTTTTTTTTTTTGAGTTGGAGTCTCACTCTGTACCCAGACTGGAGTGTAGTGGCCGCTCCCAGCCACCGCAGCCTCGACCTGCTGGGCTCCGGTGATCCTTCCGCCTCAGCCTTCCGAATAGCTGGAACTACAGGCGCACGCTACCCCGCTTGGCTAATTTTTTGATTTATTGTAGAGATGGGGTCTCGCCAAGTTGCTCAGGCGGGTCTCGAACCCGCGGGCTCAGGCAATCCACTCACCTCAGCCTCCCAAAGGCGCGGGATTGTAGGCTGAGCCACCGAGCCTGGCTCCTGCTACTTTCAATCCCTTTCCTACAGTAATACGGTAGTTGTTCAAGTTCCACTTATGCACGTTTTAACACTCGAGAAGAAAGACACCTTGAAGTGGGACAGGCTTTCTTTTGTTCATACAGTCCTGAACTCTCCTTGCTAGCTGACACTCTCATATATGTTACCTGCCTGATCCCAGAGGGCATTTGCGGTTCCAACCTCTGATCTAAGCTAAACCTCTTATTTTGCAGACAAAGAAGCCAAGGAGAAAGTGCTGTGTAATACAGCAGAGGTAGAAGCAGGCTCTCAAGGTCTTCTCCACCCAGCTCTTCCTATGACACGGTCTGCCTCTCAGAGAAGTTCTTGGTGAACACAGCATGCCCAGGCTGCCTCCAGAGCTGCTCTCCGCAAGGGACAAAATCCCCTTCAGGGCCACTAAATGCAGGCAGTGGGGCTCACCTGGGGTGACCAATGTCAGGTACTCTGCAAACTGGGCAATTGTTTGGCCTTACAGCCTGCGATAAATGGCAGACTTCTCTGCACGGAATGGGTGCACAACCTGTGTCCCTGTAGGGCATCCATGCAGGCGAGAGACAGCCGGGTGGTCATGGGATGGAAGGCAGGGTGGAGTTTGGCTGGGGGAGGACTCTTCGCCTGAAAACCCTCCCAGCCAGGGTCACTTTGGGATGTCTATTTGCAAACTCAGATGTGGATGGGTGGGGAAGATTATGCATTAGGGCTTATCTCGCCCTCTCAGCTGGCTTTCTGTTATCCTTGGGCCCTGTAGTGGGGGCTGGCAAAGGCTCTGACCTGTTTGCTTGGTGGGCTTGATCAGCACATGCTCATCTCCCCTCCTCCCAAGGAGCAGGACTGGGGGAGGGGGCATGGAGAAGGTGGGCGGAATAGGATAGGAATCCCCAGATCCAAACCCAAACTCAGGAAAATACAGAATGACCGGCTGGCCCTCAGTACCCGAAGAAGGCAGGTCAGTCATTTGGGAAGAAGAATAATCTCCTGGGAGGAAGGGGCACTGATGAGCAGCTGTTTACCCCAAGCCAAAGCAGGCCCTGTTCTTGGGAATTTCAGGTTCCCCTGGCATACCATTCTCTCAACTGGCCTGTTCATTGCTACTCGTGATGGCAGGATGGGGTCTCTGGGTGGGCTTTGCAGGACTGTGACTCCCAGAGATTGGGCACATCCAGAGATTTCCCATGTGGGCACCATGAGAGGTGACAGAGAATCTGCCCATTTGCTGCAGAGAAATCTGTCACTTTTTTCAGAGGGCCCAGGCAAAAGAACTGTCACTTGCTTTGCAGAGAGTTTTAAGTAAAAAAAAAGTCTGGATGTCCAAGCTCAACCCCTTCACCCTTGTGCCAACAAATGGCTTCAGAGGCAGCCTCTGTCTTAAGAGCCCTGGCCTCAGAGTTCAGAGATGTGGATTTTAACCTAGTGACATGTTGCTTTTTCTGCAGAGAGGTTTCAAAGTGCTTACCTTAACAGATTAACAAAAGATTCAGTGACTCCAAAAAAGGGCAAATAACTCTGGTCCTAGACAGTGACATTTTTTTTTTTTTTGAGTTGGGGTCTCACTCTGTCACCCAGGTTGGAGTGCCGTGGCACACTCATGGCCACCCCAACACTCAGCATGGATCCTTCCACCTCAACCTTCCAAGAAGCCAGAACTACAGGCACGTGCTACTACACCCGACTATTTTTTTTTTTAATTGTAGAGACAAGGTCTCGCCAAGTTGCCTGGGCTGGTCTCGAACCCAAAGTGCTGGAATGACAGATTGAGCCACCGAGCCTGGGTGGTGACATTCTTAAGGGAAGGAACGAAACCTCCTACATGTCTTTTTTTTATAGGACCTCATACTGGGCTTAGCACAGTGAATGGCACAGGGTTCTTAAACTTCCCGAATGCTAATTATGTGCCCAGCATCAGGCTAACAAAGAGACAGATACGGTGTGTACTCTACCTGCAAGAAGCTTAGTATTTAATGAAGGACAGGCTGCAAGTGAGACACCCTCAACAAAGCAGAGAGGAGCAGAGCATCCTCTGTGGAATGGAAGAGCGTGGCAAGGTCATTCCTCCTGCCTTGCCCTTGCCCTTCTGCACAGCCTCTCCTTGATATATTTCAGAAAAAACAGCACCAGCCTTGCCTTCTGAAGTTCCCATTTCCCAGGGAAATGTTGTGCCAGGTCACGTGTGACATGTTTCACATATCTGAGCCACCTACCCAGTGTCGCGGTAGCTGGACTCAGGCTGACTGGCTGTGTTTCTTCCGGGTGGTCATATAGCCCTAGACCTACTCTCGGCGATCAGATTCACTCTGAGAGAAAGTTTTTGGGATGTCTTCTATGGCTCATTTTGGAAAGGCGGTCCACCTGGTGCCGGCTCCCAGGCTCTGGGTGGAGGCCAGAGGATCACAGCAGCATGAACTCGCCATGGATAACAAGTCCTCTGTTATGACTGCGAGCATTTGCAAAGCTATAAATAACTCTATCAATATTGTGATAATGGCACTTTAAAGAGGTCTATTTTACAAGTGCTGAATGTGGAGAGACCACAGCTGCACTCATTAATTCTGAAGTATGCTCCCTCTATGTACAACTTGCAGGTGTAACAATAAGAGTATTGACTCAATAAAAGTCTAGATAATGTTTGGATTAAGCAAAAGGTTAGCGTCACATTGTTAGTTTCTCCATTATGTTTGGCATAATGAAAACATAGTATAATAGCTTAATTGGAAATGGGGGGAAAAAGAGCAAAATGTAACTTTGTTGCAGATTTCAGATGTTCACAAATAGCTCCTCCCACCTCAAGAGCAAGTATCATAATTGACAGCAGTAGATCTTTTGATAATTAATGGCAGCAAATTATCGTTTGGCACAAAGCAGGCATAATTGTAATTAATTTGCAACCTTCCCAGCTTAACGCTGAATTAGAAATGGCACTGTCGTCATTTTTCCAAGTGAGGGAAAGGAAGGTAAAAGTAGTGTACCCTTTTTTTGACATGCATGCAGAGTTTTGAGGTAAGCCCTACTTGTAATTTTTCTGGTATGATCATGGCATCTCTGTGACTCTCTTGGATTAGGGGTGTTTAATTTAGACTGTGTCTGTTGGCTCTGGGCTGTGATAGTTATGCGGGGGTCCCCTGCTGAGGTCTACTCTGGCTTCCCGTCACTCTAGTCACCTAACCTTGCATTTCTCTGTGTCTGTCTTTCTGTATCTTCCTCATTTGCCAGGGTGCTGGGAGACCCCCATGAAGTCAGATAATAGGCATCATTTTAGTAAGAAAAATTTTGTTATTAAATATTTATTTTAACAGCTTCATTAAGATATCATTGACATAAAAGTTGTGTATATTCAAGGTGCAAAACCTGATATTTTAATATACACTGTGAAATGATCACCACACTACAGGCAAATGAACATTTCCAGTGTTTCTAAATAGTAGTCATTGTGTGTGTGTGTGTTGAGAAGATTTAAAATTTATGTTCTCAAAAAAGTATAAGTATACAATACAGTTTTGCTAACTATTGCCACTATGCTGTACATTTGATCTCCAGAAATTATTCATCTGGCATAAATGAAACTTTGCAACATTTGATCAATATCAATATCCCCTTATTTCCCCCTATTATATTTTAAAAAATTGAATGAATTAAGGAAGCTTTGTTGTTTTTTTTTTTTCCCCTCAGAATGTTTCAGTGAATCCCATTTCTGGGGTGATGCAGGTCATGATTAAGAATCTTTGCCCTGGTACAATTTTATAGTGATTGTGGTAGTCTGAGGTTCAATCTAAATGCTCAGCAATTAATTAGAAAGAGAAATGAGGAATAAAAACTGTTTTCACTGGATTCTAGGGGACCGCTTGTAGTGTTTCATCAGAGTGCCTGGGAGGACAAATCATTAAGCTATAAAAGATTACATCTGGGCTAGAATTAAAGTCAAGCGGATTCATTAAGCCAAATGGTGGCCTAGAGATTACCGCCATGGCATTGCTACACTGACCGAAGGCTCGGGGGGTCACGGGCCCTTCCTTCTCCCACTATCTATGTCCCCTGGAGTGAAGGAAAGGAATGGCACCCCAGTAATCAGGGCAAGAGATTGGGTCTCAAAGTTCTGTGGAGTAATTGGTCATGGAGAAAAGAAAAAAAAAGAAAAAAGAAAAAAGATAAAGATCGTGGCCCTAGCAGGCAGACCCATATAACAAAAAATAAGCGTTATTAAATTTTTCTGGACACACGTCTTAGCCCTACTGTTAGAAACACTGAAATAAGATGACTTAATGGCCAGGACCCTTTACCACGGCTACCTTGTCAATGAACTCAGGCTTGACCTAGTTGTAACACCTTCTCTGGGGGTTAATAAGTCATTCAATCTTCACGCAAGTTTCCTTTCTCAAGAACAGCAACAACAACAAAAACTCCAACACTTTAAATAACCCCTGCCATCTCGCACAACTTCCAAATAACTTTCTCCAGTTGGGTTGAATTAGTCATGATAGCTTTACTGTGTGAGCTAATATTCGTTAAGTGTCAGAGTTCAAACCGTCCAACATATTTCAGGAGACTTCAAATTGAACTCAAGTCTTAGCCTTAGTTGCCAAAGGTCCTGATGTGTATTTTACTGAACTCCCTATAGGAAGACCAAAAGCACAAAACAAGGAAGTATAGACGCCACCTACAAGTGCTGTGTTTAGCGCCCCTAAACCTGCGATGTTAGAATCTTCACTGGGAACAGAATTGCAGTTTTCCAATCTAAAACAGAAGCATAATTTCCATGGAGCAAATTAAGGTAAGAAAATTTCTGAGAGGCCCTCATCTGGGGAAAAAAAAAGACTTAATCCGTATCCTCAAGGGAGTAAACAGGGCTCCACCAATGGGCACTTCAGAGAAGTAGATTTTGGCCTAAGGAATAATCACTGCCCCTCACAGAAGGAGTTATGAATAGGAGAAGTTCACAGGCAGAGAGGCCAGAGGGATTCGGGCTTGGGATGTAGGAGGAGCTCTAGCCCAACACGGAGGGCCTTCTCCATTAGTTTTCAGTTCTTTGGGCAGAACCATGGATGCATTAATGACCAAACTAAGACCATTCCTCCATCATTCATTCATGCCACAAACACCGCCAGAGCATCCCAGTGTACAAAGCCCTTGTTGTGCCCTGCTGCTCTGGAAATACCCACATAGAATCCCCCCTGGGGCTGTTCCTGGTCAGGCTGGCCAAGGTGCCTCAATATTTCAGTATTTTTATTTCTTGTTCTGACTAGTGCTCAAAGGAAGGAAAATACATTAGCTAATAAGAAGAAAATGAGAAGTACGACTTTCAGAAGCCTAGGTAAGGTTGAGTTTGGACGTAAGAGCTTGGCCTGACTCCTGCCCGCTCCCTCACTCCCCTCACCGCAAGGTCCTCTCTCTGTGGGTTTTTCCCTTCAGCCACACCGGACTTCTTCCTTCCTTCCACTTCTGTGAACACTCTGTGCTTTCTCCCATCTTAGGGGCTTCACACATGGTGTTGTGTTGGCTTCTGCCTGATTCTTTTGTTCTCAAACATAAGTTCCACAAGCTGCCTTCTCTGTTCCACCATTCCAGCCCCTCCCACCATTGACTGTTCTCTAGGCATCTTGTAGTCTTCCTTCTTTTTCTTTTCTTTTTTTCTTTTTCTTTTTTTAGAGACAGGGTCTTGATCTGTTGCCCAGACCAGAATGCAGTGTCACGATCATGACTCACTGCAGCCTCGAACTCCTGAACTCAAGTCATCTTTCTACCTCAGCTTCTCAAGTAGCTAGGGCTACAGGTGCATGTCACCATGCTCATCTAATTTCAACATTTTATTTTGTAGAGATGGGTGTCTTGCTATGTTACCCAGGCTGGTCTCAGACTCCTGGCCTCAACCACGTCTCCAACCTCAGGATCCCAAAGTGCTGAGTATTATAGGCATGAGCCACTACACCTAGCCCTTGTGTTTTTCTTTTATAGCACTTAATAATAGTTTAAAAATAGTTTTAAACATTTCAGTTTATTCAAGAATTGAAATTAGTTCCATCATTTACAGAATTCCTAAAACATCTATGGAATCACTGTTTGAAATTCAGAGGTATAAAAAACTAGGCTAGGTCGGATGTGGTGGCTCATGCCTGTAACCTCGGAACTTTGGGAGGTGGAGGCTAGAGAGTAGCCTGAGCCCAGGGGTTCGAGACCAGCCCGGGCAGCTTGGCAAGATTTCATCTCTACACTACATCAAAAAATTAGCCAGGTGTGGTGGTGTGCACCTGTAGTTCCAGCTACTTGGAAGGCTGAGGCAGAAGGATCACCTGAGTCCAGCAAGTTGAGGTTGTGGTGGCCATGAGCGTGCCACTGCACTCCAGGTGAGGTGACAAAGTGAGACTCCTACTCAAAAGAAAAAAAAAAAAAAAAAAAAAGACTTAGCCAAATCTATCCATAGCACTTCTGGAAAGTAGCAAATTAAAACAATATGATAGTAATAATATCTTAAGTGGTATAACATTTTATGGTTTCCATATATTTTCCCACATGTATTTCTTTTGTTTCTTAAAACACGTTTGGCAGGCGGTTGTTTCTCTCCCCATCGCAGATGAGTTATCTAAGACTGCACAGCACAGAAAATGAGACCCCTCTTATTCTGTCCATAATGGCAATCTCTTCTTTCAGTGTTTCACATTGAATCCAGGTGGGGCGGGGAGGGGAGCACATAACAACACCAAGGGTACCTGATGCAGAACCAGGGGAAGTGAGGACCGGTTGGACACCCAGACTTTGCCTGCACTTACGTTACCTATGGACCTAATCCTGACTTGTACCCCACACCTTTATAATAAAATAAAGTAAAAGAAAGAAAGGAATCCAGGTACAGACATCGACCGAGCACTTATAGAGGCGCTCTTTTTTCCCCTCTTCACTTCTTTCATCCTAAATTCTCCACTCTCCCGTCTCCTGGAATGCAACAAAGCAGAGATAGGCAAAGGAGAAGGAGAATTGGGGTTTGCCCTGTGTCTGGTCTCTTTCAGAGTAAGCATATTCCCACAGTCCATTGGAACTGGAAGGTGAACATTTTGTTTTATGATTTTTTGAACTGTGCACCTTGATGCTCTGAAGTGAACCACATTCCATCACGTGTGCATGGGATTCTGTGTGAAGGAACAGTGGCCCTGCGACACCTTGTCTTTGCAGGAAACTTGGGCACTGCCTCAGTCATGGTCCCCTTCACTTTAGTTCAACCGACTCTGCTTGGTCTTCTTTTGTATTTGGGGCTTCTGAGTCAGATTTTTCCTGGAGAATGTGTTCTGCGACTGACAAAATCAAACAAACCTTTGGAAACCTTACTGTTCACCAACGTTCCAGCTGAAGCTAGGGTACTGAACGACCTGTTCATGGTTCTACAACCAGAGAAGGGTGGAGTGAGGCTTGAACTGGTACCGGTGGATTCAGGGCTGGTGCCCTGACCTCTCTCCTAGGCTGCTTGTCTAGGGGAGATGTGGAAAATTAGAGGGGCACTATAGTGGGAAGGACAACTGGGTTGGATATTGGAAGAGACCCTGTGGCATGAAAGGATGAGGCCTGGGATGCTCCAAGCTGGTCACCCTTGGGAGCCCTGCCTGCCCTGGTTAGACATGCTCAGTACTTTGCTCTCCCCTGAACACAGGCATCACCCCACCTTCATCTCAACCCCCGCCAGTCTCCTCTCTCCCCACGCTGAGGTTTTCTACCCTGGAAAGTCCTTTCTCTCTCAACTTTGAGGACTTTGGAGAAGAATATCAGGGTCCTTTCTCTGTTTCTCAAAATTGCTGGGTGTGTGCAAATTCCGCAAATTCTACCTTACCCTATGGGTTGGACCTAATTCAGACCTCCCATACAGTATCAACCTGTGTCTGCCTGTAGAATTTTTCAACACCTCAGATGATCTTCAAAGAATGAGAATGTTTGCTGTCGCTCTTGATCATTCGTAATAGCAAAAAGGCTAAATACTCTGAGAGCCTTCTTTTATGCTTTTTACTTTAGAGTGAAGCAACCATTGTCCTTTTGACTCTGTGATTTCACTGATCACATGTGGCCTTGAGAGAACTCGGGGAGTTCAGACTGAAGAAGGATTTCTGGTTGCATTCAAACACTGGCAAGCACAAACGTACCAAACTGAAAGAAAGTTACTGTCAATGTGTCTAGTTTGTAGTCAGAATCAGCAAATGTTACCAGCTTGAATTAATGATGTTACTATATCTTAACTCACCAGAATCCTCTGACAGTGCTGGCAAACTCTGTTTCTACAGTGTTAGATGTTCTGGCTAGAGGATATATAAATTGGACATCAAGACGGTGTCTCTCCACCCGTTAATGGAAACAAGACAGTTTCAAACCTTCATTTCAAGGAGTGTGTGAGTACTAAGCTCTCCCCAAGATGACGGAAACTTCCTCACCCCAAGTCTTCTGTTCTCTGGGTCAACTCTGGCTTTTAGCTGCAGTCTTGATTTAATTATCTTCCTTTATGAGTTTTCTTTTCTTTTTTTTTTCTTTTTGAAAGCAGGATTTATTGAGAGGACAGAAAAACTCCCAGAGAAGGGCCCTAAGGAGGTTGCCCCCTCTGTGGGTTTTCTCGTGCCTTGCTCATGTGTCTGGTTCCCCACCACACCACCTGAGTTGGGAACCCAGCCTGTTCCATGAATCTGCCCTAGGAAAGTCACTCGCCACAAGGCGTTTAGGTATACAGAAGGCTTTCCTGAAAGTGGAGAAACGGGAAGATTTTTGATTGTAGAAACACAGATAATTTGAGAGTTTGACATTAGGTATTTTTGATTCTAAAATCTCTTTAGACGTTTTGATAAACTGGAGTCCAGCGTCCTACCATGTGGCAGAGCCTATCCTCCCCACTCCCATCTCTTTCGGGGTCCCCTCTTCTGTCTACTCTATCACCTCCGGCAAGCAGAACAGAACAAAGCAAGTCGTCTCATTTCCTTATGCAGTGGAACTGAGCACTCTTAAACCTTAATTCTCTAAATTCAGACCTAAACCCATCAAGGTCTTTAGCACGAAAAAGCCTTTTCATGTAACAAGTTGCTCCCTTCCTTAGAAACAGCGCAAAAACAAACAAAAATCATCCTCGGTTCCTTATGGAATCAGTGTGGGTTATGCGAATGTGAGAAAAGCCTGTGGTGGGTGTTGGCTGGCACAGGGCTGGCACGGGGTACCCCACTTCCCAGGAACAGGGCCCATGCTTCCAAGCACGATGAGGGACAAGGGGGTGGGGGTGAGGTCTCTGCAGGGTCTTTGCAGGCAAAGTGGCTTCTCTTCTGCTGACTCTGCACTCCAGGCGGCTGTCACCACTTGCTCTTTGGAAAGAGGACCGCAGAAAAACGTGCTTTGCTTAGAAATGACAAGCTCACCAATTCTGGCTGGCTGGAGGCTGAGGATGGCTGCTGAGTGACAGGCACAGACCGAGAAGGCCATGCCCGGAACCTGTGGCTGGGTCAAGCACCATTATCACCACTGATATGAGGGAGTGTGACTCTGTGTTGTGCTCCAGGCAGAGCCGCCTCTGTGAATTTGAGAGATGGTTGGTAGACCTGTGAGAAAGTGGCACTGTCATCCCAGCACTTTGGGAGGCTGAGGCGAGCGGATTGCCTGAGCCCGAGAGTCTGAGACCAGCCCAGGCAACTTGGTGAGATCTCACCTCTACTATAAGTTAAAACAAAAAATAGCAGGGCATGGTAGCATGTGCATGTAGTTTCAGCTATTTGGAAGGCTGAGGCAGAAGGATTGCTGGAGCCCAGCAGGTCGATGCTGGGGTGACACTGAGTGTGGGTGGCACTGAGTGTGTGAGCCACTGCGCTTCAGCCAGGGAGACTGAGTGAGACTTCAACTAAAAAAAAAAAAAAGAGAGAGAGAGAAAATGGCAAAGCCAAGGGAGTTCAATAAGCAGCTGGAGCTAGTGGGACATACCCAGGTTCAGAGCTGAGAAGTCTGTTCTAGCCCTGGTTCTGCCTCATACTTGCTGAGTGACCTTGGGTAAATCATCCCTCTGGCCTCAGTTCTCTTACAGGAAAAAGGAGGGTCTTTGATTTTCAAAGTGTGTTCCTCAGGGGTTTGTGAAGCTTTACATGAGAGTAAAGAAAAGTGAGGGGAGAAAGAAGCCCCACCAGGACAACTCTGGTTTTCCCTGTGTTATTACTGGAGGCGCTAGATTTTTCTGTGCATAAAGGATTTGACCATGAAAAAAGTCTGAAAATGACTGCTCTTAAGGATGGCTGTCTACTGCCTTTTCTGGCACTGACACTATATGATTCTAGATGGAGGCATGAAAAAGAATGGATGCTGGGAAGGATGCAGGCACAAGAAAAAGAAATTCCTGCTCCCAATAAATCCCTGACCAGTCTCTCTTGATCTCTGAAAGTTTAAAGATTTAAAATCCACCTTAAAAAAAAAACCCAAACTCTGCAGTTCTCAGCAAATAAAGACTACTTTAAATTATGTGGGTTTGTTACACCCACAAATCACCTGTACAGTACATTCTAAATAAAAAGCTAATAACTCTCTTTGCAAGAAGTGTCCCTTCCAGGGGCCATGTAGAAGGCATTAGCCTGCACTGGGAGAAAATAATACTAGGGATTTTCAAATTGTACTCATTTTAGGAAATAACTTAAATAAATGAATTTGGCCAAATGCAGCCTGCTTATTTCTTTTGCATTGAAATGCAAGGGTAATATTTTTCTGCCAACAAGTATTGGAAACAAAATCACTTAGAGCCATACTTAAAGTAATGTTTTGGAATCCTTCATAAAATTAGTTTAGTTACATTTCCAAAGCCTTTTGCTTTTTATAGTGCTTAGAAGAGTTGGGGAGGGGTGGGGGTGGGGGGGGAGAATAAGAGCTCTGGGCTCAAGTCTCCAAATTCAGAGACCTTAACAGTCATTTAAGTTAACTCCCTATCCAGTGCTTCCATCTCTGTGGCTCGGCATGGTGGCTCATACCTGTCATCCCAGCACCTTGGGAGTCCGAGGAAGAAGGATCGCCTGAGCCCAGGAGCTCAAGAACAGCCTGGGCAACATAGCGAGGCCCTGTCTCTACAAATAATAAAAAATAAAAAAAAAAAAATAATAATAAAAAGAAAACTAACTGGGTGTGGTGGCCCATACCTGTAGTCCCAACTACTTGGGATGCTGAGGCAGGAGGATCACCTGAACCCAGGAGGCCGAGGCTGTGGTGAGCCATGATTGTGCCACTCCACTCCAGCCTGGGTGACTGAGGGAGATGCCCAACTCAAAAAAAATAAAAAAATAAAAAAAATAAAAAAAATTAAAAAAAATTAAAAAATTAAAAAAAATGCTTGTGTCTCTACTTGCAATGCTCCTGGCCCTGCAAGTTTCCCTCCAGGCATGGCCAACCGCTGAGTCCTTTTTCTGACAGACCTAGCTATTGGGAAATGCTTAGCACAGACTAAACACTGAATGCCTGTGAATTAATACAAATATGCCACCCTCTGGTATTCACCCTTGGTCCTGGTCAGCCCTCTTAGGGAGCGCATGGGACAAAATTCCTTCGAGGGTGACCCACCAGGGTCTTTTCTCAAGAGATGGCTGAAACATGCTTCCTGGAGAGGGGTGAGATGCTGGGGACACACTCTTTCTCTCTCCTGCCTTAATGGCAGTGCTGGTTTGGTGTATCAGCTGCAGTTGAAAAAGCAGGAGCCAGAAAGAAAGCCTCCCAGGCGAATAAGACAGGGAGGGGAGGGCATGAGGGCACAGGCTGTGGCACAGCAGGGGCCACCCCAGTGTTACTTCTAGCTTCCACAACCTTCCTAAAAGACCGAGGGTAAGCAGTTGATTCAGGGCTCCCATTTCCTCATTTACAAAATGAGGAGAACAATGTCACTGTGTAGCGTGGCAGTGGGGATTCAATCCAGGAACATTTATAGAGTACTTACTGTTTTACTCAGAACTATGCTATATCTCTGCCATTAGGGAGTTTGCAATCTAAGTAAACAGGCCAGGGTGAGAAGGTACAGAGAGTGCTGTAGAAAGGCTCACTGTGGGTTACAGAGGAGGGAGGCTTCACCCAGACCTGGGGTGGGGCTTGGTCAGGGCAGGCTTCTTGGAGGAGAGAATGATGATATGAGGGCTATGATCTATGTTGGGAGGAGGTGAAGACAAAGGGAAAGCCAGGAGCCAGACCACGAGGACCCTTTATATTTGGCAAAGAACCTAATTTTGACTCGTGATGAGAAGCCGTGGGAAGGGTTGATGCAGTGATCAATTTTGCTGATGTATCAGAAAGTGCCCGCCACACACAGCGAACTCTAAGCAAGGCTTGTTTAAACATTCTGAGTTGGGGGCTTTGTTTGGTTGGTTGGTTTCTGACCATGCCTGCATTTCTTTGCTTTATGCCTATGAAGACATTCGTGATAAGGGAGGCTTAATGTAAAAAGAAGATTGTACTGGGAGTTCAGAGACTCGGGTTAATCTACGCTCTCCTACTTACTAGCTGGTGATCTTTGGAAATTCAGTCACTGTCTCTGCTATTTGGTTTCATGAACTCTAAACCGGGATTAACAGTGCCTGCCCTATCTACTGAAAGTACTGTAGAGGGTAACTCGCTGTATCAATATCAGGTGTTCATGGTATATTTTTTAGAGCTCCCCAGTGGGCGCTGGGAGTCTAAGGTCACAGGGCAGGAAGGAGCGTGCAGGCAGGGTCATGGGAACAGATTCTGAGAGGAGGCAAATACATCTCTTGCCTGATTGTCTCAACCTGCACCTCCCAAGCGAGCGAACTGTGTGCCGTGTGCACCTCGGGACGGCTGAGTAGAGCGACTGAAGATGGAAATAGCCCTGCTGATTTATGAGCAGGAGGCAGATTTGCTTTAATATCGCAACACAAGAAAGTCAGGTCTCTTAAATAATATGGCGTGTAGATTTACGGCTGTGCTGCGTGCTGCCTCGGTGCTGTCTCTGACCATGGACGGTGCTTTACTCTGGAAAGGCTGAAGTCAGCAACTTCGGAGACACTGGGAAATAGATCGAGTGGCTGCAGCCAGTCCACTGGGTCAGCTGTTTTCAGCAGGGGCCCCACTCCCTCCCACCCCTTGTTATATGTTGTCAGGACCCTGGGGATCTCAGCAGGCTGGGGGCTGGCTGGGTCCTGTGAAGCCAGAGGTCGAGCAGAGAGAAAGGGCTGCCGGTTGTGTGTGTGTGTGGGTGCTATTGGGGAGATACCAGGAAGCCCCAATATCACTTTGCCCCGTCCACTAGTTTTTGCCAGTGGGGTAAGAATTGCTTTGCTCTTGGGTATTTTAAAATGCAAATCAGGACTGGGTGTGAGGGCTCACACCTGTAATCCCAGCACTTCGGGAGGCCAAGGTGAACAGATTGCTGAAGCCCAGGAGTTCGAGACGGCTCTTGTCTCTATGATAAATAAATAAATAAATAAATAAATAAATAAATAAATAAATAAGTACGCCTATGTGGTGGCATACACCTGTAGTCCCAGCCATTCGGGAGACTGAGGCAGAAGTATCACCTGAGCCCGGGAGGACAAGGCTGCCATGAGCAGTGATTGTCATAATCATGCCTCTGGACTCCAGCCTGGGTGGCAGAGACCTCGACTCAAAAATAAAATACAAGTCATGAAGGGGACAAACTATTAGTCACTGGTTCCTTGATAATAATAATAATGATGTGTTGTTCCACAAGCACTTATCTAACGCAGGAACTATTCTAAGTGCTTTACATTTATTCTCTACTTTGACTTTCTTAAGAACCCTCTGAGGTAAGGGTGTCTTATCTCCATCTTACAGATGAGGACACTGAGGTAAGCACCTTCTCCAAGGTCACAGAGCTCATGAGAAATGGAGGCAGAATTTGAACCTGACAGTCTGGCTCCATGGCCTGTGCTCATGACCGCTTTATGGCAAATAATGATAACATAACACCAGTGACGATAGCAGTGGAAATTCACTGAGGACTGTACACAAGGCATGTACTAAGTATTTTTATTTTTATTTACTTATTTATTTATTTTAAATTATTTATTTATTTATTTATTTATTTTTGAGTTGGCGTCTCACTCTGTCGCCCAGACTGGAGTGCAGTGGCCGCTTCCGGCCACCGCAGCCTCGACCTGCTGGGCTCCGGCGATCCTTCCGCCTCAGCCTTCCGAGTAGCTGGAACTACAGGCATGCGCTACCACGCCCGGCTGATTTTTTGATTTATTGTAGAGATGAGGTCTCGCTGCCCAGGCGGGTCTCGAACCCGCTGGCTCAGGCAATTCACTCACCTCAGCCTCCCAAAGGCGCGGGATTACAGGCTGAACCACCGAGCCCGGCTTATTTATTTATTTTTTGAGTTGGAGTATCACTCTGTCGCCCAGACTGGAGTGCAGTGGCCGCTCCCGGCCACTGCAGCCTCGACCTGCTGGGCTCCGGCGATCCTTCCACCTCAGCCTTCCGAGTAGCCGGAATTACAGGCATGCGCTACCACGCCTGGCTGATTTTTTGATTTATTGTAGAGATGAGGTCTCGCTGCCCAGGCGGGTCTCGAACCCGCGGGCTCAGGCAATCCACTCACCTCAGCCTCCCAAAGACGTGGGATTACAGGCTGAGCCACCGAGCCCGGCTATTTTTTATTTAAAAAATTTGGTTTTGATTTAGAGTTTCACTCTGTCGCCCAGACCGGGATGCCTTGGCACGAGCATGCCAATCATGGCTCAAGGCAGCCTCGGCCTCCTGGACTCAGGAGAATCTTTCACCTCAGCCTCTCAAGCAGCTGGGATTACAGGGGCATGGTGCTACACCAGGCTAATTTTTTGCCTTTTTTTTTTAAGATGAGATTTCATTATGTTGCCTAGGCTGGTCTCAAACTCTGGGCTCAAGCAATCCGCCCTCCCTGGCTTCCCAAAGTGCTGGGATTACAAGTATGAGCCATCTCACTTGGTCTTCGGTATTTTGAGTGCAGCTTCTTTCATCCCCACTATAATCCTGTGAGATAGTTACTAGTCTTTTCAGCTCCGTTTCACAGATGAGGAAGCTAAGCCTTACGAGAGCAAGGAACTAGCTAAAGGTCATCAAGGTAGCAAGTGGCACAGCTGGGATTTAAACTCAAGCAATGTGACTCAAGAGCTTGTTGTGCTGAGTGTGAATACGGTGACTGAATCTCTTTTCTTGTACTTTCCGGAAAGGAAGTGACAGAAGAAGGAGAAACCTTGACGGCAATTGTGGAGATAAAACCTGTACCTATGTTTGTCTCTGCCAAGGGCTGGTCCTGTCCGTCCTGTCCCAGGAGGCCCATTTCAGTTTGTGACGGATGAAGCCAACTGAGAACTATAGAGAATGCACAGTGTGGTGAGCGGCCAGGATCCTGCACGTCTTCCTTCTCGTCCAGGGGCCATGTGGCTTTCTTCCCGCCCACCGCCTCTCTTCTCACTCTAAGCTCCATCAGCCCAAACTTGGAGTCTTGCCCTTGAGACCGAGACCAATCCTACCTCACCCTCCTGTTCTTGTAGCTGAGTCCCTGACTTCCTCTTTGTCCTTCATCATCCACTTTCATGATCTGTCCATGTCCCACCACCTGTGAGATGAGCCCTCTGCCCTAAAGGGGCTAAAGATTTGGCCCTAAGGGTTTGGGCCACAGCTCCAGGCCTGTGAGGGTGGCTTGCTGTGAGTGTGGCTTCCTGCCCGCACTGATGGAACACCCGCTTCCATTCCTTTACTCATCTGGGGCACGTGTGTGGAGCTGAGAGTGCACCTACCACATGCCAAGCACTGCATCAGATGCTGCGAATACAGACGTGCACGTGAATCAGTCCCACCAACAAAGAACTCGTGATCCAGTGGGTTAAGACCCATCAGCAATCACAGTACAGGGGATGAATCGGCATGACAGTTGTGAGTGTGCAGCATTATAGAGGCAGAGGGACATCAGGCCGGGTGGGGGGAAGGGTGTGCCTGTGTGAGTGTGCACTTGTGCGCATACTGGGGGGTGAAGGAAGAATGTGGAGTGGAAGAAAGCTTCGGCCTTGACACAGGATGATTCTTGAAGATCAAGGGAGTGGGTGAAGAAGAAGGGCCAGTGTTTTGCACTGAGGAAATAGCAAAAGGGAAGGTCCTTGAGTGTGGAACAGCACGGCCAGTTCGGGTGACTTTTAGCAACCTGCAAAGGCTGGAGTGAGGGGACACAGGAGGGGACTTAGGAGGGTGTGTGGTGTGAGCCTTGTGCATTGAGCTAAGGGATCAGAAATTTCTTTTGTAGGTGACAGAGAGCCAGTGGAAGATTCTAGCAGTGGTAATCCCAAGACACCTCTGGATAGCACCCACTTAGGCGGTCCATGGCTTGCCGAGACATGCGACTTGTGCTCAGCCTCTCTGCTCTCTCCGAGTGCCTCAAGTTATTGTTCTCCATCTACTCCAGGTGAGCTGCTTTCCACTCACTAGACTGGATGCCCTGGAGATGGTCAGACACCCTGCCCCTTCATAGCCCTTCCCCACCCCAGCAGCCCTGGTGGGCTCTGCTTCCCACCTCACACCACTACTTCCGGGCTGCCTGAGGGATAGCAAGGAAGCCAGTGAGGCTGGAATAGAGAAAATGGAGGAGAGGAGTTGAGATAGCACAAGGTCAAGTCCATTCATTGACCCACTACCCCCTTATGGTGTGTCCTTTATCACCTTGATAAGGAAGGTATATGGTGAGGCACACACCATAAGAGCATTGTGGGTTGGCGTAAGGACTTGACTTTGTGCTTTTATTGAGATAAAGAGTCATTGGAGGGTTTACACACGGATGTGACATGACTTGATTGCCACTTTGTGTGTGTGTGTGTGTTGGGGGGTCTCTGTTCTCAGGCTGGAGTGCAGTAGCACAGTCACAGCTCATCGTAGCCTCAACTTCCTGGGCTAAGGTAACACTCCTGCTCTAGCTTCCTGAGTAGCTGGGACTGCAGACACACACCGCCATGCTCAGCTATTATTTGATTTTTTTTTTTAAGTGACAAGGTCTTGCTATGTTGCCCAGGCTGGTCTCGAACTCCTGGACTCCAGTGACTCTCTTGCCTCAGCCTTCCAAAATGCTGGAATTATAGATGTGAGCCACTGCACCTGGCCTAACTGACATTTTAATAGGAGCATGCCAGCTGCAGTATTGTGAAAAAAACTGTAGCGTGGGAAGAATGAAAGCTGGAAACTAGTTAGGAGGCCGCTGCCTCATCAGATGAGAGATGACGGCAGCTTGGATAAGTGTGGAAGCAGCGGAAACGGTTGAATTCTGGGTATGTTTAGGAGGTAGAGATGACAGAGAAGAGTCAAAGGTGACTCTCAGGTTTATGGTCTGTGACAATGGAATGATGAGTTGCCAGGCCCAAGATGGACAAGACACCTGAGTTTAAAGCCTTTCAGGGTCCCTGACAGATTTTGCATGGGTATGATGTGACCAAGGGCCAGAGAAGAAGGCCTGGCAGCTATAAGGAGCTCTTGGGGAGTGGTGTCATAGACTTGCACCTCCCACTGCAGTGTAGACGTCTTGAAACTTCATTTCGGGAAACAGTCATTTCTGGAAAATACAAAGCTGCCTCAACCTCTTTTTCCATATTTAGATATTTCCAGGCACCTGCATGCTGCACCTGCAGTCCCAGTGTATCTTTCAGAAGGTGCTGTCTTATTATGCCTATTGCCAGATGACAGGATTTACGGTGGCCTCTTATGTCAGGCCTAAATCAGGATCTGTGATGTCGATGTTTGCTAAGCAGACCCTTTGGCACAGGGGCTCAGTAACGAATGGGTCTTCCCACATGCCTGGTATGGTTAATAACTGCCAGGTTATCGCCAAGTCATTTCCATGGGAGTGGACCAAAAATTGCCTATCAGTTCACATGAAGTATCCACCATTTCTTTGGCCTTCCAGTTACTTTTTAATTTCCACACCACCTGCTCCTCGCTCCACCAGGGCAGACGCTGCCAGCATTATCATTAAGGGCTTTGTCCTTCTGTGATGTGTAACTCATCGTATTGTGGGCCTTTCCCTGTTCAGAGGCCTGAAAGAAGTGCTTGCCCGTGTAGCAGCGTCTCTGGCCTGGGAGACAACAAATGTGCTTTCCTGCTCATATCCAGACTTGGGACCCATCGGCAAAGCATTGGGGTGAATTCTACCCAGGCATGGTATGTGGAAAGAACAGGGGTTTTGGCATCAGAAAGAATGGGGCTCATGCCCTAGCTTCATTACTAAGCTGGTGATTTTAGGTAAGTTAATGATATCAGTTATGTGCTTTGAGTTTTCCCAACAGTAAAATGGGTATGGTGTCTGCCTCATGAAATTGTCAGGAAAGATAAGAGGGCATAGAGGAATGACTGGGCCCATGGTGGGTTCATAATACCTGTCAGTTTCCTTCCCCTGCTTTATACATGCCGCCTCACGGGTTTCCTCATCTGTGAAATGGGGATACATTGAATATGGTTAGAAGTCAAATGCTTTCAGTGCCAGGATACTTAGGTCTGAGTACCAGTTCTGCCTCTTACTAGTTGCGTGACTTTGGGAAATTACTTAATCTGCTATACTCAGTTCTTCATTTGAAAAAGAGACAATAATAGCATTGCCTTCCAATGATTGCTGCATGGATTAGGCAAGCTAGTTAATTCATGGAAGGCATTTAGAATGGTACAGGGCAGAGTAAGTGCTTTACAAATGCTAGCTGTCACTCTCCTCTGAGGTTCCTTTTCCATCAAGGACATGTTTAGTTTGTAGTTAATAAGACCCTATATCAACTTGGCAAAGCCAACTCAGCTTTTGATTTCATTTGATTCTCTTAATTTCAAGAGGTTAGGAAAAGAGCTTTTTTTTCCTTCTTCTTAAACTGCTATCTAACATATGGGACACAGACACATAGGGTAAGGAGGTAATTGGCTCCAGGTCACAGACTAAGTTGGTGACAGAGCCCAAGTTAGGACCTGTCTCCTCAACCCTTATTCCCAGTTCTTCACCACTGTTGCTGACTCCCATCACCCCTTGGGTGGAGGCTGTGGGCCAAGTCCTCAGAGCAGTGTGGAGCCTGGTGGCCCATGTCACTCTTGAGTCTATGACCCTATCCTATTTGGGACAACAACATCACAGTGTACTTGTTGAACGTCTCCCTTGTGTCAGGTTCTTTAAATGAATCTTCTTGTTGAATAACTCCATCCAAATGAACTCTAACATTCGTTTTACAGATGAGGAAGCCAAGGTCCTAGGGGAATTGGGAACTGACAACTAACCCAAGGTCAAGCATTTGATGAGAGCTGGCTCTGGGATCTGAACCTAGGTACATCAGACTACTTCCAGTGTGCCATACATCATTTCTTAGTGCCTTAACCAAGCACTTTGGTGGCCCACGTGAACCCTCTCCCATCGTGTGCGTTTCTTATACAAAAAACACTGGGTCTAGTCCTGGCTCTGCTGCACAGTAGCATAACTTTTGGCAAGTCATATAACTTCTCTGAGCCTAAATTTCTTCATCTTTAGAGTGGGAATTACACATGCCCCACCTGATCTGGAAGAACAAACGTAAGACTCTGGGCTTATATCTCAGGGCAGTTGGGAGAGGACTGAATACAAAAGTATATTAAAAAGACTTTGCATATTTGCCAATTGTATACCTGACAAAGGCCTAACATCTATGATCTACAAGGAACTCAAAAGCACTGAAAGGAAACAAACAAACAAGCACATAAACAGCCCCATTAAAAAGTGGGCAAAAGACAAGAATAGACACTTCCCAAAAGAAGATATATGGGCAGCCAACAGACACATGAAAAAGTCCTCAGCCTCATTAATTGTCAGAAAAATGCAAATCAAAACCACATTGAGATACCGCCTAACCTCAGTAAGAATGGCTATCATTAATAAAACAAATGTCAACAGATGCTGGTGAGGATGCGGAGAAAAAGGAACGCTTCTACACCGCTAGTGGGAATGCAAACTAGTGCAACCTCTTTGGAAGACAGTGTGGTAATTTCTGAAAGAATTAGGAATTGACCTTCCATATGACCCAGCAATCCCCCTATTGAGAATACACCCAGAAGAACTCAAATCATTTTACAAAAAAGATACCTACACACTCATGTTTGTTGCAGCTCTATTCACAATAGCAAAAACATGGAACCAACCATGCTGCCCATTGAAGCTGGACTGAAAAAAAAAAAGTGATATATATACACAATGGAATATTATGCAGCCATAAAGAAGGACAAACATATGGACTTCGCAGCAACTTGGATGGATTTAGAGTCAATCATACTCAGTGATCTATCACAGAAACAAAGAACAGAGTACCATGTGTTCTCACTCATGAGTGGACCTTGAACAATTAACATAACACTATAAGAAAGGGGTTGGCAGTAGTGGGAAACTGCCAGGGAGGGAAGGTGGGATTGGCACTAGAGGGAAACTGCCAGGGGAGGGAGGGACACACATCATCAACAAAGATACCTGCATAATCAACATTTGTATACCTAACCCTGAATTGTACCCCACATCTTTCAAATTAAAAAAAAAAAGACTGCAGACAGGAACATGATGAACAACTCTAAATTATTACGTTTTGAGGTGTAGTTCACATACCATACAATTAGCCTTTTAGAGTTATTAATTCGGTGGTTTTTTAGTATAGCCACAAGATTGTGTAGCTATTACCACTGTTTAATCTAGAACATGTTCATCACTCCCCAAGAAACCCTGTAAACATTAGGAGTAATTCTCAGACTTTGGGAATCACTAATCTACTTTCTGTCTTTGTGGATTTGTCTACTTCAGAAATTTCGTACAAGTAGAATCATTTGTGACTAGTTTCCTTAATTGGACACAATGTTTTCAAGGTTTACCTACAATATATTTATACTTCACTCCTTTTTATGGCTGAATAATATTCCATTGTATGGATATATTTTGTTAATCTACTTACCAGCTGATGAACATTTGGGTTGTTTTTACATTTTGGTTATCGTGAATAATACTGCAGTTGATATCCATGCACGGTTTTTTTTCCTATGAAAATATGTTTTAAATTCTCTTGGTTATATGCCTAGAAGGGGAATTGCTGGGTATATGGTAACTCAACATTCACTTTTTGAGGAACTGCCAAACTGTTTTCCAAAGTCTCGGAACCATTTTATGTCACATTAGCAGCGTATGAGGGTCCCATTTTCTCTATATCCTCACCAACACTTGTTATCGTCCATAAGGTATTAATTTTATATAGGTCATATCCTTATTGTGAAAACTTCCCATCTTATAAGACCTGCTGTTTTAGTGGTAGCAGTAGTGGTAGTGATTATATGCAGTAGCATTCCAAGTACTTTACGTATATTAACACGCTTTAGACAAAGTTTCTCTAGCACTTACATTAGTTTGTCTTCTATTAGTTATTACATGTATATCTGTCTCTTATCTAACTTTCTCTCAACTCCTTTGCCCAAGTGAAATACTGCTCAGTCAAATAGATGAGAGAGGGAGTTTTCAAAGTTCATGGACTCAAGAGAAAAAGTAAGTTGGCTTCCTCTGATTTCTAAAATGGCTTTAATGGAAAAGAATACATAATTATTCTTGATATTTCTTTTTTTAGTCCTTCCAATTTTAAGAAAACATTTCAAGAATCTTGGGCCATATTAAGTTACATGACCTTAGGTCTATAAGACCGCTGTTTTAGTGGTAACAGTAGTGGTAGTGATTATAAGCAGTAGCGTTCTAAGCACTTTACATATATTAACACACTAACCTTTTTTTTTTAAAAGTTTTATTGTAAAGATGTGGGGTACAATTCAGGGATAGGTATACAAACATTGATCATGCAGGTACTCCTGTTAATGAGGTATGCCCCTCCCTCCCCTAGCAGTTTCCCTCAACTGCCAATCCCACCTACCCCCAATACGCTTAATCTTTACAACAAAGTTAGGAGATGGTTTCTACTAAACTCTTCTGTCTCATCTTATGCAGATGAGGAAACCAAAGTACATAGAAGTTAAGTAATTTGCCCAAGGACACACAGCAAATAAGTAGCGGTGGAGAGACCCAAATGTACAGTCCATGTGCTTAATCACTTTCTACTGTGGTACTAATTTTTAAAACCTTTGAGGTCTCCACTCATTCTGGGCTGAAACACTCTCTCATTGCAAGATCTCTGGGTAGAGCCTAGAATTGTTGAAGTAGGGTTTCTTTTTCTTTTTTTTTTTTTGAGTTGGAGTCTCACTCTGTCGCCCAGACTGGAGTGCAGTGGCCGCTCCCGGCCACCGCAGCCTCGACCTGCTGGGCTCCGGCGATCCTTCCGCCTCAGCCTTCCGAGTAGCCGGAACTACAGGCATGCGCTACCACGCCCGGCTGATTTTTTGATTTATTGTAGAGATGGTGTCTCTCTGCCCAGGCGGGTCTCGAACCCGCGGGCTCAGGCAATCCACTCATCTCAGCCTCCCAAAGGCGCGGGATTACAGGCTGAGCCACCGAGCCCGGCTTCCTTTTTTTTTTAAATAGTACCAAGGCCGTAATAGTACTGTATGTTTGAGTCATACTATAAATGGAAACAATAAACAGACACAATTCCAAGTTAAGACGTAAAATCCTCCTCTTTTAAGTCTCCCTTGTTCCCTTTCTTCAGATTTATCTCTTATTTCTTATTTGTACTTTGTATGACAATTCAATTCATCAAATATTTTTGTGCCAGACACACTAATAGGTACTGAGATGCCAAGATAATTTAGACAAAGTTTCTCGAGCACTTACATTAGTTTGTCTTCTATTAGCTATTACATGTTTATCTGTCTCTTACCTAACTTTCTCTCGACTTCTTTGCCCAAGTGAATAAAACTGAAAATAAAATCTAAATTTTAGCATCCACCTTTAAAGCCTTCTTACATCTCTATGAAAAAACTTCTAGGGGGAGAAAGTGTGTGCTATGGTCTGAGTTTGTTTTTCTGCAGAATTCATATATTGAAACCGTGACCATTAAGGTGATGGTGCTAGGAGGTGGGACCTTTGGGATGTGATTAGGTAATGGGGGTGGAGCCCTCATGAATGGGATTAGTGCCTTTATAAAAGGGACTCAGGGGAATCATCTTCATCCCTTCCATTGTGTGAGGACTCAGTGAGAAGGCACCATCTGAACCAGAATGTGAGCCCTCATTGGACACCGAATATGTTGGAGCCTTGATCTTGGACTTCCCAGTCTCCAGAACTGTGAGAAATAAATTCCTGTCATTTGTAAGCCATGCAGCTTATGGCATTTTGTTATAGCAGCCTAAGTGGAGACTAGGACAGTATGAGATCCCCATTTCTTGCCCTTCTTCCCAAAGTACGACATATCTCCACCAAACTTAATACATTGCTCTCCAAATCCTGTGCCTATGTTAGTCTCCTCTCTAAGGAAATGGCACCAATATCCTCTCATTTGTTCAGGCCCCAGACCTCATAGTATCCCTTTTTCTCTCTCTCTTCCTCATCCCCTACTTTGAATCCTACTTGAGTTTATGACCTCTTTCTCCAAAAACATCCCACATCTGTCTACCTCCCTCCACCTCCATTCTCTCCAAGTTCAAGGTCTTTCATGCTGTCATCTATCACCTGGACCATGGCCGTTATCTCTTCTCCCCCAGCTTCCACCCTCATCTCCTGCAATCTATTCACTACCCGGCAGCCAGGACAATATTTTTCAAACATAAATCAGGTCACGACACTTCCTTGCCTAATTCCAGGCAATGGTTTTTCATTGTACAGAATAAACTTCGAACTCCTGATCAGGGATGAGGTTCTTCATGCTGCTGACTATCCCTCCCACGTCTTTGCCTTCTAGTCTTCCCCTGCTCACCCTCCTCCCAGCCTCCCAGCCTTCCATGGAGCCTTAATATTCTTTAAATTCTTCTCAGGCATGCAAAATGGTTTTGTTTCAGAGTTGTTGCTTTTGCTGTTGCTTCTGCTACAATGTTTTCTAACGACCCCTCTTCCCAAAATCTGGCATGACCCATTCTCTCTCTTCATTAGGGCCACTGTAGAAATGCCCCTTCCTAAGTGTGGCCTTTCCTGGCCCTATCTCATAATCAATATTTCTCCCTACTTCCGTCCCTATTATTCTCTATCCCTTCTTATACTGTTTAGTTTATATTTTTAGCAGTTATCATTGTGTAACATATTACTTGTTTGATGGATTATGTCTGTCTCTTCCATTAGAATGTGCACACCTGCCAGGCTTGGTGGCTCAGCCTGTCATCCCAGCACTTTGGGACGCCGAGGCGAATGGATTACCTGAGCCTGCAGGTTTGAGACCAGCCCGGGTAACTTGGCAAGACCTTGTCTCTACAATAAATTTTTTTAAAAAATGACACAGGCATGGTAGTGTATGCCTGTAGTACTGGCTACTTGGAAGGCTGTGGTGGACGGATCACCGGAGCCCAGCAGGTTGATGCTGTGGTGGCCATGAGATGCCCCTGTACTCCAGCCAGGGTGACAGAGTGAGACTCTAATTAAAAAAAAAAAAAAAAATGCTCCCCTGAGTTTTGTTTGTAGTTCCTAGTGCCTAAAGTGAGCAGTCACATAGTAGAAGCTCAATAAACTTTCCCTGAATGAAAGGAAAAGCCACGTGTGTGTGACTTCATTCCCATTCTCCTTCCCATTTCCCTTTTCAGACCTTCTGCTCTCTAGATGCACACAGATGTGCAGTTATCTCTGCCTGACAAGGTCGTCCACCAGGGAGCAAGTAGTCATGTGTTAGGACTCAGCTTAGATGTGAACTCCTTAGCAGTGCCTCACCTGGCTACCCATCCAAAGTAGGTCAACCTCACTGAAGATGTTTTCTTTCTCAGCGCCCTTTTGGTTTCATCCTTCACAGCATTTATATTTCCCCAGTTATGAATTCACTTCTTATTGCATGCCCTGCTACTCTGGCAAACTTTCTTGTGCCAAGGACCAGGCCAGACCCTTGGAGATACAACATGGTGACTGTGCACTCAAATAGCCTTCACTCTAGTTGGGAAGTTGGTGAAGCAGGACAGACAGACGTCATTCTGTCTGCAGCAGAGTCCTAAAATGTAGGCCATGAGGTAAGGGGCATTTGCTGTCGTGGTTGTTCATACCAAGTAAGCTAAATCCACTTGCAGTTGAAAGATATGGCCCTGCCGAGGACTTGCTATGTAATCCGTTACCCTATCTATAGTATAAAAATACTAATAACACCTACTCTATTGGAATAAGGATGATATAAAAATGTATACAGTATAACGCTATAAAGTGCTGTGACTACGTAAGGTATGTGTTAACTTACAGTGCTTGGTGCTGAAAACAAAAATGCTTGCAATTTCCAACCAAAGACCATCTGACATCTTCCCTTTCTATTATTGGTGATGACAGCTCGGTATGTATTTGTAGCAGACTCTCATGGGTGTAAAGCAGGTTGGTCATAAGGGCAAGGGAAGCATTGGTTCCTTTCCTTCCCCATCAACACATCCTTGCCCTGTGGCTTTCCCCGACATCTGAGACAGCTGGTCCAAATGTGTCCCTCAGCAGGGCCAGATGTGTAGGGCCTGCTATGAGCTCTGACCAAACTGGGCGGAGCCAATCAAACAACACAACTGAGACCAATACGGTGCATGTTGTTCTGGAAAGCACATAGCTGGACACACAGATGACAAAATCCAGCACTTCATCCAGCCTTGATGCAAGATTTTCCAGAAGGATGGTGGAGGGGGTCAAGGAAGCATCCTGAAGCAATTAGAGTCTCATCAGTGAGAGCTCTAGTCAGATAGGAACTGAGTTTTCATTTCAGTTTAGCAAATATTAAATGTGTGCACCATGCCAAGCATTGGAGGAGAATAAAGAACTCTTCCAGGCACTGGAGTAGAATAAAGAAAAGAGGCTACAATCCTTGTTCTCATGGAGTATATATTCTACTGGCAAGATGGATGCTAAATACAATACATAAATTAGGTGGCCATGATGCAATTTTTAATTGTCAGGGGAAGTGAGACCTGAGCAGAGTATAGGAAGATGAACAAGTCGGCCATGAGTATGCCTGAGTGAGGGGCATTCCAGGCCAAATGGTGGGGGAGAGTGTCCTGCAGGACACTGTATTTTGAGGAGCAACAGAGACTTCCATGGCTGGAGGGGAGCGAGGGAGGGGAAAAGTGGCGGGAGGTGATGCTGGTGAGGAAATGGGCACCAGGACCTGCAGGGGCTTATAGATAATCCCAAGCCTTGGTATTTACCCATGTGAAATGGGGAACCATGAGAGGGTTTTTTTGGGGGGTGGAGATGAGGAGGTCTCAGTATGTTGCCCAGGCTGTCCTCCAGCTCCTGGGCTCAAGCGATCCTCCCACCTCAGTCTCCCAAAGTGCTAGGATTACAGGCACGAGCAACCACGCCTGGCCCATCTGCAGATTTTGATCAGAAGACTTGCCTGATGCCTGGGGTAGTCAAAAGGATCATGACTGGGAGTTGGATAGAGACTGGACTTTGGAGGAGGGGGCACTTGTGGAAAGAAATACTACATTGAGGACTAGTCCTATAATCCAGGTGAAAGACTGCACCTGGACAGGAGCAATGGAGCTGGTGAGAAGTAGATAAGTTCTAGACATGTTGAGAATAAAGAGCCAACAGAATGCTCTGGAAATTATTGTCAGCTAATTAAACGGAGTCAACATGCTTAATGATATTGTCCCTTTTTATGAGTTTTTAAATCTTTCAGTATATTATCTCATATGACCTTTATGACAACCTTGCGATGTAGGAAGGAGGGTCTGGCAGCCCCATTACTGGCACAGAGAGGTTCAGTGGTTCTCCCAAGGACACACAGCATGGTAACTGGCTGAGTTGAACAAGCAACCTCAGTCCCCTGGCTCCTTTTTCTAGTCTTTCTCCTTTTTTTTTTTTTAATAGCTGCCTTTGGATTGGAGCTCTTTTTTAGATTTTACCCTCTATTTTCCAAGCTTCTGGTGAATCATTACCATTTTTAGTAGCTTCGCTCTTATCCAACGTAACCTCAAAATGTAGCATATTTGACAAGGACAGACAAAAAAATCCACAGTGCTGGAGAGAAGACTCTGGCTCCCAGGCCCTGTCCCCTCCTCCTCCGCCTGTCCCCTCCCGTCCGCCTGTCTCCTCCCTCCAACACTGTGAGTCTGGACTGAATTCAATTATTCCTCACACTCTCATTACAGTCTGACCAAGATTTATGAGTTGATAATTGTCTGAAAGTAAGACCACAAAGTATCATTTGTATTTGGGGCTAACCTTCCCGGTGACCTTTAGGATTAAAGACAAAATGAAAAGTGTGATTTCTGCAGAGCCAAACGGGGTAACGTGATCCAACCCAGCTAATAATCCAAAGCCTCGGATTTCCCTTGTTGAGGACATATTAAAGTTGGGCACAAAGGGGGACGACTAATCCTGCAGGTTTATTTCACAAATTAATTTTTTTTAAGGCGTCACAACCTCCCTCTCTTTCTTTAGGGTGCATTCTGAGTGACGTTTTCCAAACAGGATGATGACAACAGCTCACACCTCTGAGGCCTTTATTGGATTATTTTTACAGGCCATTTAAAAACACTTTTTTGAGAAGTCCTAATTGAAAACAGACCTCTCCCCTTGTCTGAGTTAGTGAGCAGAGCATCACTGGGGGTGAGAGGAAAATGAATTCATGGAAACTTTCCCAGATCGGTGGGTGAGACTTGACACTCACTTCCCCAAGGCATCCCAGGCACAATAATGGCCCTTCCTGATGGCTCTTCCTCACACGCACCAGCTATTCAGAGACAGAACTGCGAGGAAAACACTGCCCGAGACTCAGCATAAAACTTCCAGCCAGCATGAAACATTTGTGAGACATTTGTGGTTCCCTATTGGAAATGTGTAATATTGTGTCATTCTGAGTTAGAAGGCCACTTCCTAAGGGAAGGGGGCTGCTGGCCTGTGTCCCACGCGGTGAATCATAAAATGAGAAGGTCTAATAAATATGAAACTGTGATCATGCCTTCCCTCTCTTAGGCGGCCTCCCTGTTCAGCTCAATGCCTGTCTACTGCACCAGGCACTGTGCTAGGTCCTCAGAAAAAAATTCCGTAAAACCTCAAGGAGTCCACAGGCTAAAATATCCTTTTAGACAAACAGGGACTCAGGGCTCTGCTCAGTGTGGGCTAGAGGGGGTGGACCAAAGTCTGGAGCTGAGCACAGGTTGGGCTGATTTACAGTCAGTGGTCTTGGAACAAGGAAAACCAAAGGTGCGTTTGGAGGAAGAAGATTCAGGAAGCAAGAGCAGCTTTTGCTATCAATTCCAAAGGGTTGGGTGTGAGAAAGGGGGAGGAAAAACTGGAGTTCCAAGAGAACAGGGACTGTCTTTGTTTTTTCCACCAGTGTATTTACAGTGCATCTGGTTCATCAAAAGGTAAACTTAACCAATGCTAAGCTCTAGAACCCTCTTTCTCCCTGCATGACAACGTGCAGTGATAGCTCTGAATGCATATTGCATTTTGTACCAACTCTTTGAGCACTGTCCGGGAAATATGTATTTATTCCACTTTGAAATATTTCTTCATGTTTTGTTTGCCTTCTGTATGGCCATCACTATTATTATTATTATTATTATTATTATTGAGTCAGAATCTTACTCTGTCACCCAGGCTGGAGTGTAGTGGCATGATCATGGCTCACCACAGCCTCAACCTCCTGGGCTCATACATCCTTTGACCCCAACCCCCTGAGTAGCTGGGACTACCCATGTGCACTACTACATCTGGCTAATTTTTAAATTTTTTTGTAGAGATGAGGGCTTGCTATGTTGCCCAGGCTGGTCTTGAACTGCTGGACTCAAGCAATTCTCCTGCCTCAGTCTCCTAAAGTACTGGGATTACAGGTGTGAGCCATCACACCCGGCCCTGTATGGCATTATAAAGCAGTTCAACACACACATGAACCTAGATGACATAGTGAGTACAACCACGGTCTCCTTTGGGGCGAGACTGGCTGTTAAGTCTGTAAAATGCAGCTATCAGCATTGAGATAAAGCATGTGATGCATTTCAAACTGTACCTGGTCTATGTGAACTGCTTAATAAACTAGAGCAATTAGCATGATGATTCACTAATAAACATGAGCAGACTAGGCCCTCACAGATGTCTGCCATGCATTCTCGAACCCTCCTTTCTTGTTCCTGACCTATTCTCTTTTTGACTAAGAGTCGGCCCCATCTTAGTTCGGCTCTGCACCTTCTTTGTGGAGTCTGCCTTTGGTTTTTTTGGTTTAGTGCTAGGATTTTTGTTTCCTATGTGTCTGACTTTCAGTCCCCTGTAAACCTCGGCTTGGTCTGCCCCTCTCTCTCTTACCACTCCACATGGCTTCAAGTAGACTGTCAACTCACATCTGGCCTCTTGACTCACCACCTGGAATTCACACTCTGGTGCTAGCGCACAGGTCAGCCCTAAGTCCAAGTGAAACCCACCTAGTGGTGCACCCAGTGGGTTCCAACCACCCCCCGAGGGTCAACTGTTAAAAGCTGCAGGAGTTTCATGAGCTGGTTCCTAAACACAAAGTTAAAAATTAAATTATATCAATTTGCAATTAAAGTAAATTTAAAACAGAGTGAATAAATATACAAAACTCATTGTTTCCAAATTGTTGTAATATCACGTACCTTGAGATTATTACACCTCTTGCAACCATGTGTCAGAAGTGCTATGTCATGGCGTGCTACTGTGTGTCTCTTCCAAACTCTTCTGTTCTGTGAGGTCATTTTGGCAACTCAAAATTGACCAAGTAGGGGAACATTTACATAACAGAAATCAGTAAGAGCTACAACTGAGGACTTTTTTTTTCCCTGGAGAGGTGGTTGTTAAGCCTTGATGACCACACCACCGAGTTCAGCTCTCCCAGTGTGGCCTATTGGAGCTGCTCAGATGTCTGACAAATACATTTGCAATTACTGGCATATCAATTGTGTATCTTACTGGTCTGTGACCCTGTCAAGGGTGGAGACTAGCATCTATTCATCTTTGGTCCAAATCTACCCTTTCCCCATGCTGTCCTGCCTCTTGCCTACTTGTAGAATGAAAATTTGAATGTGGTTTACAAAAAACTGGCCTCTGCTAGCATCTGTTGACCTTTCCTGGCCCTTTCCTGTGGCCTCACAGGGTGTCAGGTGGAGAAAGGATGAATGGTCGCAAGGGCTGTCATCCCATCCTGAGCGGTGTGGCTGGAGACAGCTGGTTTTTAGTTGAAGCGGCGCTCCTCCAAATATTAGTGACTCATCCTCAGCACCAACACATCTTGTACCAGGCAGTCTCTATCAGCAATCATTATCTTTTCTTTTTTTTGTTTTTGTTTTTTGGGGTTTTTTTGATTTGGAGTCTCACTCTGTCGCTCAGACTAGAGTGCAGTGGCTGCTCCCGGCCACCGCAGCCTCGACCTGCTGGGCTCCATCGATCCTTCCGCCTCAGTCTTCCAAGTAGCTAGAATTACAGGCGTGCATTACCACGCTTGGCTAATTTTTGATTTATTGTAGAGATGAGGTCTCACCAAGTTGCCCAGGCGAGTCTCGAACCCACGGGTTCAGGCAATCCACTCATCTCAGCCTCTCAAAGCGCTGGGATTACAGGTTGAGCCACTGAGCCTGGCCTTTTCAAAATGGGAGTAGGGCTGTGTGTGTGTGTGTGTGTGTGTGTGTGTGTGTGTGTGTGTGGTATAGATAGAAGGAACATTCATGTTGTTGGGTTATAGGATGGAGAAAGCGAAGGGAAAAGAGAGTGGCTGTTTAAATATGACTTAAGGATGCTAAACGTAGCCGGGCTTGGTGGCTCAGCCTGTAATCCCGCGCCTTTGGGAGGCTGAGGTGAGTGGATTGCCTGAGCCCGCGGGTTCGAGACCCGCCTGGGCAGCGAGACATCATCTCTACGATAAAAAATCAAAAAATCAGCCGGGCATGGTAGCATGCGCCTGTGTTCCGGCTACTCGGAAGGCTGAGGCAGAAGGATCGCCGGAGTCCAGCAGGTCGAGGCTGCGATGGCTGGGAGCGGCCACTGCACTCCAGTCTGGGCGACAGAGTGAGACTCCAACTTTAAAAAAAAAAAAGGATGCTAAACGTGTCTCAAAGTTAAAGTGTTTGGTGATCAGACTATTGATATAAATGTTTACATTCAGGGCTTTTGCCTGATGCCTGCATTGGGATGTCTAAATAGTGCACATCAGCTCCTTGTACCTGGAAGTTGTAGAGAAGCCTAGGAAATAATAAATAGCCGTGAGCTTGGTACGTTCGTAAATTTCATGTAATGATAACTAGTTAACACTTTTCAAAGGGCCCAAGGAAAAGCCAGGATGACCCTTCACATTTAAAACTCAGCTTCACACATTTTATAATTAGACTGCCTTCCGAGTGACTTATGATCTGGAATTTTTTCTTTTTTTCTAATAGACTGCCTTGGCACCTGTGAGGACTTGGCTGTTAACCTGGGTGTATGCCTTTTGGGAAGAATCCCGATAATAAGAAGCCATTGCTTGTGTTGACGCAAAAGCACTTTTTCCAGCGTGGGAGTCTGTCCGCCCCACTCCCCAGTAACCTGAGCCACACAGTTAGGCTCATCTCTGTCAGGAATGTCACAGGCCAAAGTTTGCGACTCTGGGCACACTCATACGCCAGCAGAGATGAAATTGGTCTTCAGGTGAAAAGTTGTCTTCTACCATGAAGTTTGGGTCAACTGGGCAATCGATCTGAATTTGTTTTAAAAATTGCCTCGAGCATGCTGGTGGCTTTATTATCAAAATAGTCAACTGAATGATGTAGTTACAGACTGTGGACACCTTCCTTGCTAAGTCAGAGCCAGGCACTAAAGAGTCTTAATGAAAATGAATGCATTTTAATTTTTATTTCTACTTTAATAATAATGCTAGCTGACATTTTTTAGAGTGTTGGTAGAAGCCAGACATACTCTAAAATCTTAATATGTCTGGTATCATGTAGTCCTGTGTGAGCTGGGTGTTGTCATTATCATTCCCATCTTTACCAGGGAGGAACACCCAGGCTTAGAGGGGTTAAGTAACTTGTCCAGGATCACACAGTTACTGAGTAGCTAAGGCAGACTTTGAAACCAGGGCACGGCAAGGTGGAGAGGGAAGAGATCTGGAAGGGAAGTAGAAGATACCCAACACAGGTCATGCTGCCTAAAAGAAGGGCAGACACTGTTTGGGGAACGCTTTCATTTTAGTTCTATGTATGGACATTTGTATTTGTTGGGTTGCCATGTAAAATGTGTTTTTTGCTGTGGGTAGCAGTAAAAAAAGTTTGAAGAACATTTTACAGCCAACAGAGACTTATTGGGGTGAGGCTGGGTGTTGGGAGTGTTCAGCTAGAGAGTACCCAGGTGACTAGATCAGCCCTGCCTCTTAAGGGCACAATCTGGCTGCTTGGAGTGAGTGGGTCGAAGAAGGGTATGAGACAGAACCAAGGGCAGACAGGTGCACGAGGAGTGGCTTTGATTGTCCAAATGGGGGCCAATTTCTTCCTAGTCATGAAGAAAGTCTCCCTGTTCATTCAAAACACATGGCCCGTTCTGCTCTACTGTGAGGCAGGATGGCACGGGGAATAGGAACACAGACTCTGACTAGAGGGTCCTGTGCAAGGTCTTTAACCTCTGCCTGCCTCAGTTCCCTCGTCTTTACAGTGAGGGTAACACTAGCCTCTGCCCATGGGTTTGTGGTGAGGATTAACTGAGTCTGAACATTCAAGCCCCCAGACCAGGGCTCAATACACATTGCTGAACATAATCTTGAGACCGACAGGAATATGGAAATGTTACAATTACAGGTTAATCTATTCATTGTCCATTCAAAAGCTGTTTATTGAATGCCCATAGTGTGCCTGGATACAGGCCAGTGGGGAGGCAGGGTGACACTATGGGAATAATGCAGATAAAATAATGACGAGGTCCACTGACATTTGCTTAGGATGACCAGACTGTAAGCTCCATGAGAATATGGATATTTGGCTTGTTGTTTTCATTCCCTGCTGTATTTTTAGGAGTTAGAGCGGTGCCTGGCACGTGGCAAACATCTATTGCTAGATACATATGCCAGCCGTGAATTTAAACAAATTTATATGCAACAAATTACCTGATTTCACAACAGCCCTATGAGGTACAGACTGCTTATACCTCTATTTTAGAAATGAGGTGGGTGACCCCAAAGTCACTCGTTTAGTAAGAGGTGACCTACAATGGCTGATGCCCATTGTCTCTGCTCTGTGCAAAGGAGATTGTGCCTTAAAGACCTGAAGATGCTCCCCATGGTGTCCTGTTTGGGGCCCAGCTGATACACAGAAAAGGTCTCCAATGTGTGTGTGTCTCCACAGTTGGATCTGGGCTACAGTGATGCAGGAGGATCTGACACGGTTTCTCTCTGGGTTGTTGCCTGTGAGACAAAGTTAGCATCTTTCCAAGGCACCCTAATCCATCAAACGATTTGTTAGGCATTTACCATGCACCTTGCACTCTGCTAGGAGCTGTGGGGAGGATGGGAAAATGAGATTAGGCTTGTGCTTTTGAGTTCCGCCAAATCTGAGGAGAAAGGATCTGCACACAAGGGCAGATCACTGAAGACAGCAGGGTTTGTGATGAGCCACAGGAACTCTGACGTGGACAGGCCCCAGTGCCATCTGGGGGGCAGGTGAAGGCCGGAGATGGAGCTTGGAGTCACACCTCTCCCATGGGCCAAGAGCTGCATGGAACTCCCTCTCCACATGACCCCACTGAGCGCTTGCCTGCCCTTCTCAACTGCTCAAGTGTCCCCATGTCATCTCTGGGCAGATTTGCCTCCTAGAAAGTTCTTTCCTACCAGCTGATATCTGCCGGAAGACTAATAACTGAAAGAGTGGTTGGAAAGCCTCAAGGGAGGGAGAAGGCTTGGGGGGTAACAGCATGTGATGGCAGCGAACCCTCGTTGACTGAGTGGATTCCTGGATGGCGGTACATGTGAGCTCACGTCTGTGCTAAGCCTTGTGACTTTGAAAAAGAACCACTGCGGATGTTTTCCCTTCTTATTACACACACTAATTTCCCCACAAAATAACAAGTCCTGAAGGTTTGCATCTGCTGGGAAACAGAATCCTCTGGGACCATCTTCTGCGTGTAAGTTCATCTGGAGTTTGCCCCATGCTGGGGAACCCTGCTTCTCCTTGTGTTTTTCTGAACAGAGGGAGAACTTTATAAGTCTGAGGAGCCCCCGCACGGCTCTGGCCCCAGCTTCACACTGCGTTGGGTGGGGGACTCACCCGAGATGTCTTCTCCTCCTGTGAACCCTGGGAAGCCCCGACTGTGCCCAGAACAAGCTGCCGAATGGCTTGTTTTGGTTCGTGGGGCCGACCCACCAGTCATCGGCCCGATGATTGATGCAGAGCCTGTGCTCTGGGTTATGTGAACTCAGAATGTTTTCAAGGGAAAATTTTGGTCATAAGGCACAGCCCAGCCAGGTTTGAGATAAGTGTGAAAAACACATTACAAAAGGAAACAGATCCGAAGTTTCCTGACAAGGGAAATGTTTAACCCCATGTTTAGGGAGTGTGAGAAGCACACAGGCAGAAACCACGTGTCCCTGTGTGTGCACATGTCCCTGCTGGAGAGGATGGCTGGGTGTGTGTGACAGAAAGCGTGTGAGCATGAGGAGTGGGTGTGCACATGTGTTAGAGAGGGAGCAAAAGTGTCTGAAGAAGGCAGGGGTATTAATCATGCTAAAAGCAATCTGGCCCCACGGGTTTATAAGGATCCAGCTAAAATCAATGGGAAGTTTTATGAGACAATTTTCTTCTTGCTGGCTCTGGGGATTGTTTGAACTCTCGCGGAGCATTACGGAGGTGCCGGCTCAGAGCGCCTCCAGTTCTCACCCCTGTGCATGAGACAGTGCGCGTTTTCCACCTTGGCACCTCCCAGCTGACTCCTTTCCAAGGGCTGGCATTGAGGGGGCCTTGGCCTCCTGACCGCCTGGCTCTCTAGCTCAGTCCTGAAGCTTCTGGTTAGAGGTCAGGAGGTCTGTGAAGAGGGGGAGGGGGTTGAGGGATGGTCAGTGCACTCTGTCTGAGATGTCCAGAAAAACACGAGAGGTCAGCAAGATGGTCACGGCCTGCAGGCCTCAAATGTCTTCAGTGATTTCCCATTAGTGTCAGAGTAGAGTCCAGATACCTTGGTGTGGCCGAGTCCCATTCTCTTTCCCACCCAGGCAACCTTCACTCGAGTCAAAGCATGGTGACAGGCCACTCCTGCAGCCAGCTGTATCTTCATGATTCCATGCTCCTGGTGATGCATGCGGGGCTTACTCCTCCCCATTTCTCAACCTGATGTGGGTCTTCTCATTTAAATAGTTACCTTTGAACTATTTCAAACTCCCACCCAGAAAACTACAGAGAACATTGACCAGAAATTCACAGAACCGTCACTCAGTTTCAAGCGATGTTCTATTTGCTAAGTCCTTTTCCCTTTCCCAGAGGTAAACAACAGGGTGACATCAGTCTGCAACCATTTCCAATGCACTTTTATTGTATTTAAATAAACTCACAAATAATACATAACATTGCTTATGTGCTTTTATATTTTGCATAATGGTATCAATCTGCCCATGTCCTTTGCGCAGCTGTGTGGCAATACCTAGTAAGGAACATACATGAGTAATTCTACTTGTGATTGTTCACTCTAGGGGAAGAGTGCATGTGTGTCCAAAGCATGTACCTGGAGAGTCAATCTCATAGAGTAAAAGTGGTAACAACTTAATTGATCCTTTAGGCAAATAAAAATAAACTGTGGTCTAATAAAATGAAATACTATATGGTAGTTAAAATAAAGAAAATCTACATGCATTATAAACATAATCTTATGTTAAAAAAAAAAGCAAGCTGCAAAATTGTCTGCTCATGTTTTATGGCTAAGTTAAACATGTAATTCCCCTCTTTAATGAAGCATTCTGTGAAAAATTCCATCCAAATAATATTAATTGCTCTTTCTCTCCATAGAACCTTATAACTTGATTTAAGGATTACTTCCTACCCTTACTCTCTATCAAACATACATGATGAGCTTCTCAGATGCAGAAACTGGGCCTAAGATGACTAATCTTTGTATCCCCAATGTCCCCACCTGAGTGCTTGCTTATAGTTGGTACCCAATAAGTAGTTGTGCAGAGAGAAATATGCGTATACATGTGTTTTAAAATACTTCCTTGTACCTCATATCATGAGATCATTATCATACCTGTGCTTCTGATGAGGAAACTGACTACAGTGCATTACATCAAATGACTTGCCCTTGGCCACTGGACATTGAGAGATGAGAATTCAGGGGTCCTACCTTGGCCACTGAGGGTAGTGGGAGTACAAGGATCCAGGTGACCTGTCTCTTGCACGACACTGCCTTGCATGAGATTTCAAGCAAGTGAGATGATTTGAGTTTTATGTCACTGGTTTGTTGTATTTAGAAGAGATGGTGGAAGACGTTTTGGGAATCAGGAGAGCAGTGTATGAAGAACCTTAGAGCTGTAGAGAGAAAACTAAGGTCCAGAGAGGGAGAGTGATTTCATTTCAACTTACCATAATTGAATAAATATATGTGAATATGTGTTATGTGCCAGGCAGTTGCCCAACCTCACTCAGGTGGCGCAAACAGAGAAATCACTGGAAAAGTGCCTAGCAGAGCACTGGAACAGAGTGGGTTTTATAAATATCAATTCCCTTGTTTTCTTTAAGGGCATACCTAGCTCTCCAGATTCCAAGTCCAGCATCCTTTCAGCCCTGTCATGGTCATCCAGAGGTGCGAGTAGGAAAATGAATCTATAGAAAGATCATGCCTGCAACACTCTTGCTGGTGAAAAAGAAGACCATGGATTTTCTGACAGCTCCTTTGCCGTGTCACATCAGCCCCCTGTCTGATTTTATGCTCACATGGCCGTTACTCTCTATTAGCATACTAATAAATGTTTATGAGATTATGCTGTATAAACTATAAACTTTTACATATTATTAATTAACCTCATACATTGGATTGGGAGCTCCTGAACATTTACTGACTTGTAAAACAGGACTGTAGTGTACAGGGAACCATGTCTGCAAAACTGGTCTTATCTGCCCTGTCTGGAGGAAGGGATGCATTTTCATTTGTGTGACTCTTACGTGCAAACCACAGACAGCATTGTCTTAGAAAACAGAAGACCTGGTCCTGCCTCTTCCCAGCTGTGACCTTGGGTACATTTTGTCAGTTCTCAAAGGTCCAGTTTCTTTGTTTGCGAAGTCGGCATAATAGCACCCATCTGTGGGGGTCCTTGGCACACGGCAGGTACCCAATAAACATAAACCGGATGAAATTGAACCGATGCAGGACGAAGAGTGGAGAGGATGAGGATTCAGAGTTTGATTTGTTAATGATGGATAGACTGATGAGACGATCAGGATTTCTAAGAGCGGATGGCTTATGTTCAAATGTAGAAGATAGTGTATTTTTACTGGAGGTATCCAAGAAGCTGGACAAAGGGATTCTGCATGGGATAGAAGAGTTTCCTCTATTTATACCATCTAAGGATTCTATGAGTCTCATTTTTCAAGGTCAGAGAGAAGACAAAAGGAGATTAGTACCCCAGGAGTCTTAGATTCTAGTTTTAACTTAGTTACTGTCTAGTTTTACAACTTAGTCTAGACTCTAGACACTGTAAAGCTCTCTCTGATCTTTTATCTACCAAATAGATACACAAATTTGGTGTGGTGATAAGAAGATAGAATGCCTAAGAGAGCACTTTCAATAATATAAGGTTGGTCTTTAGAAAAATGTCAAGTTTGTCAGTGAAGTATATTTTGCCATCTTCAGTGTTTATACCTAAACATCCCTGCCTTTAGTCTTCTGCAAATGCTTCAAAGGTGTTATGGGAAGACCCCAGACCTTGGAGTCAGGAGGCCTGGTCCAGGCTCTGTCACTGGTAAATTATGTGACTTTGGTGGAGTATTTCTGTCCTTTGCATCCCAAGAAACTGATATCATGTCTGTCAAATGAAGCTAACAAATCACTGGGATGCCCTGAAAATCAAATAAGATAAAGGAAGTGACTTCGTGTTGTGTAGACAGAAAAGGGCCACATGTACATAAGGTACACGTAGAACATCTTGCTTTATTTCACATCAGCTATGCTCTTGTTTTCCACCCTACAAGACTGTAAGATCTTTGAGTAAAAGTGGGCCTTGGGACCTTCATATTTGCCAGTGCCTAGCAAAGTGAATTCATGGATTCAGCACACATTCATGAAATGCTATCACAGGCCAGGCATAGTGGTAAGGGTTGAAGCTAGGGATGAAAAGGTCACGGCCTCTGCCCTCAAGGAACTTACTTTCTAACAGAGGAGTGAACTATAGGCACATCCAAGAATAAAGTTAAAAGAAACTGAAACTGAGATTGAGCATTCAAGGGAACATCCTGTGACTGTTACCACCTCCAGGACAGGACAAGCTCCATCCCCTCTCTGCTAGCTCTCCTACAATGGTAGGATCCAGCTTTTGTGTTGCTGATGCCATCTTTCTTGACGCCAAGGAGTGTGAGTTTTGTGAGTTTGCCTGCCCTGGGACACATTCTGGTGGAGTGCCCAGTGGCAGCTGGCTCCTGGGGGCTTCTCACAAGGTGGCTAGATGCAAAAGATTGGCAAAATGATTTAAAGCGTACAGAGAAGGGTGCTTCTTTCCAGGGAGGAAGAGGATGCCTCTTATAAATACAATTACTATTGATTACTGTCAGATTCCTTTATCTGATTCCTGCCCATTAGGCCCTCTCTTTGTTGCAAGAAGCTCTCACTTGCCCTCTGCCCCGTATTACCTCTAGAAGTGCTTCTTAAATGAGTCCTGCAGAATCCTGGAGATGTTTGAGTAGCTCGTAGGTGCTATGAGAGCTTTCAGAAGAATCCTTCAAAGCTTGACAATAAATAACCATTTTATGATTATGACATAAGTGGAAAGAAGGGCCACCTCTCTTTCACGCTCCTTTCAGAACAGTGGCAACAGTAGCAAGGTCAGTTAATCTCTATACAGCTGCTTAGCAACAAGAGGCTTTGAGTGGTGCCCTGACTGTGGGAGCGTGTGTGAGGGACACCTGTAGTGTTTGCACTGAGCATATCTTCCCTTTGCTTTTGATAACAGTACCCCACTTTTAAGTACATGTTTTATTTTTAATGACTATATGTACATAATATATGTATATACTTATGGGGTACATGCGATGTTTTGATACAGGCATACCCCACTTTTGCTTTGGGAGAACTATGCCTCCCTCATTCTCAGCATTGTACTTTTATATGTCTCGGGGATGGAGTACTTGACATAGGCATAAACCAACATATGAATTCCATTTTCTGGTCAAAGCAATGGGCATAGGTTCCAATTCAAGCCAACGATGGTCCTAGGCGTATGGAAGGACCTACTGAAAGAGAGAGCGCTGGGTAGTGTGATGTGGTGTCTGCACGCTGCTAAGGTAGGAAGGGGGACTACAGCGTGGGTCTGAGAATGGGATCGTTGCAGGAGGCACAGTCAAGATTTGGATCTTGGTGACTTCATTTGAATCTGATTCAAGCTATGCCTGAAGCCAAATCAGCTCACAGATTTTCCAAGATATCCCTTCATCTAGCTCAAGCCAACTTAGATCAGGTTTTCTTCATTTGTGTCCAAAATGTTCTGAATATGATATAGTATGTGATGATTTACTCCATTTTTTGCAACTCGATTGGCTAAATAATAGTATATTACATTACTTTATTTCATTGTTATGCAAAGTTAAGAAGTCGATTTTATGATCTAATTTATAAACTAGGAAACTGAGTCTCAGAGAGACTAAATGACTCATCTGGAGGAAAGCAGCTGGTCAGTGATCGGGATGAGATAATAACATAGGGCTCCTGATCACAATGATTGCTAAAGACACATCTTTCCCAAATCAGATATTTATGGAAAACAAATATAAAAGAAATGCAAAGGAAACCACAGGCAGGGGTGGTTTACGCAATGTATTATTTGCTGGGAAGTTTCATCCGACACTACAAGGTCTCATCCAAAGGTCAGAGACCCTCAGTTATGTTTTCTATGGCCATTGCCTCGGTCTATTAGGCCCTCATCATTTCTCACCAAGTTTACCCCAATATTTTCCTGGGTGGTCTTTGTGCCTCCAGTCTCAGTCTCCTCCCATCCATCCTCCACACTATGACAGTTATTTTCATAAATGGGTTATGGCATTGCTTGCTTACAACCCTCTTGTAGCTCCTGTAGCTTTTAAGGTAAAGAACAAATTCAGCTTTGCCCACAAGGGATTTTCTGATCTCACTCCCGTGTATCTTTCTATCTTCAGCTTCCTCATTCCTCTAGTCATAATGAATGAGCCATGGTTCTTTGAGCCTCATCCATTGCTCGACGTTTGTGTATGCTGATCTAGCTGTGTGGAACCCGCATCCTTTTGGCCTGGCAAATGCCTCTTATCCTTAAAATCACCTTCATCCTTCAGATGCTGTTTCCTCTGGAAGTCTTTTGTGATCCATCACTGATCTGGATGTTTCTTCTCTGTGCCCCACTGCACTCCAGACATATCTCTCCTTGCACTTCTCACAATGATAGTAACTGTGTATTACATGCCAAGATATCCCCTAGATTGTGGGAAACCATTGCTCCCCATTCAATTTTATTTACATCAAGAGGCCTAGCAGACTGCTTGGCATATGGTAATCAGTAAGTGTTTGTTGCATGGAAGAAGAAAGGGAGAACAAAGGGAGGAAACATGGAAGAAGAGATCAGTATTCTCTCTTTTGTTTGACACTTGAAAATATCATATACTGATGGTATACATTTTCTTTAGTTAAATTTGGATACTATGTTCTTCCTGGCTGTAATATTTGAATTTGTTGCCTCATTTTGTTTTTGTTGTGTGAGTTGCATTTCAAAGAAAAATTTCATAGTGTTTCAAATTAAATAAACAATGTATATTTTTCTGTGATCTCAAAGCAGGTAGGAAATACTGCATGATGAGGTGAGGGAGAGAGGTGGTGAGGGTTTTGTGAATGATGAGAGAGAGTGTACATTTGGAAGCTGAGAGCTAGGGTCTCCTGGTCCCATTGTTAACTGAAGACTTTGGAAGGTTGAAAATGATTTATGTTAGAGATCTAAGAGGATCTAACCTCAGTCTCAGTGGACAGAAACATTTCTCTCCCCTACATGTCAAGTGGGGGGATCTCATGCTTACTGAGTCTGACAGTTGATAAGGAATCTTGTCTCCAAAGACCTTGTCTTAAATTTGCCCCTGGAAACTTCCAGAGGGAATAGCCTTTGTTCCTTGGGTTTAGGCATCTCCTTCCAATACAGTGCTTACCTGCTGTTTCTGGTGAGTATTTAGTGTGTGTGTGCTGTGCAGAAATTCTGCATGTTGGGTCCAGTATTTTATGAGACTGAGCCTTAGTGATCAGCTGCCACATATTCATAGAAATTTTAGCTTCAATGGCTAACTTGAGAAGTTTATGCCTCACAAGAGGCACTGTATACTTGCCCCAAAGTGTGAAAGTAGCCAATTGATTTCTTGATTGGGATACTTCACTGAATCATTTTTCCATCCATCACCTCTCTCTCTGTCCCTCGATTCTTCCACCCATCCACCCATCCACCCTGTAACCATTTTTTGAAATCTAATGTTATTCCATGTACTTCTGTAAGAATAACAAGGAGAAATACCTAAACCCAAGGCGGGGGTGCATGAGAGGTGGGGGCAAGAAAATCTTCCTGGAGGAAGATATACTTGAGATAAATGAAAAGAGGGAAATGGGAGTTAGTTAGGTTGGGGGCTGGAAAGGAGGGTGGAGCAACCAGGGCTGGTGCACAGAGTTGTGAGAGGCATGATGAGTCCAGGGACTGAAAGCAGTTTGAACACAGATTTGCTGAGCACCTTTCTTGTGCCAGGTGCTGTATTGGGCTCTTCTGGAATTAGCTTTGCTGCATGATTACCACAGCTAAGGGCTAACGCGGCAGCAATGACTAAGTATTAGGCTGGATGGAACGTTTAATAAATCACTCTGATCTAGATGGCAGGGTGATGGTGGAGCACGAGAGACAGGGAACTACATTTTACTTATTGTCTATTATGTCCCAGAAGCATTACATTCAAATCCTTTGTGTGATGTTCCATGGACTGCTGTAGGAAGACTCCCCATTAGAGATAAAATATAAATAAATGGAATTCCTGAGAAGAAAAGCAGGCAAACATTGCCAGCTTTGGGGACTGAAAATTCCATAATTTTTCCACTATACCATTCTTTCTATCATCATGAAATGTCTTCCCTTTGAAAAATGGTTCCAAGGGTTAGAATCGTCTTCATTTTCCTCTACGGCATTGGAAACAGAGCTTACTCATGCAAGATATGGTTATAGGGTCTTTTCTGAAAAAAAGGGTTCCTAGAGTGGAAACTGAGTAGAAAGTAGATGTCAGTGAGTCATTTCAGTTTGCTGCTGTAACCATATTTCAAGACCAGCTTAAATCTTCTGTCTTTTGGTAAGCCTTCCCTGACCATCCTAGACTCCACCCACTTCCCTCTGCTTTGCTCTAATTTAGGAGTTATTATCTGTGCAATAGATTCAGCAATTAATCATATGTGCCCTTGTGGCAGCTGTTCTACTGTTGCCTTCAACTGATATTTTACTCCAGCCTTACAGTTCATCTTTGTGCACATGTGTTTCCCCCCAATTAGATTATAAGTATCTTGAGGGCAGAGACTTTGTCTTAAACATATCTTATGTCCGGACTTGGTGGCTCAGCCTGTCATCCCAGCACTTTGGGAGGCTGAGTGAGTGGATTGCCTGAGCCCACGGGTTTGAGACCAGCCCGGGCAACTTGGTGAGATCTTGTCTCTACAATAAATAAAAAATTAGCCAGGCATGGTAGCATGTGCCTGTAGTTCCAGCTACTTGGAAGGTTGAGGTGGAAGGATTGCCAGAGCCTAGTGGTTCAATGCTGGGGTGGCCATGAGCATGCCACTGCACTCCAGCCTGGGTGACGGAGTGAGACTCCAACTCAAAACAACAAGCAAATAAACAAAAAACGTATTTTACATCCTTCCTTTCTTTCTAATACCTAGCACAGTTCTGGGCACATAGTAAAGGGTCAGCAAATATTTTTCAGCTTCATATAGAAGATTCTGCAAGGATTTCTGAACCCCAATTATGATAGAAATCTATTCAATTAGTTTGAAGATCAGATGACTTAGATTTATTACCTATGAATGAATGCAAAAATCGCCACAATAATTTTGGGAACTCTTATCAAAAGGAAGACTATTTCCTCAATTCTTGCATCCAGCTGGCCTTGTTATTTGTTTTAACCAGTTGAAGGTGATGGGAATAATGTGTAAAGTCTGAGCCGAGACCTCAATAACCCAGCAAAAGAACTACCCAGCGAAAACTGGCCCAAATCACCAACCCACAGAATTGTGAGTTAAAATAAATGGTTTGTTTTGGAGTGACATGCAAGGCAGCAAAATTATCTGATACTTAATCTCATTGAGTTATCAGGATAAGCCCATGAGATGCATGTTAGCATTCTACTTTATGAATGAGGAAGCGAGAGTTCAGGAACAACATGGCACAGAATGATTGTAACAGGGTCTGTAAGAGCTGTCCTGAGTTAGTGTCTTTTAGCAAAGTTACCTGGATGGAAAAACACATTAGGAGGCACGTGTCTGAGCAGGCACTGATCTGTCTGATGCGGAAGGGGCAAAGGAGTGTGTGTTGGTGGAAGTCAGGACAAGTTCAGACTATGGAGAACTGCCGACAGTGGGTTGAAGGAACAGGCAAGGTTGAACTTTGAGGCTCTTGGGTCCATGTGTTCAGGCTGAAACAGTGTACCTCAGAGTCTTTCAAGAGGGAAATGATAACAACAGTGACTATCAAATTTGCAGAACACTTCTTATGTGCCAGAGACTGTCTCTAATCCTCACATGTGTTCTAGGGGAGGCTGAGAGAAATTAAATAGGTTACATGGCTTATAAGGGATTGAATGGCCATTGATGGCCATTAGATGTGTCTAACTCCAACGAGAAATAACAACTCAAAGAAAATTAAAAGTGTCTCTTTTATGATATTGTCTGGTCCACATTACCAACTTCTACTTAACTTCCAATAAATTAAATAGCACCTGTTTATCATTGCAGGCAACATTCTTTGGATGCCTTGTAGCATAGCCATAGACAGCCGAGAACTCACAACTTGTCCCATATGGGACACAGAACAGTGGTGTCTCCAGTTTGATATGATCAGGAGAGCCCCTAGGCCACATGCTTTTATGATAACTTGAAGAGTTCTACAAATTGGGCACCTTAGAAGAGAACTGAAGCTGAGGCCTTCAGAGACCCTCAGGAGGCAGTTTCATCAAGACCAGACCAATTACAATCCTTCCATCAATCTAATAGTTTATGCACTGTGTGTACACATATCTTGCTGAGTTGAGCGCACAGCAACTTTGTGAGAGTCACAGGGACGCATGCGTGATTTCCATTTTATAGATCGAGGAAACTTAGACTCAGAGACATTAATTGACGTGCTAAAGTTCACAAAGTTGATTTGTGGTTGAGCTGAGACCGAACTTGGTCTCTTTCACTCCTATCCCATGTTCTTGAACTAGTCAGTTAAATCAACTGAGTCGATACAAAAGCATTTCCTGTATATGAGGCATAGGGAGTTCCTATGGGTTCCTATGCACAATATGAGCACAATACACAATAACAAGCCTGTATAGCACTTGCTGTGTACCCAGCTCTGTTTTGAGTGATTTACTTACAGCGACACATTTAATTCTCAAAGCAACCCTGCGAGCGAGTTCTCTTACTAGCCTCACTTTATGCATGGGAAAATAGAGGCATGGTGGTTAAATAGAGTTGGGGTTCACATCCAAGCAGTCTAGACCAGAAGACCTTTTATGTAGCCACTGCCTCATGCCGCCATTATGCTCAGGGAGGCCACTGGGCAGAGAAGTTAGATGCTAGCTGACGAGTCCCATTGCTTCCTCATGGTAGCAGGTCATGACTACTTGTGTTCAAATACTTGCCCCACCATTATGAAAAAGTCAAAAACAGGTCAGTCACAGTGACTCATGCCTCACTCTGGGAGGCTGAGGTGGGCAGATTGCTCGAGCCCAAGAGTTTGACCAGTCTGGGCAACATAGTGAGAGACGCTGTCTGTACAAAAAATAAAACAATTAGCTGGACTTGGTGACATATGCCTGTAGTCCCAGCTACTTGGGATGCTGAGGTGAAAGTATTGCCTGAGCCCAGGAGTTTGAGGCTGTGGTGGACCATGATCCCTGTGATCATGTTATTGCACTCCAGCTTGGGTGATAGAGTGAGGCTCAAAAACAAACAAACAACAACCAATAGATATTGTTGCAGATGTGGGAAAAATGGAGCACTTATACACTGCTGGTGGGAACGCAAACTAGTACAACTTCTGTGGAAAACAGTATGGAAATTTCTCAAAGAACTTAAAACAGTACTACCATTCAATTCAGCAATCCCACTACTGGATATCTACCGAAGGGGAAACAAGTCTTTATACAAAGAAGACACTTGCATTCATAAGTTTACCACAGCACTATTCACAATTGTGAAGATGTGGAATCAATCTAAGTACCCATCAACTGATCAGTGGATAAAGCAAATGTGTAATATACATATACCATGGAATACTATTTGTCCACAAACAAGAGTGAAATCGTATCTTCTGCAGCAACTTCGATGCAACTAGAGGCCATATCCTAAGTGAAGTAATGAAGGAATGGAAAACCAAATACCACATCCTTTCACTTATAAGAGGGAGCTAAGCTATGGGTCTGTAAAGGCATATAGAATGGTATGATAAACATTGGAGACTCAGAAAGGGGAGGGCAGGCAGGGGGTGAGGGAAGAAAACTTCCTATTGGGCACAGTGTACACTATTGGGTGCTGAGTATACTTAAAGCCCAGACTTTTTCACCACTATACAATTTGTCCATGTAACCCAAATCAATTATACCCCTAAAGCTATTAAAATAAATACAAGCACAGAAACACATACTTGCTCTGGAACTTAAAGTTTATTTGACCTTGGGTAAGTTATGTTATTTTTGTGTGCATCAATTTTTCATCTGTAAAATGGGGTTTTGATATTACTTTCATTACAGAGAGGTCTTGTAAACTTTCAAAGGGTGTGTGTGTGTGTGTGTGTGTGTGTGTGTGTGTGTGTGTGTGTGTACTTGTGTAGCTTAGAATAATTCGTGGTCCTCCAGTTGGTAGGATTTGTGTGTTTGTGATCATCATAATTCCTGGGGCCATGATATAGACCTGTTTCCAGATGTATAACACAGATAAGAACTACAGATTCTCAGAAAAGAAAGAATTTTCTTTCAGACAGAATGGTCAGGACAGGCTTCAATGTAGAGGTGAGAAGATGTAAACTGGGTCTCAAAAGGCAGCACTAAGAATTGGGAGTTGAAGGAACTTCAGCATTCATGCATTCCTGCGGCTTTTCTCATAGAAGAAATCTAGGATCATAGGGGAGAGGTGATCTCTCCATGTCTATCCAGCTAGTTGAGGCAGAGCTTTGCCTAGAACACAGGTCTCCTCACTTCGGCATCTGTTCTTGTTACTGTTCTTCCTCCAAACAATGCCTGTCTGAATCATTCTAGGTCAGTTAAACAAAGACTCTGCTTTCTCAATCCATACTAGTCTTCCTCTTATGGCACTCACTCCAGTCTGAGTGTCCCTTTACTGTCTTTTCTCCACTATCCCTCTGGGAGAGACACAACTGAGCAATGAACATGACAGTGATGGGGGAGACCTTCTACAGAAGCAAGGACTTGATAAACCATAGACAGTTTCTGGAAAAAACAACAAATGGGTATTGAACACCTACTATAGTGGGTGTTTGCAAGTTTTCTCATTAATCTCCACAGTAACTATGAATTCAGTTCTGTTATCAACCCTTATATAGACAGAAAATCTAAAAAATTCATTTTGTGGCATTTTAGTTTCATTAACTTGCCCAAGATCTCATAGTAAGAGAATGGTTGAACCAAGATCTAAACAATGGTCTATCAGATTCTTTCATCACTCTACCCATCCATCCACCCATCCATCCGTCCATCCATCCATCCATCCACCCACCCACCCACCCACCCAACCATCCATCATTCATTCATCCATCCACTCATCCATCCATCCATCCATCCACCCACTCAACCATCCACCATCCATCCATCCATCCATCCATTCATCCATCCATCTACCCTTCATCCACCATCCATCTGTCTGTTCATTCACCTTTCCACCCAACAATCCTTTATTGAAAGTGTGCTCTGTGTAAGGTCATGTGCTTGGTGGCATGGAACTGAGGACATACATCCCCTGTCCCCATAGAGTTGAGTGGGGCTTCCTCTAGGGGTACAATTGGGATAGCATTAGGGAAGAGAGGGCATGGAAATGGTTTCTGCAGAAACTGGGCACTTGAGGAGACCACACAAAGAGAATCTGGCAAGTTGCTTCTCCACTCCTGCTTCTAAGGTTGCAGATGAGTGCTCAGCTGGTCACTGGCACAGTCTGACTCTTTGTGTGAAAACCCGTGGAATCACATATGTGCTACTCCCAGATGCAGTCTTGGCATCAGTACCTTCCAAACAGGAGTTTCTGTTATAGTATTGCCTGCCAAACTTTTCCAGAGGGCTGAGGCCACTTGGCCAGTTGAACTGGGAGCTGTGCTTGTCAGAAGATTGTCTTGCCACAGAGAGGATCAGGCTGGGGACTGCAGGGAAGGGAGCTTTGTGTGTGTGTGTGTGTGTGTGTGTGTGCGCGAGTGCGTGTGTGTGTGTGTGTGTGTGTGTGTGTGTGTTTTAAGCTGGAATGAAGTCCTTTCTCGCTGTGCTCTGTACTAGAGCTATTTCACTGGGTGGGGGTGGGGGGGGACAAAGAGGCTTTGTGTGATCTTCAAAGTGATCTCTGCTGACTGAGATACTCATCCAGGAAAAACCCAGCCCCAAACCACGAAGTCACCCCAAGTTCAAACCCGAAATGCAATTTGCAGTGATTAGATGTGACAAAGGATGGATGGTAGGACCCAGAGGAAAAACAGTGAAACCCAACAGACCTTGAATAGATAAGAGGGTGATGATTTGATTTTTGGGGGTGAGATCTATAAGAAAATCTTGTCTGATTCTTCACATAGTCAAATACAGAAAAATTGGTAGAGCCTACATTTCATCACCTGCCTGGGAAAGGTAAGGCCCACTTCACATTTTCTTTGAGGAGTATTATTGTTTTAGTATTTAGGTTATACGTTAGGGAGGGGCAGGGGACACTTTGTCAGATGTCGTTCTTTGCTTTTCAAACTTCACCTGCTCTTAAGAGCAACTTGCACGTTTCAGTCACAGGATAGAGCCTGCCGTTCGGGCTAGCGTTTTAGACATAATTGAATTGCTGGGATGCCTTAAACATTGCAGGGTTTTTAGCGGAGAAATAATTTAATGATGTGGCCTTTAGGATTGTTAATTAGCACTGTCTCTATGAACATGTAACAATAACACCACCTACCGTAAAAGCGAATGTTCTACACTCCAGAACACGCATTTCTTTAGGGCTTCCCGCAGAGAAGCAGTCATTAACTCTTTTTTTGACAAATGCTTTTAGACGTGTTCTGTAGGGTTGTGAATTCACCCTTCCCTCCAGTCCTGAATCCTTCTCTACATGTATCCACCATGGCAAGCTGGCAAAGAGGGAAACACGGAGAACCGTGAGCTTAGCCTTCCACAGTAGCAGCAGTTATGAAGAGGGGGGTAGTACTTCCCTGCCAAAATCCTGAGACACTGTCACTGTGAGTCCAAAAAGATATTCAGGTGAGGGTGTGGAAAAACTGGAACCCTTTACACTGTTTGTGGTGATGCCAAATGGCACAGCTGTCATAGAAAACAGTATGGAAGTTCCTCAAAAAATTAAAAATAGAACTGCCGTATGATCCAGCAATTCCATTGGGTATTTATCCAAAAAATTGAAATCACAATCTCAAAGTGATATCAGCACTCCCATGTTCATTTCAGCACTATTCACAATAGCAAAGATGTGGAAACAGTCTAAATATCCACCAACAGATGCATGGATAAAGAAAATGTGTGTGAGAGAGAAATATATATATTGGGGGGACCTACAAAAAATTGAATTATCTTTAGGAAGGCAGGTCTCTTGAAGTACAGGTTTCTCCCACTAGGTATGTGTTCTAAGAACCCAGCAGCATCTGTGTACCAGCTAGCGTTGTTGTTAGAGGCTGCATTCAGCTTCAGTGAATTTTTTTTGGGCGATTCTTTCAATGTGTTTGCCCATTTCTTGATGGATGATTTATGAGCACACCTGCCCGCAACACGCTGAGTGTTCAGCAGCTTTTGATCATGACCCCCATAACCTACCCTCCCTGTTCACCTGATCTTACCTTGAGCAATGTTTTCCCCCCTCTGGATGAAAAAATCCTCAAAGGGAAACATTTTGCTGATGTGGAAGAGGTGAAACAAAAAATGACAAAAGCATCAAAAGGCATAAAAATGGATGAATTAAAAAGTCATTCTGAGCAATGGAAAAAGCATCTGGTAGGTGTATTGCATCATACAGAGTACTTGGGAGGTGACTGAAGTATAAACACGTAAGAATAAATACACATTTTTAAATAAATAAATTCCTGTTTTGGGGGGTCTCCTCGTGTGTGTGTGTATGTGTGTGTGTGTGTGTGTGTGTGTGTGTGTGTGTGTACATACAATGGAATATTATTTAGCCTTTAGAAAAGAAAGAAATTCTGCAGTATGTGATAACATTGATGAATCTTGAGGACATTATACTCAGTGAAATAAGCCAGTCACACAAAGACAGGCACTGCGTGATTCTACCTTCATGAGGTATCTGAAATAGTCAAATTCATAGACTCAAAGAGTGGAATGATGGTTGCTAGGAGCTGGGGGGAGGGTGTAATGAGAAGCTGCTAATCAATGGGCATAAAGTTTCAGTTGCGAATGATGAATGAGTTCTAGAGATCTGTTGTACAACATTGTATTGATAGTCAACAGTACTCTATGTCCCTTAAACATTTTGTCAAGGAGGGCTTAGCCAGCGTAGCTCACACCTGTACTCCCAGCACTTTGGAAGGCTAGGGTGTGAGAACCACTTGAGACCAGGAGTTGGGGACAAGTCTGGGCAACATAGCAAGACCCTGTCTCTACAAAAAATAATTTAAAAAAATTAGCCCAACTACTTTTGGGAGACTGAGGCAGGAGGATCACTTGAGCCCAGGAATTTGAGGTTGCAGTGAGCTATGATTGTACCACTGCACTCCAGCCTGGGTGACAGTGTGATATCCTATCTCATTATTTTTTTTTTTGAGAAGGTAGACCTCACATTAAGTGTTTTTACCACAATTGAAAAAAAGAAGTCATAGGATGGGCTCATTGGAGGAGAGGCTATTGGCTCCCATTCCAACTGCCATGCCAGAGGGAATGATCAGTGGCTGGTTTCTTTCCTGGAGTTCGGGCAGGTCAGTCTGAGCCCTGAGTATGGAAGGGGCCCCCATGTGTGCATGCCATGAGTTTCTCTGGCTTATTGAGAATGGAGGCTTGTGGGGATGGAGGAATGAGGACTTCCCACTCTTTCTTCTATTTACATACTAACGGCCAAGTGCTTTTTCAATCGCCCATCCTTCTCTGAGATCACAGGGTCTTTTTCTTCTGAAGACACTTTTTCTCTTCAGTGAAACAAGACCAGCAGCATGCAGGTACTTGACTGTGCCTTGTCATCCATGCAGCCAAACTGTTCCTGGCTGTGTACTAGGCTTTGACGTCTCTAGTGAGAATTCCGCTATGGAACCTCACCTCCCAACCTCTTGCCTTCCCGCCACCTCTCCTGCCCTTCCACCTCTCTGATTCCTTTCCTTTCATAGCCTTGTCTCGTACAGAGATGGTCAATACACAGCATGGCCTTTGCCACTCTTCTTGGGTCGCGGAGAACATTATGGACTGACCGTGCCACTCTTTCCTTTTCAGCACAGAGGCTGCTTTGGAATCCTTTCAGTGTAGTGTTCCATCAACTGGAGTGGACGCTTGAGATGAACACTATTTGCCATTCCAGCTCCAACTCCTTGACCTACTTTCAGAGCCCACCAGGCCAGACAGACCCCACGTTCGCTCATTTGAACTCCTCACAGCACTCCCCACCCTAGTCCCCTTGCATACGCGCATGCTGTATTTGTCCAGTCACGTGCTCTCTCCTCTCTTATGCCCAGACTACTCAGAGTTGTTTGAGTATTCTGAATTACGGCATGTGTTTGTGCCATAGCAAACTTGTGGTTTCAACTTCAGGACTGTCTTGTATTTGTGCTTGTTAGTAACCTAGTGCACTTCCTAGGGCAGCCTTCCAGAGCCTAACCTGCCTTTTCAGTCCCCCAGACCACGCTCCTTGACTGTGGACCTCACCTTCTATTTTCCCAGGGAAACTGGCAGACGCTCCCTCTGCCTCCTCTCCTGTCTCATCTCCACCCCTTATGTGCACCCTGACCTCCTCCGCGTCTCTCCCTTCAGATCTGTACATTTTCTACCTCCAGTGCTATGTCCTCTCTCTTCATTCTTCTGAGGTATTCGCTTTTCTTTCACATCCAACAGTCATTTCCTTGACAAAACCTTCCTTTGCTGACTGTCCCTCATGACACACAGACTTGCAAGTTCCCTCCATTCTTTCCCCACTGCATCATCTACGCATAAAAGGGGGCCCCCAAAATTCCGGAATTTGTTTATAAAAAATTGTGTATTCATTCTTACATGTTTACACTTCAGTCAACTTCAAAGTCCTCTCTGTTTGATGCAATACACCTATCGAGTTGCTTTTTCCACTGCTCAACTCGTTTGAACTCGTCCATTTGAGTGCCTTTTAGTGCTTCTGCTGTTTTTCGTTTCACCTCTTCCACATTGGCAAAACATTTCCCTTCGAGGACTTTTTTCATCTGGGCAAACAAGAGAAAGTCACTGGGAGTGAGATAGAGTGAATAGGGAGGGTAGGGCGTGGGGGTTATGCTGTTTTTGATCAAAAACTGTTGAACACTCAGCATGGTGTGGGCAACTGTGCTTATAAATTGCCCATCAAGAAATGGGCAAATGCATTGAAAGGATCTCCAAAAAAAGAAAAAGAAAAAAAAATTCACTGAAGCCGAACATAGCCTCTCACAACAACATTAGCTGGTATGCTGATGCCGATGGGTTCCTAGAACACTTACCCTTATCTAACAGGGGAAGTCTATACTATAAAGGGCCCACCCTCTAAAAAATTGTTTTGTGTTTTTCAGGTCCTCCTTGTATTTATATTGAAGTATTTATCCCAGTGAATTGCCACCTCCTTTTTAGTGGGACGTTCATTCCTGACCCTGACAATATCTGGAATGGGACAAGCATTCAAGTTATAGTTATTCAGTAAATGAATAAATAAATTGGAAAATTAAGGCAGAGAGTAGATTTTGTTCATCTCCCTGAGTTGGTCATTCCTTGACCTTCCTGTTAAACTTCATTATCTGCACTTCTCTTTTTAAAAATGATATCTATCATTTTCTATCATTGGTTTTACTTATCTATACTCAAGACTTATCATTCCTACCATGCTGCAGCTTCCTTGAGACAGCTATCTAGATCGAAATAACTGTTTCCCAAAACATCTAGTATAGTAAGTCACACATGTTTTTTTAATTGATATTTGTTGGATGAATAATTCTCAAGTTGTCCTTATGCTACCTTGCTGAAGATAAGTGCTCAGTGTAGATTTGTTGAATTAAACTGATTTTAATCCTTTGTCACAGATATGCCTGCATATCTAAAAAGGCCTGCAAACTGGCTAGGGGCAGTAGTTCAAGCTGGTAATCCCAACATTTTGGGAGGCTAAGGCAGGAGGACTGCTTGAGCCCAGGAATATAGACAAGCCTAAGCAACATAGTGGGACCTTATCATTATTATTATTGTTATTATTATTATTTTTGAGTTGGAGTCTCAAAATAATTGCTCAGAGTAGAGTGGCACGCTCATGACTACTAAAACCTTGACCTGAAGGGCTCAGGCAATCCTTCCACCTTTCTAAGTAGTTGGAATGATAGGTATGCATCACCATGCCTGCTAAATGTTTTTTTGATTTATTGTAGAGCTAAGATCTTGCCAAATTGCCCAGGCTGGTGTTGAACCCCTGGGCTCAGGCAATCCTCTCGCCTCTGCCTCATAAAATGCTGGAATTAGCATACGTCACCACACCCAGCTCCTTGTTCCTATTAAACAAAACAAAACAAAAAGGTTTACAAACTGAATGGGCTGCAATGTCTACAAGGGCAGAGATGGCGTGCCTATCTTGTTTAGTATTCTTCCCAGCAGAATGATGAATAAGCAAATATTAGTTAATGAAACAATGAACAATTTATCCTACCTGAGGAAGTAAGCAAACTCAAGTAACTGAGTCCCATTTTTTATGACATTCTCAGAGTGTTTTCTCAAGGTCTTCTGTGAATACAACTAACCAACCAAAAGCCAGGAGGGGAAGTTGTCAGAAGTCACTTACTCCCTTCCCTCGTTCACTCCATGAATAGCATTTCTTCTGATGCAGGCTAGAGTTAGAATTTTTCTTTTTAATCTTGAGGCTCTGACATGGCGTTTGGGTTTCCAGACTCACGAGCTCAGACTGACAGACATGTTATCTTTCCTGATTAAACAGCGTTCCTTAATAGATGGCTTCTGGTGCCCTTAAACACAAATGCATTCCCACAAGGGAGAGTGGCCGTATTTCAGCTGTGGCGATGGGGTGGGCAGTAATCTGTCAGATCAATTATGTACAAGGCTCATCTTCTCTAAGGTTCCCTCGATTTTTTTTCCCCTGACAGTTCACCTTGTGCCCAACCTTCTGTCTCCCCGAGTCAGACCTACAGACGATTGCATGCCACCGGCTGTCTTCCCTCCTGAGAACTTGACACAAAGGAACGCTTTCCTGTCACATTCTTCATTATCCTTCTGATGAATTTCCCTGGTTTAGACAAGTTGGTGGGAGACAGACCTTCCTCGTATTTTCACGGAAAGGCCAGGAGGACACCCAGTGTTCCTCAGTTGCTTCTAAATACATGAGAGGCCACCTCGTTGTGACCTCGATTTTCTTCTAGCTCACCTTATTTTTTTTTCTATCGCTTCTGAAGTTACTGCCACTTTGACCACCGTGAACAAGGCGAGCCCCCAACTGGGCTGGTTTGGAAGAGCAGAGGGTTTTTGTCTCCTGTCTGGGTTGGCCTGGGAGGTGAACAGAGGAGATGTCTGGCCTCCTAGCAGGCATTGTTGTTTGTGAAACTTCCTGAAACCCTCTCCTGGGCCGCACAGAGGAGGTGAGGGCTTTGCATTCTGTTACTGCAGTCAAGGTTTTGTAGTCTAACTTGGCAGAAGCCTGTGAAAACATGAGAGCAGCTGGCAGGGGCCACCATCCGGAGGTATAAAAAAAAGCATCAGCTCTTGTCCTCTTATTATGAGGGCAAGGTGGCAGGTGAGGTCAGCTGTTTCCCCAAGATACATTTGGGCTGTGGCCACTGCTTTACATCAACCGCTTCCACTGAATCTGAGTCAACATTATTGCTCTGACTGGATCCTACAATGGCTTCCCTTGTTGTCTTCCTGCACCCTCTAGTCCCCTCCAACAGCAACTAAAAATATGTTTTTAAAATGTAAATCAGGCTGGGCATGGTGGCGCATGCCTGGAATCCTGGCACTTTGGGAAGCCGGGGCAGGAGGATAGTTTGAGCCTAGGATTTCAAGATCAGCCTGGACAACATAGTGAGATCTTGCTTCTATAAAAAAATTAAAAAATTAGCCAGGTGTAGTGGTGCGTGTCTGTAGTCCCAGCTGCTTGGGTGACTGAGGCAGAAGGATCGCCTGAGCCTAGGAGGTCACAGCTGCCGTGAGCCATGTCGTCATGATTATGCCACTGCTCTCTAGTCTGGGAGACAGGGTGAGAACCCGCCTAAAAAATAAAATAAAATAAGCCAGACACAGTGGCTCACAATAGCACAGAGTCCAGGGGTTCGAGACCAGCCTGGGGAACTTGTTAAGACCTTGTCTCTAAAATAAATAAAAAAAATTAGCCAGGCGAGGTGGCACACGCCTGTGTTTCCAGCTACTTGGAAGGCTGAGGCAGAAGGGTCGCCTGAGCCCAGTGGCGATCCTTCTAGCCTGGGCGACAGAGTGAGACTACAACCCAAACAATAAATAAAAAAATAAAATAAAATAAAAAAATAAATAAAATAAAATAGAAATCGTTTAAAATACTTAAAACTCTTGCATGTCTTCCTCTCTTACTTAGAATGAAACCCAGTTCCTTATGATAGCCTGCCAGGCCTCGGAGACATTGCTGCCCCTCCTTTCAGACCTCATCTTCTGCCACTCCCTCCCACCAGACTGGGATCTCCTCCTATTCTGTGGAAGCCCCAGATTCATTTCTGCCACAGGGTCTTGGTCTTCACTCTTTCTCCTGTATAGAATGCCTTTCCATCAAATCTTTGTGTGGTTAGAACCTCCTTGCCCTTGAAGCCTCAGCTTATAAGCAGCTTTCTCTGGTGAAACCTTCCTAATTACCCAATATGAAGAAGACCCACTTGCCTTGCCCTGTTTTATTTTCTTCATTGTACTGATCTCCTTCATGACTTTTCTTATCTTATTTGTTGCTCACTTATTGCCTGCTGCCACCAAAACAATGTTATTCCCATGAAAGCCTTCCTTTCTGTCTCTCTCTCTCTTTCTTTCTTTCTCTCCTTCCCCCTCCCTCCCTCTCTCTCTCCCTCCCTTTCTTCCTTCTCTCAGTTCAGGTCTCATTCCAGTTACCCAGGCTGCAGGGCAGTAGCTTGATCACACCTCACCACAGCCTTGACTTCCCTGGCTCGGATGATCCTTCTGCCTCAGCCTACTGAGTACCTGAGAACGCAGGTGTGCACCACCATGACTGGCTAATTTTTAGATTTTTTGTAGACACAAGGTCTCACTATGCTGCCTAGGCTGGTCTTGAACTCCTGGTCTCAAGCAGTCCTGCTGCCTTGGCCTCTCAAAGTGTTGGGATTATAGGTATTAATCACTATACCCGGTTGACAACCTTTCTTGATCATCACTGTATCTCTCGGGCTTAGAAAAATGCTAGACATACAGTAGGAGCTTAACAGGTATTTGTTAAGTATTTGAATGATTAGATGTATTTCCTACATTCTCTCTAGTCTGCCCAGCTATAGCTTTCATTTATTATTTCTTTAAGAAGCAGTTTATCAATAGTTGTTTAGAGTTTGGGTTCTGAAATCTGACAATCCTGTGTTCAGGGTCTCATTTTGCTAGCTGAGTAAACCTTGGGCAAATTAATTCTCAAAGCCTCAGTTAACTCATCTCTGCAATGGGGGTAATAATAGTAAGACCAAATCCTAAGGTGGCTGTGAGAATCAAATCGTGTTAATACTTGACTGGTACCTGACACAACAGCAATTGCTCAATAAAAGTAAAATCTGGCCAACTTAAGCAGAGTAGAGAGGATTCAACTCAAAGTTGAAAAATGGGTGGTCACAAGTCCTGTTTCTTTTTTCTTTTGAGTTGGAGTCTCAATCTGTAGCCCAGGCTGGAGTGCAGTGGCACACTCATGGCTACTCCAGCATCGACCTTCTGGGCTCTGGTCATCCTTCTGCCTCAGCCTTCCAGGTAACCAGAGCTACAGGCATGAGCTACCATGCCGGCTAATTTTTGATTTATTGTGGAAATGAGTTCTCACCAAGTTACCCAAGCTGGTCTCGAACCCGTGGGCTCAGGCAATCCTCTTGCCTTGGTCTCCTAAAGTGTTGGGATTATAGGCTTGAGCCACCATGCCCGGCCACAAGTCCTATTTCTTTCTTTCTTTTTTTTTTTTTTTTTGAGTTGGAGTCTCACTCTATCGCCCAGGCTGGAGTGCAGTGGCACACTCATGGCCACCCCAGCGTCAACCTGCAGGGCTCTGGCGATCCTTTTGCCTCAGCCTTCCAAGTAGCCAGAACTACAGGTGCACACTACCATGCCTGGCTAATTTTTGATTTATTGTAGAGATGAGGTCTTGCCAAGTTGCCTGGGCTGGTCTCGAACCAGTGGGCTAGGCAATCCACTTGCCTCAGCCTCCCAAAGTGCTGGGATTACAGACTGAGCCACCGAGCCAGCCCACAAGTCCTATTTCTTTTTTGTTTGTTTGTTTTGAGTTGGAGTCTCACTCACTCTGTCACCCAGACTGGAGCGCAGTGGCCGCTTCCGGCCACCGCAGCCTCGACCTGCTGGGCTCCGGCGATCCTTCCACCTCAGCCTTCCAAGTAGCTGGAACTACAGGTGCGCACTACCACGCCCGGCTGATTTCTGATTTATTGTAGAGATGAGGTATCGCCAAGTTGCCCAGGCGGGTCTTGAACCCGCGGGCTCAGGCAATCCATTCACCTCAGCCTCCCAACGGCGTGGGATTACAGGCTGAGCCACCGAGCCCAGCTCACAAGTCCTATTTCTGAGAGAAAAATTTTAAGCAAAGCCCTTGGTGCCAGAGCGATCTGGGTTCAAATTCTAGCCCTACCATTTCAGAGTCTCTTCATTAGTTTTAGTGTCCTTCCTTATAATGTGGAGAAAATTATACACCCTTTGTAAGGTCAAGGTGAAGATTAGAGGTAATCCTTTAAAAAAGGCCAAACTGGTGCCCAGTTTGGGACTCAGTAAGCTGCAGCACTTAGCCTATAGCCTCGCTTCCTGGGTGGCTAGTATGCAACATGAAGAGAAGGGAAGCAGGCAATCTAGCAATCTGTGGAAATTATTTCTAACGCTTTGATAAGCTCAGGCCCAGGGGCCGTCTCGTTTGACTTCCTCTTATTCACTTTCCTGTCTGGTTGGCAGTCACCAGGCTGGAAGCCATGCCGTGGCCCTCACTGGGGGGTCAGCATGTTTTATTTTCCCTCAGTCCTCTCTAATGAAAAGCACTTGCATCCAGTAAATCTTTCCTTTGCTCTTATTAAAGCACTTGATGTTGGTTATTGAGGTCTGTTCCAAGCTAGGTGAGAATCAATAAGGCGATCCACTTAATCACTTCAGTAATCAACAAGCTATTTTCTTAGTGTGCACTCTGGTCAGCGACCACAGAAACCCAAACGCTTATCAGGTCCTGGTAGCCCATGGAGCTGCATGGAGACTTTCCCTTTCATTTCCCCTTTCCCTGTCCACCTCATGGAGGCCCACGGCCTCTGAAACAGCCCTGCTCTCTGCTTGGTCTTCGGGTTATGTTTGGCAAGATAACAACCAATTCCGTGCTTCTGGAAAGTACCCTTTGACATTAGGGGCTCTGACTCTCAGGGCTGCAGGCAGTTGATGCCCGATTACAGATGGCCTTGTTTTGGCCATTGTGTCTTTGCACACTCTGCAACTGCTTACAATGAGAGGTGTCCCATTCCCACAGAATCCAGCCTTTTTCTCGCCTCAAGATTCAAATCTCAGCTTTGCTGGGAAGCCTCCTGCAACTCCAAAGAAAGGGTCAGTCATTCGCTCCCTGTAATGTTTTGAACGTAGGTTTACTTTAAGGCATGCTGCAACATATTTGGGTTCCACCATGTTTTCCAGCCAGTCTGTGATCTTCTTAAGGGCTGTGGCTGCGTCTTAGTCATCTCTGCATTATCAGGACCACCCTCGTGCCTGACACACGGTAAGAGCTCAGCTGAATTTATTAAAAGGAAGAGAGGAAAAAGGGAAGAAAGGAAGGATGGAAGGAAAGTAGGAATGAGGAAAGAAGGAAGGAATTACTTTTTATAGTCTTGGAAATCATCCTCAAGTCCTGGCATTGCCAATAGTTGCTGGATGACCTTAGACAAGATATATAATCTGTTCCAGCCTTAATTTCCTTACCTGTCAGTGAATTAGATAATCCTTCAAATTCGTTCCAGCTCAGTTTGTAATCTTATGCCTCTAAGCCTATGGTTCTGAATTCTTTCATACCCCAAACCTCTTTATGTAATAAATATTTTGAAATCCCCTTTTGTAACACGAAGTGAAATGCTTCCATGTTATTACCTACCTTCATCCAATTAGGAAAAAAAATACTGTAAATATAATTTAAAGGGGAGATAAAAGGAAAGTGATTTATGGTAAAATAATATGTATTCCTTCATGTAAAGGTATGGCTAGTACCCCCACTAAAAGACATAATGAAAGACTCTTATGCTTGCACTGCTTCATTGAATCAGTTTGAATTACCTGGTGGTTGCAAATGCAGACTGGTACAGGGAGGTTACATTGCTACTTCATCTACAGCCAGATGTGTTGCCATTATTAATTTAACTGTTCTACAGTGAGAAGCACTACTATCATTAATGTAACTGTTTTTAATGGTAGGGTTCTAAACAAGAAGCATGCAGTCTTTCTAGAATTGACACAGTGGTCACATTACTGGAAAATTCAGGCTATATAAAGCAAAGGTAGATTTTTAGTGCAGATAATTATAAACAGGCTTTTCACCTATGTGAATATCTGGGGGAATATACAAAAGTTTTCTGGGGAAAGGAAGATTCTTTATAGACCAGGACTCTCCTTGACATCGAGTCTCTGGAATCCTTGGCCCCTACATCCCAACAGGGCCTCCAATCTTTGTATCAAGCAAGAACCTGCTGACCCACCAAATATTCAAAATGTTATCTACAGGATGATATCAATCCTGCTGAGAACCAGTGTGCCAAGCTTTCAAACGTACTGTGCAGGCAATTCACAACTGCAAAGATGTGGAATCAGCCTAAATGCCCATCAATGGATCAGTGAATAATGAAAATGTGGTATAAATACACACCATGGAATACTAGTCAGCTGTCAAAAAGAATGAAATCATGTCTTCTGTAGCAACTTGGGTGGAATTAGAGAACATGATCCTGTGTGAACTAACACAGAAACGGAAAGCCATGTTCTCACTTAAAAGTGGGAGCTAAATTAAGGATCTGCAAAGGCACAGAGAATGATATAGTGGGCATTGCATACTCAGAAAGGGGAGGGGAAAAGGGTGGAGGAACAATAAGTCACCCATCAGGTACAATGTCCTCAGGTGGGGGTGGTGGGTACACTTAAAACCCAGACTTCATTGCCACTATACAATTCAGCCAGGTAACCAAAAACTACTTGTACCTCTTAAAGCTATTGAAAAGAAATAATTAAAAAATTAAAATGAGCCAGGTTCGGTGGCCTGTAATCCCACGCCTTTGGGAGGCTGAGGTGGGTGGACTGCCTGAGCCCGCGGGTTCGAGATCCGCCTGGGCAGCGAGACCTCATCTCTACAATAAATCAAAAAATCAGCCGGGCGTGGTAGCGCACGCCTGTAATTCCAGCTACTGGGAAGGCTGAGGCGGAAGGATCGTTGGAGCCCAGCAGGTCGAGGCTGCGGTGGCCGGGAGCGGTCACTGCACTCCAGTCTGGGCAGCAGAGTGAGACTCCGACTCAAAAAAAATAAAAATTAAAATGCATTGTGCAGGGCAGGTGAAGTCTTAGGGCCCCTGCTCTTTGAAGGACCCTGTGCTTGAATATTCTGTTGTTGTTTGAACTTCTTAATGGTTTTTGAATAAAAGGCATTGCATTTTTATTGTATACCAGGCCCTCCAAATTATGTAGTCAGCCCTGGCTATGGATTGTGATAGGATTCCTGCATTCCTAAGCATCTGAGATGTTTAGTGTTCAAATTATTATTTTGCTTTGCCTACCAGAGCTTTCTTATACTTAGTAGGATATCCCTAATTATTTGTATTTATTAATTAATCACTTATTAAACTAATAACGACTGAGCTTCTATTATATAGCAGGTAGACTTGAATTCCAATCCTGAAAGAGCTATCAGATTCTTGGATACTTTAACATGGTATTATGAATTATAACTATCCTATTTGTTGTACAGAATAACTGTGGAGGCATATAGACCAATGCAACAGGATAGAGAAGCAAAGTCTCATTTTCTCAACCAACTCATCTTCGACAAAGCCTCCAACAACAACCACTGGGAAGAGGAGAACCTATTCTGTAAATGGTGGTGGGAAAACTGGCTGATCACATGCAGAATATTGAAACAGGACCCCTACCTATCACTATACACAAAAATTAACTCTAAATGGATCAAAGACCTAAATGTAAAGCCTCAAACTATAAGAACCTTAGAAGATACAGGAGACACTCTCATGGAAATTGGAAGTGGTAACCAATTTCTGATCAAAACCCCAAGTGCCCATGCCATAAGAGATAAGATAGAGAAGTAGGACCTAATCAAACTGAAAAGGTTCTGCAAAGCCAAAGAAACCATCAAGAGAGTGGGAGACAGTTCACAGAATGAGAAAAAATATTTGCCAACTGTATATCTGACAAAGGCCTAACAAGGAACTCAAATGTGCCGAAAAAAACAAACAGCTCCATTAAAAAGTGGGCAAAAGACATGAATAGACACTTCTGAAAAGAAGATATACGGGCAGCCAACAGACACATGAAAAAGTGCTCAGTCTCATTCATCATCAGAGAAATGCAAACCAAAACCATACTGAAATGCCACCTAACCCCAGTAAGAATGGCCATCATTAATGAAACAAACAACAACAGATGCTGGTGAGGATGCGAAGAAAAAGGAATGCTTCTACACTGCTGGGTGGGATTGCAATTTAGTGCAACTTCTTTGGAAGGCAGTGTGGTGATTTCTGAAAGAACTAGAAATTGACCTTCCATATGACCCAACAATTCTTCTATTGAGAATATACCCAGAGGAACTCAAATCATTCTACCAAAAAGATACCTACACACGCATGTTTGTTTCAGTTTTATTCACAATAACAAATAATGGAACCAACCATGCTGCCCACCAAAGTTGGACTGGATAAAAAAATCTGGCACATATACACAATGGAATATTATGCAGCCATAAATAAGGACAAACATAAGGAATTCACAGCAACTTGGATGGATTTCATACTCAGTGATCTATAACAGAAACAAAGAACAGAGTACCATATGTTTTCACTCATAAGAGAACCTTGAACAATTTTCATAATACCATAAGAAAGGGATTGGAAGCAGTGGGAAACTGTCAGGGGAGGGTGATGGGATTGGCAGTTGAGCAAAACTGCCAGGGGGATGGAGGGGCACACCTCATCAACAAGGGTAGCTGCATAATGAACATTTGTATACCTAACCCTGAATTGTACCCCACATCTTAAAAAAAATAAGAATAACTGTGAACTCAAAAAGATATAACATTTGGGCACTTGGAAGTAAGTAGTACACTATGATATAACTGTCAACTGCTAATTTTATTATTTGTGCTATTCTTTATTGCTGGAGTAAAGTTTTCCCCTTTTTTTCAGTTAGATATCATGGAACATGATGCTCTTGACAGGACACAAAATACTAATTTTCATGCAAAAGTCAGGAAATAGGTAGAATAATTGAATTCAGCAAAATACTTCAATATGAATTTTACTGGTTTGGAATTTAAGATAACTCATAAAATAATTTTACCAGATTCAAAAAATATATTGAGTTTGTCACAAAATTATGGATGTTTCAGGCTGATGTGGACGTCAAAAAATTATCCAGGGACCTCATCAGATTAACGAGCTTCTGTAAAGCAAAAGAAACCGTCAAGAGAGCAGGGAGACATCCCACAGAATGGGAAAAAAATTTTTGTCAATTGTATATCTGACAAAGGCCTAACATCTAGGATCTACAAGGAACTCAAATGCACCGAAGGGAAAAAAAACAAACAGCCCCATGAGAAAGTGGGCAAAAGACATGAATAGACACTTTGCAAAAGAAGATATATGGGCAGCCAACAGACACATGAAAAAGTGCTCAGCCTCACTCATTATCAGAGAAATGCAAATCAAAACCACATTGAGATACACCTAACCCCTGTAAGAATGGCCATAATTAATAAAACAAACAACAGATGCTGGTGAGGATGTGGAGAAAAAGGAACGCTTCTACACTGCTAGTGGGAATGCAAACTTGTACAACCTCTCTGGAAAACAGTCTGAGATTTCTGAAAGAACTAGAAATTGATCTTCCATATGACCCCGCAATTACTCTATTGGGAATATACCCGGAGGAACTCAAATTATTCTACAAAAAAGATACCTGCACACATATGTTTCTTGCAACTCTATTCACAAAAGCAAAAACGTGGAACCAACCGTGTTGCCGTGTTGCCCATCGAAGCTGGACTGGATAAAAAAAAAGTGGTACATATACATAATGGAATATTATGCAGCCATAAAGAAGGACAAATATATGGACTTTGCAGCAAATTGGATGGATTTGGAGTCTATCATATTCAGTGATTTATCACAGAAACAAAGAACTGAGTTCCATATGTTCTCACTCATAAGGTGATCTTGAACAATGATAATGCTATAAGAAAGCGACTGGCAGTAGTGGAAAACTGCCAGGAGAGAGGGGGTGGGACTGGGCAGTTGAGGGAAACTGCTAGGGGAGGGAGGGGAACACCTCAACAACATGGGTACCTGCATGATTAATGTCTGTTTACTTAACCCTGAATTGTACCCCACATCTTTTTAATAAATAAATAAATAAAAAAAATCATCCAGCACTTAAATCTGCTATAATATCCTTATCAAACATTTATAGAGCCAGTTTTGAATAACTCTTGTGATGTGGGCTTAAGAAGCATGTGAAGCATATGTATCCAATGCTAGGAACACTTAAAAAAAAGCAATTTAGCAACCTTTGAATGTGAATTACAAATTATTCTTACCTACTCATTAAAGTAGGGCAGGGCAATACACCTTCTATTTGGCAATACTTGTTTAATTTAGTTGTATTTTTATAGTAACCAAATTTCTCTGAAAAGACATAATTTATAATTTGCATTATGTACTAATTCAGCTCACCGCTAAGAAACTAATTTTTTAATAGTAACGCATTACCGTATTAAAAAGAAATGCAAAACATAGAGACTGGCTTTCAAGAGTATTATACTCAGGATCTACTGGGATTTAGTTCACGTTTTCAGAGATTATTACGCAGCAACAATTTATGCTTGGGAGGGAGATAAAAGTTGGCCTTGCCTTAGCTTGTTGGAGTCAAGGGCTGAGTCACAATAAAGTCCAGGCATGGGGTCATGTCAAGGATGATCCTAACCCTGTATCTATAGGAAGAGAAAGGGCCACTGTACTATGAGACTCGGGTTCTTTGCTTTTTGAAATACGATTGAGAAGAGTCCAGTTTTCATGTGGACTATTATTGACTGTATATGGTTTATACCTGAGAATTTGAAAATCAATATTTTTTGATAACAGTAATAAGTGAATAGATTTTGTTTAGATAGATTTCATATGCAAACCTGGTTATATGCACATAGATGTGTGTGTGAGAGTGTGTGTGTGTGGTGTGTGTGTTTGTGATAGGAGGCATGAAGAGGTTAAACAGTTGTTCCCTTTGATACTAGCAGGTGGGGTTGACTATTTCATGGTTTGTGATGGAGGAACTCAAGTACCTTGCAGGCAGAACTCTTGGACTCTTCCTGTCCAAAGGGTTGTGAAACCCTCCTCCCATGGCTGAAGCTCACAGAATATGCAAAAAACGCAGTTGCTTATAAAAGTGAAGGGGCAGCCCATTCAGGTTAGAGAACAGAGAGATTCACAAAATACCGAAGCCATTTTCAGAGTATGTGGGTGGGAATCTGAGTTTTCCCTAGAAATAAATTGTTTAACTCTTAGGACTTAGTATTTAAAGACTGAGCTCTAACAAAGTGTGCAGGCAGAGTGTGGGCTCTGAAGCAGGAAATGGGCATTCCCATGTGGAGAACTTGGGACAAGGACCGTGGGGACCATAGGAAAGACAGAGAGACTTCTGTGGTCTCATGAGCTTCACTGCTCTTCAACGTGTGGTTTGCCAGCCACCTGCGTCAAACTCAGTGCGGAGCTTGTGAAAAACGCTAGGTCCTCAGCCCCGCTTCAGGTTTGCTGAATCAGGAATATGTATTTTTTATAAACAAATTTCCTGGGTGATCAGTGTAACACAGTGTCACACTGAAGGCTGGGAATCAGTTCTTTCAGGAGGAATTGAATAGTCACTGGTTTAATGCCCATTGGTTTTCTGGAATATGTATCCCACGAGGACAGGGACCACGTCTTATTCTGCAATGTGTCTCTGGCACCTAGTTCAGTCCATTGACCATAAAACCACTCAGTAAAAAAATTTGGAATAAACAGAGGAGCGAATGAGCAAAAGGAGCTATAAACTGATATTCTAGCCCATTCTATATCATTTTTAATTCTTTGCATTTTGGTAGCAGAGGCCACAGATTCTAGTTCTCGTTTCAGGATGGGGTTAGACACTTTCACTGAAACCTATTTAATGTTTTTAAAAGTCCTGCTTTTAAAAACTTTAAAGTACTGTTATATACAGGTGTATTCAGTAGGTGGATTCTTCCTGTTATCACAACAAAGATTCTGGTGCTCAGAGCGGGGAACACCAGGTGTGTGAGTATCCTTTATAGAGTTCTTTGTTAATTAAGCTTGTTCTTGTCTCTGCTGTCTATGGCACACCTAGCGAGAGGGATTTCAGGGCCACACATGCGAACTTACAGTTAAAATCTGGAGGAAAGAGTTCAAAGACTGAGCACATCATATTGTGGGGGTTTGAACATCTTTCAACTCCCTCCTGGTTACGCAACCGAAGGATACAGTGGAGCTGCAACCTAACCCCAGGCCCTTCTTCCCCAGACAGAGGTTTTTTTCATAAAATCCACTCAGGCCCTTCTTCTCAAGTTCTTCATCCACTTCTCACCAGAAAAAAGAAATCATTCATATCTAACAAAGGGTCTTGGATTCTTTAGATAGTTTCCATTATAAGTTTTTGGCACCGTGATTACCCTCAGCTCAAGTTACCTTTCTGATCCCTCTTCTTTCATCTGCTGAAAATGGATTATTTCCTTATTAGCTTGAAACCGTTACTGTTCACGGGGAGCAGGCCTAGGCATGAACAATGCTACTTCTGGAATATTCCTGAAGATCCTTGGTTGCTCAGAAATGTTCCCTTCAGGCAAGCCTTCCTGGGAGTAAAATGGCAGTGTCTTTTCAGGAAAGGCCTGTTATCACCAGAAAACTCTTCAGCCGTCTGTCTTGGGAAAGTTGAGCACTGCCAACAAGTGCTGGGAGATCCTAGCAAAGTATTTTCTGGGGAGGAGGTATCTCATGGGTCAGCTCTGCTGGGGATTCCTGGACCTGAGAGACACAGTGAGGAGACCTGGGGGTCCCCTCAGCTTCAGTCAGAGTCATTCTGCTCTGTGCTATTTCACCACTGAAATTCTGCTTCCTAGTTCATTTGTCAAAAAGAATCTCATCCCTGATCATTTTAGAAATCACTCTTACAGATGATCTCAAATTTGAAACACTTCTTGAGGTTCCAACAGGGTCTGTGGATATTATTCAGGGATCTGTAAATTTGAATGAGAAAAAGATTTACACATTTATACCCGCTAATCTATACCTGGAATTTATCAAGTCTATTAATTATGACTAGAGGCAAGTCACAGTGGTATTAGCAAAACCCATGATTTTGTCACCAAGAGGAATCACGGATATTTTCATATTGAATTGTGGTTGTTGAAGATATTGTGAAGCATTATTTACGTTTACTATTTGAAATTCTGGTAACTATTAGTCCCTCCAACAGAGCTTGCTATTTTATGCACAAATAAAGAACTTGTATTACCATAGCACGATATTTGAATTTTTTTGATAACTATATATTTTTAAAATAATTTATATCTATTTGATGCCAACATTAAATAGCACGTTTGGCAGTTCAAAGCATTTTCTTTTATGGATTTAAAAAATTATTCTGAGAAGAGGTCCATGATCCACCAGACCATTAAATGGGTTCAATGCACAAAAATGTTAAGAACTCCTGAAGGCAACTTGGTATCTGCATTTTGTGGTTGCAATAGCAAATGAATTGTGGCGAGAAGTAAAAAGAGGCCTAGACTTGAAATGAGGAGGTTCATGTTTGAGTCTCAGTTCTGCCAATTGTCAGCTGGAGATCTAGTCGTGAGCTTCCCTGAGCCCCAGTTTCCTTACTGTTCCAGGGAAATAGAAATAATAGCTACCCTGTGAGGTAATTGCAGGGGGGGCTGGATAAGTAGCATTGGGTCTCCCTTTCTCTGGTGTCTCCAACTTACTTCTTTGATCACACACGTTTTTTTTTTCTCAAATAAAATCCTGCTTATATTATTCCACTTCTATCTACAGGATTTCTTCAAGTTTGTAAGTATAAAGAGCCCAAACCTTCTCTATAAGTGCTCCCACCTAAACCACTTCAGCCATAAGGAGCTTTTGGTCATTTTCATATCACCTCCTCCTTTTCCTTCCCTTAAGAAATGTAAACATGGCAGTTGCTTGGGCTTAAAATGCCTGTTTCATCTTTTCCACCCAGAAAATGCCCGCTCAGCTCGTGACCCCTCTCTCTGCAGCTTTCTCTGGTTCTCTCCGGAGAATCCCGCCTGCTCCATGCTCCCAAGGACATACTCTGTTCCTCTATTAGAGCATTTGACACCTATTATATTAATTCATGGTTTCTGTGCTTGATTCTCTTATCTCATTTATATTATGATCTTTGTCAAGCTTGGGCTAGGAAACTGCCTTAGGGAAAAAACTTGCATAGCTTAAAAATACATTAATATTATAATCACATTGATTGGCAATTGATTATGATATTTCTTTGTCTTTTTTTTTTTCTTTTTGAGTTAGGGGCTCACTCTGTCACCCAGGCTGGAGTGCAGTAGCAGGACCAAGGTTCACCACAGCCTCAGCCTCCTGGACTCAGGTGATCCTTTCACCTCACTCTCCCAAGTAGCTGGGACTATAGGCATGCACAACCACATCCAGCTATTTTTTTTTTGTAGAGATGAGGTCACAGCATATTGCCCAGGCTGCATGATAAATATATATATATAATCTTGAAATTCCAGGTACCATTTAAGTATTTGTGAGTTTCATGTGAATCCAAAAGATGGCACTTACAGAAGGTAGAGGTGTATTTCTCTACTGAGAAACATGGATTAAAAAAAAATCAAGGATGACAATACATGTGGTGAGTTCTGGGGAAAGCAGAGAAGTGGGAACTTCACAAGGAGTGGGCATCTTCTGTGATAAGTTTCAAAAAGTCTTCCCTTCTCTCCTTTTTTTTTCCAGTTCAAAGAACACCAAAGGAAAGAATAAGCTCAGATTTCTGGCATGTAGAGGTCCTGGCTGAAGTCATGACTGGCGGCTGTGCCATTCTGTCTGTCCACCCACCCAGCTGCAAACACTGAGATCCACATGCTGTCAGGGGAAGAGCCATGGGATAGGCCATTGGAGTTGACAAGCCAGCTGTGCTTGGTGGCAGAGGTGGGAGAAAGGAACAAGTTCTGGTGAGCGCTATGTCATGCTAGGCACTGTGCTGTGTATTGCACACATCTCAAACCTTGTGACAAGGTATAAGTTAGATAGTCTTGACATATTACAGATGAGGGGACAGAGGCTTATAAAAGTGACATGGTTGACTCACATTTCAGCAGTAGTGCTGGGATTTGAGCCTAGGTTTATATGACCCAACGACTCACGTTCTTTTGACTACATCCCTACATCCTTGTTCACTCTACAGTCTTCATTGGTCAGGGTGAACTTGATTTCCCACAGAAAAGCTAGAAAAGTATGCTTATTTGTCTCTAGTTTTAGGCTTTAAATCAATTTCTAAAAGTCTTCTTGGGATCAGTCAAGGACAATAGGAATGTATTTACAAACATTAATTTCCCATTGGTTTACAAAATGCTGTCACCTACTCATCTTCTTTGACAAAATGTTCCCCTTCCCAGCTTATAAATTGAGGCACAATGAACGTGCTTAAGTGACTTGCCCAAGGGGAGGATTTGCTCAATCATAAAGATGGGTTTGAACTTTTTCCACTTTGCATTCAGACTTGAAAAGCAGGAAACATATGCTCAAGAGGGAGATCTCAGAAAATTTCATGTCAGATCGTCCTCCTGCTAATTTAATCCTGTCATTCCTAGCTATGTCCCTTTGGAAAAACCACTACCAATCCTTTCTCTTTTGATACTTTTACTCTAAAAATATTCCCTGTACAGACCAACTCACTCTTTCACAAGCGACCAACTTGGCCCTTTCCCCTGAAGCATGTTGCACACCCACCCACTCCACCCCCAGCTTGCTCCAGCTCCCTACACGTTAGAATTTATTCACAACCTCCCATTCTAGAAAGGACGGAGGCGGCAGTTATCTTTGTGGACTTGGGCCCTCCTAGACTCTTTGTCCCCATGGTCACGCTCCTATCAGAATGGTGAGCTCCCCAAAGGGGGAAGAATATTTAAGTTTTGTAAATGCTGGCCTCCAAAAACCACTCCACATAAATGTTTCATGGCTTAGCCTCTGTGAGGCCAGGGCTAGAACATTCAGCTGTGAGGGTGTTTATATTTGTGGAACTCTCTTGAACATTTGCTGCAGGTTTTAAACAGCTGCTGTGCTGAGGCTCTGGGGATGGGAAGATCATGAATATTCAGGTGAAGCCACCAGAATGAACAGCCGTTAATAGAATAAATGCCTAAACAGTTGTGTAAGGCTTATTAAGACCTATTGGGGCTGAGATAATAAATTCCCACTCTGACATGTTGCAACTACTGTCGCTTAAACACTTTGGACCACCTCTTCTGAACTGAAGGAAAAAATGATGTTAGTTCTCTGTGCGAACACAAAGAAACACCTGGAAGCCTTGGCAAGGGGATGAGATTTGGCAGAGATCTTTCCGTGTACTGATGCGTCCTCAGGAAAATGATGTGCCGTTCATTGTTCCTGTTGTCAAGGTTATCTCAATCAACTCCGGGCTGGAATAGACGTTACTCCTGCACTGAAGAAAACCTGTTCTGACTCCCTCAGACTGCCTCAGCCTCGACTAAGAGCCACCATGAATCTCTGGGGCGCTGAGCCTGGCACCAGCACTGGCATCCCCAGTCCATATGGCCTGGGCCTCTCCCTCAGTAAGCCCCTTCCAACAAGGGTATCAGAGGGACCCGACGCACACTAACGTTGGACTCTTTTTCCTTGCTTGCTCCATAAATCCATAGCAGGAAACATGACACAAAGACTGCAAATGTAAAAGTGAACTTTCCAAGTGAACACCTGGTGTGTTAAGGAGACCACTGCAGACTGGGCTTGCAGTGCACTCGCAGTTAATACGGGGACTGCAGGAGCTGGAGGAGAGGAGCTGTTTTCTCCTTTGGATGGTGGCTGTCACATTGTGTTAGTCTGAGCCACCCAGCTTGGTCTGGCTCCCACATTCGCAAGGCATTAACTGGGGGTTATGGAGCAACTCACTCAGGTTCACACCTAGAGGCAGATTCAGTAATATTTGATCGGCAACCTGCTGTCAATTCAGATAAAGGGCATTTGACTTCAAATAAAGGTGACTAACTCAATGAAGGAGGCTTGTGCATATAAGGCAACAGTGGCTTCCTCTAAGCCGTCAGGGCGAGCACGCCCACACTAGCAGGGGTCAGTTATTTTCCCCACCTCTGAAGACACTGCAAGGTCCTCTAAGCCATCAGAATTTGGGTAGACACACACAGCAAAGAAATGCACACATCTCAGTGCAGCTTGGGAAGAGTAGTAGATTTTAGGGTGGTACACACCTGCCTTTGAATTGTGCTTAGCCACTCAAGCTTTGAGTGATCTAAACAGGGTCATTTCACTTCTCTGAGACATAGTTGTCTTACCTGTAGCACGGGCATTATTCCACCTACTCATGAGCTCATTCAGAGGATTAAAACTCATAAACCACCTGGTCAAGAAGCTGGCTCATGGTCAGGACTCAGTGTTTATTCATTCATTCAACAGTTATTCATTCGTTTGTTTCTCTTCCCCCTCATTCCTTCTACCAACGGGTTGAAAAGGGTAAGGTCTTTAAAAATTCCCCTGCAATGTAGAGATTAGCTTTTCTCTTATGCTGTTTCAGATGTCTCCGTGCTTTTAACATACTGGATAAATCAGCAATTTGCCCAAAGGCCAGGCAAGGGAAAGGGGGCAAATCTTAGGCACTCCTTTCTTTTTGTCCCTCCATACTCAACTCTCCATCCGTGATGGGTGACCCGGTTATCAATATAAGAACCAAATCTGTTTCAGAACCTTTTGTGTCATGGTCAAAGTTCCAGAGGAAAGAACAGATGGAATAAATTAATTAGTCAAAGGATGCTTAACTGGAAGGGCATTTATTTCCAGGAGTGGCCAAAGGGTAGTTGAACATGCAAGGGACAAGAAAGCAGAAGTGCCTCGGAGAGCCCGAGGGCCAGGACTGGGCATCGCTCTCTATTTTGACGAAAGATGTATGGTTTTTGTTCCCATTAGCAAATAAGTCAGGAGGGGTCTGACAGTCGTTGTTTTTCCAGAGATGGGTCAGATAGTGACCCTGAAAATCTGTCCAAATGGTGAAACTCTTTCAGAAGGGGTGGGTGGGTAGGAAAGCCTTTCATGTGTTCTCAATAGAGTTGAGGCAGACACTTGTCTATAATGATGCCTCCTGGCAGGAGTTTGCATGGGGTTGGCTGGACAGCTGCCTTTAGGAAGCTTCCGGCAAAGCCTTCTTGCTTGGCCAACAGCAGGGGCCTGGCTGATTGGAGACCAGATTACACCACTTCTCTTTCTCTCTTTTTTCCTCCTTTCTATCATGGGCTAATAGTTATTTCGTCGCCTCCTGCTCCCCCCTACTTGGCAACTCTCCGTGCTGTCACTCCCTGGGTTCTCGTTTGAAGAGTTCCATTCCAGAATGAAGGTCTCTGGGAATACCATATTGTTATTTTTATCACACAACAGGTGTGTACCCTGGGTAAACCCACACATAGTAGAAGACCCCTCCAAGACCAGAGTGTGGGTTGAGTACCTGTCCTCCCACCCCTCGCCTCCATCCTAGAGCTCTGTGTCACACAAAGCTACTCTTTCCCTCTGAACTTGAACCAACAGCAAACAACACATGCTTTTTATTCCTATTCTGGAAAAGAAGAGCTGTTTCCAATGAAAGCCCATGCCAAGCAAAGTCCCTCGTTTTCCAAGAGGCTTTGGGATGGAGTGAATTTATTTTCATCCAACAAGCAGGAAAATAAATGCAAAATAGAGGTTGTTTCCTAGATAATCGATGCAGGCAGGGATCCGGGCGATGATTGCTCCTGACCTGCCAGTTGCCAGTTCAGGTGAGGAGGCTTGAGGCCCAGAGCTTAAACGGCTGTCCCCATGTTAGGGAGGGCAGGAGAGAGCCGAGGCTGCAGTGGGGACTAGTAATGAGGGTAAATGATATTACCTGGGGCCTTGGTTTTAGGTGCTTGCGTTAGCTCACGATTCCTCTAACATCCCTCCCTTATTCATGTGAGGCATCACCACGGCAGAAGGGCAGCTAGGTACCTCACCCAGGGTCACACGGACAGTAAGTGGCAATGCTAAGATCCGAGCTTGTGCCAGTTTGGTTCCCAAACTGATTGCTTCACCGCAACTCACCCTATACCACCGCCCACCGCGCCCCACGTGCCAGTTGTCAGAGTCTGCAAGAGAGTCAAGCGCTTGTCCTCAAGTGGCGACAACAGCATCCAACTCCCCGGGCTCAGCTGCCCCGTGTTTCTGCGCAGAGCCAGTGAGAACAGGCAAGTGGGGTCATAGATCTCTCGTGCTGAGCCTTGGCAAGCGAGCCTACGCCACTTGCTTAATCTCTTGCGATCTTTGACTCAAAAAAAAAAATCTTATTTTGCAGTTGTGGTTAGAGGTAATTTTAAATACATCCCAGATGCAACTAGGGGTGGTGAGCAGGTCTCCAGCATGGAAGAGCTGGGCCACGTGTGCACCGGCACCCAGGGCTGGCTGGGGAAGTGGGTCGCTCAGCTGAAAGGTCACCCACTTCCTTTCCCCTCTGACCGGAAGAACCCCAGGGTGGGCCAGGGGTTGGGCACTGCAGCTGACTTGAGCTGGCTGGCTTGGAGGAGAGGGCAGCTCCCAGAGGGAAAGCAATCCACTGTTTCTGCCTCTGTGCAGTGTGGCTGAGTGTGCCTGATTTTTGGAGTCTGATAGACTTGGGTCTACTATTTACCAGCTGTGGCCGGCAAGTAGTTTAATTCCTCCAAGCCTCAGTATTCACACCTGTAATATGGGGTTCTTTATTTGCCTTATAGAGCTGTTTTGAGAACTGAGAGAAAAATATGCAGAGTCAGTGACACAAAATGCTGCCTATTATGTTGTTATTTGGGGGGCAGGAACAATAATTAAATCAACAGTTTTTAGATTTGTTCCTTTTTTTTTTTGAGTTGGAGTCTTACTCGGTCACCCAGACTGGAGTGCAGTGGCCGCTCCCGGCCACCGCAGCCTCGACCTGCTGGGCTCCGGCATCCTTCCGCCTCAGCCTTCTGAGTAGCCGGAATTACAGGCGCGCGCTACCACGCCTGGCTGATTTTTTGATTTATTGTAGAGATGAGGTCTCGCTGCCCAGGAGGGTCTCGAACCCGCGGGCTCAGGCAATCCACTCACCTCAGCCTCCCAAAGGCGCGGGATTACAGGCTGAGCCACTGAGCCTGGCTTCTTCTTCTTCTTCTTTTTTTTTTAATCCAGCTCTCTCTCTCTCTGTTCAACAGTATCTATCCACGTTTTTAGAGTGGGGCATGGTGGCTCACACCTGTAATCTCAGCATTTTGGGAGGCTGAGGCCAGAGGACTGCCTGAGGCTGGGAGTTTGAGACTAGAGAGCGTGGAACCCAAGGAATATTCTTAGGTTTCCTGAGTAAGGCTGATGACTAGGGATGCCAACTGTTCTACACAAAGAGGAGACACGGATTGTGGCAGCAGGGGCTGTTTGCGGGGAAGGGCAGGACGGAGGAGAGAGGAGGAGCAGCTGTAGAAAAGGAGCTTGGGGACCAGAGAGATCTCCCAGGAGGAGCTAGAGGAGGCTTTACTTTATGATAGGACATAAACCTCCTCCTCCATCTCCATTAAGAAAGAAACTTGTGAGGCTGGGCGCGGTGGCTCAAGCCTGTAATCCCTACACTTTGGAAGACTGAGGTGAGAGGATTGCCTGAGCCTGTGGGTTCGAGACCAGCCTGGGCGATTTGGTGAGACCTCATCTACTATAAATCAAAAAATTAGCCAGGTCTGGTGACACGTGCCTGTGGTTCTGCCTACTTGGAAGGCTGAGGTGGAAGGATCCAGAGCCCAGCTGGTCGAGGCTGCAGTGGCCGGGAGCGGCCACTGCACTCCAGCCTGGGCGACGGAGAGAGACTCCACCTCAAAATGGGGGGACACACCTCATCAACAAGGGTACCTGCACAATGCATATTTGTATACCTAACCCTTAACTGTACCCCACAATTTTAAAATAAAAAATATGTTAACAAAAGAATAAAACAAAAATTCTTTAAAAATAAAAAAAGAAAGAAAGAGAAAGAAAGAAAGAAAGAAAGAAAGAAAGAAGGAAAGAAAGAAAGAAACTTGTAGTAAAAACCTGTGTTATCCTTCTCTTTTTGGAGTATGTTTTTTGACATTCATTGATAACATGCCCTAGGATAAGAGCAGCTCAGAGTGACTCAGTTTTATTTAAGTTACTTTTGGTCCATGTGTCCACATCTCTGTGTGTCGAGGTGGGTTACCCTGTATTCTCTGGGTACCGCCTGGGGTGATCAGCTGAGCTGATGCATGGGAGCGGTCATCAACTGGCTCCATAGACAGCTTGCTTTGGAGTTCCAAGAGCTTTCTCCCCCTTGGTAGCCCTTGAGAATGGGATGGAATTGGTGGTAGTATTTAGGGGTGATTTCAATTTGGGTTGCTCACATCTGGAATCTTTCAAAATTTCAAGAAAAGGGCAGCATTTTTTTTTAAGCAGGATTTATTGAGAGGCCAGAAAAGCTCCCACAGTGAGAGTGGACTTGAGGGGGTTGCCCAAGGGCAGCATTTTTAAGGGGATCTTCCTTAGTGCTACATATAGGCTTAGGGTGAAGAAAGAAGACCTCATGGGAGCTGTTTCAGTCCTGTGGTGTGTGACAGACTCGTGTCCTCGTAGTCTGACAGTGATGATAATCAATGGACCCTGCCCTCTGGGTGTCTTGGAAGGAGGCATGCACAGAGTGGGGGAGTAGAGAGAGATTGGCCAGGACTGGCATCTCAGCTCTGCCACTCTCCTTGTGACGATTGCCGAGTGTAGCCTCTCAGGTCCCTCTGCCTTAAAGGGGTCTACAGTGGCTACTAAACCGGGCCCTTGGAAAGATCTGGTAGGTTATCATGAAGGAGAACTGTTAACTGTAAACTACAACACAAATATACAGTTTGATGAGGCTCTTTCTCAACTCAACCTTGACTCTGAGGCTTTCTACTTAGGGGAACTTGGGCACCTCCTGTGACCTCTCTGAGCCTCAGTTTCCCCGAAGGAAAGGAAGGGAAGCAGGACAGATGCTGCTGGGTTGTTCTGAGGATCATAAAATATTGGTAAAAGTGTTTCATAAATGATACAGCGCCATAAATATAAACGTCTACTGCAACTGCTTTTACTGCTTACAAATTTTAGTATCAATCTCATGTAGAATAAATAAAAAGATGGAGCCCTTATATTAAACACTGCATAGGACACAGAGCCTTTAAATGCCCTATAGCACTCATTTCCAGTAACGGGAAGAATGTAAGCCTTTCTGAAATGAAACACTCTTCCAAAGCGTTTTATTTGAACTTAATTTTACTATGTGCACAGTGTGGACAGAGTTCTTCTATGGGTAATACGTGACTCACCCCTCAAGCTTTCCCCATAACAGTGAAAAGTCACAGCTATTTGATTTCCCCAATAAAGAGTTATTAGCAGTAATAATCCCAGAGAATATTAGGTTAGGTGCTGCGATCCCTGTTCTCAGGGGAGGCCCAGACTTGAGTACAGTAAATACTTTATAATAACTCACTGGCTAAACAAAACAGATGGAGAGCCCTGGGGTTCCCAGTCTTGCCTGTGGCTGCTTCCCCAGATCAAGCCGCTACACTAGCCTCTGGCTTGGTCACCCCAGCTTGCCACAGACCTTCTAAAGGCTGCAGGACAGAAGGCCCTGCAAGTCCCAAAACAAACAAAGCATCTCTTGTCAGATGTGACACCAGCATCTCCCTAGTACCCAAGGCTCAAGATTTCAGTGTCACCACTGACACCACCTTCTTATGCATTAAGGGCAGTCAGGACGACGTGCAGCTGGGCAGATCACTTTGTTAGCGTCTGCCATTTGTTGTGTCCTGCCCATTTTTTGCACCCACTGTCCTGTTTCAAGTCATAATTTTCATGTGGACATGGCAGTTTTGCTTGCTTCTATTATTCGTCTTATCTGGCTCTGGTTGTTCTGCCCACCTGTAGTGTGTCCTTTGTACCATCATTCTCTACTCATATGCCATGCAGATTTTCTAAAGCACAGGAATGGGCATCCCACTACCCTGCTCGTAAGCCTTCCATGGCTCCCTAGTACCTATAGATTGCTGTCGAAACTCCTTGGCCTGGCATTCTGGGACCTCCATAATCTGGCTCTTTTTGATTATGCCCTATACCTTGTTCTTTAGCTACACACAGCTACTTGCTGTTGTCTAGACAACCTTGCCTTCCTTCCTTGCTTCCTTTGTTCAGGCAGTCTTCCTCACACATAAAAATCTCCATCCATCTTCCCTGAAGACTCCAAAGCAGTATTGCTTCCATAAGGAATCCTTCGCTTGGAGATAAATATCTTTTTAACCCATATGCCCACAGAAGTTTCTGCACCTAATGTTATCCCTTGTTACGTACACTGAAACATGAAATATGAGGGTCATAAGTAGGAGGCAGTGCGAATGATGCTTTTTCTGAAAGGTCACACCTGAACTCTCCCTTTAAAGACTACGATCACCTGTTATTTTCTCTTAGGGGCTCTAACCCTTTTTCTGTAAAACACTTAACAATGCTTACAATTCTCCATTTGTTTGCATACTTCTTCCATATTTGCTTTAACTGCTACTGCACTGCCAACTCTCTTTGGGCATGGACCTGCATGCCTGTTTGTTTATGTCTATCACCAGGGCTTAGCAAAAGTGCCTGGCTCATAGTATATGTTAAATAAATACGACTTAAGTATATAAACAAAGAGTGAAATGCCTGCAACTCTACCTAGGTTGACAACTTCTTGTGACTGACTTTGCACTTTGCCACTCCATCGATCACAGACAGTCCTGCTAGCAGATGCCCAACCAACAATACTGAACTGGATTTTAAAGCGAGGCTTTCATTTCTCTCTATTGGGTGAGGAAACTACTCTTTGGCCTTTGTGTTTGTGTGCGAAAGAAAAGTCATAGAAAGGTCTGCAATAAGCTAGTTTTTGCTTGCATTCTGGCAGATTTACACATGGGAAGCTCCCTACATGCTTCCCAATAAAAAATCTTTTCATGGTAAACAGATCTATCTACAAAGCGATGTTAGCAGTGGGAAGATAATTAACAAATCTCTGACATGAGTCTGTTTATACTTCTACTGTCATGGGTAATCATGTTGGCTTAAGAAAGATCTTTTGCCTTGATTCTAAGTGTTCACACATGAAAATATTGTCAGGCATGGATTCTGGCTGTGAAATGGACACCTGTAGAAATTTACATGTGTGTTCCTATTGTGGATGACACACAACTTTAATGAGGGCAGAAAATAATTTATGGGTGAATTAATTGGTCAAACAAATTGTTCAACTATTCATCTACTTGCTATTAATTTTTGCTTTCATTTGTCATTCACTCATTTGTTTGCTCCCTTGACAAGTACCAGAGTGGTAATTGTGGGCTTAGTAGAGTGAGTGTTGTAAGCCAAAACACAAGATGTGCCAGTACCAGCCCTCAGTGAGAGCTTAGTATGCCTGAAATGATCATAAAAGACTTCATGGAGAAGTCAATATATATATATATAATGATTTGTCCTTTGATGAACCAAGGAAAAATGGGAATCTGCATTTAGTAATTTTATATTGCTCATTTTTATTGGGCCTGTTTTTCATTAACCATATTGAGTGTATATGGGTATACACTGTGTATGTGTACATTATGCATGTGTGTGTGCGTGTATACAGTGAACTAGCCGTGCCTAAATTCTGGTTTTGAAGGAGAAATGGAGGAAATTAAAAGTTCTACTTTTTCAAATGTTACTTTTTAAAAACTGTAGATTTCATCATTATCATTGGAATAATCTGTGTACAGAGCCAGTCCCGTGTGTAATCACGTGGAAATGCTGATAGGGACCTGGAGAAGGAGACCCAGCAGGGGTCACTCAACCCTCTCCCCCCAGAGTGTCTGAGGCTTTGAGTTACTCGATATCCAAACTACAGGCTTAAATCATGCTCCCTGTTGCCTCTCTTTCAATTTTTTTCCTTTAATTTTTAGCATTTTGTTTACTAGACACATGTGTTTAATATATCAAGAAGCAATCAGAATACAACTAGCTGTAGGCATTACATTACTCTCCATGCATAAGATCCCCTCAGATATACAAGAACATACCAGTACCCAGGTGAAGAAGAAACAGTTGGCACACGTTAAAGGGTCTCCTGGAACCTTTGTCCCAGATCACAGGGGCAGTGAGCAGAACACTTAAAGGGATCACAAGTACATCTGATGCATTTAGACCCATCAAACAGCATACAAAATGGTGAAGTGAACACCCGTGTGCCACCATCAGCATACGAATAAATCACTATAACTGCAACGGAAGGCCTGTTTACCCCTTCCTTAATTACATTTCCTCTGCCCTTCCCTGGCCTCCTTTAAGGTAATCATTCTTCCGGCTTTGCAGGGCTGCCATCATTTTCTGAATGCCATGGAGTGCAATTTGGTTTGCATGAACTTTAGATTCAGTTACTTCGCAAGGAGAATTTGCAATTCTTTTGGATTTTCTGCCTTGGATTATCACCAGGTTTTTTTTCTATTAGTTGATTTGACCCGCTGAAGAGAATTTAAATTTGACTGGGGTGTTTAAGTAGGTGGTTTCAACTTGAGTATGCTGTTCCTCAGAGATCGTGGTCAAATTCTCCGTTAATTGAGTTCACTTATGGTGAATAGCAATAAGATGGGGAGGAACCAGGACAATGTAAAAAAGGAAAAACGGAGTTGCTAATCTTAAGAGAAGGCTGGTGAAGAGAAATTCGGGGGGACACTGCTGTCATCCAGATATTTGAGGGACTCTCATTCTCCTTCAGACTCCTGACACCTAATGGGACATCAAGTGTGCTCAATCCTACTTCTTAAGTATCTCTCAACCCTGTCCCTCCCTTGTTATCTGCATGCACAGTACCTGTGTGTATGCAAGCCCATATCATTGTGACCTGTTCTGTTGTAATACATTCTTAACTTATTTCCTGACTCTACTTTGTACCCTCTAATCATTCTTTTACTGAACCCAGAAAGCTCTTTCTGAGGCACAAATCACAGCAGGCTAACCCCACTTTGCTTAACACCTTTCAATGGCTCCCTATGGCATTCAGGATAAAGTCTAGTCTTCATAGTAAGGGTCCCTGCCTATCTCTGTAGCTTCTGGATCTGTCTTCCCTACCTTCTGCTCTTGATTCAATCATACTGAGCTCCATCTAATTTCTTCCTCTAATGTAGATGTGCCTGTGCCTGCTGTTAAATCCTACTTGCCCTTCAAGGCTTAGGAATGGTGTCATTTCTTCTGGGAAGCTTCCCTTGATTCCTTTTTTGAATTCTCATGACCCCTGCAGATTCTGCCATCATTGCACTCCATAAACTGCCCTATCAGGTTTTACTTTTCTATCTCTCTCTCTTGACGCTGTGGTATTTATTTCTGAGCCATAGCATCCCCTACCATGCCTGGTGCAATCCATGTTTGTTAAACGCATGCATGCATGCGTGCATGAGTGAAAATAGTGGAGGATAATTGGGGATTATTTCCCCACTTGCGTGTAAGCTCCAAGAAGGATGAAGTTTTTGACTGTTTTATTCGTTGCTATTCTCACTGCACTCAGAACAATGCATGGCACACCACTGACACTTCATAAACAGTTAGTAAGTGAGTGAACTAAGACTTCTTCTGTGTGGCTCCAAAGGGTAAAACTTTGACAATGGGCAGTGATTCCAGGGAGATTGGTCTGAGGCACCCATAGTAAGCCCTATGACCTACCAGGAGGCTCAGTCCTGTGCATGCCTTAAGCTGATAGATCAGGTCTGACAGCATGGTTGACACTCCCTCCCCACTGGCAAGTGCTTCGCAAAATATGGTGTGTGGACCACCTGGGAAACTGCATCAGGGTCACCCAAAGTGCATGTTAATATGCAGGTTTCTGGGTCCCACAGCAGAGTAGCTGAGTCAGAACTTCTGGGTGGTTCCTGGAATCTGCATTTTTACCAACTTCCTACTTTTTTCCTGTGGACATCAGGATGGTTCGACAATGGCATGGGCTGCTCTAGAAGGATAGCAAATACCCATCACTGTAGGAGGTCTGAAGAGGTTGGGCAACCTAGGACTGGTAAGAGAGTTAGCCTGGTCCCTGGAACAATAAGTACTCAGTAAATTTTGCTGAAAAGAATGAATGGATTCAAAAATTTGTTCATATAAAATTAGATAAACACAAGTCAGTGATGCTAATAAGTATTTATTCATTATCTATCTACTTAGAGAAGACTGAGTTACATGAACCAGCAATCAGATCTGTTTTTTAAATTGAAATTCCCTTTACATTCTCAATAATACCGTAGATATAAAAGCTATTAAATTTCTCCTTTAACATTTTCATAAGAATCACATTTTTTTGAGTATTACAAAATCCTAATAAAGAGGAATCTCTTAAAGTTCACTTGAAGTTGACCTGGAAAGGGGAAAATGAGGCCTGAAATTGAGGAACCACAGTTATAACTACCTTAATCAATTTTCAAAACACTCACCAGAAAGGAGGATGTAAAGATATGTAAACATGGCACACAGAACACAGGCAATTTATTTCATTTGGCAGCCGATATCTCTTGTTCCTCTCTAGTTGGCATGTTTTATCTTGAGCATTTACAAAGCACTGGCATTTTCAAAGAATACTATTCAGATTACCTTGACACTTTCCTGCCTAGGTGCTTCCTTTCCAATCAATAGGAATACTAGCAGCAAAAAGAATCAAGAAATCCTTGAAAAGCTGGGAATGCCTTTTCAAAATAAGCTGCAAGGATTTCCTAACTCTTTTATCTGTGGGATTTTCAGAAGACAACCATAGATTCCTTCAAGGATTTACTTTTTGATGTAGTATGAAGGCAATCATTTTTACCCTTCTGGGTTTCATGTATTTTAGCATTTGCATTTTCTATTGATTTATATGTCTAAAGGAGATGATTAAAATGTTCTAACCCAGATAATCATTACTTACTCTTCAAGGATATAGCCCAAAGTATTGCTGAATATTAACTCCCTGTGTCTTGTCTCTTTTACTTAATGGGAAGATACTATGTACAGTGGGTTAAATGGTGCCCCCCCCAAATACATGTCCCCTGGAACCTGAAAATGTGTTCATCTAGAACCTGTGAATGGCAACTGACTTAAAAATAGGGTCATGACTGCAGACTTGAAAACACACACATAAAAAAAATAGGGTCTTTGGAGTTGTAATTAAGTTAATAATCTCAAGATTTGAACATCCTGGAATATCTAGTTGGGTCCTAAACCCAATGACAAATGTCCTTATAAGAAGAGAAGGCACATGTAGAGGAGGAGGTGATGTGGAGATAAAAACAGAGATTGGCGATAGCAGCCAAGGAGCACCAAGGATTGCCAACAGCCACCAGAAGCTAGGAGAAGGAGAAGGACTTTCTCCTTCAGAGCCTCTGGAAAGACCACCCCTGGTCACACCTTGATTTCAGACTTCTGGCCTCCAAAACTGTGAGAGAGTAAATTTTCATTATTTAAGCCACCCAGCTTGTGATAATTTGCCACAGCAACCCTGGGAAAGGAATGTTCTATACTCTGGACCCAATATCTTCAGCTTACTTCCACATCAATTGGCTATCGGGCTAGAGTTATCCTGAAGTTGGGGCCTCCTGCTATAGTGTGAAGGGTTGTACTTCACAGTCTATGCTGGGCATCGGGACCTCAGAGAACAACCATTTTGTGGGGAAGAAAATTGAAAAATAGCTCACATTTGTAAGTCACCATTTTGTGGGGAAGAAAATGGAAAAATAACTCACATTTGTTGGTCAGTCATTATTTGTCAGGTGTGCTAAGAGATTCACATGCATTATTTTATTCCATCTTCACAGTAGATCTATGAAGTCAGTTCCATTATTTTCTTCCATTTTCTAAGTGAGGAAACAGAGCCTTAGGGGATTTCCCCAGCATGTGTTTAGACAATCATATTGTTAAGGATAGGACTGAACTCCCAGCCTAGATCAGCCTCAAGCCAGTCGTTTCTCCAATCAGAATTATGGAGAAAACAGAGAGAGCCAGGGCCACACTAAGCAGATCTCTGACATTCATGAGTGCATCCCTAGAGATCTGTGTGACTTCTTAGATTCTAGAAATTTTCCTACTTGAGAAGAGGCTAGTGGACTTTATTCATGAAAGGATTTCCAGGATGAGTGACTCAAATCTGATTCTTATTTAATCCCCCAAACAGGATTATGAGAAAATCATTATTAACATTATTACAAGTTATTGCAAGTCATGAGATACTGAAGTGGCACAGGAATAGAAGAAACCACCGATGTTAAATTTCAGAATCTGTTTAGTTTATGAATCACTTTACATTTCAAAATGTATTTTTGCACTAGAAAAAAATTGTTGGTGAGTGGCCCTCTGATCTCTGCGGAAAGGATTTTTTAGGCTTAAAATTAATGGAAAGAGCCGGGCTCGGTGGCTCAGCCTGTAATCCCGTGCATTTGGGAGGCTGAGGTGAGTGGATTGCCTGAGCCCGCGGGTTCGAGACCTGCCTGGGCAGCGAGACCTCATCTCTACAATAAATCAAAAAATTAACCGGGCATGGTAGCGCATGCCTGTAATTCCGGCTACTCGGAAGGCTGAGGGGGAAGGATCGCTGGAGCCCGGCAGGTCGAGGCTGCGGTGGCCTGGAGCGGCCACTGCACTCCAGTCTGGGCGACAGAGTGAGACTCCAACTCAAAAAAAAAAAAAAAAAATTAATGGAAGGAATCACAAAGTAAAATCTAGGTAGGTTTGACTTCATAAAAATTAACAACTACCTGTCAAAAAAGTATTTTAAACAAAATTAAAGGGCAAACAAACATCCAGGGAAACACAGGAAATATAAATAAAGATTTAATATTAATGTATGAAGATTTATATATATATTGATAAGACAGATAATACTATTCCTCAGTAGATAAGTAAAACAAGACATCAGCTATGGCGATTTTTAGAAAGTGTATTTAGCAGCAGAAAGATTCTCATCATATAATGCAAAATCTACAAGGTAAGCTATAAAATCATGTGAAACATGATAATGATAGGTAACATTTATTCTGGGTTTATCATGTACCAAGCACTGCATCAACTGCTTTCCATGCCTTGGGGCCCCAAAACAACCAAATGAAGTGAGGAAGTTTATTCAGTGTAGGTTAGACATAAATAAGTTTCTTGCAGGCAGTTTTAAATTAAAATAGGGTAAGTGTTCAGACATCTTTCTTATTGGCACACCAGACCAGACCACCCTGCAGGCTGGAATGTGGATTTCACAGTGCAGCCCACCATATTAACCCATCAAAGGTGGAGAGATGGTAATCAGCCCACCTTCTTAGTTCATGGTTAGCAGAATAATCGTTGTAAGAGTATATCAAGCTTCTTGTTAAAGGCAAATGCTTGTTCTTTCTCTTAAGACACCCATGCCCATCAGACATGCTGCCTTCCCATTCTAACAAATTCTCTTAAACTATACTTGGATTCACTCTGAAATTCTTTTCTGTGGTGAGTTGAAGAACCCCTGGTGCATCACACTGCATCTCACCTGGCAACAGAGGCACACACTATTACCATTTTCATTTTATATTTGAGGAACCCAAAGCTCAGAGAGGTTGAGTAACTTGTTTAATGCCATCCAACAAATTTATGACACAACTGGGATTCAGATCCAGGTCTGTCATTCTAAAGTAGTAACTTTCTGTTTCTAATGGCTCTCTGTGTTGTAAGTCACCTGATGCTGGGCCCTGCCTTTTGATCTTTATATCTCTCATAGTACTTTGCAAATAATTAAGGCTTGCTGAATTAATTGTGGGAGGCAGAGTGACATTGATTAAGATAATAGCCTTAGAATCAGACAGCCCTGGGTGGCCCTGGACAACATAACCACTCCTATTTGTGGTTTCTCCGCCTTGTAAATTATGCCAAGGATTAAGTGAATTTGAATGTTTGGAGTGCTTAGCACAGTGCTGAGCACACAGAAGGTGATCGGGAAATGGCAGGGAATACTAAATGGAATATGGTATCACACCTCTTTGTGTAATAAGGCAAAATTTTTGGTACTTTAACTGTTGGCACTAACATTTTTCTTTGGGAGGAAACTGTCTTGGTTTGGGAAATAAAGCCAAAAAACTCTTGATGACTCACTAAGGGTACTTGAGGGTATGAGTGTCGGAAGCCCAGTTTTCAGCAACCACCACTACTGCCCCACTTGCTTCCCCCAAAGAGAATGGTTCAGTTGCTCTTGAGAAAGATTGTCTTTGCTCCTCCGAGGGAGGAGAAGAAAGTACAAGAGGGTAGAGAATTATGCAGGTGAAGCTAAGCCAGTGGGAAGGCTGAGTGACGTGTCGTTTGAAATCTGCTGTGGAGATGGTGCAACCTTTTCCATTTAATGATTAGCATGATGTTGTGTTGCTGTGGCATTGCTCCTTCCTCTTCTCTCCACACCCCAGTGATACTTTCTAAAAATCTACTGAATTCACAAGGCTTTGCAGGAACTTTTATATAAATAGAAATGACCTCTTTCAGGACCAGGTGGACATAGCCCAAGGCAGAGGTGGCACTTAGAAAAGGACTTTGAAGACCCGGATGGCCGTGAGAACACAAGCCCCTCCAAAATCCTCAGAAATCTGTAAATGTCAATGGATTAAGAAGTGGGGATTTGCACTGATTAGAAAGAGCTGGGGGATCCCCTACTGATATTGGTTCACCTTTGTTGCCTTCCTGTCCTTTGCCTATAATAAATGCTCAGCAAGAGTTTGTTGAATAACTGAGGAGAACAATAAAAAGCATATCTATGTGGTTCAGACTCTAATTACATGGAAGTTCGCAGAAAGGGAGAGACCCATGAGCTGGGGGAAGCGGGTGAGGCTTTGTTCAGAAGGTGTCACTTCTGACACTGTGGAGAGCTGCCTCAACAGTGAATTTTCCTGTTGTCCCTGGATAGAAGGAGCAGATGAATAGAGAGTATTGGTGAAGCCAGCCAGCTCTGTCCCGGGTTAGAATCTGGTACTTGTTATTTTGGACATCTCTGGAGCATACTTGGATATAATTAGAGTGTGGTCAGAAAAGAATGATGCTGTTGCCATCCTAAAGGAAAGAATCAACGCATTCATTTTGGATGAGAGAGGATGACACCAGGATCCAGAGCAGGGGGTCTGGGCATCACAGAAGAGGAGGAGGATTTCCGGTGTGTACAGAAAGGATGGGCTTTAGCCATAGAACGGTCACCTTGTCTGTTGCCTAGGAAAGGGCACTTTGGATGCCTCTCAGTTGGAAGATATTATCTCCAGATGGAGTCCTCTGCCTGCTGGCAAAGTCAACAGCATTATTTAGTAATATTTTGATGTGCTATTTATGTGGAAAGGGGGCTTATTGACATATCTTTCACATCATGCACAGGCAGCTCTAACTTTTTCTTCTGAAAGGGACTGTCATGATGAAGATGACAAATTTAAGAAAGGCATTAGGGGGCAAAGAATGGACTGGGCATGGGCTTGTGCCCAACACCATGTGTCCCGGCCAGGGTATCCAGGCCTCGGTTTGATTTGCATTCAGGCCGCATCCCTGGTTGGTGAAGCTGGACTCGCCTGTCACTCTGACAAATCTGGCAAAAGCTCCAGACGAGAGAGTTCAATGAACGGAAAACACTTCAGAGGGCAAGAGTGGGAGGGGAGGGCTTGGGAGAATCACCCGGGGTGGTGGTTTGGGGGGGAGGTTCATGTCATGAGTTTGCCTGTTCATTGTCTCCAATTGGGAAAGAACAACTTAAGAACGCAAGCAAAGAGGTTCATATTATTTTAGTGACCCCTGAAAAATCTGCACATTTCTGCTAGGAAATGTGTGCCTTCCGTCTTCCGTCCATGCAGCATTTAGATTCTCTATACAGTTTCAAGTTCACCTGCCCCCACCTCTTTCTCTGTCTCTCTCACTCTCTCTTTCTCTCTCTCTCCCCTTTTCTCTGTCCTCTCTCTCCTCTCTCTCTCCCCCTCTTTCTCAATTACTTCAGTCAGCACAAATTTGGAGGCAGAACCAAACCTAGTAATAGCATATCTCATGTTGCTATCAATTTTCCGCCAGAAGAACATTTCGGGACACAAAGTCCTTTGTCTATTTCCAGAAGCTCAATTCAATGACATTACATAAATGACTACAACACTATAGCATGTTCCGCCCCGTTTCAAATTGTAACCTAAAAAAGGGAAGACGCTGGATCGCAGCCAGCACGTAATGATTTCAGTTCTTAAGAAAATCCAGCAACCATTACACTACATTCAATATTTTCTTGCTGTGGAAATTTAAGAATCGACTCTAATCAAATAGCAACCCCCTACCTCCCCATCCTCTTTTTGCTATGGTTCCTGTTACTAACCGGCCTCCCACGTCTGTTTTGGCTTAAAAAAATAAATAAGTTTACAATATGTTTTTAAAAAATTGGGCTGAATCAGACAATTGTATATTTTAGAAAACGAAGGCAAAATGTAAAACAGGCTAATCATGATTCCAAATTCAATCTTCGGGGCCCTAATTGATCCCATCCCAAAGGTAACATTCTATCTTAATTGACATGCCGAGATGGTTACAATTATGTAAAATAAAACTAGGCCGGTTGGAAAGCCCATGTCTTCTTATAGAACAGGAGATGGCCAGCTTTTATAATAGTTGATTGCAAGAGGATGCAACCACTTTGCTCATATTTCCTATTTTGGTTTGGCCCTTGTACACGTGCAGTGAGGTTCCCCCACTCTTCCTTTCAATAAAGTCTGGACCGCAAGGGGAATTTGATGTCATTCTATTTTCCTTGGGGTTGGAGTAGGGCATCTTAGAAAGGACCAGAGTTTTCAACGTCAATTTGTAGGCCAGTTTAAAAGAGAGAGGGAGAACATGAAACGAACATTTCCACATTTGTTGGCAGAGTGATGTGTCTGTGTGATGGTGACCACACGCACAACTCGTGCTCAGCCTCGATAGGAAACAGATGGTAGTGTGTGTGGAGCTCACACGATGCGGCCCACAGGACAGACCGACAGGCCCTCTAGGATGCCAGAAAGAAGCCCTCAGCCTCTCTTGGACCCCATCAGGCCTTCTGACTCTCTTTCTAGAGCACCCTGAACGGGAGGCCAAGGCTCCCTGGGGTGATGCTGGCAGGCTGCTGAGGAGGCAGAAAGGCGGGAGGCCTGTTTATGCAATCAGGAGAGGCAGAGGCCTCCTTCCATAGTATGCAACACCTGTGCCTCTTGGCATCTTGCCTCCCTGGGTGGGCAAACCAAGCAGGCCACGTGCATGGTGATTAGTATTATACATCCCCCACCAATCAACGCCAGCAGTAGGGGTGCGTGAACCTCACATCTCGTGTCGCTCACTCCTCTACCTCCCGAGAATGTCAGTCTGTCAACATCCTTACTGACCCTGGTGTAGTTCAGAGCCTCAGCAAATCTCTCCTGGATTGTTAGGATTTTCCAGCTACCTCCAATCTTGCCAACTTGAACTCATGTTGTAGGCAGAGTCATGCAAACCCGACAATGTGACTTCTCTGCCTCACCATGTGACCAGGAATAAAATACAACTGCTGTTACTTATTTATTTGTGTAATTATTTTTTTAATGCCTACTTTGGCTGTTGGTTTACTCTTGTATTCACAGCATGGAGCACAGTGCCAGACATTGTGTGTAGGACCTTTGTAAATGTTTGTTGACTGAATAAAGATGTCTTCCTTGGGCAAGAATGTAGACTCCCCACCTACTGGGCATTATACACATGTACTCATGTATTTTTTCCTTAATGAAACATCGATGTTTTACTCAATATTTATCACCTACTCTAGGCCCAGATAGACAACACAGTGACAGGAGCAATTCTTTGGGCCAACACTCCAGTCACGACATGCTCAGACCTTGGACTCAAATTGTCTGATAAGCAGAAAATACTATATTTTGCTCTTTTTGTAAAGCCTCAGAACCTCAGGGCTGCATGGTTCTTTGACCATTTTGTTCAACAAACTCATTTCACAGAAGAGGAAACAGAACTCTGGGAAGGTTATGACTTCCTCAATGACTCAGTTACAGGCAGGACTGTGGTGAGAACCAGGCCTTCCTGTACCTTCGTGGGCAGGGGCCCAGGTTGATTTGAAAAATAAGCAAAATCTCTCCACGGCACCCCCTTTAATTCTATTTCACATTTCCATTCGTTTCCTATTTTTATGCTACTTGTGCTCAAGGCTCCCCTGGGGGGCGCTTTCAGCAGAAGTAGCCTGGGACAAGAGATGGAGAGTGAACCCTGTAGTCAGAAAGACTCGGCTCAAATCCAAGCCCTGCTTTATGAACATGAACAATTTACTGGGTCTCTGTGACTCAGTTTTCTCATGACAATAATCTCACAGAGTTGTTATGAGGATTGGATGAGGAAACATATGAAAACCCTGCCTCGCCGTAGAAGCTTAGTGATTTTTTTTTTTTTTTTGAGTCGGTTTCTCACTCTGCCACCCAGGCTGAACTGCCTGGCTCAGGTGATCCTTCGGCCTCAACTTCCCCAGTAGCTGGACATACAGGCATGCGCCACTATGCTCAACTAATTTATTTATTTTTTATTTTTGTAGAGACGAGGTTTTGCTATGTTGCTCAGGCTGGTGTCCAACTCCTAGGCTCAAGCAATCTGCCTGCCTTGGCCTCCCAAAGTATTGGGATTGCAGGCATGAGCCATCGTGCCTGGCTAGCTTAAAATGGTTATTCAGTGCTTTTTCCTTCTCACAATTCTATCCTGTTACAACTCATCTGTCCTGAGTTTTTGTGCCCTACTCTGTCAAGTTACTTATACCATTGTATTTCCCTTCTGTTCTCCCTTTTTGCACACATCCCAAGGTGACATGGGTATTTCCCTAGGATCTTTCTGGAATAATTTATAATAACTTTGATTTTATAGTATATGTTATATAACAAATTTGTATATATTTTAAATATTTTTATTCTATAAAAATATTTTTGTCAGAAAGATGAATAAAGTCCTGTGGTCAATGGGTGAGGTAGAAAGGATATAACTGACAGAGCTTCCAGAAGCAAAAATTCAATTTCTCAACCAACTCATCTTCGACAAAGACTCCACCACCAACCACTGGGGAGAGGAGAACATGCTCAGTAAATGGTTCTGGGAAAACTGGCTGACCACATGAGAAGATTAAAATAAGATCCCTACCTATCACCAAACACCAAAGTCAACTCTAAGTGGATCAAAGACCTGACGTAAGACCTCAAACTGTAAGAACCTTAGAAAATGCAGGAGACACCCTTATGGAAATTGGAACCGGCAACCAATTCCTGATTAAAACTTCAAGTGCCTATGCCATAAGAGTTAAGATAGACAAGTGGGACCTCATCAAGCTGACAAGCTTCTGCAAAGCCAAAGAAACCATCAAGAGAGCAGAGAGACAGCTCACAGATTGGGAAAAAATATTTGCCAACTGTATAGCTGACAAAGAAAGGCCTAGGATCTACAAGGAACTCAAATGGGCCTAAAAGAAGAAAACCAACAGCCCCATTAAAAAGTGGGCAAAATATATGAATAGGCACTTCTCAAAAGAAGACATATGAGCAGCCAACAGATACATGAAAAAATGCTCAGCCTCACTAGTCATCCAAGAAATGCAAGTTAGAACCACACTGAGATACCACCTAACTCCAGTCAGGATGGCCATCATCAATAACTCAAAAACAACAGATGCTAGAGAGAATGCAGGGAAAAGGGAACACTTCTACACTGTTAGTGGGAGTGTAAATTAGTACAACCTCTGTGAAAAACAGTTTGGCAATTCCTAAAAGGTCTAAAAAATCGACCTTCCATATGACCCCCCCAGTCCCCCTACTGGGAATATACCCGAAGGAACTCAAATCGCTCTATGAAAAAAATACCTGCACACACATGTTTATTGCAGTGCTGTTCACAATAGCAAAAACATGGAACCAACCGTGCTGCCCATCAAAAGAGGACTCGTTTAAAAATGTGGTACATATGCACGATGAACTATTATGCAGTTATAAAGAAGGACAAAATTATGAACTTCACAGCAACTTGAATGGACTTAGAGTCTATAATATTGAATGATCTATCACAGAAGCAAAGAACTGAGTATCACATGTTCTCACTCATAAGTGGACCTTGAACAATTATTGTAATACTATAAGAAAAGGATTGTCAGTAGTGGGAAATTGCCAGGGAATAGGGGCAGGATTGGCAGCAGTGTGATTCTGCTGGGAAAAGGGGCCTTACCTCATCAACAAGGGTGTCTCTATAATGAACATTTGTATACTTAACTCTGAATTGTACCCCACAACATTAAAGTTAAACATTTTAAAAAAGAAAAGGGGGAAAAAAAAAGAAAGGATGTACCTTTCTACTAAATTTTGCATCTCAAGTCTCAAACTATCAGTGACATATCCTTGGAAAAGCTACTCTAACTTTGAACTGCTCTAATTTTCCCTCCTGAAAACAGGGTTGATCATTTCTTCCTTCCAAGTCTGTGGTGAGGATTAAATGGAATGATGGCCCCGTGCCTAGTACAGAGAAAACCTTCAGGAAACAGAAGACCCTTTCTACCACCTGGTGCACTCTGGGGCCCATCTGATATAATCCCAACAACTAGTTGTTAAATTACATTGAGTTTCTAAACATTAAATGATTGATTTTTAATGTCCAGGTTGGTCGAGGAGAAGAGAGGCGTTCCCCAACAAACATATCCTGAGTTATGTGCTAGGAAGTGGAGGCACAGAATATAGTCACTGGGTCACTGTGGTCTCTAGAGGATTCAGTCCCCCACTGAATACATCCAGAATCCCTGATGGGGTTTACAGTCTAGGTATCAGCAGAACATATACATATATTTCACAGTAAACAACATGACAAGGTGGGCTAGGATAACAGTCACAAGAATGTTCACAATTGATGCATTCTCAAGGTGAAGAAGAAGGAAATTTTCTTTTAGGTGGGGGACTTGTAGGACGTTCTTTCCGGGAGGCACTAGTGTGTGAAGTGGTCCTTGACGGGAGGGCAACTGATTAGAGTTTGGAAAGATTCTATTGGTGGAGGGTAGAAAGGATGGCCTCTATCATGGCTTCTTGAAACGTATCTTATAGTTTCTTGGAAGCAGAATTGTTAGCTGGGTCAGAAGCTGGTGGAGTACAACTAACTGGAAATTGTTCATAATTGACATTCACTCACGCAGTTATTCTTTTTTTTTTTTCTTCTGAGTGCTGTTTTGGCTGTTTCTTTCTCTTTTTTTTAATTTTAGAGATGTGGAGTACAATTCAGGGTTAGGTATACAAATCTTCATTATGCATGTACCCTTGCTGTTGAGGTATGCCCCATCCCCCAGCAGATTCCCACTACCGCCAATCCCACCCCTCCCCTCCCCTGGCAATTTCTCACTACTGCCAATCCTTTTCTCATAGTATTATGATAATTGTTCAAGGAATGTTTATAACTGAGAACATGTGATACTCAGCTTTTTGTTTCTGTGATAGGTCACTCAGTATCATAGATTCTAAGTCCGTCCAGGTTGCTGTGGTGTTCATAATTTTGTCCTTCTTTATGGCTGTGGAATATTCCATTGTGTATGCTGTTATCCTTAATCTCAAATGTCACTTGGATTTTCTAATTCTACCATGTTGGTTACAGTGCTCAGAAGGAGGGGATTGCCGATAGCATCAAACTAGAAAAACTAGGGTGAAGAAGAATGAAAAACTTCATTCTTTCAGTCATTTTTTTCATTCATATTTTACACAGATTACACGTCAGTATTGTCTTTCGTTAGTGGCATAGCAAGGACAAATGGTATCCACAGCCAAGGTGATATGTCTGTGCCATCTCTCCTTCTACTCATTTGGCCATGTTGCACTAGAATGTTTCCTTCTTTTTTTTTTTTTTCCTTTAGAGATGGGTCTCACTATGTTGCCCAGGCTGGTCTTGAACTCCTGGGCTCGAGTGATCCTCCTGCCTCAGCCTCCTCAGTACCTGGGACTATGGGCATATGCCACCATGCCTGGCTCAAGTTCTAGAATTTTCAAGAGTAACATCTTTGTGGTGGCTTAACACACTGGGCCCAGAGATGTGTGTTCCCCTATGACGCCCACCCATGTGTATGTATTTGGCACTGTGAATACCATCGTAATATATGACATAATCATGCTCTCAAGTTTTCTGTCTAGTACACAAGTCAGATGAGTATAGAGAAAGTCACAACAGAGTCTCATCAATGCTGTGATAGACGTAAGCATGATACGAGGAAACAGGAAAGAAGGTTTAAACTCTGGTCACAGAGTCAGGAAGATGTCTTGAGGGAAGTGGGACCTGAGACAAGGAACTTCCATGGACTAGGTATACTGTGGTAGCTGTCGAGGTTGTGGCAATGAAGAGCAAAGCAAAGTTTCTTTTCTCAAGGAGTTTTCCTTCTACTGGGGAAAGAATGACAGGCAGAGGGAACACCATGTACAAAGAACTGCTGGTATGTTTGGGGAACACATTGAATTATACATTCAGCAGGGTTAGGACCTAGAATCCATGGGAAGGGTGCAAGGAGAGGGTGGCTTAAAGAAAGTACCGAGAGGTAAATGTGTGTGTGTGTATGTGATCATGAGTGGCCTTGTGTGCCAGGCTATGGTCGGTAAACTTTGCCCTGAGGACAGAAGGGAGTCACTGAAGAGTTTAAGCAAGGAGGTGACATGATTATATTTCCCTCTTAGTCAAATAACTGGCCACAGAAATAGAAAATCACTCTGGCTACAAAAATGAAAAGAAATTGGAGGGAGGAAAACTATACAATCTTGGAAAAATTATTTAACCTTTCTGAGCCTCACTTTCTTCATCTGCAAAATGGAGGTGTTTTCCATCTAATAGGGTTGCTGTGACATTAAATAAGGTCATGGCTCTGGTGCTACCTTGTCTTGTATACTCTTCGTGTTTTAAGATTCCTTTTTAAGAAGTCCATCTACCGCATGGATTTCAGGGAACAACTTCAGGAGATGAGCCAGGGTGGGGCTAGACTGGACCAGGGCTGCAAACTGAGGTCAGGAGCTCTGCTGTTCAGTCTTTATTCAGAAGAGAGTTAATAATGGCTGCTGTGTGTCCAAGGATTATTGATGCAATAGAAGTGGGCCGGTGGTGGGGGAAGGAGAGAAAAATTGCTACTTTGAGACAAATGGCAGAATCCCTGTCAAAGAGAGAAAGGCCTTTGTCTTGGGACACACCTGCCTAGGGTGTTTGATGGTAAAGAGGCTCTGTGGCACAGACAGGGAGAGCGGCAAGGAAGGAGTGATACACAATGAGTGAGAATTTGGGGGACTGAGAGCAGACAGAAAACTCTAGAGGGAGAGAGAAAGTCAGTGAGCAAGAGAGCAGCTGAAGGCCAGGGTTCTGAGAAGGTAGGCAAGTGAGAAATTCCCAGTGGCAGGGATGGCCCAGAGATTTTAAGAACAGGAATGTCTAATCACCTAATAGTGACTCAGGTTTTAAGAAAAGGAATGTCTTCTGGGCTTGGTTGCTCAGCCTGTAATCGCAGCACCTTGGGAGGCCGAGGTAAGGCGATTGACTGAGCCCACGGGTTCAAGACCAGCCTGGGCAACTTGGAGAGACCTCGTCTCTACAATAAATTAAAAAATTAGCCAGGCGTGGTAGCTCAAGCCTGCAGTTCTGGCGACTTGGAAGGCTGAGGCGGAAGGATTGCCCGAGCCCAGCAGGTTGATACTCGGGTTCCGTGAGCGTGCCACTGCATTCCAGCCTGAGCGAAGGAGTGAGATTCTAACTCAAAAAATAAAAAAATAAAAAATAAAAAAAATATAGAGAACAGGAATGTCTAGTTGCCTAATAGTGACTCAGGCTATCTGCTCTGCTGTTCTGTTTTGTAGCCTCCCCTCACTCACTATTTTCCTATATTCTCAGTAAACTGTTCAGGAGTGATATTTGGAGGTAAATCAAGGAAAAAAGTGGAATTTTGTATTAGAGTCGGTATGGAATAGAAAGAAGAGGACAGATACAGGAAGAAGAAACAATAATGTTATGCAGATGCAGCGGGAACAAAAAACCCTGATTATCAAGAGATCAAATATGTATTAACCCCGTAATCCACAGATATCTTGGGGGAGAGTATGCGATTTGATGTGGAATAGGAGTGGGGATAGGATTCCAACCACTTTATAAGAACTCTGAAGAAGGCCGGGCACCGTGGTTCATACCTATAATCCCAGCACTTTGGGAGGCTGAGGTGAGAGGATTGCCTGAGCCCACGGCTTCTAGAACAGCCTGGGCAACTTGGCGAGACCTCGTCTCTACAATAAATCAAAAAATAAGCCGGGCATGGTAGCGTGTGCCCATAGTTCCAGCTACTTGAAAGGCTGAGGTGGAAGAATCGCCTGAACCCAGCAGGTGGAGACTACAGTGGCTGTGAGCATGCCACTGCACTCCAGCCTGGGTGAGAGTGAGACTCCAACTCAAAAAAAAAAAAAAAAGACTATACCTAATCAAATATAAAAAACAGTAAGAACCCTGAAGAAAAGAAGTGAAAATAGCTGAAATCTGAGTTGCATGGAATTTGCCCTGACCATTACAAGAAGGGCAAGGACTTTGGGAAAGCAGGTGTGATCTTTGGGGGAAAGAAAGCATCAGGCAAGTGCCTGAGTTAGAACCTTACCTACTTTGTCTACATTTTTAAAATGTTATCCATCCACTCACTCAACTATTTATTCATCTGTTCGTCCGTCCATCCATCCATCCACCCGCCCATCTTTTCATCTTTTTTTTTTCTTGAGTCAAAGTCTCACTCTGTCACTCAGGCTGGAGTGTAGCAGTAAGCTCACGGCCACCACAGCCTTGACCTTCCGGGCTCAGGCGATCCTTCCGCCTCAGTCTTCCAACTTGCCAGAACTACAGGTGCACGCTACCAAGCCTTACTAAGTTTTAAAAAAAAATTATTGTAGAGAGGAGATCTCACCCAGTTGCCCAGGCTGGTCTCAAACCTGTGGGCTCAGGCAATCCACTCACCTTGGCTTCCCAAACTGCTGGGATTACAGGCTGAGCCACCGAGCCTGACCCATTTCGATCTCTTTCTCTCACTGAGAGAAACCAAACTGATAAAGTGAAAGAACACAGGAAATCCTCTACCATTCCTTAGAAATTCCACTGAAAAATGAAACTTTAGCCCCTTTTGGTCTCTTCCCTTGTTTTGTTGTAGAGTTTCCTGACAGTTACCTGTACTGCCAACAAGATTATCCTGAACGAATGCGGCGTCTTCCTTCACAATCTGTGATCTAGATATAACTTGAGGACTTCAGGACTTAATTAGAATATATTTCTCCCCATTTTTGAAGCTGACGAATAGCGTATACTATATTTCAAATCCTCTTAGCTTGACTGGAATCTGCTGTTTTTTTCTTAACTATTCAGATTTGATTTGGATATTCGGAAGATTGTGTCTTCAGCCGCTTTTTTCTTAAAAGAATCCCATTCATCCAAAACAGTTTGGATGGATGACTTTTATTTTATCAGCAAGGTACTGAGGCACCCAACAGGGATTGGAACATGGATATTTACATTACAACTCCATGAATTGGATCCTGGATTTTAAACTCTAGTGTACAAATGATTTTGAAAATAGGTTGAAGCCAGCTTCTAGATTGGGTTTCTGAATGTAGAAATCCACAGTGTGGGGTGTCTGAGGTTCTAGAATAAAGGCAGAGGCAAACCTTAGCAAGGCCATGTGGAGAGAGGCACCTGGAAGCTGTAATGATCGCTTGGCTTCTGGTTCCTGTAGTTGCTATAATCTCCCAGGTGCAGCCACTTAGTCTGCACCTGTGGGCTCAGCTTTGCCCCAGAATCTGGATTCAGTCCTATCCCTGCTTAAGGGGTGTTGAAAGAACTCTAGGCCATTAGTTCAATCAGTTAATGACTAGTACCTGATGGCCCAGATTTGCATCCTGGTTCACCTGTTTTTCCTAGCGCTTACTGCAGCCCGACCTCCTGATTCATCTGAAGTCCAGTTTTCTGAGAACCTGTTATCTATCCCTCCTGACCATCTCAGACCACCTGCTTGTCTGGCTAGTGCCAACGCTGTTGAAATCAGGTGTCACTTATAATGGAAGCTTCTGAATGCCAGCTGCTTCTCTGCCTCCATTGTCCCTATTTCAAGCATCTTCTTCGTTTGTTCCCTTTAATTGTTTGACTAATCTTTGGATTCTGGTCCATTTTCATCTTGATATTTAGAAATGTCTGTGAATCACCCACTGTACTAAGTCCTATGGATACAAAGGTGAATAAGACATAGCCCATGGGAGTTTCCAGGCTGGCAGAGAAGACAACACAGAAGGAAACAGTTCCACTCGTGAGTGAAATACATAACGCCAGAGAAAAATAAGGAGGGGTATCCTACTGCTTGAGGGTGGTGCCAGGAAGGCTCTGCAGAGAAAATTTGAAACTTAAAGGATGGGTAAGATTTGGCGGCACAGATGAGTTAGATGAACTGCAAGGGAGTAATAAAAAGCACACGTTGTGATTGGGAGCATTTTAAGCAATTTGAGAAGGCTAAGGTGAGGGGTGAGTGTGAGGTGAGGGTAGTGAACTAGGCAGGGACCAGACCAGTCATGACCTTGTATGCAATAACCATGACTTTGACAGTAGTAAGAATAGAGAAGCATATTGTTAATAACATCAAAGTCAATGTTTCTCTTATGGTAACATCTTATGGTAACTATGAGTATTAATAATGTATACAATAAGAATAACTTTTATTTTTCAAAATGAATGTCCTAGAATTTTTCTGAATGTTTCCAACATCTATGGTCCTATGTTTGGGAACTGGGTGATAAACCGAGTCCACCAGTTTTTTTGGAGTATTTGTTGTGTTTATATGCCTTGTGACTGAATGTGTCTGGAAGCACTTTCCAAACTCATTTGACTACCGCCTTCCCTCTCTTGCAAGATCACAAGGGACAAGGGTTTTGAGCAGCACACGGTGGGGACAGAACTAGGAAGTTCTTCACAACCGTGTCCAGCTCAGAGCATTTATGAACAGACACACCTGGCTTGGAAGGAAAGGCCAGCTGCAGGGGCTGTGCAAACTGTGGGACTGCTCATCCCTACCCTGCATGGTTCTGTCATTTACATCCTCCTGAGGTGTTACTGCTAGTCACTCCCACATTGCTTAAGGCCGAGGCTGGCAGTTTCTGAAAGTAAAACACTGGGAAGACAGTCTAAGTGGAAAGGGGTGAACCATAGTAAGAAAGATGTCCTAATAGTGGGAAGAGTGAAATGGGGAAGAGACCTTAGAATGGGTAAAAGGCTCCCACCGAAACTGGATATGGAGCCCTATTCCCATACTATATTTTTGGTTTAGAGACATTAGACCTGCGTTGAAGACATTTGAGTAAAAATGACCAGTAATACAGTTCTTCTTCCCAAGTCCTGGCAAAGCAAGGTCCTACCTGCCTCACTGAATTTTGTAACTCCATAGTAGTTATAAAAATAGTACCCCCTGGTGTAAGGTAGGTGCTGAATAAATGTGTTAAATTAAATTTAGGCTTTTTTTTCTTTTCCTGGGGCTCAGTCTTCTGTTAGCCTTGCTGGTTTTTGTTGATATTAAAAGTAATGTTCCTTTAATCATTCTATTAAAAAAAATCTGCACTTGTAGATTTATTGCCGTACTATTCACAACGTGATGGAATCAACCTAAGTTTCCATCAATGGATGATTTAGTAAAGAAAATGTAGTACGTATGTACAATGAAATACCACGCAGCCATAAAGGAGAATGATATCATGTCCCTTGCAGCAATGTGCATGCAGCTGGAAGCCATTATTCTAAGCAAATTAGCACAGAAGAAGAAAACCAAATAGGCACAACCTCACTTATAAGTGAGAGCTAAACACTGGGTGTGCACAGACATGAAGACGGAAACAACAGACACTGGGGACTGTCAAAGGGGGAAAGCAGGGCAAGGGTTGAAAAACAACCTACTGGGTACCATGCTCACTATTTGGGTGGCGGGCTCTGTAGAAGTCCAAATTCACCGTCACATGATAGACCCGTAACAAACCTGCACATGTACCTCATGAACTTAAAATAAAACATAAAAATAACAGTAGCATTACTTAGAAAATAGGGCTAACTTTAGGAGGTAGGACTGTGATGGGTTTACGTCGAGTGCTTTGTTTTGATGTGGATTAAAATATTTTATTATAATAAATGAATTACTTCTATAATCAGGAAACAGCCATCATTTTTAAAGTGCATCACTAGTTCTCCCTTCAAGCAATTTTTATAGGTAGAAAGGATGGAAGACTGAAGGAGTTTGCTTTCATGGTAAAATGAATCCCACCCTCCTCCCTTTGTTTGACAGGGAGGGGTGAGGGAAAGGTTGTGCTTTTCAGCCCTATCATTTCCAAACACTGAGGCCAGCAAAGTACCTGGCATGTGGTAAATGTTTCATAAGTGTATGTTGAATGAATGAATGTAAGGGCAGTGGGGGAAGCATATTACTCCATTCATTCATTTCCCCTCCTAAAGATGTTTCCAATTGCAGATTTCCTCCTATGGCCTACAGGTGAGTCATGGGTGACACAGAAACAGGGCCCAGACAAGTTGAGTAACCTTCCCCCAGTCACTCCAAGGTTGGGAGGCTAGTTTAGTTTCAGTGCTAACTCCAGAGACCTGGGCTCAGCCACGAGGCCAGGCCCACCATGTCCTGAAGTGTCTTCAGCCAGTCAGGGCCATGCATTGCTTTCCACAGCGTTGGTGTTTGTTGCATATGACTGCCTTGCAATAGCTCTCAACTACATGGAACATGGAACAAAAGTAACTTTAAAAAAAAAAATCCTCTCACACTAGCACCCTTCCTGCCGGCCCTGTTGTGATTTTGCACCCAGGGTGCATTTTAATTGATGAAATGTGCTACACAGCCCAACCAAATTGAAAAGTAACAACCTTCTCTTACCATTTGGAGATGTGATGGAAGTGCCAGGAGTTAAACTCTGAGGACTAAATGAAATAACAGAAGCTCCCTGTCCTCTCTTGAAGAAGCTCATTAGTTTTTGCTTTCTCACATTCTGTTTGCCGTGGCCTGCAGCCAAAAATGGCGACAGCAAAGATAATAAGTGAGAGTTAAAAATATGTAGAGAGTGGTTGGGGGGTGGGGGTGGGTGCAGGACCCCAGACAGCTGGGGGAGTGGCTCAGGTAGGGAGCATCTGGGAAGGAGGCAGAGGAAAGGATGTGGAGACAGACTGAGAGACAGAAACAGAGAGACAACTACACACAGAGACCCATGGAGATGGAGAGGCAGAGGTACAGAGACAGAGAAACAGGAGGAACAGAGAGAAAGGACAGGGACACAGAAGAATGGGAGAGATGGTGCTCACACACTCAGAGACAGACATGTCCATATGAGGCTGAGGAAGAAGGGAGGGAGAGAGACCGAGAGAAACGCGGGAGATTGAGTGTGCTCTGAGTGGATGCTTCCAGCAATTGGGGCAGGTTCAAAGGTCAAGGCCATGCTGTGAAGCAGGCAGGGGCAGGGTCAATCACATCCTGTGGATCCCTCTACACTCTTCCTGTGGCGGCATTTAGACACAAGGGATATTGGATTTCGTATGAATTTTGAAGGTAGCCATGAGAAGGACAAGGAGGAGAGAGGATGTCTCCAATGGGACCAGTGACCAGCCAGGCAGCCCATCCTCATGCCCTTGTCTATGATGAGAGCTACAGAGTGTGATCTCTCTGTTTCAGTCCTGGCTGGCTAGGTAAGCTGAAGGACCTCTGAGGCTCACTTCATCTTGTCACTCACTCCCTGGACCCCCAGAGACCTCACATGAGACCTGGACAGAGCAAAAGTTTGCTCAGTGAGTGCTGGATGGCATAGTGCATCGGGCCACCACCTCCTCCCTTCCTGCTGTTTCTTGATGTTATACAGATCACTCCTGCATTCAGCAAATGCCTGAGCATCTGGTAGGGGCCACGTACTGGTGAACGGGCACAGTCTTTTTCCCCAAAGAATTTTCATTTCACAGGAAAAGACAGACTCAAACATCAGCACTTCTCCCTAAGGCAGAGCACAGGGGTCCCAGTTAGTTGCGACTTGGGCCAAGCTTTGCAGGAGAGTTGTATGTACAAGTCTTCGACAAATGCCACAGTATTTGGGCAGACTCGGGTCTGAAAAGAAATGTCACGGAACAAAAAAGGAAAAGGAAAAGAAAGGAAAAAGAAGCTAGCATTTACTCTTGTGCCAGGCATTGCCGCATATGTTATTTCATTGACACCACACAGTAACCCTGGTAGGTGGTTATTTTTATCCTTTATATTTTTATTTTTATTTTTTGGTAGAGAAGGAAATGGAAGTTCTTAGAGGTTAAAGAGACAGTCCAAAGGCCCCCAGGTAATCTGTGACAGAGTTGCCTGTCTAGGTCTGTCTTTCTATGACCCTAGATTCTTCCAGAAGTCGCATGAAATTCATTATTCACCAAGGAGGCCCAGAACACAGCCAGGCTCTGGCTGCCACCCCCCCTTAGCCCCACCCCCATAAATGTATTTTTCAACAATGAGGTTTTCTCTGCAAGTTAGTGATTTTATGGCTCTCAGCAAAAATCTGTGACACCAGATGTTAAATGCAGCAGGAGAAAGTTATTTTCATCATTGGTGAAATCTTGCACAGTGCATCGAGTCTGGTCACATATCTGACTTCAGGCAACATGTGATCTGATTTCTGTTCACAGAAAGCGGCCCAGCAAGGGCTGACAGAGACACGTGTGGTTGTTTAGGCCTCTGGGTGTTGGGAAAGGGGCGACTCAGTTGGAGACTTCTCCTGTGACCTGACTGGGAAACAACACCTGGCTTTGTCTAGAAGCCCAGACCCTCTGGCCAGAAACCCCACAATTCCTTGCAGGGGCCTGACCATAGTGCTCTGGGTACTTGTCCACTCGGCGGTGGCCTTCACTCCTGCAAGTCCTAGCCAGTGTGTCAGATCCAGCCATCCTCTATTTTGCTTCTGTCTTCTCTGCTCACCCCTACCAACACCTTCAATTCTGTCTAGGTTCGTGAGCAAGTGCTCACAGAGATGGGAACTACAGGTCGAACCATGTGAAACTGGCTTTTTTGGGAAGGCTTGGCTTCACTCTTGTAGAATGGGGTGCTGTTGGCGCCTGGATCACAGGGTTGTTAATTCAAATAGATGATGTTTATAAAGACAATAAGAATCTTGCTTAGAACTTAGTCAATGAATGAAAGCCAGTGTTAGGATATGGTTACAATTGCCCTATGTACCTTACTTCATCTCTCCCCAAATGGATCCTTGCCCAGACTCCTGCTTGGGGCTTACTCATCCCATAAGCCAGCCTGGTACTCTGGCCTAGATGCCAGGCTCCCACCATCAAAGGCTGTATCTCCAGCTCCTGTTGGACACCCGTGAATTTCTACCTGCCAGATCAAGGCTGTACCTTCATTGCCTGATCACTCCAGCCCTGCCAGTCTCTGGGGCAATCAGTTCCCTCAGACCCCATGCTCACTGAGTTATGCAGGTCTTAGGTTTGTTTCCGATTGTATCTAGAAGAAATGAGTGTCTTCTCGGGAGGGGGGACAGCGATCGCTCAAGCTGGGCCTTACAAGTCAGTGTACTCTGCTGAGTCCAAAGGCCTGGTTCTCAGTTCTGTAAATTTAGAAACATGATATTTGTTCTTAAAGTCAGAATAGAGCAGGGTTTCAGGACAGATTCCTACTAGCCTGGTGTGTGAGCTGGGCCAATTTATTCATTTTCAATGAGAAACAGAGCTTCTGAAGGGTTAGGAATGCTTGGGTCGGCACATGGTCTCCCTGCAGGAAAATCTGCAGGGGAAGTTTATGAGATGCTGGGTGAAGAGTGAATCTGATAAAAAGAGGCCAGTATTTTGAAGGATGATGAGGCCTGCTAGATGTCCCCCCGCCTGCAGCAGGGCACCTCTTTCCAGTGGCCAGCTGGAGTCACTGACTGATTCACTGGCTTTCCCTACAGCAGGGCCAGGGAAAACAGCCAATTCTTTCCTTTAGATTTTTTTTTTTTCTTTTCCTACTCCATGATGGCCCATCCTCTTTGGTAAACATCATCTTCCGTCACACATGGCAATGATATTTGATTGATTAACTGGCAATTGGCTTTCTGAAATACAATTAAACCTCAGTTTTATCTTCCTGAGATTATCCAAGTCATAATTCAATTCCAAATGACAAATACTGGGTTGCCAAAAAATGTGTACATGTTTTAAACGACGTTATCTATGTATTCCTTTTCTGAATTGAACTGAAATATGGTAGCAATGTGTAGTATGACGTTTGCTCAAATGTTAGCTTCACCATGCGATGGGCAGGTACATGTTGAGTTTTACAATTTTAATACAGTTGTTTTCCTTTCTTAAAATGTGTATACATTTTTTTAGCACCCTCTGTTTTTATTGTGCACCTACTATATGCTAGGCCTGGCTAAGATTTTCCAGGTTACATTAAATTCACTCTCTTCAATTGAATTTGAATGGAAAAGTACTGATTGAGCTAGGCCCTATCCCAGACTTAGGAATACAACAATGGAGTTCTAGTTAGGGGAATTAAGCAGACGACCAAGCAATGACAAAACATTGTAGAGGGGTTAAGATAAGAGAAGTACAAAGTGCCATGGGAGTTCACAAGAAAAGCATCTAATCTAGGGTTATGCTTTTTGGGGGAGCTTCCTGGAAGAAGTGACATCTGGTCTAGGACCTGAAGGATCAATAGGAGTGGGGTCGGGGGGACGTGTGTGTGTGTGTTTTGTGTGTATATGCATGTTTGTGTATGTGTGTGTACATGACACAATGGAGATTGGAGTAGGAGAATTAGCTGACATGAGGCCGGGAGAGTGGGCAGATACCAGAGACTGCAAGGTCTTGTTGCTTGTGTTAGGGAGTCAGGACTTTGTCCTGACAGCAATGGGAAGCTACCGAGATGCTTTAAGCAGGTCATGTAGTAATCTTATTTGTGGCTTAAGAAGATCACTCTGACTATAGTGAGCTTTGGGAGATTTCTAGTATCCTCTGCTAATACTTCTATAGATATGTCTCAATTTCTGCTACATCTGATTAAATTTTCGCCATGATGTATGGATTTCCTAGTTTATCTCATTCATTATTTCCAAGTGTTTGATGTGGGGAAAGGTAGTGGAGAATACTCTTTGTTCACCCTGTAAAAGGAGTATTTCCTTATTCCTTCTCTCTTCCTGCCTCGTGTTGCTAGAAATGACTCAAAATGCCTCGCACTTGAGACTTGTAATAAAATAATGCAACAATATCCACACAAAAAGGGGTATTTTCATTAGTGTTAGAACCCCTTTTTGGTGGGAGCAAAATGGCCATACAGATGACTTTAAAAATAATAATTACTAACTCTGCATTTTGTTGTTTGGGCTAAATGATTCCTGGGTTAGGGAGGAGTCCAATGCGTGAATGACAGAGACATCTCTAAATGAAAGGTCATTGATTACTTTAATAATGGAACAGGCTCTGGGGAAGGACAAAGATAATCCTGTTAGAGAAATCAGCATGTTCTAATTGACTTATACTGAGACAAAGCAGAGGGCTCCATTTCTTCTCCTTCACTTACTATCAGCAGATTGAGGGAAAGCAAAGCTTGACAGCTCCTGCCCGGAGCTAGGTTTTCCTTACCCTGGAGGAATAAGAGGGACCTGACCCCGTCCTGTTGTGCACCATTACCTGCCTATTTAGGGCTTCCGTGGTGGGGCAGGGCTAAGGGAGCAAAAGGGAGCTTCTTGATTCTTAGGGAGTTTCTTTTCACTGTGGTCTGGGCTTTAATACATGGAGAAATGCTTTGCCTAATTTCCCTTTTTTTAAACCAATTTGTTAGCTGTTAAAAAGTTTATATGTGTTTGATGTGTGTGGATAACAAGGGAATGAAGCTCCTGATAGAACTAGATTAGTGATTTGCACCTTAAACCCATTTCATAAGAATTATGAATTACGAGGGTTACAAAATAAGGGTTACTACCATGAGCGTTACAAAGTGAGTAAGGCCATATCTTAAAGGTAAGACACAAGTGATTATTCTATAACACAGAATGCTTTGAGGTCATAAGAGAGTAGGAAAAGGCCACAACACTTAATAAGCACCTACTATTGGCTTGGTACTTTGCACACATTATTTCTTTCAATCACTATGAAAGCCATATGAGGTAGAGATTTTAAGACCTACTGTATTCATGAGGAGGTGAGATTCAGGGGTGGTAAATAGCTTGTCCAGTGTCACAAAGTTGTGGTATGAGTACAAATCCTTTAAATTCCAAAACTCACGTCTATTTTACTAGACTGTTAAAGTCTAGAGAGAATAAATAAAGTTTTTGTTGGGGAAAAGGGACTGTCAGTAAAAGCTTCATAGAGAAATGATACTGGAGATGGACATTGAGGAGGTTACTGTTTTAATGTTTTAAAAGCGAGACTTTATAGTGGGATACACTTTTTAATCAGAAGGAGAAGAAACATATGAGGAAAATTTTCACACGAATAGTAAATGAAAGAAAGTACCAAATAGAGAGTTTTGCGATGCTAATTGCATTTCTGGGCTTGCAGCAACACCTATGGGGAGTAGGGGAGAAACAGGCTTTGAAGCCACCCAAACCTGGGATCAAGCCACAGTTCCACCACTCATTGGCTTACTTGTTTGATCTTTGGCAAAAATAACCTCCCAGGGACTCAGTTTCTGCATCTGTGGAATGGGAATAGTGATATCTGCATTAATATCTGTGGCGATTACATGAGCAAATGTTTATAACATGCCTGGCACATGGTAGACCATCAGTGGATGTTAGCAATTCTTAAGATAAACAGTTACACGCTGGGTCCAAGTCCCTAAGCTAGGATGAGAGAGAGAAGCGAGGGAATTCGCAAACTCACTGTGGGTGTGAGTGATGGCTCCCAGAAGCGAATGCTGTTCCCTCTAACGATACATCACTTGACCGCATCTGGGAATGTAACGATTTCCACCTTTTATTGTACAGTTAGCAAAAGCTTTTCCGGGCTTCCGTTTCCCAGGAATACAATTTTAGGAGTATTCATTATCTCTGGTGTCTGCTCAGAGGCTTCTTCACCCCTTTTTGCATCTGTGGTATGACACGGAAATGAGAGGCCAAGGAGAGCCCTGTGATGGGGAACATTACAATGCTCGTGGTCCACGGTGGCCTGTTGCGTCTGTGCAGCAGAAGGCCTGTGATGTTCATGACCTTAGAAGTCTAAGGATATGGTCCGCAGAACACAGAACGGTGCGGCCTCCTCAAGAGCCTGCATTGGTGCACGGGGGCTCAGGGTCTTGGGTGAAAGTGTCAATGCAGTGAAAGGTGGGGCAGGTCCTATGCATGCTGCAGAAATGGAATCTAATATCACAATGGTCAATTTCTTTACCCCAAGCCTCACACATACAGGAGAAAAATTTTCCACAGTACATCAGTCAGACGGTGTCCCTCTCCAAACCCTCCTGCCGCTTTAGCTCATACTGTGACGTAAATACATGACTCGCCTCCTGTCCACTCACCCAGCTGACCTCGGCTCCTGCTACTCGCCCCTTCACCAATTCTGCTCCAGCCCCATTAGTCTCCCTGCTTTTCTAGAACATTCCAGAACTGCTTCTACCTTAGTGCTTCTGCCTAGCCTTTCTTCCAGCCTGGAATGCTCTTTCCTGACCACTCTGTTCAATAGTGCACCCCCTTATGCCCTGGGACGCCTATCTCTCCTACCTGATTCATTTTTTTCACAGAAGTTTTACCTTCTAACATTGGTATAGGTTAAATTGTGTTTTCTCAAAATTCCTGTGAAGTTCTAGCTTTCAGTACCTCAGAAAGTGACCTTTTTTGGAGACAGGCTCTTTACCATGGTAATCAAGTTAAGGTCACTTGGACGGGCCCTAGTCCAATATGACTAATGTCCTTATAAAGAGGAGAAATGTAGACACAGATCTATATAGAGGGAACAAAATGTGAGCGACACAGGGAAGAGATGGCCACCTACAAGCCATGGAGAGAGTCCTGGAACAGGCCCTCTCAGCCCTCAGAAGGAACCCACCGTTGCCGACACCCTGATTTCTGACTTTTAGTCTCCAAGGTGAGATAAAAATATTTCTGTTGTCTAAGCCATCTAATTGATGGTGTTTTTTTTATGGCAGCCACAGCAAACAAATACACATTCCCTATACCGTACTTTGTCAAAATTAAATATATTTTCTGTCTTCCTCAGCTAGAACATAAACCCCACGAGGCAGATAACTTTTTTTCTCTCTTTTGTTCACTGCTATAACCCCAGTACCAAAACAATACCTCATGTATAGTTTCTGGTCAATAAATATTTGTCAAGTGGGGTTATCAGAAGACAAAAAAAAAACTTGACAAATCTACTCTCAGGGTGCCCATATTAAGACCAAGAAGAATCGGTGTCTGCCATTATGTGCCTGGTTTGTCTGCGTAAGGGTGGGGAGCCTTGGGGTACGGGCGCTGTCTTCTCTTTGAGCAGGCTTGGGAAATTCGAGCCATTCTTTAGAAGACCTTTAAGGATGAGGAGGGTGCAGCCCTCGCCAGTGTTTAGAGAGAGTAGCTCCAGATGGAGCATTTAGCACAGGGCTCCGGATCCAGTTACACTCGACCGCGCTGCGACAAGCACTAATAAGGCCCGACGGCCTAATAGGCTGTCCTGTGGTGCGGCTGTGTTGGGAAGAGGTTACCAGTAATAAAATTATTCTCTCGACGGTTTGCTTGGCAGGGGTGGGCAGCGTTGGAAGTAGACTTGGGTCAAGGTGTGCAGAGTCAGGGGCTCATGGGGAAATTCTGGGCTCCCAAGCCAGCCTCAAAAGCAGCACCACCTTCCCTTTTTGCTGGCTGTAGCATCAAATGGTTTTCCAGAGACACAGAGTCTTCTTTCTTTTCTTTGGCTCTTCTCTCGTTCTGGCCCAAGCAAAGAACCAAAGGTATTATCACAGGAGAACAGCACACGTGGCCCCCCTACCATGTGCCAGGAACTATTCTAGAGAGTTAAAGCAGGAGAAGAGAGAGGTTAGACAACTACGCTAGAGTGGTGTCATGAGGATGGAACGAAAGGAAATGGAATTAAATAATAAAAGATGTGAAGTGCCCAGTAGAGGGTCTGGCTTAGAGTAAGCATTGAGGAATAGATGTCGCCTTTCTTTTTTCTCTTTCTTTGACTTTCAGTGGGAATAACAACCTGGAGCAGAAGCCTTGGCATATTGAAAGAAGGCAAGCTGGTTTTTGGTGTCCCACAGAGGGAAAGACAATTCTGTATTATAGGGTTGCAGAGGAGGGGCACCACAAGGGCTGGAGTGGTCCAGGGCACAGCAGCGGGTGTGGGAGAGGAATTAGGGTCAGGGAAGATGGATGCAGGCATTTTGGTTGAGACAGGAGCTTGCGTATGTGGGAGGGATAGAGAAGCAGCCGTGGAAAGAAGCCTGTGCATTTGGGAGACCCCTGAGGTAAAGCCTGGAATAAGGTAGGTGGGGGGGCCAGGCTCTGTGCTAAGGGTTTTGCGTATACTATTTCTTTTAAAAGTCACTTGTTTCTTTGAGGCAAGTTCAATTATGATCTCCATTTTATAGCCGAAAAGATGGTCCAGAGAGAGAAATCATGCAGCCCAGTTCACACAGGTGGTGGGAGTCAGGGTGGCTCAATTTTGGGCTGATTCTGAAGCTGATGCTTTGCCCATGAACTAGACTGTTTCCTCCATTGTTTCTCATTGTCAGCGGCGACCTCTTCTATACCCAGTGTTCTCTGGCATGTGGAAATACAGTTCCTTTGTTTGGCAGCGTGGTTCCTTCTGGGGATTCTAAAGCACTTTTCTAAGTGTAAATTCATGCTCCCCCTGCACTGTCTCACCGAAACTACACAAATGCTGGTGAGTAGGTACTAGTTTTCTAGGGTTTCTGTGACAAGTACTGCACACTAGGTGGCTTAAAACAACAGAGATGTATTGTCTCACGGTTCTAGAGGCCAGAAGTCCAAGATCAAGGTATTGGCAGGGCCATGCTCCCTCTGATACCTTTGGAGGAACGTTCTTCCTTGATTCTTGCTGTCTGTGGTGCTTTTCTGGTGTTCCTTGGCTTGTGGTTGCTTCGCTCCAGTCTCTACCTCGATCCTCACCAGGTGTTCTTTCTGTGTGTCTCTGTCTTCACATGGTATTTTCTTCTTCTTTTAAGGACACCAGTCATATTGGATTAGGGCCTTCCCTAAGAACCCCATCTTAACTCGACATCTGCAAAGACCCTATTTCCATATAAGGTCACAATCGCAGGTACCAGGGGCTGAGATTTCAACTTCTCTTTTTTAGGGGGGCATCAGTGCAATCCATAACAACTTATAAAAAAGTACCTTAGTCAAAGTCCCACTACTAATAGGTAAAATTTGGAGTTTTAAAATTTCCAGCACTTCTCAGTAGTGGCTCTTTGCTTTCCTCTAAATTCTCTGTGTTCTGTCTTACCTCCTTGTTTTTGTTCACCTAATTCACAATAGAGATTATCTTCTTCCTTCCTTGGTGCTGGAGTCTTTCTCTGTCCTTAAGTTTCCCCACCTCTGCAAATCATCTTCCTCAACCCAGCTTTCAGTGGCTACTTCTTTCTGTAATCCCTGTAACAATTAGAGTCATCCTGTGGTTAGCTGACTGTTTTGCAGGTCACTAATTCCTGCTTGTCACTTTTTAAAAAATTTGCCTAACCAGGTTATAAGTTCCAGATTCTCAGAGATAGAGACTTATCATGACTTTGCTGCTCCAGGGTCTAGTGTAGGCTTAACACCTTGTCAACTCTCAATAAAGCTTTGCTGGGTGAATCGTATTTGTTGGTTTCAGATTCTAACTGTATGCCAGGATCCTCTGGAAAGAACATGACCTCCCAGCCTAGTGACGTGGAGAGCTGAGCAGTGATCTGGTAAGGCCAGCGCTACAGGAAGCCAAGCTGTGCAGTCAGGCCCTGAATTCAGCATGCTTTCTTTTCTTTCTTTCTTTCTTTTTTAATTGTAAATTCGATTCATCTGGATAATTACCTTAACTTTCCACCTGACTTAGCCTGTGCCGACCCCAGTCGAAACCGCTAGAGGTTTTTCTAATCTAAGGATGGGTAGACTAGAAGCTAAACTGATTACAAAACCAAGCATGCCCAAGAGGAAAATGTAAGGGCCCCTTTGTTCCAGGTGTCCTCAGAGAGTCTCCGCCCCTGGGATCATGTTGCACCCGCCACTCCAGGGGAGCAGAATGCTTCTCTCTCTTCCCCAAAGGCTGGCAGGGGCCCTGAGTACTGTCTTTCTGTCCTTGCCAGCTGCTTCCTTTCCTGACAGCACATCTCTGTGGGGCCCTGGTGTTTCCTCCTTCTTCCTAAACGCTTCCTCAAGATTTCCCAGGGATGGCAGTGGGACAGGAATAAGCAGGGCAGATGTTCAGTCCTCTTTGTTAGTGGAAGTGTCTGTCCCGATGTTCACGACACCCAAGGAAGTTGGCTAGAAATTGAAATGTAGAATCTGAGAACTTTTGGTTGGATGACGTCTTTAGGATGATTTTGCCTAAATGAATCTTGTTTTGATGGAGGGGAACTGAGACATCAAATGATAAAGCTGCATGTTAAAGATGTACTTTACAAGGATAGGGTGGCAGATCTGAGATGAGAACACAGGACTTTGACCCTCCAAACCAGCCCTGTCTGCTTTCCCAGGTCGCTATGGAAGTCACAAAGGCAGGGACCCGGCAGGGACTCTGGCCCATAAAAGGAGTATGGGGAAGGTGTGCCACTGCAGGTGGGAGTAGATCCACATGAACTGGTCTCTGCTCACCTCTCTGGCCTCATTTTGGACGTCTCTTCTTGTCTCAAGACTCTAGCTGTCGTGGCTTTCTCTCATTTCCAAGCCCCTTCCCACCTCTGAACCTTCATGCATGCTGTTTCTACAATCTGGAATAATCTTTCGCCCACGTTTCACCTGGATAATGGATAATGTCAACTCATCCTCTAAGCCTTAGCTTAAATGTCACTTCCTCAGAGTAGGCTTCCTTGAGCTCTGCCTTCTAAATAACACACACCATTCATCACCTTCAAAGGACTGTGCATTTCTTTCACAGAGTTGTCTGTTGTTTTTGAAATCAGCTTCTCCCCTCCCTCAACTAGATTAGACTGTAAGGCTCCTGAGGGCAGGGAGCATGGCTGCCTCATTAACTGCTGTGTAATCTGGGCTGAGCATATTATAGGCTCTCAGTATATATTTGCTAAATAAATATGTGAATGAATGAAGGAAGAGACTGCGTTTTTGGATATGGTGGGGTCAACCTCTTCATCTGTTATAGCTTTGTGATTACTACCATGTTACAGAAAACTTGTTCAGGAAGGTCTGTGATGTGAGTATTACACCCGAGTTTTCATACAGGGCAACTGAGGGTCTGGGTGGACACGTGTACTTGCCCAAATTCATTCAGATGATAAGTGACCAAGCGTGGGCTGGAATGCAAGTCTGTCTGACTCCAAACTGAAATTATTATTATTATTATTAATGATGCCTCCATTGTACATCAGACACCTTCTCTGTATATCAGAAGTGTCATGATATGCCCTTTGTCCATCAGAAATTTCAAGGTCCGGTTTTCCCAGGATTGCACATCTAATTAGTGGAAGAGACAAGTCTCGACGAAACTTTGCTAGACTCTTAAGTTAGAGCTTTGCATTCTCCTCCACCCTTAGGGCACACCACAAATATATACTTTTGGGGGTCACAAGGCTCTCTAGGGCCCATACTAACAGATCCCTTGGTCGGGTGAGTTAAAAAAGAAGCCATTACATCTATTTACCATGCATTCTGTTTTTTTTTTTTAAAAACAAACATTTATTTTACCCCAAGTAACTGAGAACAAAGCTCATTTTACCAAAATGCTCTGGTGCCAAGGGTCCCAGTGAAACTCCCGTTTTCAATCACTTGCACGTAGTTAAGTGGAGACAGTTAAAACACACTAATTACGGAGCTGGTGAGACCCCGCTGACACCTGTAAGACATTTGGTGCAGTGCAGGAAGTAATGCTTCCTTTCCCGTCTACATCACCATTTAATCTAATTATGCCTTCCAGTTTGGCTTTCACATATTCCATCAAAGAAGAGATTGCTCATTTCCTTGTGAAACCGTATACGTCCACCATAATGCTATTTTTCGCTTCTCATAAGTAATCTGAGATTTCCTAACCTTCTCCCCCTACTGTATTCTCTGATTCATGTATAAACTTGGAAGAAGTTTCTTGACAGAGAAGTCAAGAGGGTCTCACCTGTGGGACAAGCATTTACATTTTGGAGAATTCGAGAGCTCAAAGGGGCCTTTCACGTCGTCTTCATTAAGTCCCTTGTTTTCTAACTGAGGGAACTGAGGTCCCGATAGCAGAACTCAATCACTCAGCAAGCCCTCCAGGAGCTCCAGCCATGAGTAGGCTCTAGGCAAAAGGAGCAGATGAGGCCGACAAAGCCCCTGCCCTCAAGGAGCGTGTGTCCAGAGGAGAAGAGAGAAATGGTTGTAATGAAAAATCATAAATGGATTCCAAATGTGCAAGCCAATATGTAAAAGAATTACAAGTTTTTGCTTTTTGTTTTGTTTTGGTAGGAGACTCCCTGAGTAAGTGATGCTTAAAATGAGTCATAAAGAATGAAAATAGATTTCATGAGGTGAAGAGTCGAGAAAGAACAATCCAGGTAGAGGGAACAAGCAGGCGGTTGAAGTTCTGAAGAGATGTCTGGAACAGTTGGAGAGGGCAGAGTAAGAGAGAATGCAGTTGGAGAAGCTGGAGAGGCAGGCAGGGCTGGTCTATGAAGCTGTGGAGCCCTTGTTAAGATATCTTCTTAAGGGTTCAGGCGAGGAAGCTCATGCCTATAATCCCAGCACTTTGGGAGGCCGAGGTGAGAGGATTGCTTGAACCCAGGAGTTTGAAACCAGCCTCGGTAACATAGTGAGACCTTGTCTCAAAAACAAATAAACAAATAAGCAAGCAAACAAAGAAACAAACAAAAGGTATCTTCTTGAGGTCATGTATGGATAATCAGTTTAACCCTCTCAATCTACTGCCCACACTTTTGCACTCTGCTCTTGTGCCCTAAGAGGCTAACCTCTGATCTCCAACACCTTGACAGAGCTTGATTGCTCTTTGACTTTTGGTTAGGTAGGCCAGTAGGAGACACCAAGGGAGATTGGAGAACAGGAGGAGAGACATCGGGGTGTTCATTCCCTGGGCTGCCTCTGTTGGGTGGTGGGGTGGTAGGACATTGCTCTAGGGGAGGCCTCTGCTCCTGTTAGCTGATCGTCCCCCACAGGCTTCCCTTTGCTTGTTCCTCAGGCTTAGGGGTCGCAACTCTCTGCTCTGTCCAGTTTCAGGTCATTTCACCTCTCTTGTGGTGTCACTGTGCCCTGCCCACTCCTTTGTAAACAGTCCTCCATTGAATGTCCTTCAATGGCTCTGAGTTTTCCACCTGTCTCCTGCAGGGTCCCTGACAAAAGGGCTCCTGCATCAAAGGGCAGCCTGCAACGAAGAAGGCTCTCAGAGTGAGGACAGCAGTGATGTGCGTCAGTGGCTGCTGCTGAAGGGGGATAGGAGGCAGCCGACTGAAGGAGGGACATGCAATCAAGGGAGAGGCAGCTGGGGGACCTAGCTGGGGATCCTCTAATGCCCCTGAGAGTACACGTGACAAAAAAAGCAGCTCTCAACTCCCGCCAGGCCCAGAGATCTCAAAATCATCTAACGAAACTACCTGTCAAGTAAGACTTTCCTTCACCTCTTTCCAGCCTGCTCTCCCCCACTGGGTGCCCCAACTATGAGGGGGCTAGAAATCAGGATGAGTTGCTGGGGGAAGGGATGAAGTGGGATGAGGGGGGGTGTGAGTGTGCGTGGGGGGGTAGAGAGAGAGAGGAGAGAGAGGAGAGCGAGCGAGTGAGCGCCAGGCACACCCATTTGTGAAGGCATGCCACCTGCCTGCAGCAGCCAGCCCAGAAGATTGAAATATTGATCAACATATCCTAATCACTGTGTTGTCATTGCCTAGGAGATGCAAAAAAAGTCATTGGATTATCTGAATTTTCATTCAGACACAGAGGATTGACTACTACCCACACCAGATTTATAGAATTCAGGGGGGAATGAGGAGAGAAACACCCACAATTGCTTTCAAGATTATCTATCCTCCGAGAGATCCTTCCTCCTTATTCAACCGACCAGTTTGATAATTTTAGGGAATGCTGCAAACTAAAATTCTATTGTGTTTACCAGTTACCTATTTCACTGTTGAACTTATTTGACCATGAAACACTTCTTTGTGGACTAAACTCCAATGTAAGACTTGTTCCTTGCAATGTACTTTGGAAAATGTTGCTTTTGATACCAAATGTACAAGTACATACATAAATAAAACAAATAAACATTTTCTTTGTAGGGAGGACATTAGAATGACTGATTAGAGCTGGTGTAATGAGCAAAGCAAACTTTATCCTAACAATATAGTTATAAATAAAATGTCAATACTCAAGACCAGGAAGTTATAAGAAATCAACAGAGACTACTTTGCATACCTGACATGTTATTCAAGTGATAAGTCACCTAACAATGTGGACACTTTACATTCCTTTAATGATCTCTGGGACCTCACCGTTCATACAGAGTCTGGGGAGGGGCCCACTGGGCATTAAAGAGGGAGTGTTATAAGAATAATGAATAAGTGTCAATCATCCAGTGGCTGTCAAAGTAAAATATGATGGATTTTTTTCATTTATAAATGGATGCCATAATTGATAACCAATTTAAAAGACTTGTGAGGACTTGCTAGACAGCCAGTCTAGGTGGAATCTTGCCCTAGAGAGGTTTTGGAATTCCCTTCTGTTTCAGTGGTAGTGAACAGACCAAGCGGGCACTCCTAGACCCTTCATTGAATCCCTCAGACTTCCACCCTTTACATTGTCTCCACAGCGAATCAAATATTGAGGCTGTGGGTGCTAGTGCAACAACTCTCACAGAGAAAATATTCACCAAATATTTACTAAATGAATGATTTGGCCAATATCTTTATTTCATGGGTGAGAAGGACACAGGTCCTCCCGTGTCAGCGTTTCCCTTCCTCTCTGCTTTATTTTATGCCAGATGCTAGACTTAAGTCTAAATGTTACAAGTTCTTGTTTTATGGATAGGAAGACTAAAGCCCAGAGAGGCCACACAGCTGGTGAGTGGTAGGTAGACCTGTCACCCTGATGTAAAAGTTAGTAAGATGCGCCTGTTCCCGGATTCGTTAGGCTGTTGCATGTTTAGTCTGAGCCAAAAAAAAAAAAAGAGTAGAGGAGACCCTTGGTTCCTTTGATAAAGCTTTAAATGTGAGAGTTTTTGGTCCAGCAGCTACGACCACTTTATGAAACCAAGGATCATAATACTTGGTGGACATGTCCATGGGTGTGAGGTTATGAGATGCTGGAAGGGAGGCCTTAGAATTGAGGAAATGGAGTTAAGAGAGGGTGACATTTCTTCTGATATTTGACAACCTTTCAAGATAGGTCTGGCTTGCCTGTGGCACCCTCTCTCCTCCATTATTGCCTTCAGAACCCAAAGGACTGCTTGGCCTCGAATGGTGGGTCTCTAGGCACTGCAGTAGGCAGTGAAACTACTGTTTCGAGGGTTAACTCATGAAGGAGCCTCCTACTTGCTTCTTATGAGCACAGCCTTTGGCATTCCTGTGAGGTTGCCATGTCTTCCCACATAGTAAAAGGCATCCATTCCTGCGGCTAATCTTATTTTGTAGAAGCAAACTCTGAGACTGAGAGAACAAAGACAAGTCAACGTAGGGGCCTACCGCATTCTGCTTTCACCTCCAGGCTTGCCAGTTCCTTGACTCTTGGAGAATGACATTGCTTGTGTTTTATTCCTTTACCCAAGCACGCTGGGAATGTCTCATTAAATGGTGCTTGTTTAAACAGATCATGGTCACAGTCTCTCCCACCTCCGTTAACACGCCGGCCTCCTCTCTGACTATTCTTCCCCCAGTCACTCTGTTTTAGGCACACTGGCCTTCTGGATGTTCCTTGGGTTGACCAGGTATGCTTCACCATAGACCTTTGCACTTACCAATTCCTCTCTCCCCCCAGACCCTTCCCTGGTTCCTCTCTTACCCCCTTCAGCATCTTACTCAAGTGCCATCTTTTCAGACTCTCACCCGAGAACCCCACTTAAAACTGAGAACCTTCCCTCACCTAACACTTCCTCAGCCCCCTTGCCTATTGCCTATTACTTCATAGCACCCAGAACCATGCTTGATACAGAGAAGACACTCAATACCTATTTTGAACTAATTAATACATTTAAGTAGTTTCTGCTTTAGTTGGGTTTTCTGCAGTCACTCAAAATTCTGAAATGCTTGTGCCCAGACGGGGCTTCCTGTTCAAACGCTTTCCATTTTTATTGCTCTCCTTCCTGCTGGCCAGTTTGAGGTCAAACTATCTGGCCAACGAAAGCAAAGAAGGAAGACTGGCTTCACCAAGCATAGTGAAAATGCTAGAAATGGCTATGTATGTGGAATCAACTCTTCAACCTTCTTTTAACACCCTACGTAAATTCCTCTTCACTCAAAACAGGACTGACAAATAAGAGCCAAGAGCTCATAGTTGATTTGGCCTTTGATGTTGAATCAAAGCATAAGTAAGTCTTCGTTTTTATCAATATTTTACGGTCAAGAAGGTGGGTTCTGGAGTTAGAGTGTTTGGGTTTAAATCCTTGTTCTGCCACATAGTAGCTGGGTGACCTTGGGTAAGTTACTTCACCTCTTAGTGCCCCAGCTCCCATATGAGTAAAGGGAGTATCGTCAAGCTACTTCATGGAGTTGTGGAGAGAATTAGCTAGGCTGTAAGGAGTAAGTGTTAGAAATTTCCCTCTTTGGGGGGGGGCAGGTGTGATTACTCATGCCTATAATCCCAGGGAGACTGAGGTGGGAGGATTGCTTGAGTCCAGGAGTTCAAGACCAGCCTGGGCAACATAGCAAGATCTCGTCTTTACAAAGAACATTAAAAATTAGCTGGATGCCCGTTGGTAATCTCAGTTACTCAGGAGGCTGAGATAGAAGGATCACCCGAGTCCAGAAGGTTGAGGCTACAGTGAAAAGTTGTGCTACTGCCCTTCAGCCTGGGCAACAGAGTGAGACCTTGACTCAAACAAGCAAACAAAAAAGAAAAGAAAGGAAAAGAAAAAAGAAAGAAATTTCCCTTTTTATTCATCTGGTGAGAATACTGCTGTCTTCCACTGACCATAAGTTGAATAAATATACCCCCCACACACACATTATCCATGCCAGCACTAGACCCCTGATTTTGGAGGGGGGTGCTGATTTTCTGGTTCTTATATTAGTGTAGCTTAATGAAGCAGAGAGACAACCCCAATGAGACAAGGAGATAACGTCCAGTGAAGGCAAGGGGATAACGTCCAGTGATGTGGTTACTTAAAAACACCACCTTTCTGCCAGCCTGGTTGGGCCCTGGTGGTCACCCCTGCCCACTGGCATCTCCTGGTAGTCACTGCCTGTGGCTGTTGGCTGGAGAAAAGACCACATTTGGCGGTCTTGCCAAGTTGTGGGTGACAGGCAGGCTGGTGCTTTGCCCAGTCCCAGGACACAGAAGCCTGTTGCCCCAACTGAGATAATTTTCTTGTCACTGGACCTGAAATCCTCACTCGAAGTCATCTTCAAACTGGTGTTCTGAATCAGGGCCAAGTCCCCGAGCCCGAGTTTGCAGGTTGGAGAGTTGGTGTTCCCTAAAATGCACCTTTCTAAGAAAAGGAAAAAACTTAATACAGCTTGCCAGGGGGAATTGAGTGTCAGTGTCTTAAAAAAACATTTTTTTATTTTTGAATGGCTATTTGGATATAGACAGGAAGCTTCAGAGTCTTTTGCAAAAACAGAGGGGGGTGGGGAATGAAAAAAGAAAGCCCTCACCTCCCCGGGGACACATTTGAGGAATAGTCAAGCCTGAGGGAAGTTCGGATGCCAAGAAAGCCGTGTTCTGAGCTAGTCAGAATGTGGACACGGTGGGCGAGATTTGGGCAGCTGCACAGCTTCTGAGCTGCTTTCTATTCAAACCCACTCTGGCAGAGGGGAAATGTTCTTTCTTTCATTACTTCTTTTATTTTTAAAGGAAAATAGCCCCCAAATTACAAAAGAGTCAGAGACACACTGATGTCACCGAGAGGGGGAGACCCAGGTCATCGTCAAAAGTTGGTTTCAGGGAGCCCCCCTCCACCCCACAAAAAAGCTTAGCTCTTAAAGGCCAGCCTAGACAATGGATCAGATGCCAAACCATGTGAAGTGCCCAGAGGCAACTCCAAAACACCCGGCCCACCAGTGGGTGGAGGCTGCCAAGGAGCCAGATGCTGTGGCTTTAAAAATATCTTCCGCTGCTTGGCATCTGCAGTTGCAGGCTGCCGTCTCCAAGAAGGAGCGGGTGAGGGCCGGGACAGCTGGGCAGGCGGCCTCAACCGGCGTATATGTAACGAGAGCGCCTCTAAACACGGGGCTGCCCGTTTGGCCTTGTTAAATCACCCCCAGCATATGGTGCGAGACATCTGCCCAGGATCTGGACCTCACAGCCTGGAAGACAAGGGCTCAGCACAAGCGTTCTGAGGCCTGAGAGGCTGGAGGCAGCTGGGAAGGCACTGGGAAGCCAGGGCCAAGGGCCTCCTTTGACAGAGGAGACTGGATTCCGAGAAAGACGGGGCTGGTTCAAGTTCATGAGACAGCGTGCTGTTAGCAGGACAAGGGAGAATTCATTGAGTTTCTCTGAGCCTCTGCTTACTTATCTGTGAAATGGGGTAACGTATCTGCCTTCTGCACTCGATGTGAAGGTCAGATAAAATAATTCCAGTGACTGTCCCTTGCTCAATGCGTTTTGAGCTGAGTTATACAAGTCAAAAGCAGCCGTTGACATGTTACATTTCTGAGAGGCTTTGGAAGAGATCTAGTACTTTCCCAAATCTTTCTCTACCTGCCTAGTGCTGGGTGGAATTCACCTACACAGGAACTGTGCTGCTTTTGACTGGTATTAAAAGGCAGCCTCCCTTCCAACGGTCAGACTTTGAACTGTGAAGAGTTTGCCCTCGAGGCAGGTTTTTGAAGCATAATAGGGAGTCCTAAAAAAACAAAGGCAGACTAGGAGGGGAGCCAACATCTTCTTTGGAAAACAGTTCTTTGCCTCTCAGAGCCGCTTCACTTCTCTCTACCTCAAATCTCAGCTCCAAATAGAAAAACTGTGGTTTTATTTCTTGCGTCTTCTTTTTCTTCTTTTTTTGGCTTCCAGATAATATTTCACTGGATTATCTTTGTGCTTCCACCCTCGCATTTGAAAAGGCCACGAGTGAGTAAACTTTTTAGTAGGGCAATGAGCCAGCCTAAAAGGGTAGTGAGAAACATAACCCCAAAGTATTACCGAAGGAGGGACTCATACAGATATCCTTGTGGACACTGGGTCTGCATGCCTGAACTAGGGGGCGGCGCACTACTTCCCCCCCTTTGCAAATGGGTAGTTCATAACTATCTCTGTGACATATCCTTGAAAGTATCCAGCATCTTTCTCAGATCAAATCTGAAGACTTTCCATTACAGTGCCATGACTACCCTTTCTTCACGACAGTGAATATTTGTGACTGGGTTTCCAGCTTTCATTTTCCCCTGCCTCCAATCCCAACAGCCTCTAATTGCCTTTGAAATCCTCAGTGGTTCCAGAGTCTTCTCTAGGTATGGAACACGTACTGGGTTAATTTCAGGCAGTGTCTTCTGTCCTCTGGCCACGGTTTCGGTTTAAGAACAAAAATAATAAAGTATAAATTACTAAATAATTTATACAATTAAGGAAAGTGAGTCTAATTTAAAGCAAAATATTAGATAACTAATTTAACCAGAAGGGAAGTGGGGAAATATACTCCCACAGAGGTCATAACGAATCCATGTAAGAACTACACAGATTCAGACAGAGTGACTTTCAGGTTTTTTGCGGAGAATGCTGAGAAGTCTTTCTTGTTAGATATGAGTGGAGAAGTAATTTGGGAGAGTCCTGCCTTAGAATTCCAAGGAAGGCAGAATGGAGAAATTGGGTGACTGTGAGTTGCTAGATCAAGCCATGACTGAAGGCCATGCTATATTTGAACTTTTCAGTGATAAGCGTCAAGACAGTCTTTTATATTTTGAGCCTGGTTGTGTCACGTTTTCCATATTAAGAAGCTAAAAATATCCAGATACGCTCATGGAAGCCCTAAGAAGTTGTACTTGTAGTCATTTAGCCTTGGTTTCTCTTTAGATTGCCAATGAAGACTTAGAGTCTTTTTTGGTTTGCCACGAATATACATGACAAAACCATAAGGGCTTGGAGCTAAGAATGCTGATGATGCTCTTGCAGCATGAACAAGAAGGAACTCCCAAGACTGGAAAAGAGGGTAAAGTAGAGGTGAAGAATGCCTTTTTGGGCCTCTAATTCCCCACTTAGATGGACAAGTGGGTTGTACTTAATTAGTTATTTAATGTTTTGCTTTAAATGAACTCACTTTTCTTAATTTTATAAATTATTTATTGCCAAATAAAATGCATATCATGATAGCAAATGGAAAACCAATATTGAATACAAATTTAAATAAATACATCATTATTAACATACACATGTTGGCGTACCACCTTAAAATCACCTTGTGTATGATCCACTGGGAAAGGGCTCCTCAGTGATTTTCAATCTGTGTTTTTATGGAACCGAATATTTTGTTGGCAGTATTAGATGCAAATTCCATTTTGTATCTTTTTTTTTTCTTTTGAGTTGGAGTCTCACTCTGTCACCCAGGCTAGAGTGCAGTGGCACGCTCACGGCCACCCCAGGGTCGACTTGCTAGGCTCAAGTGATCCTTCCACCTCAGCCTTCCAAGTAGCCAGAACTACAGGCACACGCCACCACGCCAGGCTAATTTATTTATTTATTTATTGTAGAGACGAGGTCTTGTCAGGTTCCCGGACTGTTCTTGAACCTGTGGCTCAGGCAATCCACTCGCCTCAGCCTCCCAAAGGGCTGGGATGATAGGCTGAGCCACCTTGTGTCATATTTTAACTACAGTCGTGCGATGCTTGACGGCAGGGAGATGCTCTGAAAAATATGTCCTTGGGGGACTTCGTTGTTGCATGAGCATCACAGAGTGTACTTACACAAGCTTAGGTGGTGTAGTCTACTATATACCTGGGATATATGGTCTAGCTTATTGCTCCTAGGCTACAAGCCTGCACAGCATGTTACTGTCCTGAATACTGTAGGCCACTGTAACACAGTGTTAAGTATCTGTGTATCTAAACATAGACAAGGTATAGTCAAAACACGGTATTATAGTATTATGGGACCACTGTAGTGTATGTGGTTTGTCATTGACCAAAATGTCATTCAGGGGCATGTGACCATATATCGAAAATTGAAATAGAAATCTATGTTTAATGTTAGTGTAAGTTTGGGGTTCCTTATGTCTGATTTTCATATTTATGTCAAATAATATATGATGTATACACCTCTATATGTGTGTTTATATTATTTGTATTGGAGGCCACTAACATAATTATTTGAGCTGCTAAGTCACTATTTTCTTATGAGCTCAGAAGAAGACATCGATAATCTCTGTGGATATATTTTATTTTAAAGATAATTTTCATCAAATTTTTAATTCAGAAAAAGACAAGCCACAAATGGCCAATAATCCCACTGCCCAGAGAATCCCTTTGATGTTAAAAAAAGTAACATCTACGTTTATGTTCTTGTCAATACGCCATTGATGAGGAAGATTATAGCTCTGCAGTGGTCTTTCTGGAATTCAGACTTTTAACCTGTAATTGCACGAGTGAGTTACAAGTACTTCAAATAAATGCCAGGCAAATATCTCATTGGTTGCTTTGGTCAGTCCTTTTGTTAAGCTTTAACAATCTAATTCAGTTACCTGTGAATACATGCTATACTGAATCTTATGTTGTAGTCAAATTCAGTGTTAGTGTGAGTTTTGGGTTCCTCGTGTCTGATTCTCATATATATACCAAAGTACACAGAGAACCATCCTAAGTTTGTTAGTGGCTCAGCTTTGAAACAGAAGTGTCTCACTATCCTGCCTTCAAGCTTCTGGTCCAGATCAAATGAAGAGTATCTTGAGATTGTGAGTCAAGCTGTTAACAAAAAACAAGCAAACAAGAAGCCCGCAGATGTTACCACTTTCACCACTTATCAGTGTAATCAGAATTTTCGTGAGGCCAGGCATTCAAATAAAAAAACTGAAATAGGAACAACACTGAGGCTGGTATATTTGCAAAGATCACCCATAACTCCAATATCAAAGGTTGGGGTTAATCAGCATAAACTCACTGCTCTTTATCATTGAACTTGAAGAAGTAAATATTATCAATTTGAAATTGTATTATTGTAATCTTATTAATAAAATCGCAACACATACACATTCTTCCCACAACATCTGAAAGCCAGTGGACCACGTGATTTTTTAAGGCATTCTTTCAGCTCTAAAATTAAAGTTCTTTTTGTCCCCTTGGGCTGACTCAACTTCAAAGTTGTGGTTGTGAGAAATAATAGGAAAATGACAGGTAACATTTGTACAGGGCTTTACCGATTCACAAAGTGCTTTTGCTTGAAGGGAGAGTATGAGTTTCAATCCTTAACTCCAACCTTAAATTTTCTGCATTGCTTTTTCTCAGTGCCCTAGGCAACGTTGAGCACTACATTGTCTAGACCCTGGGGCTCTTGCTTTATAATTTTGTAACTGCCCTACCACACCATTTTAGAATTTCTTCTAGACTCCTCAAAGAAACAGATCACTTCTTGCTCATCTTTGTATTGTCAGTGCCTCGTCTAGTACAGAGTATTTACTTACTATGTGTTTGATGCTTAAACGTATGAATAGCTTCTTGGGCGCAAACAGGAAAACTGAGCACAAGTGATTGTTTTGTTGATTTTTTTTCATCAGCTCTGCACATGTCTTCCTCATCAGGAATGTTTATTAAGTAACAGCCTATGTTGTCCTCATCAAGGAATATTTAAAAGCAACAAATTTGCGCATACAATTTGGCAAGGTACCACTGTCTCTGACATTCCTTCTCTCCTCTCAGTCCTGACACTATCCAAGTTCATGTCCTCATTAACTTTTCTTGGGTCTGTTGTGAGAGTCTTGAACTCTTATCAGCACACACCTGACCCAATCCTACCTATGAGCCTCTGTTCATATGTTTCTCTCCACCTGGAATGCCTTTCCTCATTATTTCTGCACATACATTATCACCTGTACTTCACGTCCTTCCTGGAGAGACTTCTTCCGACCCAGTTCAGAAACACCACCTCCTGAAACTCTTGAATACAGCATACCACTTCTCTACTGTGTTTCACGGCTACGTGTACACAGGCTTTCTGTACTTTTCTAGACGGAGTTCTTGAGAGAAGAATTTGTGCTCAGTCACTTTTGTGTCTATCAGAGCCTTCAAAGCATCTAAGTAGGTGCTGAAAAAGTGTTTGATGGATGAATACATTTTATGGCTCGTTCTGTCACTGCCTGAAACAACGTATAAGCTAGTCACTGTCAGAATTGGAATAGAATCCTAGAATCCTGAATCGAGTTCACCCCTCAGACTAAAACAACACAAGGAAATGATTCCCGCTTTTCATTGGTTGGCACATATGGCCAGCTGTGTATTCCCATGACTGCCTCCAACACCCTAGCTTTTCTTTTTATCGTTACGGAGTCTGATACATGGCAAAGGTTGAGCCAAGGGTTGCTATTATTACAATTGTGCTTATTATTGTCACCAAACAATGCAGTAGACAAATCTTATAAAAACTGAAAATTAACAGGCTTGGGGAATAGAGGAAGAAAGTTAAAGCTATTTTGTAGCTGATGTGCCAGTCTCTCCCAATGGAGAACTCCCTGAAGGTGGGTTCAGTGTCTTATTCATCTCTGCATCTTTAGCACTGAACTTGGTACAGAAAGGGATGTTTTAGAAGTTTTTCTGATGTAAACATATGCATTTGTCGGTCATGATATAACAATAACCTTTGTATACTGAGTGTTCTCTAGGTGACTGGCAGTGTCCTAGATCCTTTACAAACTGTGTCACGTGGACCACACGACACTCCTGTTAAAAATGAGCCATGCTCCCATTTTGTGGCAGGCTGGGCCACAACAAAAAGGAGGTAGAGCCACGACTAAAAGGAAGGTCTACTGGAGTCTAAAGTTTGTGCTACTGTGTCCACTGCGATATTGCCCCGCAATGCTAGAAGGTTCATGCCACATTCCAGGCCCTGAACTAAGGTGGGGAGGGGACAGAGGTGATGGCAAGACAGAGAAGAAAGCAGTGGTCTGTTGACTTTGGTGACTGGGTTCCTTGGAGATGGAAATTAAGGTGGAGGGTAGGAAGAGGAACACTCTGATCACAAAGAGAATTCATGAGAGAGGCAAGCCAGATTGCCCGGTTTCTAGAGCAATGCACTTCCCACCACCCCAGGCCCACGGCGGCTTCACTCGTAGGTTTCCTAACAGGCCATGACCACAGTTGGCACTGGCCAACTACAAGGCAGGCCTGAGCTGTAACAGCAGTGCTAATGGGAACTTGGCCCTGCCCCAAGTGGGTATGGAAAGCGGCTGTTGGCTCTTGTAAAAATCCCTAGTCCAGGCCACTTTTCCACAAAGAGAAATTCACCATCCCAAAGAAACGCCATCGCCTGTTCCTGATGCCAAACTCGAGGAAAATCAAGTCGTGAGACTCTCTCTCATTTGCCTGGGTGAAATGACAGATAGCAAAAGAGCTTTCAGTTTCCTCTACCCCAAAAAAGTCTGCCAGAGATATAAATATTTAAAAACAGGAGCTAGACTGAGAGGGTTAGCTTTCACTGTGTCTTCTTTGGCAAGCTTTTGATCCACCCACCAGATATCATTTTATTCTGTGTAATGGAATGGCAGTTCTGGGTCATACATCCCAACTTCTGACACACTGAGCAGAAAAAAAATGACTGTGACCCTTGTAAACTATTTTTGTAGTTTGAAACTGATACAGACCCAGGTTGTGAATGCCAGATTGAGCACAGCTACGAGAGGTTTAAGTGTTGTCTTTTTTTTTTCCTGCTGTTTCCTTATTTTTATCTCCTGCTAAGAAGTCCTCTTTCTGATTTCTGTCCAGTAAGATAACTCCTTTTCCTTCTTCCATATAATTTTTTTTTAACGGCTCTCATCTCAAATTGGTTATGTAAAATACAAGTCCGTAAAAGTGTACAGTCTGCATTTCTTTGTTTCTCTCACATGGCAGTCCCCAAAATTGTAGCTAGAGAAGACAATTCAAAGTTATTAATTCTCTTTCTCATAGAGAGAAGTGGGTGCAGACCTCCATGAAATTAAATAGGTTTGAATCGTCACAGACGACCTTCACAACCCAGGCCTTCATAATTTTAGGTGGATTAGAGGAAACTAATGAGGATTTTGAAACAGGCTTTGGACTAAAACTCTCATCATGCAAATCCACAGAAACCCCCATAACTTTAAAGCACAATTAACCCGATCCTCAGTCCACACCCTCCTATGTCTGACCCATGTTATTTCCTCTTATTCTACTTTCTTCACAAAACAACACAGCAGCAGATATTTTTTTCTATTTTTCACTAGATTCAGCTGTCATTTTTCTCTTTTTCTTTTTGTTCTAAATTGCTCTGTCCTCAGAGTCCTTTATAATTTGGTTTAGGACTCAGAAGAGTTAACAGGCAAAGGCGGGGGGAGAACCCACTTGTTTTAAGCCTGGAGCCTGTCACCTTTTCTTGGCAATTACACTGCTAATGGCTGGGTCCCAAGCAAAGTGGCAAAGAATATCTCTTCTCACGTTCCCAACTCACAGTGCATTCCCAAATACCAGATGGTGTTTTTGGAATCCATTTCACTATGTTTGATATGACAATACTTTTGTATAATGTTAAATTATATATAACTATTGCAAATAGCTGAGATCAGAACAACCAAGAAGCGGAAAATTAGACACAAGAAGGAAAGATAGAAACTAAAGACTGTGGACTTTCACCTGCCCCCATTGTGCCCTGTTTCCCTTGGATTTCCTTTTAATCTGAAGAGGATTGGCAGGAGGGGTTAGGGTTGGGAGCGGTGGCGGGGAGGGTAGTGTGAAGAAGCATGGGGGGATGGGGAGGAGCGAAAAGGAGTGTGACTGTGTTGTTGCAATGAAATTACATCAAATTGGGATCCTCTCCCTGCTAGAGTTTGGTACATATCATGAAAAACTTGCCAGACATTTCGAGAGCAGCGTCATCTCATTTCAGTGGCCAAAAGCCTCAAAATAAGCCAAGGAAGACTGATAAAGCCTCACAACGCACCCTTTTTGGAAGCGGTGTGTGTTTTTATTCTTTGTTGAGGGACAAGCCAATGAATTACCAGACCTGAAAACCTCAGTCACTGCCTTAGGAACCATTAGAGGGGCAGGGACAGAGAAAACAAATACCGACTCAAAACAGTACAAAAGAATTCAACAGAGGCGTTCCTTGTTTGAGGGCACATGGATATATTGATTTGATTTCTAAGACAGTGGATGGACCTGGACACTTGCAATAAAAATATCTCAAAGAAATCCACCCTTGAAAAATGCAAGTCATACCAATAAAGCCGTATTTCTACCCCAGATGGCCAAATGGGGCAAACACATCACTTTAATTTTAATTTTCTGGCTATTTGACAATAGGCAACCTCTGGTCCTCTTTCCCCAACCTTCAAACAGGCCTTATCTCCACATTGCAGGACTTATTGATTTCAGCCCAGAGCGAATGCATTACAGCCAAGTGATAAATTGCTTAAAATTATTCTTAAATGAAAATGCTGGAAAAACGCAGCTTTTTGAATGGAGGGTGGGCAGGACCATTTCCAAACTGCATATATCAGAGATTCTTTCAGTCGATGGATTTCTTCTTCATCAGACACATTGCCAACCACCTTCAGAGCCGATCGTCAGAACCAAGGGCTTACCCTCTTCATGCCACTCGGGTTTTGCGTGGCAGAGGAGGGTTTTTTTTTTCTTCTTTCTCCCCGTCACCGTCACCAGTCCTTGCTCCATGCTACCCCTTCCCTCAACAACTGTCCCCTCCTCCTTCTCCTTCTCCTCCCAGCATGTAGCCAAACCATCCTCCCCGGAAAGCTTCTACGGCTCCAGTGACTACTACATAATTAACAATAACTTGTAGTAATGCAATTTAAGAGTCCTTTTAATGGGCAGCGATGGTAGAATGTATAGCCCATCTTTCTTTGTCATCTGAGAAAAGCGGCCCCATGCAGAGCTGCTGGTTGCTGAGTGACGCTTTGTTGTCTGCACCAGACACAGTACCAGCTGCACTGGCAGGTAGCCGAAGTGCAAGGAGATAGCTGCCAAACTATGCTATACAAAGGGAGCCGTGCCAGAGGGAAAGGGACCTTTGCGTGTGATGACCTTTGACCCCCAAGCCAGCATGGATCCCATATTCATCCCTTCCAGACAATTGCATCTTTCATTCCACCACAAACTATGATTAGAAAGGGACCGTTTGTGATCGGGGTTGGCTAGCTTCTAAGTTCCCACCAACGGAGCCGCTGCATTTTTCTTCTGTTTTTAACAGTGACAATATTATCCTTAATCGGGTGCGAGAAGAGATAAGCAATTAAACAAGGGAAAATTATAAAAGCAAAACAGTAATCCAGCCAATGGAGTGGAGCAGGGATTCGGGGAAAGTGAAAAGGGCTTGGATAATGACCATATGGCATTTAAAAAGTCAAACGGAAATTGAACTCTCACCTGCTCATGGGGAAGCTTCCCAAAAGGAGACCAACAGAACCGTGCACTTTGAAGGAAATCGCTAACTTTTTCAATACTGCTATATAATACTTCTTTCATTACATCAGCAAAGCTTTTGTTTGGGCAACTTAGATTAATGAGAAACTAACAGCTTGTATCTGAATATGTTCTGGCAAGTTCACTTTTGTTCTTCTTTGAAAAACATCAGCGATCTTTGGAAAACGGCTTTTATTTTGTGTTTTAAAGCCATTCTACGTCAGGACCTGTGAAAAGAAGCCTGAAGCTCAAGTAAGGACCACCTCAAAGTTGCAGCCGCCTTTTTGAACCTAACTCTTCACCATCTCGTCTAGTGGGCACAGAAATCGGGTGTCAGCAGTGCATACCTACCACAGCTGCATACCGAAGTGCACCCAGGAAACAGTCCCACAGCAGCCCGATATAGCAAGCCAAAGTTACAAGTTCTACATCTTTCCAGAAAATAAAAAAAGTCTGTGGTGCATGTGAGTGTACACTCTGAGAGCTTTTCCAGCGGCAGAAGTGTTTCTGGAACAGTCCTTCTTTGATCTGCCTCCCTATCAAAGGCACCATTCCTTTGAGGCAGGGGAAAAAAGTGATACCTGCAGGCCAGCCTGGAGGAGCCGCACCTGAGTTCAGGCTCCCATGTGAAGCCGTCTGTTCTTTATTTTCACTCTGTATGAAGCTAATGGAATTTGCAGTTGATTAACCTCAAATCTGGAGGAGTGATCCAGTCTGGGATTGCAGCTGGCAGGACTAAGGCTACTTGTACTTCTTAACTGAGTCAGACAGCAACAAGTGTTCTTCCCCAAAAGTAGAAGCCCAGAGAAATGGGTATGAGACAAAGGATCCCATGGGTCCAAGGACAGCTGGCAGGCATGGAGGCAGATTGTGTCCAGCTTCTGTGCTGCAAAAATACAATGGTGGTGTCTGGATGACAGACACATTCAACCAGGAAGTGGAGATCTTCTTTAAAAAAAAAAATTCCCAATACATAGAGGCTCTGCTCTGTGGAGGGGCAGCAGTGTGGTGGTTAAAGCATGGATGCTGGCTTTGAATCCTGATTCCCCGACCTATTGCTGTGTGACTTTAAGCGTGTTACTGAACTTCTCTGAGCTGCTCTCTCCTCATCTGTCAGCTGGGAATAATCACAGTAATCAAGGAATTGTAATGAGAGCTAAATGAGTTAATATTGGTAAAAAGCTCAAGAACAGTGCCTAGCAGAAGCTTATATGTACTTCCTTAAAAACACATGGATTTATTTTTGGGGGAACATGTGCAGATATGTACATAGAAGTCATCACTCTTACTCATATAGCATTAAGAGAAATTAAGGTGTTTCTTCATCTACTAGTAAAAGACACCAATCGTACATGTGTCCTAATATTCTGTTCGGGTAAAAAAATTACAAAACTAACTCTCCTTTGAAAGGCAGTTGAACAAGCAAGTAAAAGACATAGGCTTGTTCCTTATTGTTCTGCAATAAAGGTTGCTGGAGAATTTTCTGAGAGGAAGCTTCCACATATGGTATATTTACTGCATGAAATGTGGCAGTTGGATTCCTGTGTTTTTTTTTTTTAAATTGTCATATAAACAAATAATTCCAAACATATTTCTTCTTCGTGGATTTGTTTCTATTTTGCAAATTGTTTCAGGCATCAATAAACAGGATCACACAAATGTGCACACAACTGCAAAACTCATTTAGTTTAGCAAGTGCTTCTCACATATTCATTTACTCAACAATGCTACTTTCAAGTCATGTCAACATTACTCCATTCCTGCCTCATGACTAATACAGTGTTACTTAAACCCATTTCACATCTTACATCCAAGGAATACCACCAACCTTTCTGGTTGGTACCACCTGGTTTCCAATTAAAATCAAATTGAGAAAGAGGCCTTCTGCAGAAGTGTGGATTCTTCCATAGCACACTTATGGGGCTGGCGTCCTCGGCAAGGGTTTAAAATATAAGACCACTAATGTGAAAGCTCATTATAGGAAAAAAGCAAAAAGTGAAAAGCACATTAGACCAATTAAGAGGCTGTGAGTGAGAGGCATATGGGTATCCAAGAGTGTGATGCTTTCATTGTCCGTCCTTTCTCTCAAGGAGAGTGAAAATAATTTTCGCTTGGAACACAATGCTCTGCCAATTTTAAATACTCAAAACTGGACCCATGATATCCACGCATGATAGAAAAGAAAGAAAAACAAACAGAAGCCCCTCACCCAGAGCACAATGATAAGAGAAGCCACTATTTTGTATGTCAAGTCAGAGATTTCTAAATGCACAACCACTCTAATCACGGAAAAAAGAGAAACAATACCCGTTATTCACTCAATTTTCTTGAGCTAAAAAAAGGCGAATGATAACAACATATGCTCTAAATGTGACCCATGCAGTTTAGCTTAAAGGCAAAATAAGATAAAAGTCAGCATTGCACACAGAGTTTAAACAGAAACATACGTATCTATACACTTTCTTTCCCTCTCCATATGTTACCCTGTGGTGGGAATTATAATACTGTGCATCACACCTTTCACTCAAGGATCTCAAGCCCCTCTCAGAAACGAACACAAACCAGTACACCAGCCCTGGGAAGCAGGTGGTGAGTATTATTATTACCATTTTACAAATGGAGGCGCTCAGTGTTCCCGACTTCTAGCTGATTGAACTCCAGGCGCCGTTACTCTTTATTTGGGGGAGGAGGGACTGTTCTTTCTCTCTTTTTAATTTCAGTGACAACACAAGTGAATTGGAGCCCTGAAAGGTGGCCTTATTCAATGACAGCATTGTAAAAGGATTTGCTTGTCTTCCGTTTACTCTCCTTCACCCTTGAAACTGCCAAATATAACTGTTGACTTTAAGAATAATGATCTCAAACTTTCTTCTATGTATCTCTTTTGGATGACACTTGGAACACTAACAAATGAAAGTCACAATGCAGGAAAGTGAGTTTCTGAGTTGGATGTTTTTATTACCAAGAGTAAAACTTGGGCAGCTTAGCACTGAAACTGACAAGTCGCACCCTCCGTGATGCAAACCCCCGTGCTTGTGGTTGGAGAAGTTGTCTTGGACAGTTTTCCAAAGCAGTCCCCCCAACTCTAAATCCAACAAAGGTGGGTGTGTTTCACAGCAGCGTCACGCAGGATCAAGTTTCAGTTGTGGTCTCACCTGCTAAATTTTCACCCACGCTTAGAAACTTGAGGGTCAAGTGGGCATGCACAGAACGGCCCAGAGAATCGGCTTCCCAGGGAAGACAGAACTCTAACTCAGTCAGCTCATCCCCCCTTGGGGTTTCCTTAAGAGTCATTAACTTCCTATCAGTTACGTGTCCTCTGAAGTTAGGCTTCATTTTGCTCTAACTGGTCTTGAGTAGGTGACACCTTTTTTTAGTTTGACACAATGGATTCTTGGGAAGAAAAGTTTTTAGAAATATAAGAATCACTTTGCTTTTCAGGTCCATATATCCAATTGAGAAGTGCTCATTCTGCTGATAGCATATTTATTAAAAAATCCTGTGTATGGGACAGATTATTCATATATTCCCAATGAGATGCAGCATGGCGTGAAATACATAGAGAGACACCATGGGGGCTCAGGAGTCCTTGGCTTTTTTTTCTTAGAAGGATCACATACAGCCATAGGAGGAAATAAACATGAATCAGAGCTTCCTCCTTCTTTCCCCTGCTGAAAACAAAAAACCCCAAACCAATAAAGGAACATATATGAGTGTTTATTAGGCATCAGGCATTGTCCTAGAAACTTTGTAAGCTCACACGTTAAAGATTATAAGAAAACTGAGACTAAGAGAGATTAAGGAAATGGTCACACAGGAAATGTCTTTGGACAGTAGGTCTGTTTGTCTTCAGAGCTCATACTCTTAATCACTGCTTATATTGCCCAAGGATAATACATTATTTATGTGGGTTCCTACGGCCTAATTCAAATAGGAAAGAGTAAGGTAGCAAATAAAAGAGTTACATGTAAAATAACTTCTTTCTGAAGACCTGCCTTTGCTCCTCTGGGTTGAACTCATCTGACTTAACTTTTACAAGCCCTCCAAAATGCTAATGAACTATATCCTAATTGCCTTGGCTTTCTCAGTAACTAGGCTCATGCTGGTCATAGTACATGCTCAATAAATTCCCGTTTAATGAATGAACTAATGGATGAAAGCAAAAGCTCTGGGTTATCTAAAAGCACATTGACCTGTCAGTGGATTTTTAGTAACAATTTTAAAAACTGTGGCTAGTTTTCCCAGGTGTGAGCCCTCCTCCTCTTTCCTCTACTCTGTGTGCTCATGGCATGCAAACACATTAATAGCAGGCTGAGTAAACCATGATTAGGCTCGAGATAGCGGGGCACAGTGAGAGGTGACACTGGGAAGAGCGTGCTATCAGCAGCTAAAGGAGAAATTCTTAGAAGAAATGGCTGTGAATGATGGAAATTCTGGAGGAGAGACAAAGCCCTGATTCAAAACCTATCTTCAATAAACACATGAAAAGATGCTCAACATGACTAACCCTTATGGAAATACAAATCAAAGTCACAATCACAATGAGATCCCACGTCACATCCATGAAAATGGCTATTATCTGCCCCTGCCTCTCCAAAAAAACCCCTAGAAAATAGAAAGCGTTGGTGAGGACGTGGAGAAAATGTTAATTCTTGTGCATTGCTGGTGGGAATGTAAAATGGTATAGCTACTGTGGAAGATGGTCAAGTGGTTCCTCAAAAAACTTAACACAGAATTATCATACAACCCAGCAATTCTACTTGTGGTTACATACCCAAAAGAATTGAAAACAAGGACATTAAGAGATTATTGCATGCTCACATTCATGCATCATTATCCATGGAAGCCAACAGGTGCAAACAACCCGAAGGTCCATCAATGGATGAGTGGATTAATAAAATGTAGTAATACATACAAGGGAATATTATTCATCTTTAATAAGAAAGGAAATTTTCACATATGCTACAGCATGGATGAATCTTAACAACATTACGCTAAGTGAAATAAACAAGATACAGGAGAACAGATACTGTATGATTCCACTTGTATGAGGTTCCTAGAGTAGTCAGATTCATACAGATCGAAAATAAAATGGCAGTTGCCAGGGTCTGGGGAGAGGGGAAAATGGGGAGTTACTGTTTAATGGGTACAGAGTTGTAGATTAAAAAAAAAGTTTTGGAAATTAATAGTGGTGATGGTTGCACAACAATGTGAATGCATTTAATGACACTATATTGTACACTGGGAAAAGGCTAAAATGGTAAATTTCATGTAATAGTTATCTTGACACAATGAGAACAGAAAGCTGTTATCAGTCAGTGGGCAGTTGGTTGGATACATGAAATTGAGGGTAAGCTCGGAACCGGCCTGATATCTCGCGATACTTTCATGAGTCCCTTCGCCCACCATCGTAGTGAGAGTGTTTGGTGAGGGTGCTGCTGGCCCCTTGGCAGGCTCTCAGAGATAGGAAAGCGATGGCAGCTGCACAGCCCCAAGGGCATGGTGTTTCCTGAGCTCGTTGGTAGGGCCCACCATCTGGCACACAGGGCCGAGAGTTCCCAGTCTCTGCTTTTGAACACCTTTTGAATTTGACTGGGTCTGTGGATGCTGAGCATAAAATATCTGGGCTAAGGAGCTGGCTCCCTTTTATCCCTGCCTTTGGCTTTTAAAACAAATTTATTTTTATTTAATTTTAAAAAATTTTATGACAGAGGACGGGCTGCCCCCCATGCAGAACAGCCTGGGCTGGTCTATAGGGAGAGCAGCCTGCCTTTGGCTTTTAACATGATTTCTGTGCCAGACAAAGCAATACCTTTTGTCCCAGGTTGACTTAGAGGACATCCCCTTTAGGCAAGTCTTCCTAGTTACAATGAGGGCATTAATAAGGCCAACCGAATCAGATGCCTAACGGTTTTTTGAAGATGTTGACTAGCTCCTTTCATGGTAAGTGATATGATTGTTTAGGAATCTAGAAAACTTTGTCAAGATCAAGAGCAAGAGCGCAGAGCTGAATTTTGGTTACTTCAGAGCTAAAGTGTTAGTACTCAAAATGATATGGAAAAAGGTATTCATCTCTTCCTGTTTGTACTGTTTTCAATATTTTACAGCTTTGCTTTCACATCCACTGTTGTCACTAAGGTCCTCACAAGAAACCCCGTGAAGGGGGCAAGGCAGAAATTTTGTCTAATGTACACATGAGGAAATTGCTAAAAGTTCCTTGAGACCAGCGCCTGTGTCTTGTTCCCCATTGTATCTTCAATACCTGGCCTTTCCACCTGAGCTTGGAACATAATAGACTTTTCCATAATTTTTTTTGAATGACTCAATGACTATATAGAAAACTTGCAGTTAATTGCTTATAGCCATATAGCAGTGAGATCAGGGGTTGGAATTTCTCTGCTTATTTTTTTTTAATTTTAAAGATATGGGGTACAATTCAAGATTATGTATTCAAGTGCTCATCATACAGGTAAAGTTTGGGCCTCCTTTTGGTCCCCACTTTGCCTGGTTTGAGGTTGCTTTCTTTTTCTATAACAACACCTCGACATAAACAGCAATTTTTCCTGCCTATTTCCTTCTGGAGAAACTGCCCACCTGTAAGGTTAAATACATCTTATCCAATCAGTAATTAGTGTGGTGGGCTGGATGCCCCCATGGTTCCCCATAAGTAAAAGATGCACATCTCGATCAGAAGCTGGCACGTTCACATCACTCCTCTTCAGCTCCTCCATGCCTCCCGGCACCTCAACACCCCTTCTTTCATGCTGAGCTTTCTGGTTGGCCAGCTTCTGTCACCCTTTGCTGCCTGTGTCAAGTGATTCCTGGCTTGCCTTCTAGACTAACTGCTGCTGGCCAGACTTCTTTTATCGCATGGTCTTTCTATCGCGGTCTTATCAGGCAACCCCACTCCTGTTGCATCATTCCAGGCCTTCCTGCCGGGTCCTTGAGGCTTTGGTAGCTGGGCAGCCCTCCTCCCGCCCCGCCCCCATTGCAGGGAGCTGCTTCTCTCATTCCCTTCTCTCTATCGCAGTCTGCTCTGTTTCCTATTAGGGGAGCGTGCATTTTAAATGTCTCAGCAGCGTCTGTCTCCACAGTTCCTCCGCTCCCACCATCCCCCCTCCAGCCCCTTTCCCAAGTCAGACACTAGAGTGGGTAGCATCAGTTTACAGTTTCTGGCCAGATACCAGATGTTCTGGATAGAAGCAAATTGTCATAGAAATGTTTGCAATTTCAGATAAAGATCAATGCTAAAAGTGGTAAGGATAAAAAGGAACAGAAAAGAGTTGCAGTTTTATTGTTGTTATCACAATTAATAATAGTCTCAGGCCGTGCCCCCCCTATCTGGTTGGAAATGATTATGAAGTTTATTTCTAAAGTTTCCCCAGTAGACAGCCTTCAGCCTGTCCTGATGACCATAGTAATATAGCTTGGAAGGGGTTTTTATTAGATAGTGGGGAAAAGTGATTGGTAATATCTCCAGCAGAAACCTTTGTTTCAATTAAAAGTTGTCATAAAGTCTTAGGAATGAAAGATGGAAGGCAACACTAAAACAACCTAGTCTCAATTCTTAATTTTGGAGGTGAGGATACTGAAATCGAGGCTTGTCAAATATAAAGTAACTGACTCAAGGTCACCTTACAAGATTGAGAAGTGTTGCTTATCATAAGATTGTTCTTGGAGAATCACAAAGTATAATAGCATGTTCAAGACACTGAAATCTAGCAGTTAATCAATAGGTTTAACTTCAACTGGTCTAGCATATTCCTAACCTGTTTCACCACAGAAACTTTATTTTCGCCAGGTAATCAGGAATTATTGTTCTTCAGAGTATACTTTTGGGAAACCTGGCTTCATATAACAAAGACCAGCACGATCTCTAGTCACTTTGAAGTTTTTAAATGGTTTAGTTGCACTCAAACAAAGATGCTTCATAAATGACTGAAATTATTCTTTAAATAATTTCAGAGGGCCTATAGGACTACTGTGCCATCATTTTTGTTCTTTGGTGGTGTTTGCCAGAGACCTGAAGCACTCACATTGGGTTGGGGATTTATGTGACTGTTGATTTCATCCCCAAGGGGAGAAAACAACCCTTGTAGTGGCACATCCAGGAAATGCTGTCTTACAAAATTTCAGGGGAAGTCCGGGAGGAAAAATTCAAATGAAGTTTAGGTGAAATAAGAGACACCAGTGTTAGCATGCTCCAGGTTTGAAAAATGTTAGTGGGTTACCTTTGCACATTTACCAGGGACCGAAGGCAAGAACACATATTCTGTCATATTTAAAGTTTTCAGAGGCAAGGTGCTAGAATCCATGGCGGGCCTACAAAAAGAGAAGTGGGTGGTATTTGTCTACAGAGCTGTATGCGTCTGTTTCCAATTGCTCCTTGCCCCTTCTTTCAGTCTTCTCTCTCTTTCTTTTGTGGGTGTGGGGTGGGTGAACCAACCCAAACACTCACTTGTGCTCAGGCTATCTTGGGACTCCACTGGGATCGCAGAAAGAAGTCCAATTATTCAGTAAAAGAATTCACTCCTGATTCACTCATAGAGACATGCTGTGTCCACAGGTGGCGTTTCAGCCGGGTGATAGCTTGTTATAGAAAGAATTTAGAGTCTACACCTTGACCTATAGTATGTAAATAACTATCTACCCAACCTATGTGTGACTACGGAGAAAAATAATCTGAACAAGGTAAATTGGTGGATTCTTTAGTTTTTACCACCATGGACTTTAGAAAAGCAACAGGTTAAATAGAATATTGCCCTCGTTTGCAAAGGGGAATGTTTGGGGCAACTTTTCCTCAGAACCTTGATCCACAGTAGAGGTCTGGTACAGTTCTCAAGTTACTGTTGATGATGGCAAAGGGAAAGAACAGACAGCACAGAAGAAGGGAAGTGGTGTGGCAGAAACCAGATCTGTAGTTCTCACGGATCCCAAAGCACATCACAGGCACTCATACAGGGAGGGAAGAAGGAAGCAAGGGAGGCAGGGAGAAGGAAAGGGTGAGAGGGAGGGAAGAAGGAAGGAAGGAAGGAGGAGAGAAAGGGAGGGAGAAAGGAAAGAAGAAAGGGAGGGAGGGAAGGAGGAAGGAAGGAAGGAAAGGAAGGAAAGGAGAAGGAGGGAAGAAAGGGTGGAAGAGTGGGAGAGAGGGAGGGAGAAAGAAAGGAGTAAATGAAAGATCAGTTAGTCTACCACTGTCCTACAGCACATAAAATATAGCATAGTAGGGTCAGAGAGGAGTTTGATCAACAATTTGAGCAGATGACAGATTATAAATCTTCTAACAAGCTTCTACAGGAATTGTCAGCTTAACTTCATATCTGTGAATCTTATTTCAACTTAGCTCATCATAGACCTCATTTAATTCACGGACTTGTAAAAACAGAATAAACAAAACACCTTATTCTGAACTAAGCTAAGTGGAAATGTGCATATATCTCTTGCTTTCTGATGGTTATAACAGGATAATAGGCAACCATAAGGACAGAAGTTGAAACCAGTGATTCTCAAAAGCGTCCCTTGAGTATCAGCATACCGGCTTGCTATCCTCCCTGCCGTGCCCCATCTTGGATGGCATGTCAGAATCTGGAGGGTATGGGCACGTGTTGAAGGGAATCCCCAACTCCCAGATGTATGGATGATTCTCTGTTTTAGAGCCACTTTCAAGGGATTCGTCTCCAGCTTAGGTTCAAAGAAAGACCATGGGATTTGGGACCATCTTAGAGTAGTTTTGTGCCATGGGAAATTTATTGACTTTTCTACTTTCAGTTTTTTTGTCTGGAAAATTGGGATTACAATACTTACAATAGAAAGGGTATAGATCAATGTGTTTGAAAATGTCAAACAAGTTCCTGACACAGTGTTGTGTTCAACAAATGTGAATTTCCTCCTATTTCCAAATTTAAAGTCATAAACTGATGCTCAGAACAGTGACGCTGAAATCTGTAAATCCTTAGCACTAAGTAAAAATTCAGCATAATGCCTTATTGAAGCAGAGAAGTATGTTATTGTATTGTACAAAGAATCTTAGCCTCCAGAGAGGAAACCAAAACTCTGAATAAACTAGAAAATAAAATCAAGTAGACTAGCTCATCTCCAAAGATACTGATTGGTTGAGATATTCTTGTAGATATTGGCCAGTACCCAGAGCATAAACCCTAAGGCAACAACTGGCTCAGAAGAGGCAAAAGGTCTATAAATAATATTGAAGTTCTCCAGAATTAACTCTTTCCCAGCACAGCGTGTGCCTTTCTTTTTAGAAAAGCCAGCATCTTAAGAGTTGAACTTGGTTGGATATGGTGGTCCAAGCCTGTAATCCCAGCACTTTGGGAGGCCAAGGCGAGAGGATTTCCTGAACCCAGGGGTTTGAGACCAGCCTGGGCAACTTGGTGAGACCTCATCTCTACAATATATCAAAAAATTAGCCGGGCATGGTAGTGTGCACCTGTAGTTCTGGCTACTTGGAAGGCTGAGGTGGAAGGATTGCTTGAGCCCAGCAGGTCGGTGCTGAGGTGGCCACGAGCATGCCAATGCACTCTAGCCTGGGCGACAGAGTGAGACTGACTCAAAAAAAAAAAAAAAAAAGAATTGAACTTTATTATCTCTCTCTCTTTTTTATTTTTAGTTTTTTGAGGTGGGATCTTATGTTGCCCAGGCTGGAGTTCAGTGGCTATCCACAGGAGTGATTATAATGCACTACAGCCTTGAATTACTTGGCTCAAGTGATCTTCCTGCCTCAGCCTCCAGAGTAGCTGGGACTACAGGTATGTGCCATGACACCTGGATTAAGAATTAAACTTTCAAAGCAAATACATTTCTGGATAGGAAGGGTAGGAAGGGAAGGATGCTCACTTAAAAAAAAAAAGTTCTGTGAGAACATAGCTAGAAGGCATCATCCATGAATCAAAAAACAGGCTTTCTCCAGACCACCACCTTGATCTTGGACTCCCCAGTCTCTGGAACTATTTCCAGTGGAGCAAAGGTCACCAGAAGTGAATGAATAACTAGGAGGAAGAAAAAGTAGCAAGCCCATGCCCTAAAGGGCTTTGCTCTGAATCACACCATCCTCCTTGAAAAACTGATATGTTCCAGATTTTTAAAAGTAACAATGTGGTACATTTGATGAAATGCTCTTAAAAAAAAAATCAGCCCTTCATTTCTTTTCTCTGCATCCTTTTCAGAGACCTAGTGATTGACTGATTGACTTAAAGACTTTGGGTAGTACAAGTGAATGGCGCAAAGAAGCTTGACATGAAGCTATGTGCTACTAATTAAATACCGACTAAATGTGAAGAATATCCCTTAACATGGTTTATCTTCTGCCTGCCCCATGAACTCATCTCTTGCCAGCTTCTGGAACTCTGGCTGTTATTACCCCGGATGGATCCCATTGGATGCTCTTTCATCTCGATGTTTCTACAGGTTCTGTTTACTTCTCTGTGATGACCCCACTTCTTCTTGGTGACTTTCTATTTGTTCTTCAATATTCAGCTCAGACTCTGCCTTTCTTAAAGTATTCTCTGATAGGCCTTAGACTGGGCTTTTGGTTTCTTTCAAGGATTCTGTGCAAACCTCCATCATACCAGTTACCACATGGCACTGTAATGATCTGTTCCCTTATCTGTATCTCTAATAGAAGGTACCTGGCGTTTCATAGTAATTGAATAAATATTCATAAAATGCATTTATTCCACAAATATTTATTAAGTATACTGTGTGTCATGTATTGTTCTAAGTATAGAAGGTATAACAGCAAGAAAAACTATGTCCCTATCTTCCTGAAGCTTCTATCTTAGTAGAGACAGACACTAAATAAATAATGTAAAATAGAAGGCAGAAAAATAAAATTGGAAGGAGGAAAGGGACAATGTGTGTGTATGTGCAGTGGTTGGGGTGGACAGGGAAAGCACCAGTCAGATGATATTTGAGCAGGGACCTCAAGGAATGAAGGGAACAAACTCTGTGGATAACTGGAGAAAAAAACCATTCCATATAGAAGGAGAAGCAAGTGCCCTGATGGCAGAACAACAGGGAGGTTGCGATGACTGGACAGAGGAGAGGGTGAGAAATATTGTAGTAGGTCATGAGGTCCAAGTGGATGTGGACACGCCCAACTGGTCTCTGTGTCCCTAGGCTCGGTGCCCTCCCACCCATCTTCCTCAGAGCTGCCACAGCCATTGTTTAACATGTGAATCTTCTCATAACATTTTCCTCTTTAAAATTTTAAAAACCGTGCCGCACTGACAGAATACATTCCATGTGCCTGTAGATGCTCTTCCTACAGGCATGTCAGCTCCCTTGCATGCTGCATGCTGGCTACACCCAGTGATGGGCTCTTCCAGTGCACCAAGTTCCTTCACCTGGGATTTGGTGTGTTGTTTTTCCCATGAGTAACGGCCTCTGCCCCCAATGTGAATTTTTATGTAACTGATTAACCTTCAGAATTCAGCACTGATTGTCACCTGCTTCCTGACACTGAACTTTATAACTCTTTCCTCATCCTGACACTTTCCCCTAACCTAAGCCTAAACCCAAGTCCAACCCAGACGTTAGCTGGAACCCCAGTCCTAATCAAATTAAATTCTAACTGCAATGATAACCCTAACTTTAACTTTATCCTAACCCAAACTCTAACCCCACCCCAAACTTTAACCCCAACCCCCAACCTTGACTCTTCATTAGCCAGGCTAGGATACCTTTGTTGTGATACGTGTTGTGGCTCTAAGAAAGGTAATGTGTGAAATCCAAAATTCAACTCACTTCCAATAAGGAAGGGAAACCGCACATATTATGCAATGTTCCTCAGCGTGGATAACCACTGTTAAATGACCAAGCTATGCCGATTCTTCAGTTTGAGAGGAATCCATCTCTCTCTCTTATTTGTTATCAACATACATTGGGGTAAATTACTAAATATCTTTATGTCTCTATAAGTCATCTGTATAATGAAGGAAATTAAATTTTTGTTGCAGGTTTTATTGTACTCAAAGTGCCAAAGAACATAATAGACCTTCGAAAGGTTAACCGAGTCCACCTCCTCAATGAACTCTCTGAGGGCTTGGTCTTTTCTTATACCTCCTAGGAGTCCTTACTTAGTAAGCAGGATATCTGCCATGTTAGAAACCTGTACATTTTATTTGGTGATATTGTTATCCTTGAAAGTTGGTGCAATAATGCTTCATTCTAATGAAGAAGATAGTATGTTTTATCTCATACATTTATATGGAATTTTGACCTTAAAAAGTTCATTCTTTGCTACTTAAATTCCAATAAGCTCCAACAAAACAATAAACAACCCTCATATGTCAGTTGAAGCTGCAAGTTAATTTGAGGGAAAATGGTTATCTTTGCAATATTTAGGATATAGTGTGTTATATTCCCATACTGGAGATATGTTTATTAAAATCTTCTTAGTAATGACTTACAGTTTATTTTCATTTAGGTTGCATAGATCTCTTGTTGATACTACTTCTAGATGTTTTGTAGTTTTGTTTTTCTCTCCTATTGGGAATGGAGTAGTTTTCCCATACATCTTTTGCTACCATTGTTTTATATAATTAGCTGTGACCATCACTGTAGTAATCAATCTTATTAATATCAACAGTTTTTTATTTGGTGCTTTTGGATTTTCTGATAATTTAATCAGGCCATCTGAAAATAGCAATACTTTAATCTTCCTTCAATAATTATACCTTGTATTTCTTTTTCATATCTTTGAAGTTTTTCAGAACTTCCAGGACATTAAATAATAATGAAAATTACGGACATCCTTACGTTGTTACTGATTTTAATGGGAATGATTTTTGTTTTGCCATCAAGTATGATATTGACTATCCTCTGTTATTATTTCCTAGCTTTATTGCATGTGGTTAGACAAGAAAGCCTGTGCATTTTGGAATGTAGTGGGGCGTGTGTGTGTATGCATTTATGTCCAGGTCCACACACTTGTATAACTTAGTAAATTTTTGGTAAAAGTTATAAGAATGTTTCTGAAGATGGCATGTTCTCTGTTTTTATAGGGCAACATTATCTAGTAGTTCCAATATTATTAATTATATTTACTCTAATTCTCCATGGCATTATTTCTTGCCTAATTAAACTATCAAAATTCATCTGTGTTAAAATCACACACACACAGATTGTGATCTTGTCAGTTTCTCCCTGCTTTTCTAATAGCTTTAAATTTATGTCATTTATATTAGGATAGTTACTACATAAGGGATTAATTACCACTGTAACTTCATTATGGCATTCTCTAGTTTATCAACATAAATACCATAAATAATAAATAACCTACATTTCCCAATTTAATTGCTTTTGCTTTGATGCCTACTTTACCAGCAATCAGTATTATATCTTCTAATTTTCATTTCATTCTATTTAATACTCCATTGCTCTTTCTTTTATTTTTAATGTAAACACTTTTGTTTTGGGCGTGTCTTTTAGAGGTGGCAGATATTTGGACTTAATTTTTTACCTCAGTCTGATAACATTTTTTTTCCTAATGAGAAGATTTAAATCACTTGTATTTATTGTTTTACGGATTTTTTTTTTTTTTTTTTTGAGGTGGAGTCTCACTCTTGCTGCCCAGGCTGGAGTGCAGTGACACACTCACAGCCACCCCAGTGTCAACCTGCTGGCCTCTGGCGATCCTTCTGCCTCAGCCTTCCAAGTAGCTGGAACTACAGGTGCGTGCTACCACACACGGCTAATTTTTTGTTTAATGTAGAGATGCTGATCTCGAACCCGCGGACTCAGGGCAATCCACTCACCTCAGCCTCCCAAAGTGCTGGGATTACAGGCTGAGCCACTGAGCCTGGCCTGGATTGTTTTGTTAACTTCTGTTGTTCTGTACTCCATGAGTTGTTAAAAAAAATTATTTTTTCTATTCTGTTTTGGGGTTTACGTATATGGAATGTTTGTGCTCTTAATTTCCTTAGTAATTTGGAAGGTGTACATTTTCTTTTTAGTTTCACTTTAAATTTCTAGAAGCCAATCTTTCATCTTTATCTTTCTAATTATCAGAGTCAACAATTAAATATAATTTTAGAATCTCTTCTATGAGAGATAAGACATTTAGTGAAGTTTTACTCTTCTTCCCACCCAATTTTGTAGACCATTCTTTTTTTCTTCCTTCTGAAGAGGAGGCTGACTCTAGGTGTGGACCTCTCATTAATTCTGGCCTGGAATACAGTAAACTCAGCTCAGTCTATTAATGTCTAATATGCGCTTTCTTTTTCACCTCTTTCAAGTTAAGAAAGTTTTTTTTTTAAAAAATTATTGCTTCCTATGCAATCTTTCTTTCTTTCCTTCCTTCCTTTCCTTTTCTTTCCTCTTCCTTCCTTCCTTCCTTCCTTCCTTCCTTCCTTCCTTCCTTCCTCCCTCCCTCCCTCCCTCCCTCCCTCCCTCCCTCCCTCCCTCCTTCCTTCCTTCCTTCCTTCCTTCCTTCCTTCCTTCCTTCCTTCCTTTCCTTCTTCCTGGAAACACATTTCCAAAATGTGTTGGATTGTCACGTTCTGGGATAGGTGTCATTCTCTTTCCTATGCATTTTCTGCTTTGTACAACTATCTGTATCTGGGAAAGTTATTGGAAGTGTGGCTTCCAAATTACTAGATCGATTTTCACAGTGTTAATTCTGCTCCATAGCAGCTCAATACTGCTAATGCCTTATTAGTTTTTTTGAATTACTACCTTGTCAATCTCATTTAAAATTTTATCCTCCAGTTTGTATTGCATCTTTTTCCCCACTAATGGTTTTCGATGCTCGTTTTAGAGAACAGAAGTTTTTCAATCTGTTTCTTACAGTTTTTATACTTTATGGTTTTCAGACATTTTCATCCTCTGAGTCACCCTTTACTCTTCTTCAGCAGCATTTAATCCATTTTTATATTTGTCTGTTCTTTCTATTTATCCATTTTCAAATGGGGAAAGAATTATCTGGCTCTAGTATTTACGTACATACAGGGTGTGTGAATTGCTCCAGGCAGTTCACTCACTCTCCAGTGGCATTCTGGTGAAATCCTCTTCCCAGACCTATGAGTGTACGTCAGATTGATCTCATGGCCTGATTTCCAGTATATGGGGACTTTTCTGCTACCTTTCTGCTACTCCACTGGTCTGTGATAAAAATTTTTTCTTAACCCAATGCCTGATTCCCTAATAGAGCAGATGGAATATATAAGATTACAATTCTCAGCTTGCAGGGAATACTAGGACTGTCTCCATTTCTTCCCTGTCTTTTGGGTTTTAATAGTGGGACCACACTTCCGATGATGCAACGTGTCATGCTGGCTTTCCTGTCATCCCCGCTTGTTTTGTGGGGGTTAAACAGAAGTGACTACCTCCATGTGTTTTGTAATTTGTGTTTTTGAATTAGTAGAAAGACAGTGTAGGAGTGACAGATTCCTGTTTCCATGAGCATATGAGTCTTTTATTTTATTTTTGGAGCATAGTAGTCATGGTCCACTACTTGCATGTTTTTATTTAATATCAAAGACATGCAGTTAGTGGAACTTCCTACCAGAATTATCGGTGAGTCAATTCTTCATACCGGTTGTCAATTTTAAAAGAAATCTTGTCTATTTTTGAGTCTTATGCATTAAAGGTTGGAAATGTTCCGTTAGGGACTCCTAGTTAGAAGGCCTTTTAAATCAGAGGTCTCCAATTCTTTTAATTGATTCAGCATCAAGAGAGGTTAAAAGGTGGTTAATTATTATACTTTCCAGAAGGTCTTTGGTTTAGCAACCTTAAGTCCTGGTTCCCCATGACAGCTTTGTGGTTATTATTATTTCCATGTGGAAAAATATTAATCATATGATCACTAACTAATGCATATCTTAAATAGCGAACATTAATATAACAACACGTTAAATTAGACAGTAGATTCAGGTAGTTTAGAGTGTGAGTTTTGGAGCAGCCTTCAAATGCCAGATTAGTCACTTATTAGCTTTTTGAACCAGCCTTAGGTAAGTTGCATAACACCTCAGCTTCTAATCTGTAAAATGGGGATACTTCATAGGGCTATTGTAACAGCAAAATAACATAAGACAAGCAAGGTAGTCAGTAGAGGGCCTGGCCCATGGATGTGCTCAATACATGCTATCCACTATTATTATTTTAATATTAGTACTGAAAACACTCTCCGGTTTCCTAATATAGTTTTCTAGTAAGGGAATATATTTTTTTCTATTGCTGTCTACAATTAAAAAAGACAAAAAACAAAAAAAATCTCAAGTTATACACGGGAGATGATTCCATCTGCAAGGGAATAAGTGGTCACAGTCATTCTAAGAAAACTGTTGAGTAAAGGTTGCTGAGCTGAATGTGACAATTCTAAGTGTAGAAAGCATGCTTGTAATTCAGCATGCATTTTAGTGACACAGGAATTCTTCTACTGGTCTCTCTCCCTGAGTAATTGTCTTGGCAAATGGTATTGTATCTTGAGAAGGGAGCATGTTTGTTTGGAGAAAGTTTTTAATCACAAAATGATAGAAATGTGTGATGCTCACAGGATGGGATAAGGCTATTGTTAGTTGGCTGTTTTTTCATAAATTCTCTGTTTCTGAGAAGGAGTACAAAGGTATTTGTGTTGCCCAAACTGAGTTGGTACTGCAGGTTAGTCTAACAAGGTGGAAAAGCAACTTCTTTGCCTCAAAAATCCAAATATCCCATCTTGGAGGAATACGTTTACCAGCTATTCTTTAACCGCCTAGCTATCTTTCCAGAGCCCTGAATACTGATCTTCTAAAACAGTAGTTATCAAAAGAATGATGATGATAACAGCGACGAGAATATTATAATGTTAATAATGGTTGATTTTTATTAAATATATAACATGTGTTAAGCACTGTTCTCAATGATTGAGACACATCATTACAACACTTCAAAGATAGGTACTATCATTTGTCTGACTTTACAGATGAGCAGATGAAGCAGTTTGCCTGAGGTCATGCTGCTGGAGGGTTGTGGAGGTGGAGAAGGGATTCAAATGGGCATTCTCGTTCTAGAATGTGTTCTTATACGAAACTCTTTAATTTCTTACTCCCTTTCCACTTACACACTCATGCACATACCTTTCTTTATCAACTACTTGAAGTCACTGTTGACCAGGTATGTCAAACCCCTTCTCATTCCCCCTGTATGTCCTATCATGAAGAAAAGATAAATAAAGGCCATGAGGATTTTGGCTGAATGTGTCTGTTTGGAGCCTTTTTAGGGTTAGCACTAGTGGCCTCTTATGTTTGGATCTGATTTTGTAATTTCTGAAGAGACTTATCTCCCTGATAATTCACTTGGTGTTTGAAACAGCTCTGTGAATTCTGTGAGGAAACTGTCGCTATTATTTTAAAGATGACAAAACTGATAACCAGAGAGATTAAGGGTACAGATTGTTAGAGGAAGATTTGGGACTATTTATAATATCAAGAGTAATAATAAAGCATTTATTAGATGTTTACTGTGAGCTAAGCACCGTGCTAATCACATCAACGGCATTAACACATTTAACTCTCAGCAACCATTTGTTGTGAAATCATGTGGTCAAAGTATTAATACATTCCTAGTGTATGATAGAGCCAGGTCCTAAACCCAGGTTGGGGGTCTCAGCTCTTAATTTAGTCTCTAATTTCTATTTTACTAGGGAAAAATTAATTTTCTTTAAAGACATATAAGGAAGACTTTATCCACTTTAAAACACCTTTCTACATGTGCAAAATATTAATTATGCTAACAATGATTAACAATACCTTAGTGTTTACTGTCAGGCACTCTACTATATATGTGCTCACTGAATCGATAAATACTTATCACCTACTATACGCCAGGTACTGTTCTGAACCCAAGAAACATATGAGCAAGACGTTGTCTTTCATGGAACTTAACGTTATTTTGAGAGAAACACAAAGTCACCTAATAGTCTCACATATTTATAGATATGAACAGTGCTATATTTGCTTCTAAATAAAAGGGCATCTGGAGTGCTCTGAGAGTTCATCAGTAGTGTTCTCTGAGAAGGTCTAGGGGGCAGGGATGGTTTCACGAGAAGGCCATGTTCATATTGAGAACAGGAGGTGTGGAAGTGTCAACAACAAGGATAACTGCTTCTAGGGAAAGCGGAACAATGTGTGCAGGATCTGAGTTTGGGGGTTTTGAGGAAGTGGTAGAAAGTTAACTGGCCCCCACAAAACCATAATAAAAAATACGGATTAATTATTAAAAAAAAAAAAAAAGAAAGAAAGTTAACTAGCTAGAGCATGCTTAGGGAGAAGACAAATGGACCAAGGCAGGTTTAGGGAGGCATAACCATGCAGGTCTCCCTAAGGATCTTGCGCTTTAAGAGCAAGGGTAATCCATTGAAACGATGATTACTTGTTTCAGAAAAGATCCTTTAGCCATAAGTGTAAAGAATAAAGTACAGGGGTCAAAGAAGGATGCAACAAGAATAGGGGAAATTTGTCAGATGCAAGGAGTAAGAAGGTGTCAGAATGCCTCCCAGATTTCTGACCTGCACAACATGCATTGTTTCATTTAATCCTTCCAATGCACTGTGATAATTATATTTTCAATTTGAAGGCACAGAAGCAGATTCAAAATGTATCTAAGTCACTGTCCATTCCATGGTTATGTAGCTCATCCATGACAGAGCCAGGATTCACTCAGATCCACCAAGTGTGAAATCTATGCTCTTGACTGCTGCTACACTGGGGATCTGGGAAGAATTACCTGACTCATTGTAGGAAGGGGAGTCTTAGATTCAGCAACCGAGTGCGCAGTGTAATGAAAGAAATGGACATCACTCAGCTTTGAGAATAGGCGTATCCTCAAAGCCCAAGCTCTCATGACATCCATGCTTGTTTGTAGCTGGTGCTACTGCCATTTTTATGAGCTCAGTGAGATGAGGACTAATATCTCCAGCGTGTATGATTTTGTTAAATGTCATTTTATAAGTAAATAATACATGTTTGTTGTAGAAAAATAAAAAGACACAGAAAATCCAGAATTAAAAAATGAAAATCTCCCATTAACCTATAACTCAGGGGAGAGAGAAAATGCTTGCTTGATTTTAATTATGATGAACCACACTATGATGAACCACCACAGGCATTTTGTGCGAAGATCACTGGAGACTCCAGTTCTAGGTCCAGACTATGTGATGATTTTGACCTCGGGGAAATTTTAGCCTCTGGGGCTCTAGTCGTCTCCTCTGTAAAATGGGCTGAAACCTTATCCCCATTCATTTGTCATAGTCTTATTTTGAGGCTGAGTCAGAGCATGCCAATACTGGGCGTATTAGCATCATTACAGTACGAGAGTGAAAAGTTCAGCTTAAGAGTTTCTCGGGCCTGGCTCAGTGGCTCAGCCTGTAATCCCAGCACTTTGGGAGGCTGAGGCGAGTAGATTGCCTGAGCCCGCAGGATCGAGACCAGCACAGGTAACTTGGTGAGACCTCGTCTCTACAATAAATAAAAAAGAAAAAAAAAAGAGTTTCTCAGAGGACTTATTGGTCTCCTCACATCTACAATTGAGTTTACTCATCAATGAAGTAGAAATGATATTGATCCCACAGTGATGTTTTGAGGTATAGCTTTCATGTATGTAGAACGCTTGCTGGACCCAGTACCTCCATAGAGCAAGCAGTCAATGCACGGTAGTCACAAGTCTCCACACATACACGTTAGGGCAGCAGTTCGTTGACTCTTGTAGCCTTAAAACTCATACTTTAGGCAAAAGCAGAGTCGTGTGAGACCCATTAAACCTTCTTGCCCTTCTTTCTCCAACTTCACTTTCTGCTGGCTACGTTTTCTTTTCGGATACCTGCCACAGGCTAGACGCTGGTGAGAAGAAATGTAAGACCTAAACTTTATTCCTAAGGAATGAACAGGCCGGGCACAGTGGCTCACACCTGTAATCCCAGCACTTTGGGAGACTGAGTCAGGTGGATTATTTGAGCCCAGGAGTCTAAGACCAGCCTTGGCAACATAGCAAGACCTTGTCTCTACCAAAATAAAGTAAAAAAAAAAAAATCTGCAGGGTGTGGTGGTGTGTGCCCATAGTCCCAGCTACTGGGGAAGCTGAGGCAGGAGGATCACCTGAGTGCAGGTGGTCCAGGCTGCCATGAGTGGTAATCATGCCACTGCATCCCAGCCTGGGCCACAGAGGGAGACCCCGACTCAAAAAAGAAAAGAAAAGAAAAGGAATCAACAATATAGTGAGTTGGGCAGGAAACAGAAAAACAGAAAAACAAACACACTTTGTCTTGTAAGACTATGAACAACACTATGAGCTGTGGGACTGGAGGGAGGGGGAGGGAGTAGTGTAGTGAAGTGACCCATTTTGCCTGAGGGGACCTGGGGAGGCATCCCAGAGACGCCTTCATTTGTACTGAGCCCGGCAGAAGGGGTAGAATTTGTTGGGTGAAGAAAATGGGCACGAGAACCAGCCCGTGTGCTAGAGAAGGATCTTTTTCTGCCAGGGCTACTTTGAGAATCTGGGGTCAGAGAGGAGGAACAGGTGACCAGGTGAGGCTCCGCAGGTCTCCATCACCACCAGGCTTCATTTTCTGCGTCCTCTGTGAATCCTCCAATGTCCCCAATGACCGAGTCTGCTGAGCACCTTTCCTGCTTGAGGGACCCTTTTCCTATTTTAGATACAGACACAGTCCTCCAACTCTCTTCTCCCACCCACAAAAACCTGCCGGGAGGAAAGCATCAGATGTAAATGGCTTAACCTGCCGCGGAGTCAGTGTGGTTTACTTTGCTGTTTTCCCTTTCCCAGGGGTATTTGCCTTTAAGTCGCTTGCTTTTTTGTGGAATAAAACACAGATACTGGAATTTTATTCTATCTTGTCATCTATGGTACGTGCTCTATAGCTTTAGGCCCCAGATAGGGAATGCATTCTCCGTGGTTAGTCCAGTGTTGCATTCACTGTTGATGTTTTATGGTAAACAGATACCACTTTCTGGTTTGTTACAGACCCCACCATTCCACAATATTTATCATAGCCTTGTTCTCATTGCTTCTTCCACTTAGCTGACCTGCGTAGCCTGAAGATATTTGTGACTGGGGCCTTCTGTGTTAAGCTTTATTTCTTAACTTTTCACTTGAGAAATTATGTCAAGCCCTCCTTTAGTTATTTTGCCCCCTCAGTTCTTTGCATTTTTTCCCCTTTCTTATGCAGTTCTACTAACAATACTGAACAGATTTAGACCTCAGTATTATGCAATGCTTTGCAAGTGTTCAAGGATTTCTGTCTATTTACTAGGAGGGAGTCCCGACAATAACACCTGTTAACAGATTGTTTCTCACATGCTAACAAAAATGAGAGCTGGGGTTGCTGTTTTTCTTAAAATAAGACACAACAAAAGAATTTATGATGATTTTACTTAGTCTCCCTTATCTGCAGTTTCACTTTCTGGGGTTTCAGCTACCTGAGGTCAATTGCAGTCTGACAATAGGTGAGTTTACAGTACAATAAGATATTTTTAGAGAGAGAGAACGTGAGAGAGAGAGAGAGAGAGAGAGAGAGAGAGAGAGAGAGAGAAAGAGGTGGGCTGTGTCTTTCTTGGATAAGGGGTACTACTGTAATTGATTCTTAAATGAATAGATGACATCAGTTATTTGGTCAACAGTGTTGATCTTTTTGACCTTTGAAGCGGGCTTATCAAAGCCAGCTGTTAGGCATTTTATCTGCAGGTTGGAAAAGCACACATCTGTGAAGGAGAGGGTGGTTGAGGGATATTTGGAAGTAGGGGGAAGGCAGCTGGAATTATCCTGGGAATGAAAGTGTTCCCAACCCCTAGATGGGTTTAGACTTTGTCTACACCTAGGTCTTGTGGGGAGATGAGATGTATAATGTGGTACCCATTTGGTGAGAAGGACCAGCCACATACAATAATTGTCCCATTCAGCTCTCAAGTGTCAACTTCCTCCCTGACCCCCTCCCCACTTCATGTATGCCCCCCCCATGCATGTTGACTTGTGGAGGACTGCTTTGCCCAGGATTATGCATCCCCACCTCTGACCTGGTCATGATTTCCAATTGTCATCCATTTAAAACAGTCAGCAGGGCAATAGCATGTGCCCATCAAGGATCACAAAAAGAACTTGGATTAGGAGGAATAAAAATCTGTCTAACATGTGGTACCATTAAGGAGATCTGGCTGAGACATATTGTTTATAGTCAGCAGTTGTCTGGAAAATAGATGTTTACTTGTAGTGCATGTATTAAGATCTTTGCCATTAGGCAATATATATCCTGCATTGTGTCTTCTCTTACGGAAAACTCTACATTGGGACAAACCTTTAATTCGCAATTTTGTGACAATAAAAAATACTAAACATTCATATTGTTCTATGTTGGCATTTCTGCTTATTAAAAAGAAAAGAGAGACAGAGAGCCAAAACCTGGAACCTTTCTTTGGAAAGAGAGTCTCTTTTTTTATTTCTTGTTAACGGTATGCTCCATTTAAAACTGTAAGTGAAATATTTGCTAAATAAAGATTAAATTACTTACAGAAAAAAATGTCCCCAATATTTGGCAAGAACTTCAACACATTGGGTTTCCCTGAAGCCATGCATCTTCTTTTTTTTAAAAAAGGTTTTATATTTTATTTAATTTTTTATTTTTATTTTTTTTGAGTTGGAGTCTCACTCTGTCGCCCAGACTGGAGTGCGGTGGTCGCTCCCGGCCACTGCAGCCTCGACCTGCTGGGCTCCGGCGATCCTTCCGCCTCAGCCTTCCAAGTAGCCGGAATTACAGGCATGCGCTACCACGCCCGACTGATTTTTTGATTTATTGTAGAGATGAGGTCTCGCTGCCCAGGCGGGTCTCGAACCCACGGGCTCAGACAATCCACTCATCTCAGCCTCCCAAAGGTGTGGGATTACAGGCTGAGCCACCGAGCCCGGCTAGCCATGCATCTTCTGAGTAAAAGGTCTATTTTAATATGACTGAGGGCATTCCTTGCATTAGACTCTCATGTATCTTGTGAAGTTCTTTAGTTGATGACAAGACTAGATTTTTCTTTTTCATAACAGGAATATAGTCAACTCTTCTGGAACAGAGATCAGACATCACAAGACTTGCATCCCGTCCTTGCTTTTGAGACAATATAATTTTTTCCACCTCTATTTATCTCAGCAAACAGATTTGTGCCCCCCAAATACCATCCTACAAGTGGATGGTCCTAATCCAGGGAAATACTGAATAACATTACATTCTCATGCTAAAATAATTAATTCATTTAAGAAAAATTTGGTCTAGTGTATGCTGCAGTCTGAGCTGCCCAACCTCAGTGTGGGCACAGACTTTTCTAAGTCTTGGTTCTCTAATATGTAAAACAGGGCAATGATGTTTACTTCATAGGTTTATGGTGAAGATTCAGTGAAAAGAAAAATACACAAAGTCCCTAGCACAGATTCTAGCTGATAGCTTTCAATCAATGTTATCCATTAGGTGCATAGGGATGCCCTCGTACTTTTAAAGCTTGAATGATGGCAGCTGGCAGAAGAAGCCACTGATTCTGTCCCCTCTGGCCCTTAGTAGGGGCCTAATATATATTGGGTGAATAAATTAAGGAATGAAGAACAATGCATTAAACCCCCAGCTCTACCAGTCTAAGTGACCAACTCATTATGCCAGATCATGCACGCCTCTTCATCTTGTTTTTCTCAGTAGAACCCACCATTGCAATTAGAGGCAGGAACGATGGTCACATATTCTTCTAGAGCTCCCTTAAGCCAAATCAACAAAAACTTATGGAGGGCAAGATAGGTGAGCAGAGCAAGGTCAGGAAATATAATTCTCGGCATGGTTTCCAGAACATAGCTCTGCAAAGATATAGGACACAGTAAAAATCTAGAGCAGTGGTTTGTTTTATTATTCATTTTTAATTTTACATGATCTGATGGCATACGATGAATCCTTACCCTCTTGTCCTGATCTGTTACTTCATTCTCTGCCAACCCATTTCATAATATATGCCCACCTGGAACACTCAGACCTGCTGTCACAGTCAGAAAGATTCCTTTCTCAGCTGGTGCCAAGGAGATCTCATAATGGCTCTGGGTGCCTGCAAGATGAACCTCCTCACTCCTTACAGGTCCCTTTCTCTACTTCCTCAATAATATGGGTGTTTGGAATGTGAGCAGAGCTGAGGAGAGATGGACTGCATAAAGGTGACTCCCATCCATTTTTTCATTCCCAAAATAGTGCATCTTGCTTTCTCCCTGATAGTATTTCATTGTTTGCTTGGTCTCACAGAACTGTTTTAATAAGAAAGTTTTGAGAATATCCAGGGATTATAGTCTTTGAATGAACTTTCATGCCCATAGCATAAGCCCCTTTGGTTTAAAACGATCCCACTTAAAAGCATCTACTTATAACTACCAGCTGCTGGTTCTTTTCCTGCTTGAGAGCACACACAGACACATGCCGATACATGTTCATGCTGGTGAGCGTGCACGCGTGCACACACGCATGCTCAGACACCCCCCTCACATGCACTGTATACATGTCAACATCCAGAAGGAACAATGCATTGTAAAAATTGTCCTGTTGAGTTTGTAACCTAGAGTGAGTTACTGAGTGCTGATAAGTAAAGGAAGTGCAACCAGACAGTTTAATCCTCCAATTTCCTGTCTTCTAATCAGCCCCTGATTCTTTTGGTTTTAAATTAGAAACATTCCTGACAATATTCAGGACAGGTGAAGGAAAATCAACTAGAAAATAAGTAAGGACAAAGCATTTATTTCACTGTCTAAAGTTCACAAGAGAAATATGAGCATAAAAACAGGAAATCAAGATTTTGAAAAAGATAGCAGAAGTACATAGGCTAGCTTAAGTAACCAATCACATTTCTCAATGAAGTACATTTGGACCATAATTTGATTTAATGAAAAAAAAATGGGAACATAGTTTAATATGTATTTGCTTCTCCCTGAGTATGGTAAATGATACTTTAAAAGATATTGTATAAGGCTAACCTAAAAGAAAATGATAAAGGTAACAAAGTATGTGAGAGAAAAAAATAAAAGCCTACCTTATTTAGATTTTGCTTGCAATCGGTTACTGCTTATATTGGGAGAAAATAATGTTTATGGTGTATAGAAACCTTTGTAGTTAATGAATATTCCTAGAAATTAACATAGTTATATATATTTATAATGGTGGATAAAAGTGCAAAAAAATTGTGCATTTAAAAGTAAGCTCAGGTAGAGACACAATACCCTGCAAAAATATTTAAAAATGGAATGTGCAGATGCGGTAGATGGAATGCATATAAATGTATTTACCATGAACTCTTTAAAAAATATCCTAGGAGGAGAGAATATTTCATGCTTTATTATTTATTAAATCGTCTCATTTTGAATGTTTTCATCTATAGCCATTGTAGAGATGCCCAAATTATTTAAACCATTATCATGAAAGAGCTAGAGCAAATTCATAGACAAGTCCTCATTAGGCAACATGTTCAAAGAAATAGAGAAAACAATCATTAACAAAAGTCGTTCAGCTGAGAATTAACATTTTAAAAATTGAAATGATAAATACAACTTGCGATGTGAATCCAAGCAAATAACAACAACAAAAGGTTTCCATAAAATATGAGTTCTTAATGTTGTGTCTGTAGCAGTTAAGGCTGTCAATCATTTGGGAAGTAGGCTGGAGTCGAGGGTTGTTTTTTTCTCTCCCCCAATTATTGAACATAGTACAGTAGTATTTCACAGAAGTGCCTAGTTTATTTTTACATGTATACTTAAAAAGCAAGGCATTTACACTACAAGGCATAGCATATCATTCCTGCCCAATTATTTGCCTGATATACAAAGTCTGAGTTGTAAAAATTTGGATTAAGCAACACACAATTATTGGTTGAAAAACTGTATGGCAATTTTTAAAGAGATTGCTCCCAAAAGAAGTGCTTGGGAGCCTAGCATGGGGTGGGGCGTGGGGTGGATGGGGGCGTGGGCAGGAAAATTTAGTAGCCTTCGTTTCATAGTCACTGTGAGTTTTTAAATTGGATGGCAGAAGCAAGGCAAGTGTATATTGTAATTCACATAAAAATAGTCCCATAACACACTGTTATCACTAAATCATTATGAAGAGGCGACTGTCTATTCTGCTTTCATTTTAATGCCATATGGGAAGAATGGAGATAATTCCACTGGACAGAATTATATTTTGAAGCATATATATGCATCCATCCACACTACTTCCATTTCATTTGGAGCGGAGAAAAATTTTATGAGGGTTTTCTTCAGTTTTCCATTGGAAGGTTTCGGTTAGAGATGTCACAACGTAGCTAGATTAAGTTGATATGTAATATCTATTTCTTGATTTGCATGATTAAAGCATTAGAGAAGTGGCTCAGATATCAAAAGGTTTCTCATAAGTGGCAGCGCCAAAGGTAATTACTGTTAAAATGTACATACTCAAACCCTGGTCGCTTGTTAACTTCTAAGTTGTTTACAACTTCGTGGGTTTGAATAAACATTTTTATTTGACTTTTGAATATCAAGAACCTTTTTTTGATCCCTTTTCACGTAAAAAATAATGTGTTTATCATTTCTTATATTCCCATATCCCTCAAGACAACACTAGAAAGAGTAATAGAGGGCAGGGATGGCCCTTCTCATTGTGAAATAACTGTTTTGTAAAGAAAAGTCGTGCTGTAAAGACAACGCTAAAATTTATACTTAAAAATTAAAGATTAATAGAGTCAACTGATTATTTCCAGCTAGTTATCAAAGTGTAGCTCAAACCCTACTGTAAGCCGGAGAGAGTTATGAGAGGGGGTGGGGATAGAGAGGGAAAGAGGGGAGAGAGGGAGAGAGAAGAGAGGTTGTTATTCTCAGTCTTTTATTAACCAGTTTCTTTCATCCCAGTGTGTCTTTATTATTTAGAAAAATAAAAATGATCTGAGACTCTCTCCATTCTCACCTAAAATTCTGGAGTAGGTAATGACTGTCTACAACCTGGCCCAACATATGCCCCCAAACTAAAACAAACAAACTCATTTGCCATACAAATTGTTTACGATTCATTAAAAAGCAAAATTGCATATCCCGTCGCTGGCAGCTGAGGCCGAGTCTCCACGGGCGGAGGGGGCATTCACTGAGTTGCCTTTGTATGCTGGGAGGACCAAGCCGGAGGTTCCCACTATGAGCCCGGAGTCTGTGCCGCCAGATGACGCATGAGGTAATTTTAAAGCTTTATTTGCCTTTCGTGTGAAACTTGTACTGTCCTTTGCTTAAAGAACTATATCAGCTAGGGGGACGTTTATTTATTTATTTTTTCAGTTGGGGAAAATTGTTTGGGATAGAGAGGTGGGTGCATGGAAGGGGAGCTGAGAGTGTTATTCAAGGGAAGAGATCTAAGAGAAAATGTGAAATTTGTATTATTTTAATTAGTCCTCTCCTCCCCTTCATCAAAGTCCTCAATTTCCCATCAATAACAGGAAATTTACATCAGTATTATTTGTAACTGGCAGATTTAAAATGCTATGTTATGTGTTCACCTTTGAGGGAAATAAACAAATCGATTTATATCCTATGGTAACTTCTGTAACTTCTTTAAAGAGCGCTCTGATTTCTTCTCTCTTTTCAAAGCAAAGATAGAGACACATTGAAGTTGAGAGAAACTTCCCTGTCATATGCAGCTTAAACAGCAGCATGTGAGCTTTCAACATTGTTTATTTTTAGGCAACTGCATTGCTAAACGTTTCCACCACTTTTATATGTTATATTCCCGGCGGTAAAACATCTGTAAAATAATTTTAAATGAAAAACAACTTCCAAGTAAACTTTACAAAAAAGAAATTACCGTTTCCAAGTTAAAAAAAAAAAAAAGAAAAGAAAGAAGCATTTAGTGATCTTTGCAAGGAACAACAACAACAAAAAAAGATGACACAATTTGCCATAAAAAGTAACAGTCTGTAAAGTCTATGAGCTCTTGAAATACAAGGAAGTAGAATGTTTCACTCAGAACATGACATCAGCATGCAGGGTTTTTTTGAAAAAGCCTACAACTTAGCTTAGAGAATAATAGCTAAACCAATCAGTTTATTCATTCCTAGTGTTTAGCAGGCTTCATAAGGCAAAGCGATAGGCAGCATCATAGCATACACGTAGATCTTGTTCCTGCTGGCAGAAACTCTAATGGGAAAATAAGTGTCCTGAATAAAAGTTCAGGGTCGAAGTGGATAGTCTACTGCAAGTCTAATTAGCCCAAAGCTGCATGTAACACTGCCCTGAAATTACTGGCAAAGTTTCTAATGTCTAGTATAGAAATTGCAAGTTAAAACACACATGTACACACATACCCACAAACACTTTAATTCAAGTGTCCTTAGGATGGGCAGCTGCATCCCAGGAAGCAGCCGAATAGAATTCTGCCGTAGCTCACTTTTAATAGTCTCTCAGTCCTCCGAATTCCTAAAACTTGCCAAAATGACACCATCGTTGGTCCAGGAAGGGGAAAGGCAAACTCTTTCTGCAGATCATACAATGAAACCGACCATGCCCTGCTTTGTAATTCCATTTGCCAGCCTCCCCCTTCAACATCTCTCTCTCTCTCTCTCTCTCTCTCTCTCTCTCTCTCTCTCTCTCTCTCTCTCTCTCTCTCTCTCTCTCTCTCCCCTTCTCCCTTTTTTCTTAAACTGATATCTATGTGAAATGAGCTGAAGTTCACGGTCCAGTTAGGAACGGATAATACATTCATTGTCCTGGCAGCAAACTTTTTTTTCACTCCCTGGAAGAATTCACGCTTGCCGCAAGAATAATGATTACGGAAAACTAGAAATGCACTGCTAACGAATTAATCCTTAACGGACACCACCCTAACGAGGGCAGTAATGATTTGAGGACTCTCTTCCTCACAGGACTTGCCTCTCCTGTGACAATGAGCGATTGTGCATCCTCCCAGCTCACCCTACCTCTTATAGATCCAAGATGTCAAAGGTTGTCTGTCCTGGTTGACCATGACATGTGAGTTAACTCATTCTGCACCCGCATGGTAGAACTTTACTAAAACTTTATTTGTACCCAGAGTAACGAAAAGATAGGGTGTGTGACTTTTTCCTGCTCAGAGCTGGAGTTCCTAAGAGACTGAAGACCTGCTCTGACATACATGGGAAAAGTTAGATGAGACCTGGTGGGTCCCCTGATGGAAAACAGGGAGTGGGGACCCAGAGTCCTCTCACAGGTGACTCCAGGCAATCCAATTAATGGGGCAGGACCGGAATTCACTCAGGACTTGCTTTTCCCCAGCGCCCACCATGCGACCTCAGAAAACACCGCAGCCAAGGAAAACCATGCACCCCACAGTCCCCGAAAACAAAAGTAAGGGGGATGTGGAACTAGAGAGAAGGAATAAAACCTGAGGGCCAGGACAGTGTTTCACTTTTCACCCCAAGGCCAGCGTGACTAAATAGCCACCTCCACCTTAAAACTGACACTCTTTTAAAAAAATTAAAGAAAAGAAAACCTCCAAATACTGTCCCATGGAAAACAAGGGCAAGCATTCCTGGGAACTCAAGTCGCAGAGTGGCAGAGAGACGATGGCAAGAGGAAGCAGCGTGAGGCTGCCTCACTGAAGAGTGTGAAAAAAATCAAATGTGAGTTTGATGAATGTGAGGTCTGGGACATTTTGTCAAAGAGGGAGGGAAAGTAGAAAAGAAAAAAAAAAAAAAAAAAAAGCAGCCCCGGCTGCCAACTCACCATCCACCAAGTTCTGGCCGAGATGTCGTAGCAGAGCTGCCATTTGATGGAGCCGTCGGAAGCTTTCCCTGCCATTACGCTGTCAGCAAGCTTCATCTGATGCTAACTCACGGGAGATAAGACACCTAATTGAGAAAACATTTGCAGTGGCATGTGGGGCAACATGTAGTCCGGTCCATACCATATGGAATCATGGGTAAAAAAAAAAAAATCTCCTTGACAATGAACCAATCTCTCACAGACCCAGTGGCAAGGTGAAGTAGAGATGAAAAGTCTTCTGCTCCTAGCACTGTCTTCTCCTCTCTCCTCTTCAAAAAACAAGAGCCCACTGCTACACATCAAAGGGAGGTGGTTAAAATTAGGGCTTCATCACTCAGATGATTTTGGTCTGCAAGGTTTTTCCTTTCCTTCCAACAACCAATCCCCCCTCTTTTTTTTTTTTTTAAGGAGAATAAAGAGATTTAATAGGACAAAGGCAGGTAGTGGACTGCGGAGGGAGATCGCCACAGGCTATTAGCCTAAAATTTCTGCTTGACAGATGGAACTGCTTAGAGACTATCATGCAATGTTTTGGGCTTTTTTTTTTCTGTCCCCCCCTTCTTCGACTTTAAGTCTGATTCAGTATCTGTTTTTCACAGCCACTTTTCTCAAGAACGTGAGCTGCGCATTTAAAAAAAAATGTTTAGATCAGTTTTGCTGTCTTACACATCTCTGTTGGAAGCAAAGTGAAAAGTCTAAAACTAAATCTGGGAACAACTGAACAGGTTTTCCAAGGAGAAAAAGAAAAAAAAAAAATCCTGGGGAGATATATTTCTCCTTTCTTACTTTATTTTTTTTAAAAATTAATTCATTAGTTAATTTAGTTGTGAAGGAACATAATATGAGATGGCAGCATTCAAGTCCCTTGATTTTTAGTTCTGCTGTCATTGTGTTTAGCTGTGTGTTTTATGTGAGTAAATAAATACAGTACTGATAGTTTACAAATCCTAATGTATGTTAGGCTAGGCACCACCTATATTTTTTGGTGTCCTTTTAAAAAAATTAATTCTGGACTTTTTCATTCTTTGTAACTAAAGTGCTTGGTCATTAACAATTCATTTTAACACAATTCAGGCTAAACTTGACATTTGACATAAGTACTTCCTTAATCAGAGAAAGTCTCTTCTGATTTCCTTACTGTAACCTAGTCATCTTCTTCACAGGGGGTTTTAGCCACATATCCTTTCTTTAGCATGAAAAAATAAACATCAATATGGACTTGACAATAAGAATGGCTACAAAAATCTTTTTTTTTTTTTCAAGTGAGAAAAGATTCAGAAAATTGCTGAATTTCAAGTCATTTTATTCAGGATTAAGGGGGAGAAAAAAAGCAGAGAGAATGACTTGTATCTGTTATACTATATTCTCTCAAACTGTGTGACATTAGGAACGGCAGAAATAACCTTTATCAAATCTGTATACCAAACACTTCCTAATTTTATCTGAATATAAGTGATTATTTGATCTCAAAGAATAGCAGTGAAATTTTACAGTTCTCTACACCAGAGGCCTTCTACATAGTTACTCTGGAGCATGGGAGAAATTATCTACCATTATTTCTCAGGGCTATTGAACCGTGATTATTTTAAAACTTGTGTATTTACAACCTAACTACCCAGTGGAATTTTTCTAGCCATGTTTTTGACAGAATAATACTTAGATAAACTTATTCAGGGCATTCTTTAAGTTACAAAGAGGTTAAATTTGGTGGCTTTTGCATTTCTATTTCTGATCTCTTCCCTAGTAGGTATTATTTTAACCATTTAGTATCAGGCATTTAGCTGTTTTAACAAAAATAATTTTTGTAAAACACATTTTATCTAATTGCACCAGAAATATTTTCTAATTTAAAGGATAATGCAAAGACCGCTTCTAGGAATAAGCCACAAATACAATAAATAAGGCAGTTTTAATTTTTTCATCCCTCATTATAATGGGATTTCTTCTAATAATGTGGGAGTAGGAGGTGGTGTACAGAATTATTATCAAATGTAAATATTGCCACCACTCTTAGAAAGCATCCTTGTATATTTTATTACCTTGGCATCACCTGTCTTTTCAGAAGAGTCTGCAGTAGCACAGGAAACGTGCTACTGGAATCTTCAGTGTCCAGGGAATAGCAATTGGACCTTCTACCAGAAATTTGCTTTGAGCTTGCCAATAAAAACATGTATTGCCTTGTGTAACTGAAACATCCTTAAAATTACCTGGTCTTTCCTCAGTTTACCATTTAGAGAAAGAAAGATAAGGAAAACTGTTGGAAATTCTACATAAAATGTAAAATTGTCTCAACCAAACCCAAAAAAAAAAAAAAAAAAGTATAAAATAAATGGAGTAGCATTCTGCCTTTGAATCAACCTCTTGTTTTATTTCATTCATTCCTACTTGCCTGTGACAAGCTTGCTTTGGGGTCTCCTCAACTTTCTCCCAGGGCATAAAGGTACTCATGGGTCCACAGTTTTACAGTTTCTCAGTCTGTCCTGCAGCAACCTCTGATGTTGGAGGTGTCTCTTGACCAAGCCGCTGCATTTCTGAGACTCAGAGCACCCTAAGCATGCCCATTATTTATGAATGAATGGGGCACAAGGTACGCTGGAGTCCAGATTTCACTTTGTCAATGACAGACTACCCGGGAAGATTTTACAAGAGATAGCACATAGTTCTGAACAAAGAAGTGGTAAATATGATTGGATAATAGTGTTTTAAATCTGGAACAATTAGGTGCATTTAACTTTATCATTGTTCCCTAAGAGACTGGTGGAAGCTGTCCTTCCCATGCGGCAATCAGTCTTTTCACAGTGTGGCCCGTTGTTAATAGCCTTAAAACAAGATTAAATAAAACATGTTAAATATTGCAATTATTGTGGGAAATAAAATTATTTGGTGAGCATAATGGGGAGCAATTCAAGCATTTAACACGATCCAGGAAATGCTACTCCAAACAATTGCATTTGCTTTATGCATTTTTCCCCTTTGATTGCTGACAGATGCCTTTTTGGAAACAAACATCTAAATGGTTTGCCTTCAGTTAGAAAAAAAAATATAACAGAAAGCGGCTACATGTTTTGAATTTAACTCTTGTCATTTGAATACTTCTTCCCAGTGCACGTGAATGAATCTGAGGCAAAAACAGCACTCTCATCAAGAAATAAGCCGATCAAGATTTGGACTTTTTAAATTTCCTTTGAGCATATTTTACAAGAAGTGGGAAGCCACTAGCTAGGGAGACCAGTGATGAGGAATATGGCCGAGGGACAATGGGGATCATTAGAAAGGGAAGGGTCTCCTTGTAACATGAAGCCTCAGGCAAAGCGCAGGCCACTTTCCAGTCTGTTCAGGTCATTGGGACCAGTGCTCCCCAAATAAGCCCCCATCTTTTGTTGAATGGGAAGAACTCAAGAGAGCTCGGAGGATGGTGAATTCCCATCTGTGTCTTTGCTATAGAGCATTTGGATAAAGACCTCGAAGACTCTGCTGTCAACAGGTGTACAATTCCAAGGAGAGTTTTTGGTTTTTGTTATAGATAGCTAAGAGGCAATATGATATGAAATATTAATGATTTTCAGAGGTTGGATAGTACAGAGGTTGAGAGCACCATTTTAGCAATACAGTTGTCCATATTCTGGCTCTGTTGGTTACTGAGTGACCTCTCCCGGTTGCTTAACCTCTCTGATTCTCTGTGTCCTATTGTAATCAGGAGACTTAAGATAATAGTAGTTATTAAGTATATCTATATATATTTATGGACATATATATATTATAGGCAAAAATATGTGTAATCCCTGATAGGTAATGTATGCTCAACCAGACTTACTGTATTATTATTGATCTTTTGCTATTATTGTTTCCCTGTTGAGGGGAGCCCTTCTGCTTCTGTACAGTGAAGCTGGGTCGGACCCCTTCCTTTTATTCTTCCATAATCACTTGTTCCTTTTCTCTCAGATAATCTGTCTCCAGCCTGTCTTCCCTCCTGGACCTTGAGATTCTTGAGGGCAGGGATTGTCTTGCTCAGCTGAGTAGCAACAAGGCCAAGTTCAATGCTGGGTAAATAGTAGGGACTCCCCATGTAGTTAAGTGACAAAAGAACACTAGTCGACCTGAAATTTGTGCTCCACATGGTGGCTCACACCTGTAATCCCAGAATTTTGGGAGGATAAGGAGGGAGTTCAGAAGTTCAAGAGCAGCCTGGGCAACATAGTGAGGCCTCATCTCTCTCTCTTAAAAAAAAATACATTTGCATTCCTCTATTTAGATGGTGTTTTCTTTTTACCTTGGCTCAAGCTATTGCCCCTCTTTGGATGTCGTTGACCTTTTCCAGGTCACGCCCTCATCAGGTGAGCTCAAGTGCCTTTGGCTACATGCTGCCTTCATTTGCAGCATTGCCTACTGGTAGCTCACATAGACGGACTGTGTGATTATCTGTCTTTGATGCCAACATGGGTTGCATTCCTTCATTCACCCATTTAACAGCAACTTCTGCTATGCAGGCAATTACAAGTTGTTTTTCTCTTTTCCTTCTTTTCAAGCTTTGTTTTCGGGACCTCGGGAAACATGGAAGTCTGGGAGATAAGCAACTGCAATTGGAATGCAGTGCTTAGCAGCTGACATTTACTTAGTGCTTCCTCTTGGCTGGCCACTGTTCTAGGGCCTCTATGTATTTGTTTTCCAGGTAGGTCCTTATGAGATAGGATCGATTACTAACTCCGTTTCACAAACACAAAAGCAGGCTCTAGGAGGCGAGTGGCTTGCTTGGGACTTTGAGTGGGAGACAGAAGGCAGAGTCAAGCCTGGGAATGATGGCTCCAGAACTTCCTCTTTCTGCTGCCTCCCAGACTACAGAAGAGGAGGGAAATAAAGGACGTAGCACCTGCTATGCACTCTGCACTCTTAAGAGGTGTTTTTCGGTGTCATAGAGCACTTAATCTTCGCAATAACCCTAGGGGTGGGTATTATTATTTTCAATTTGTAGCTCAGGGTCAAAATGGTAAGAGTCTTGCCTGAAGACACATGAAGGGTAAGGATTCAACCGTGTATCTGCTTGATTTCAAAAAAGCATCCATGCTTTCCCCCTTCCTACCAGTTAGCTCTCAGAAGTTTATTTTGATTTCTCTCTTTTTTCTTATTTTTCAGAGACAAGGTCTCGCTCTGTTGCTCAGGCTGGAGTGCAGTTGTGTGATCATTGCTCACTGCAGCCTTGACCTCCTGGGCTCAAGCAATCCACCTGCCTCAACCATAGGCAAGCACCACTAAGCCTGACGTTTCATTTATTTATTTATTTCAGAGATGGGTCTCACTGTGTTGCCCAGCTGGTCTTGAACTCCTGGCCTCAAGCAGTCGTCCCTCCTCGAGAATTTTTTAGACTTTTGTAGAGTTGGATGTTGAGCTTGACAGGTATGTATGGCCTTGAATCTCCAAGTTCTTGAAAAACATGAACGAAAGAATGTATGCTGTCGCTAAAGCTGAGGAGAAGTTCAGTTTAGGTTAATGAGTATATGAGATTTAAAGAAGGATTATCTACTGTTAACACCTAGATTTTACCTCTAACCTTAGTCAGATGTGAAATCCCAAAATGGTGTTCAGGACATCACTCTTTAAACCTCAAATGAATGTGAACTCACACGTTAGCTTTCTATCCAACACAAAAGGATAGAAAGTCTAGTTCTGCCAAACCCAGAAAAATGTCAAAATCTTTGGTGGGAGATTTATCCTTTTCTGATGAAAGTAGCAAAGTCCTCTGCACAGGTGTACGTCATTACTGGGTATGGGTGTGGTGTCTTAAAGAAACCAGTGTCCTGAGTCATGTGGCATGGCTTTCTTACTGTATGGCAGAAGTGAACGCTGCAAAGCACGGAATTGAAGAGAATATCGGGGTCCAAACAGCCCCATTCATATTAATAATATGCCCAGAGATTGCCCAGATTTTTGATTTGGTGTGTGTGCGTGTGCGTGTATGAATTTTTTTCCCTTAAGAAAAATATTAATAATTTTTTCCCCCACAGAAACTCCCCCGCAATGCCCTGCAAAAAAAAGAGTCTTCTTCTTGGTGGCAATTCTTGCACCTCATTTCCATTTAGAAACTCTTTGACTTTTACTTTCTGTCAGCCGGCTGCCACCCAAGATTGGACTAAACCCTCTGCCCCCTGTTAGAAAAGAAAGGGGGGGGTGGGGAACCACATACAACACAATCCTCTAATAAGTATATTCACAACTTCTATGCAAGGCGCTTAAGAAAACTAAAGGTTAATATATTCTAACTAGATGTTGGGTATAGAATGTCAGATCTGTCAAATTTCATTATAACTTGCTGCTCATTGGAAAAGATTTGATTTCTTTTGCCACTGTCCTACTATGTTCAAGTCACAGACTGCCAGCAGCAGCCCGCAGAAGACCACAGGCTGGCAGTGAGCGGGCTCGAGTGGGAAACCAGCCGCAAGGACCATCTGTTTCCGATTTCTAGCTGAGCCAAGATGTGCAGTGAAGTGCATTCCATTCACCAGGCCAGCTTCTCCCCTGCTCAAGTTATTAGTGTTACAAGTGAAATTATCTTTTCCAAACAGCTGGGGAGCTATAATCCTTATGGAACAGGACTTTAAAAACACACATAGCACACACACGCACATGCACACAACATTCAGACATCTTTTATTGAAGTTATGGGGAAAACTTCTTGTAAATTTAATTACAGCCTTCATGGGGTTTATAAAGTATGTTTTATTAAGCATGATAACCTCTGAGGCAGCGGCGTATACGTTGGCCTCATTTAGTCTAATTGAATGATCAAATATCTTTAGGATGCTTTTTGCGGGCATGGTTAAAAATGATATGAAGGATGCATCTAGACCATGTTAAAATGAAACAGCTTTCAGAAGCATCATGGGTTTTTAGGAATAACTGATGGGTGCCCTTGCGTGGCTGGCCCAAGTGAGCCAATCTCTTCCAAGTAGACAGAGTGGAGAATTGTGAGCCAACTATTAAATCCCAAGGGGCCAAGTGACTGGTGTCACCATGCAAGTTGGGAGACTGTCACAAGCTACATTCTTGTTATTTGGGGTGGATTTTCTGCCTGTCTAAAGACCGATCATTTCTAGAAAAATTTGGAGGTGAAGTAGTAAGATTGATCATATAAGATGATGGAAACAGCAAGGGGAAAACTCAAGTGATCTTAATTAAGCAGCATTATCAATATATGTTCAGTAACAGGTACTTGCCATCATGTTGGGTGCTCAGGATACAAGGAAGAAAGGGATAGCGCTGGCCGGCCAGGAGCTCCCAACTCTCGTTGAAGAGACAAAGGAACAGGCGCTTCCATCACAGTGCGGTGGAACCATGGTGGGCTTCTAGGCTTGGTTCTTCCACACGCTTGAGGCTTGACTTGGGGCTGTCACACCCTCTCTATAGGCTTCATCTGTGACTTTCAGGGACTGTCATCAGCATGAAATCAACTGCAACCCATGTAAAAGGGCAAGAAAGTTTCTGATGAGCACTCAATCTATGTTTGTTTCCCTGTCCTTGTAGTGATTCCCTGAATCCTCGAGAACTTTACCAATGAGGGCAACGTTCTCCTTTGTGGATGCCTGGCACATGGATCCTGGCACATTGGATCCAGGGCAACTGCCTCAGTGGTGACTCTCTGTATGTATCAGCCAGGTTTCCCAAGGGCAAGTCCTGCCTTAGGGTGCTGTGCAGAGTCATGGATAATGAGGCGCGGCAAATGAGAGAATGGTTTTTCCAAAAATGAACTTTTTTTTTTCCTTTTCTAAGCAGACATCACACAATTTTACTTAAAATGAAGAGAGCAACCGGGCTCGGCGGCTCAGCCTGTAGTCCCGCGCTTTGGGAGGCTGAGGTGAATGATTGCCTGAGCCAGTGGGTTCGAGACCCGCCTGGGCAACTTGGCAAGACCTCATCTCTACAATAAATCAAAAATCAGCCGGGCATGGTAGCGCGTGCCTGTAGTTCCAGCTACTTGGAAGGCTGAGGCGGAAGGATTGCCGGAGCCCAGCAGGTCGAGGTTGCAGTGGCCGGGAGCGGCCACTGCGCTGCAGTCTGAGTGACAGAGTGAGACTATAACTCAAAAAAAAAAAGAAAAAAAAATGAAGAGAGGAGAAAACTGTGATAAAACTTCTCATTTTGTGAATGGAGAAAATGAGGCCCAGTAGACAGGATTACCTGGTGTCCCTGAGCAAGTTAGTGGCAGAGGCAGGCTTCCCACCCAGAGATCCTGATTTTCTATGCCTCTGTTAGCCACTACATCGATGGCCTCAGAGTGTTTGAAGAGATGCATCCTGAATTTGGTAACTCAGTTGCATTCAGACGTTTACCAGCCTCTGCTTCTGCCGATAGAATTACCCACCTGACAGTTGGATCGCTGTGCTTTACTCATATTTACAGAACAGAAATGGAGGTCATCTAGCAGACTTCTCGTACTGCAGACTTCTCTTATCGCATAGATGGGAATACCAAGGATCAGCATCTTCGGTAGGTCATCTGAAAGCAAACTTTGTGACTTGTGTGAGAATTGCGGGGATTTGTGGGCAAGAACTTTTTTGGGGTGACTGTCAGTATCAACACCTGGGAGAAGTAAGGGAAGGAGAATTGGGCAGAGGGAAGAGAAAAATCAATGCAATCCCAACGAAGATGTAGATAATCCCACAGGAAACCTGGACACTGGGATGACATTGCAGAACTGTCCTAAACTGGAGCAAGAGGCCAGGACGTTGTACTCCTACAGAGTCTGACCAGCCATTGAATGAGACCTGTCTCAGGGAAAAGGAGGAGGCTTTGGGTTAGACAATTCTTTTCTAGCAGAGACAAGATGCAAAGGGGTTTTCAGCTGACAGTTGTCAGCTGCTAGTGTTCCTGATAGCTGGGAGGCATTGGGATGATGTGTCATAGAATCCATATGTATCCAGAAAAGTCAAGTTCCTTACTTAAAGTTAGTGAAAAAGTTGAGTTTGGTGCGTGTGGCTCATAGCTCCACTCATTCTCAAAATGGCAGGGAGTAGGCTTCATGCCATAGTTGAACAGAATCTCCCTGGTATATCCAGGAGTTATCCCTTCTCCTTCAGAAACAACCGGGGGTAGGGAAATGAAGATACAGCAATGACAACGTTGGACGTTTCTTGGCTTCTTCTACAGTTGCCCAGTGAAAGTCACCTTTCTTGGCAGATACAAAAGCTCTGTGAATGAATGAAAGAGATATTTGGAGTGTGACTCTAAAAACATGCTGCCAGTGCTCTGCTTGAACCTCCAAAGAGTCTCTTGGTAGAAGCATGTGTTGGCATCTCTCTGGGGCATTGTACCTGTGGAGAAGAGGATTTGGGGGAAGAGAGGACACAAAAGGCAGCAGTGGAGTGAAAAATATGCGTTTCTTATTCCAGATGTCTTTATCTCAATAAAGCTCTCCCATAGTCAAGGAAAAAAAAATAAAGAAACCCCAAAGTCTGAAGCATTGATCATGTGTGGTGATTAAACTCTTTGCTTCAAAGGAACACTTTGGAGAACAAACCCAAGTTCCCATAATCTCTTAAAAAGAACAAATCTGTTTGATGAGACTGAAAGAAGGCTTTTAGAGTACCCACTACCTCCTTCCCCCTCCCACTCCTGGCTCTTTAATTTCTTTTTCTTTTGTGTCCTCAGTTGGATTCTTTTATTTGCTATAACATTTTAAAAAGAAACCATCTCAATTTTGGGCCATTGATATCCTTATATTTCACCGGCAGTGAACATGATGTAGATGACTTGGGAATCCAGAATCTCTAGTTGATATCTCTTCCCTGGATCTTTGTGGAAAAAACTAAGAGACTAGTTTCTGCCCTGTTCTTCATTGTTCCAACACAATGGAAATTGCTTTTACAGGGGATCACAGACTGCCCCTTGTGAGAAGCAGCAAAAGGATTTCCACATCCACGTTTAGCAATTTTCCTTCCACTTTGGTGGACTCGTGGGAGGAGGAGTGGTCAGGGTAGGAGAAGAACTTATCCCGAACGGACAAGCTGTCCCGATTCTTTGTGACAGACCATATGACGGGAACATATAGGGTGTTAAGGGGGAACAGATAAAAGGGGCACCCAACTTAGTGTGGAGGTGGTGGTTAGGGTGGATGGGTGGCATTTCCTGCAAGAAGTAACAGTGAAGTTACTTTGGTTTGGAGGATGACGAGGAGTAGGACAAACAAAGGCAGATGTTTGGGGTGACGCGAGAGGTGTAACAGGACTGCTGTGGGCCAAGGAGCAACACAGAAGAGACTGGATGGAGAGTCTGGTAGGGTCACGCCCCTGAAAATTGTCTAATGTGGGGAGGAAGATCTTTCCATTTCCTGATCACTGTATTCTCCTTGTAGGTGACTCTATAGACCACCAACTTTTTTTTTAATGGCTCATGGACTAAAATTGGTATAATATTCAAATTTCAGTGCCTAGAATAATGTTTGTTGGATGTAGTAATGCTCATTCATTTGTGGATTGTTTATAGCTACTTTTATGCCACAGTGACGAGTAGAGGATTTATGATGGAGACCGTGTGGCATGAAAAGCCTAAAATATTTACTATTTGGTTCTTTACGGAAAAATATTTGCTGCCCCTGGCCTAGTGGGTGGGTCTTGAGGTGGCTTCCAGGAGACCTGGATTCAAATCCTGACTCTCCAGTTGGTAGTAGTGTGACCTTTAGCAAATTCCTTAAAGTCGGTATCAGTTTGCTCATTTGCAAAACGGTAATAATAATGATTAACAGCCTTGTGAAGATTGAGGAAAATGTTTTCATATGAAGTTCCTGGGAAAAGTAAGTGCTAAAATATACTTAATTATCAAAAGCAGGTAAAGACATTTTCAACCACTTTGAGCTACTAATAACATTTGTGCTGAGATAAATATGATACCGTTCTGAACTGCTGTACTCATTGCCATAATGACTTCTTTGGGAATTATCCCTTTAAAAAGTATTCTGTTAATAGATCAATGAGGAAAGAGAAAGTCATATTTTTGGAAGTGAAAGTAGAAAACTATTGCTAGAACCCCTCAAAATAATTTTATAGTTAAAATTGAATGGGTGCCTGATATGACAGTGCTGAGTACTTTACGTGTGTGTTGTCTCATCTGAGCAGCACTTCAGACCTATGAGGTAGCTACTATCACTCACCTTTACCGACGAGGAGGCTGAGGCTTAGAGCGGTTGCATGAGTTAATCCTAAATCCCACAGCCAGTCGGAGGCCTGAGTTCACGACTTGAACCTGGGAGAATCTGATGTCCAAGTTTCTGTCTTAACCATTGTGCTCTTGGGCACATCGGGTGAGGACTAGAGACTCAAGTTTCAGGGCCCACAGCTGTTCCTAGTGGCTGGCATGTTGGTGTATCACTCTGGGTCAAGCAGGACTGCAGAAGTGTCACACCAGCAAGATACTGTTGCAGATGTCTGTATCCACTCCTGACTCAATTTCTCAGAGACAGTCCATGAGATCCAAAACCACGATTACTACTTGAGAGATGTCCTATTAGGGGTGGTTCCAAATGGAATCTCTCTATCACCTGGTTATGGGGATAAGGGTGTGGCTGTGCTGAGAGTGGACAAATGAGGTTGTGTTTGGCTTGTGACTGGGGGAATATGTTTGATTAATAAACAATATTCATTTGGCATTCAAGTATTGTTTGTTGACACGGTGATATGCTTACAAACTATTCAAAGAAACACCAAACAATTGTACACCAATATGTAATAGTCTCAGTTGGGTAGTTACATGTATATGTGTACATATTTTCAGAAAGATGAGTAAGAAATAGACCAGGATATTCAATAGATGCCTGCCTCTTGGTTGAGGGAATAATGGTAAATATTATTTTAGTGTATATTTCTATTTCCAGAATTTTAAAACAATGTTTATGTAACTTTACATAGATAAAATATATAAGTGATTTGGCACTATTTACCAAAGGACTTAAAAATCTTCAAATTCTTGAACTCCATAATTCCATCTCTGGTATACTACAGTAAGCGTGGTTGAACTATTATATACACAGGTATATGGTCATTTTAGCGTTATTTGAAGTGGTGAACAAATTTAGGCAAAAATGTTCTTTATGGCATGACTACTTTAGAGCACATTATGTAGCCATGAAAGGAAATGTTTACAAATGGAAAATGCTTATGCTGTAATCCTGTGAAAAAAGCAGGAGACAAAATTGAACATACAGAATGAGCACAGCTCAGTGAAAACCCGACAATCTATTCATCAAAAGACGGAAAGAAAACACTTTCAAGTGTCAATGGTTGTATACATAATTGATTGGATTATACGTTTTTCTCCTTTTTTTGCTTCTGTGCAATTTCAAATGTTCCTTTAATAAATGGGTATTATTTCTACAATGGAAACAAATTAGACATTAAAAACCTGTTAAAACTGGAAATCTGCGTTGACTGGTGATTAGTCTTAAAAATTCGCTCTCCCTCCATAGTTCTTGGTCTCTGTTGCCTTTTATGGTTTGCTGAGAATGTCCCAGCTTAGACAAAAGAAGCTTAATGAAAATGCAAAGAACGCCAAGCTGAGATCCTAACCTGGGCCGTGTCATGACTCACCGTATGCTCCAAGGTGAGTCCATTTTCCACTCAGGACTTCAGTGTCTTTATCTGTAAACTGGGAAACTTGGATTCGATCAGGGGTTCCCGGGGATTGGGCTGTGTAGAGAGGCTGCAGCAGAGTGTGGGCTTTCTGAAATCTGAACCCCTCCCACCCAACCCAACTCAACACTCACGGTTCTGCTTTTACGGTTTTTAAAATTTGGTTTCCTGGGAAAATTCAACTGGAAAACAATTCCACTGTTCATTAAAGTTGTAAAAACCACAGGACTGGTTGATCTGGATTTGTCTAGATCACTAACTGCTTTTTGATTGTAGTTGCTACTCATAACTTTCCCTTAAAAAAGGTTTACTTATTTTTTATTGTAGCAAGGAACATACCTTATTAATTATTTTAAGTGTACAGTACAGTATTTTAAACGCTACACAAATTATTGTATAGCAAATCTCTGGAACTTTCATCTTGTGTGACTGAAACTCTATACTCATTGATCAGCAACTGCTCATTTTTCCTACCTCCATTCACTGGAAAATACCATTTTGCTGTCTGTGTCTGAGAGTCTGACCTTCAGATAGCTCACATAAGTGGGATCATGCAGCACTTGTCTTTCTGGCTTATTTCACCTAACACAATGTCCTCAGCACTCATCTTTTTTTAAGACTGAATAATATTCCATTGTATGTTTACATGACATGTTCTTTATTCACTCATGGATGGGCATTTGTGTTGTTTCCACCTCTTGAGTAATGTAACAATTATGCAATAAACATGAGAGTGCAACTATCTCTTTGGGATCTTGATTTCAATGATCTTGAATAGATACCCAGAAGTGGGTTGTCGTATGATGTGGTAGTTCGATTTTTAGTCTTTTTGAGGTACCCCCATACTGCTTTTTTACAGCAGCTACTACAAATTTTTCAACGTCCTTGAAAGCACTTGTTCGTTTCTGTTTTTTTTTTTTTTAATGGCCATCTTAACAGTTGTGAGGTGATACTTCATTGTGGTTTTGATTTGCATTTCCTGACACCTAGTGATGTTGAACATCTTCTCATATACCTGCTGGCTATTTTTTTGTCTTCTTTGGAGAAATATCTATTCAAGTACTTTGCTCATTTAATTGGGTTATTTTTTTTTTTGTTATTGAATTGCAGAAGCTCCTTATTTATTTGGAATATATCCCTCGTCAGGTATACAGTTTTCCCATATTTTCTCCCATTCAGTAGGCTGCCTTCTCACTCTCTTGATTTTTTTCTTTCCAGTGGAGACACTTTTTAGTTTCATGTAGTCCTACGTTTCTATTTCTGCTTTTGTCGCCTCTGCTTTTGGTGTCATACCCAAAGATCTTTGCTAAGATCAATGTTATGAATTTTCCCCCTATGTTTTCTTCTGGAAATTTCAGGTCTTACATTTAGGTCTTTAAGTCATTTTGAGTTCATTTTTGTGTATGGTGGAAGAATCCAATTTCATTTTTTTGCATGTATATATCCAGTTTTTAAAAAAGCACCATTAGTTGAAGAAATGATTTTTACCTCCTTGTGTAGTCTTGCTACCTTTGTAAAAAAGCATTTGAACATATAGATGTGGGTTTATTTCTAGGCTGTTTATTCTGTTTTGTTGGTCATATCTCTATCCTTCTGCCATTACCATACTGTTTTGATTAATGTAGTTTTGTAATATGTTTTGAAGTCAAAAATTATGAGACCTCTGGATTTGTTCTTTCTTAAGATTGTTTTTGCTATTTAGGGTTCTTTGTGGTTCACTATGAATTTTAAGATTATTTTTACTTTTTCTGAAAAAAATGCCATTGAGATTTTGATAGGAGTGTCCTTGAACCTGCAGATCTCTTTGAGTAGTTATAGACGTTTTAACAATACAAAGCCTTCCCATCTAAGAACATCGTATGTCTTTCAATTTGTGTATGTTTTCTTTCATCTCTTTTATCAATGATTTTTAATTTTCAGTATATGTCTTTTATTTCTTTAGTTAAGTTTATTCTTAAATATTTTATTCTTTTAAAATTCCTTTTGCTTATGAAAATGCAGCGGATTTTTGTATGTTAGTTTTGCATCCTGGAACTTTACTGAATTTGTTTTTAGTTATAACAGTATTTTTTTGTGAAATATTTATAATTTTTTCTATATGAAATCTTGTCTGTGAAGAGTGACAATCTTCATTTTTTTCTGGTTTGGATGTTTTATTCTTTTCTCTCTTAATTGCTCTGGCTAGAACTTACAGTACTATATTGAATAGGATTGGTGAAAGTGGGCATCTTTGTCTTGTTCCTGACCTTAAAGAAAATTTTTTTAGTTTTTCATTTTTTAATATGATGCTAGCTGCATGGCAGCATCATATTAAAAACTGCACAGGCCTGTAACAAATGACCTTAAATATGTTGAGGTAAGTTCTTTCTATTTCTAGTTTCTTGAGTGTTTTGTCATGAGTGAAAGTTGAATTTTGTCAAAAGTAGATATTTTCTGCATCTATTGAGATGATCTTGTGATTTTAATCTTTTGTTATGTTAACGTGATATATTACTTTGATTGATATCATATGTTGAACCGTCTTTGCATTCCAGGAAGAAACGCCACTTAGTCATGCTCTATGACACTTTTAATGTGCTGTTCAATTGTGTTTGCTAGTATTTTGTTGAAGATTTTTGCACCTATATTCATTAGGGATAATGGCCTGTAGTTTTATCTTCTTGTAGTTGTCTTTATCTATATTTGATATCAGGGTAATGCTACCTCATAAAATGAGTTTGAAAGTGTTTCCTTCTCTTCATTTTTTGGAATAATTTGAGAAAGATTGGCATCAATTCTTCTCTATGTGTTTGGTAGAATTATTCAGTGAATCCTTCCGGTTCTGGACTTTTCTTTGAGATTTTTGATTACTGATTCAGTCCCTTTGCTAGTTATAGATTTGTTCTGATTTTAAATTTCTTCATGATTTAGACTGGGTAGATTATATGTTTCTAGGAATATATTTTTTACATTATCTAATTTGTTGGTATATAGTTGGTTATAGTCAATAATTGTTTTCACTTGTGTGGTATCAGTTGCAATATCTCCTCTTTCATTTCTGGTTGATTTACTTAAGATTCCTCTTTTTTTCCTCAGTCTAGCTAAAGGCCATTCATTTTTGTGGTTCTCTTTAAAAAGCCAACTCTCTCATTACCTTTTTTTGTTTGTTTTTTATTCTCTAGTTTATTTATTTCTGTTCTATTATTTCTTCATTTTTACTAACTTTGGACTGAGTTCATTCTTATTTTTCTAGTTCTCTAAGGTGTAAAGTTAGGTTGCTTATTTGAGATCTTCTTTTTTAATATAGGCATTTATCACTATAAACTTAATTCTTAGTACTACTTTTGCTGAATTGCATACATTTTGGTATATTGTGCTTTTGTTTTTATTTGCCTCAAGTTATTTTCTCATTTTTATTTTAATTTCTGCTTTGACCCTTTGGCTGCACAAAAGTATGTTGCTTACTTCCACGCATTTGTGAATTTCTTAATTTTCCTTCTGTTACTGATCTTTAGTTTCATTTAATTGTGGTTGGAAATTGGTATACTTTCAATCTTTTCAAATTTGCTAAGACTTGTTTTGTGGTCTAGTATGTGATCTATGCTGGAGAATGTTCCATGTGCACTTGAGAAGAATGTGAATGCTGCTGTTGTTGGGTAGAGTGTTCTTTATAGGTCTATTTGGTCTGTAGTGTAGTTCAAGTTTGATAGTTCCTTATTAATTTTCAGTTGGCTTTTCTATCCATTATTGAATGTGGGATATTAAAATCTTCTACTATTGTTGTATTGCTGTGTATTTCTCCTTCAGTTCTGTCAATGTTTGCTTCATATGTTTGGGTGCTCTGATGTTGGTTGCATATATGTTTATATTTGTTTCATCTTCCTGATGAATTGGTTCCTTTTATTAGTATATCATGTTCGTCTTTGGCTATTGTGACAAGTTTTGATCTAAAATTTATTTTTTCTGATGTAAGCATAGCCACCCCTGCTCTTTTGGTTACCATATGCATGGAATATTTTCTTCCTCTTCCTTTTACTTTCAGCTTATTTGTGTCTTTAAATCTAAAGTGAGACTCTTGTAGGCAACATGAGTTGGATCTATTTTTCTTTTTTTGAGGTGGAGTCTCACTCTGTCACCCAGGCTGGAGTGCAGTGGCATACTCACGGTCACCCAGCATTGACCTGCTAGTCTCTAGTGATCCTTCCTCCTCAGCCTTCCAAGTATCTGGAACTACAGGCACGTGTTACCATGCTGAGCTAATTTTTAAAAAAATTTATTGTAGAGACAAGGTCTCACCAAGTTGCCTGATCTGGTCTCAAACCCATGGGTTCAGTCAATCCACTTGCCTTGGCCTCCCAAAGTGCTGGGTGACAGACTGAGCCACTGAGCCCAGTTGTAGTTGGATCTTTTTTTTTTTAGTGATTCATAATTTTATTTAAAATATGAACGTAAAACTAGCACATGTGTATCTGTCTTATTGCCCCAACTCAAGTGTAAACTACCGAGAATAAAATTATACGTAATACTTCTCACATTGTTACACAAGCCTAAGCAGATATATGGATTTTTTTTTTAACTTTTAAATTTTTTATTTTAAAATTGTGGGTGCATTTCAGGGTTAGGTATACAAATATTCATTATGCAGGTACCCTTGTTGATGAGGCATGCCCCCCGTTCCCCAGGCAGATTCCCACTACTGCCAATTCCACCCCCGCCCCCGTGCAGTTTCCCACTACTATTAATCCTTTTCTTATAGTGTTACAATAGTTGTTCAAGGTCCACTTATGAGTGAGAACATGTGATACTCAATTCTTTGTTTCGATGAAAGATCACTCAGTATTATAGACTCTAAGTCCATCCACTTTGCTGCAAAGTTCATGATTTTGTTCTTCTTTATGACTGTGTAATAGTTCATTGTGTGTATGTATCACATTTTTAAAATCCAGTCCTCTTTTGATGGGCAGCACAGTTGGTTCCATGTTCTTGCTATTGTGAACAATGCTGCAATAAATATATGTGTGCAGATATCTTTTTATAGAGTGATTTGAGTTCTTCTGGTTATGTTCCCAGTAGGGGGATTGTGGGGTCCTATGGAAGGTCGATTTTTAGCACTTTTAGGAATCGCCACACTGTTTTCCACAGAGGTTGTACTAGTTTACACTCCCACCAACAGTGTAGAAGTATTCTCTTTTTGCCACATCCTCCCCAGCATCTGTTATTTTTTGAGTTATTGAAGATGGCCATTCTGACTGCAGTTAGGTGGTATCTCAGTGTAGTTTTAATTTGCATTTCTTTGATGACTAGTGAGGCTGAATATCTTTTCATGTATCTGTTGGCTGCTCATACGTCTTCTTTTGAGAAGTGTCTATTCATATATTTGCCGACTTTGTAATGGGGCTGCTTGTTTTTTTCTTTTCAACACGTTTGAGTTCCTTGTAGATCCTAGATATTAGGCCTTTGTCAGACATGGAGTTGACAAATATGTTTTCCCAGTCTGTGGGCTGTCTCCCTGCTCTCTTGATGGTTTCTTTGGCTTTGCAGAATCTTGTCAGTTTGATGAGGTCCCACTTGTCTATCTTATCTCTTATGGCATGGGCACTTGGGGTTTTAATCAGGAATTGGTTGCCAGTTGCAATTTCCATAAGACGGTCTTCTGCATTTTCTAAGGTTCTTATAGTTTGAGGTTTTACATTTAAGTCTATGATCCATTTAGAGTTAATTTTTGTGTATGGGGATAGGTAGGGGTCCTGTTTCAATCTTCTGCATGCTGTCAGTCAGTTTTCCCAGCACCATTTACTGAATAGGTTCTTGTCTTCCCAGTTGTTGGTGATGGAGGCTTTGTTGAAGATGAGTTTGTTGAGAAATTGAGATTTTGCTTCTGGAATCTCAATTCTATTCCATTGGTCTATATACCTGTTTTTGTACCAATACCAGGCTGTTTTGATTATTGTAGCTTTATAATAAAGTTTAAAGTCTGGAAGTGTGATACCTCCTGCTTTGTTTTTTTTGCTGAGGATTGTTTTGGCTATTCTTGGTCATTTATGTTTCCATGTGAATTTCTGTATTTTTTTTCTAGGTCTTAGAAGAATGTTGCTGGTAATTTGATGCGTTAACCTGTAGATTGCCTTAGGTAGAATGGACATCTTAACAATGTTGATTCTTCCAATCCATGAAAATGGAATATTTTTCCAGTTTGTGTCAACTTTGTTTCTTTGAGCAGTGTTTTGTAGTTTTCATTATAAAGGTACTTCATGTCTCTGGTTAGGAAGATGACAAGGAATTTCATTTTTTTTGTGTGGCTATTGTGAATGGGATTGTGTTTTTTATTTGGGTTTCTGTTTGTTTATTATTGGTGTATAGAAAAGTGATTGTCTTTTGCACATTTATTTTATACCCGTGAGACTTTGCCAAAGTCTCTTTATTAGTGGAAGGAGGTTTTCTAACAGATTCTCTTGGGTTTTCAAGGTATAGAACTATGTTGTTTACAAAGAGAGAGAACTTGACTTCCTCTTTTCTTATTTGGATACCCCTGATCGCCTTTTCTTCTCTGCTTGCTCTAGCTAGGACTTCCAAAACTATGTTGAACAGGAGGGTAAGAGTGGGCATCCTTGTCTTGTTCCAGTTTTCAGGGAAAATGGTTCCAATTTCTGTCTGTTTAGCAGTATGTTGGCTTTGGGTTTCTTGTAGATGGCTCTTACTATTTTGTGGTATGTTTCATCTATGCCTAGATGTTCAAGGGTTTTATCAAGAAGGGTGCTGGATTTTTTTGAAAAGCTTTTTCTGCATCTAATGATATAATCATGTGGTTTTGTTTTTACGTCTGTTGATGTATTTAATTACGATTATGGTCTTATGAATGTTGAACCAGTCTTGCATTCTGGGGATGAAGCCTACTTGGTCATGGTGGATGATTTTTGAGATATGTTGTTGAATCTGGTTTGCTAGGATCTTGTTGAGAATTTTAGCATCTATGTTCATCAAAGATATTGGCCTGTAGTTATTTTTCTGTGTTGGGTCTTTATCTGGCTTGGGTATCAATGTGATGTTAGTTTCATAAAATGATTTAGGGAGAGTTCCATATTTTTCAATCACCTGGAATGCTTTCAATAGGACTGGTATCATTTCCTCCTTGTATGTTTTGTAGAATTCTGCTGGAAAGTCATCTGGTCCAGGGCTTATTTTGTAGGTAGTTTTCTCATGACATAGTCAATTTTCTGGATTGTTATTGGTTTATTGAGGGTCTCTATTTCTTCTTGTTTCAACCTAGGGAAGTTGTGTGATGTCAGAAAGTCCTCGAATTCCTTTGGGTTTTCAAGTTTGTTTCCATACAAGTGTACATCGTAGTCTCTGATAATCTTTTGTATTTCTTCAGGGTCAGATGTGACTTCCTCTTTTATGTTTCTGATTGTGTCTATTTGGACTTTTTCTCTCTTTTTTTTTGGTCAGTCTAGCTAGAGGACCATCAATCTTGTTTATTCTTTCAAAGAACCAGCTTTTTGTTTCATTAATTTTTTTGTATTATCTTTTTGTCTTCTATGTCCTAGATTTGGGCTTTTATTTTGGTGATCTGGATTCTTCTGCTGAAGTTAGAGTTTTGGTGGTCTTGTTTTCCAGCTTCCTTAGGTGACTTGTTAGGCTGTTAACTTGTGATCTTTCCATTTTCTTCATGTGTGTTTGTAGAGATATGAATTCCCCTCTTATTACTGCTTTCATGGCATCCTAGAGATTTTGGTAAGATGTGGACTTTTAAAAGTGCATCTTCATTGGGATCTTTAGGACTATTTTATCTGGATATCCATTTCCTTCCCCAGAATTGGGAAATTTTTAGTCATTATTTCTTCAAATCTCTTTCCCTCCCTCCTTCTCTTTCTCTTTTCCTCTCTCTTTCTCCTCCTTCTGGAACCACTGTATGTATGATTAGTCTACTTGATGATGTTCTGTAAGTCCTTTAGGCTTTTTTCACTCATTTTCATTTTTTTCTCTTCGTTCCTCTGATGGGTAATCTGAAGCAACTTGTCTTTGAGTTTATTGATTCTTTCTTCTGCTTGATCAAGTCTATTGTTGATCCCTTATTCCAGTGAAATTTCCAGTCCAGTTATTGTGTTCTTAGGCTCCAAAATTTCTGTTTAGTTATTTTTAAAAATTTCTATCTCTTTGTTGATATTCTCATTTTGCTCATGTATCATTTATTTGAGCTTCTTGAGCACCTTTAGAGTGGTTATTTTGTATTCTATGTCAAGTAATTCATATACCTCTATTTCTTTAGGGTCAGTTACTGGAGATTTATTTTGTTCCTTTGATTGAGATATGTTTCCCTATTTCTTTATGTGTCTTGTAACTTTGTGTTGTGACTCAAGTATTTGAAAAACAGCTACCTCCCAGTTCTTACACATTGCCTTCACACAGGTAAAGAACTTTTAAAATCATCCTAGCTAGGGATTCTGGGAGTCTCTCAAATCTTTTCTTGGGATGTGTCTTCTCCAATTTTATGTGTGTAAATTTCCCAATTAGAGATGTTTGCCAGTTGCTTTTCAGAGCTTGTAGTCTCTTGCTCCCTCTGGTGTCTTTATGCAGTATTACAAGTTACAAGCTGCTGAACTGTTTTTTGTTCTGAGGACCCCTAGCAAACAAGGTATGTTGGTTTTCCATTAGGACTCTGAGCCAGATGAGACAAAAAGGAAATCCCTCAGGAAGCCCCTTGAAAAGCCAGAATTCTGGATGCACATATGACCTTTCTCTTATTTCCCACGGAGGAAGCGATAAACTGGGGAATTACTCCTGATCATGACAAGCTGTGCTAGTTTCTGTCTGTGGTATTACAAGTTCTCTGGCCCTGCCACTAGTCTCTGGACTCTCTTTTGTTCTTTGTGACCCCCAAGTATCCTAGTTATGCCAGTTCCCATAAGCGCTCTGAGTCGGGAGAGACAGAAACCAGTTTCTTGGGCAGACCCCTGGAAAGCTGAAACTTTGGACATTCATTCCCTTATTTTCTTTACCTCTCACAAAAGAAGCTGTGAGTTGGACTTTTCCTCCCAGAGATTTGCTGGCTCAGAAGAGGGGCTGACATGTTTGAAATAAAATGGATTTTTTTTTTTTGAGTCGGAGTCTCACTTGGTCGCCCAGACTGGAGTGCAGTGGCCACTCCCGGCCACCGCAGCCTTGACCTGCTGGACTCCGGCGATCCTTCCGCCTCAGCCTTCCGAGTAACCTGGAATTACAGGCATGCGTTACGACGCCTGGCTGATTTTTTGATTTATTGTAGAGTTGAGGTCTCGCTGCCCAGGCGGGTCTCGAACCTCGGGCTCAGGCAATCCACTCACCTCAGCCTCCCAAAGGCGCGAGATTACAGGCTGAGCCACTGAGCCCGGCTAAAATGGATTTTTTTCCCATGCAATACAGCAGTTCTTGGCTTTGAGTTTGCCTGGGGTGCTGTGACTTCCTAACTAACTCCTAACTGAGTTTTCATAAAGACTTTTGTCTGTATGTTGTTGGGAATGGGGTCTGAGGTTTCCTATTCCACCATCTTGCTGGTGTCACTCTCTCGTAGCCCTTAAATAATGAGAAATGAAATCCTGCTTATATGTGGAAAGACACACATACCTCCCATTCCATTATCATGGCCTTCTTTTTGTTATAGAATCCTCCCCCTAAAGTGTCCTCTCCCTTAACACTGCGCAGCAAGCACATCCCGAGTTTCCATGAATAGGTTTAATACCACTTTTTGTTTTTGAGTTGGGAGTCTCACTCTGTCACTCAGACTGGAGTGCAGTGGCACGCTCCCGGCCACCGCAGCCTTGCCCTGCCGGCTCCAGCAATCCTTCTACCTCAGCCTTCCAAGTAGCCAGAACTACAGGCAGGCGCTACCACGCCCGGCTGATTTGTGATTTATCGTAGAGATGAGGTCTCGCCAAGTTGCCTAGGTAGATCTTGAACCCGCGGGCTCAGGCAATCCACTTGCTTTGGCTTCCCAAAGTGCTGGGATTACTGGCGGAGCCACTGAGCCTGGCCATCAATACCACTTTTAAACCTAAGCTGTAGGGCTCCCTGCTTTCAGCCTTGCATTGGAGGATAATGCATGTCACCTTGAACACAAAAAGACAGACTTATTCAAGAACACATGGTCACCTCTGTCACCCAGTGTTTGGTGTTGAGGGCTGGTTAGAGCAACCCTAAATATCTGTTCTCATGACTAACACCTTAAAGACCTCAAGTAAAAACTTTTCTCTTTTTTACGTCACTTATTTCATGTCCTTGAAACATGCTTTAAAGAACTTAGGTAAAAGAAGAGGCAAGTTAGTCAATTTGTCAAATCTTTCTTTTCAAAACGCTTTAGTGTGGTAGATCCCTGCGCAATAAGGGATCATTTTTCAATGATGTAGAGACCCTTTTTCTTGCTTCTCTGTCTTCTAAAGTGGTTCTGAAGAAACATCAACTAGCAGGGTATTTATAGCAGTTTTAGGTAGTAGTTGAAGAACATTTGTAATACTTAAAATTCATATTACTCAAATTTGTATACAGGGAGGAGCAATATATATGAAGTGTGATACTGATTCTTTATCATATGGATGGGGTTATTTTTATTTATTTATTTATTTATTTGAGTTGGAGTCTCACTCTGTCATCCAGACTGGAGTGCAGTGGCCGGGAGTGGCCACCGCAGCCTAGACCTGCTGGTCTCCGGCGATCCTTCCGCCTCAGCCTTCCAAGTAGCTGGAACTACAGGCGTGCGTTACCATGCCTGGCTAATTTTTTGATTTATTGTAGTGATGAGGTCTCACCAAGTTGCCCAGGTGTGGCTCGAACCCACGGGCTCAGGCAATTCACTCACCTCGGCCTTCCAAAGCGCGGGATTACAGGCTGAGCCACTGAGCCCGGCGAGTTATTGTTTTAAAAATGGTGAATATGATGGGATAAGTGGCAATTTACACAATGAAATTAACAGTTTCTAAAGTTTTTAAAAAATAATATGCAAACCCATTATAATATATGAATGTTATATCTAAAATTTACTGATGATTCCAAATCTAAGTATTACTATAATACTTAGATTGATAATTCTAGTTGCTTGTGTCTCTGAAGAGTGAACTTTCTCTAAATTAGAACTTATATAGACTTATCTAAGAGCACAGTGACTCAGAAATGATTGTCTAATTTGGTACTACTCTTAAAGGAACAAAAGTTATGTGACAATCTTGATCATAATAGCATAACTAAAGATTTTACCAAAGTGAAGGAAAAAGGTAATTTTTGTGGGATTAGTGTATAACCATTTATAAATTATGTATGTCTGGACTTTAGTACTCAATAAACAACAGCCACCAATCAATGGAGCAGCCAGACATGTCATAATAATAATAAAATTCTATTATCTTTGATGTCTTGCTTCTTTTTCAGTGATACAAAACCATTGCTTTGCATATATTTTTAGATTTTTGTTGCCATGAGAGTTTATTTGTCAAAGTAGTGATATAGAATACATCTTATTTTATGGTTTACCAGTTTGACTATGAATTTTACATTTAGTCATATGGTATGTGGGCCTCTAGTATTACTCTTGTCCTAAACCTATAAAATGCTTGGACCTGTCCTGAATAGGTGATGGCATGACAACCAACCCTTACTGTTCTACTGAGACACTTAAAGTGGGGGTGAGCAAGTGTGTTACAACATGGAGCTGAGCACTTTGGCGTTCTGCTGATCATGCTTGTGGAGCTATTTGAGGAGACTACTGGAAGCTCAGTGTTCAACACAAGGAAGGTGGGTGAGGGGAAGGGGATGGGGCCGAGGGCCCTGGCATGGCATCTTCTTGTTGCAGAGTCTCTATTTTCAGTTATAGCTGATCCTTTTGTCCCCTTGTGGCTGTTGCCCTAACTTGGTCATCAGCAAGCTACAGAATGACTCATCAGCCAAGCCCATTTATTGTTTTTCCCTTTTACAAATACGAAACCTGGGAAAGTTCGATTAACATCCATACCCATCGTATCTTCAAAACACATTTCAACGTTACCTTTGTCAATGAAAGAAGGAGAGCTAATATAATCTTATTAACTTTTTTTTTTTAAGAGACAGGTTCTTGTTCTGTTGCCCAGGCTGGAGTGCAGGGAGTGACGATAACTCACTGCAACCTTGAAACTCCTTGACTCAAGTGATCCTCTTGTCTCAGCCTCCCAAAATGCTGGGATTACAGGTGTGAACCACTGAGCCTGGCCAAAATTTTTTATTTTTAATTGACAAAGAATCACTGTAATCTTTATCATGATTTCAACTGTTTCACATTTTTAACCGTTGTAAAAATCATTTGAATTTTTTCACCTCCTTGTTAAAAGAAAATATTTACCTTTCATAGTAATTATTAAAAATTTGAAGAAATTTTTAAAGATCTTGATATGATCACATATAGTTATTTCAGACATAGGGTAGTCTGATAGTTATAGTCACAGATAGAAGGTCCAGCCTTCTCACAATTTGTGAAAATATTTTTGAAACTGTTTTATAAATTGGCAGTAGCAGGAAACTGCCAGCGTGGGAGAGGGGAGAGTCAGAGGCGGGATTGGCAGTAGTGGGAAACTGCCAGGGGAGGGGAGAGTACACCTCATCAACAAGGGGACCTGTATAATGAACATTTGTATACCTAACCCTGAATTGTATCCCACATCTTTAAAATAAAAAATTAAAAAACATACAAAAAATTCTAAATTTATAATCATTACTAATGTTTTAAAATCATAATTATGTAATAATTAAAATGTATTTTCTAAAACCATGTCCCATATTTTCATATACCAAGCTCCTAAATTTCCTCTCATTACCCCAGTGTGCATTATGAACCGTCACTTTTTGTGTGTACCACGGCATTCAAAAAGTTGGAAGCCCTGCTTTATCTGATAAACAATCTTGGCTGCACTCCGTAATCCCCAGGGGAGCTTTACAAAGTACCCAGACCTGACCCACCCCAGGAAATTCTAATTTAATTGGTCTGGTCTGGGGTGGGGTTTGCAAACTCAGGGCCCTCTTTGTTCTAGAGTGGCAGCCAGGAGAGCTTTGAAGACACAGACACTTGAACTTCACCTCAGACCACTGAGTCAGAATCTCTGGACCATGGGTTTTAGGCACTATATATTTTCAAAGAGAATCATTGCTGAAGATGGTCTCCTGTCCTCTCTATCCATACAGCACATTGCTCAGCCTTCTAACTAGAAAACTACTAAGTGAGGAATTGAATGACATTGGTTTAGGTTGCAAAATGTTATCTCCATTACATCCAATGACTTGGGTTGCAAACACTTTAGAAGTATTGGAAGTTGTCCTTGAGGTCAGCTGTCCTAACTTTTTTGGCATCAGAGACCTCTTGCATGGAAGACAATTTTTCCACATGGGGAGGAATGCGGTGGTGGGGGGAGGGGATCATCAGGCCTTCGATTCTCATAAGGAGCAAGCAACCTAGACCCCTCACATGCACAGTTCACAACAGGGTTTGCTTCATATGAGGATCTAATGCCTTGCTGATATGACAGAAGACGGAGCTCCACTCATCTTCTGCTATGTGGCTCAGTTCCTAACAGGTCATGGGTTAGTACTTGTCCATGGCCTGGGGTTGGGGAACCCCTGCTTTAATTGATGGTGATTGCATCATACTCATGAATTCTGATGACCTAAGCGATGGTTTTCAACCCTGCTTGTACATTAGAATTGCCTAGAGAGCGACAAACAATCCAAGCAGGCTTGGGTCTCACCCCAGACCAATTAAATGAAAATCTCCAGGGATGAGACCCAAATACAGCCTGCTTTTTAAAAAACTTCTCTGATGACATTAACGAGTGGCCAGAATGGAGAACAATTGGCTTAAAGAAAAAGTGAAGGGTTTGATTTCCAATTATTTCCCTGGCCATGTGCATCCAGTCATACTGGTCTACTCAGTGCCCGGTGTCCACATCCATTTCTAACACAAATTCTGTGCTTCTCATGGATTGCACTGTCTGACATGGTCCTACCATTCTGTCTTCTTATTGCCCAGCAAATGACTGACCTTGTCTGCAAAGCTTCCATGTATTGTCCAGCTCTCAGTGACTGCTTCTTCTGTAATTTCCTCTAATTAGAACACATATTCTCATCTGTGAGGGAAGAAATGATACTCTATCCATCATGATGTACCATCCCAAGCAATGTCAATGCACAGCAGGATTTTAGGAGGTGCCTACTTGCTGCTGTTGCTGAGTGTGTTTCCATAGGAAGGTGAGTAGATTCCACTTTGTAGAGGTGATAAAGAATGGAAGGAACCCACACTCTTACTGATCTCTCTATTTTTATTACCCTTTGAAGCAGTTTTAGAGTGAAGGTGAGAGTCTGGGCTATTGTAGAGGGATCCGACAGTGGTAGGATTTTCTGTCTGGCCATGTTCATTTTACTCTCATGCCATGCGTGAGTAGATATTAAATGAGGAGTGATGTTCATCGCAATGAAACAGCTTAAGCTGATAGGGACCTGGGATCAATCATAGCTTGGAAATAATCTCTTTTTTCTAGGTCTCCTTTGGCATCTTCTAAGTATCTCTCGATGCTCCCTAACTTGGAAAAGGAATCTTAACTCTAACCCAAAGCTCATGTGAACCATGTTTTATATCCATTCATTCATCTATTCATAACTCACTTGCTGAGTACTTTGTGTGCCAAGGCCTGTGTGAGGCTCTGCGGTGCACCTGTAAGGCCGGGCCTGCTAGCTAGTTAAATGCCTGGAGCTTTCAGAGCTGGGGTTTACACAGTAGTAGTTTCTTACAAACATTTTTTTCCCTCACTTTATTTTAAACTCATTCAAAGTTATTAACAAAACACTTTAGCTAAGCTGTGCAGGCTAAACACATTTTTAAAAAATGAAACTTCTACCTAAAATAAAAAAAAGTGATCTTTGTGAATGTTTGCGACTGTGAGGCAAAGAGATCCATATTCATGCAAACACAGACATATAAATACAATACAAATGCATACATGATATGTGCTGCTGATACATATGCAGACCCTTGTAACATGTCCATTTCAACACTAAATATTTAAAGTCTTCTTAAAGATGCCAACAAGTTGCTAATTCATGGTAATATAATTCTGTTCTCAAACTTCGCAACAGTTCCAAATATAAATGGGACAATTTTCAGTGCTGATGTTGAAGCCTCAAGCTAGAAATTGGATAATTACTGTGTAATTACTTGACTTTTGGTATGTCTATGCACTGACAGTGGCTTAAAAAAAAGGGCTTGGTTCATTTTGTACACTTATAAATTATTCACCTGTTCTACTGGGTTTTTTGAATTTACATTCACATATCCAAATAATATCTCCTTTTATGAGTATTTTCCTGCAGCCAAAAAATAACAGAGTCTAATGAAAACAAAACCGAGTCATTGGTCTTTGTTTTACAATGTTCCTGAAAAGTGAATCTCATTTTTAAATGATCATTTGTAATGTCTAGATCTTTTGGTGACCTAAGAAATTCATTTGAATTTTGGAGGTTGAGCCTTAAAAAAAAAAAAAAAAAAGATTCTGGGACTATGACTTAGGTAAGACTGATGTATAAAAACTTTGAAAGGAATATACACAGAACAGTGTTGTAAATAGGAGCAAAGAAAAATGGCATCCAGCTTCTGATGCCATCATTGGTGTGTGTAGATGCCACTGGTAGTTTTTGCCTGCTCTTTACCCTCTCTACCTTTGGGGAAATATTCTGTCCTGGTGGGAATATCAACAAGGTACTCTGCCACTCCCAGTCTGAAGATGAGAAGGCAGTGTAAACTATTCCAATCTCAGTACCACTCTTGGGCCTTTGGATCTTAAGTGGAAAAATAGAGGGATGAAAAGTGGAACTGATTCATCATATATGATGATGCCCAAAGAGATCACCTTGCTGCCTAGATTTCCAAAGAGGTTGTGGTTTCTGTCATTTCCAAAGTTGTGTTCTTAGTTTTCATCTTAGATTTTATGTTTTATATATATTTTTAAACACATTTCATTTTTGGGGGGAGGGAGTGAATGAGTGGAATCTTACATTTTTAACTAGCTTGTGATATTTACAATCCTAGAAACTTAACAGAACTTTGAATTTCTGAGACAATCATAGAATCACAGAGATCTTATATATAGAATATATCCAAGAGATCATTTAGTCCAACCTCCTCATTTTACAGATAGAGAAATAGAAACCCAGAAAAGTTAGCTGACTTGTTCAAGGTCAGATAGATATTTTGTGGCAGATAAGAAAATCAAATGAGATTTGTTCATTTCTATCAGTGTGCATTGTTACAGTTAGAGTCATAGATTCTAAAGATGTACAAAATTTAAAGGAGAACCTGGTCCTTTTACCCAATTTAAATAGTGTATAGTTACTATTTTATGGGTGAGCTGAGGTTCTAAAAACGTTTGTAACTTGCATGGCTTTATAGATATCAGACTGTTTTCTTCAAAACCATGCCTATTCAGATTTTCCTTTGGGGAACCATCGCTCCCAAACTCTTAGTTTATGTGGCTCTTGTGAGATTGACTGTACTTGCAGGTAGGGATACATGAACTCGGCCTGGCTAATTTAAACACTGCATTTTCCTGGCCACAGTTATTAGTGACCACATGACTAAAGCTACAATATAAAAGCCAATGAGCATCAAACCTGAGAATTTTGCTAGGACTATTGGGAAAGAGAAGTTCTCCATCTAGTAGTCTATAAATAAGTATCCCAACAAGAAAGTTATGACACATTCAAATAAGATGATTCAGAGAAGGTCTATTGACAAAGAGACCTTTCACAAAGGATAGTTTGGTAATCCGGGAATAGTAAGAGTGGAGAACCTATCACCTTCCGGCAAAGGAATAAGGAAAAGAAACCATTAGGGATAATAAGATAGAAAATCTCATGTATAAGGCCACTTTCGGTCATGGGATACAGACAGTCCAAGGTGATTTCTTAGGGAAAGAGCCAGCCAAATGAATACTTGACCTCATTCTTTTTTCTCTGCCCTGCTATAGCTTACTATTGGTCAAATCTTGCCAAAAGTTTGAGGATGTAGGGACTTCTCCATGGACACAGAGGTGAATAAGGCTGGAAAATGGGCAGAAAAGTATTTTGTGTAACTGGAGGTACAAAGCTGCTACGATGGATTTTTGTGTCCATTTTGGCCTTTGTGCTGGAAGTCTATGATTGACACGTATGACAGCTTTAAAGAAAACAGTGTAAATAGATGGGCAATCCAGCTACCTTTGACATCTCTTGAGCATCTAGGGCTAGATATACCTGAAAATTTTGTCCCTGCCTATTTTCTTTAATAAGTGCCTTTCATGCTTAAGGCAGTTGGCATTAAGATTAAGTCACTTGCAACTGATATGAATCCTAATTAACACACATGGGGTCACACAGCTACTAACTGTACTGAAAACCACTCAAAAGTTACACAATGCCATCACTGGAGAAGCATTTTGTTCAACTACTCATCATGTGACTAAATTCCTTGATCAGGCCTGGCATGGTGGTTCATACGTTTAATCCTAATGTATTGGGTGGCTGAGTTGGGAGGATTGCTTAAGCTCAGGAGTTCAAAACCAGCCTGGGAAATATGGCAAGACCTCATCTCTACAAAAAAATTTAAAAAATTAGCCAGGTGTGGTGGTGCATGCCTGTAGTCTCCTACAACTTGGGAGGTGAGGTGGAAGGATCACCTGAGCCCAGGAGGTCAAGGATGTGGTGAGTCATAGTTGTGCTGCTGCACTCCAGCCTGGACCACAGAGTGAGACCCCAACTAAAAAAAAAAAAAAGAAAAATTTCCTTGATCATTATTCTCTGGTTGAACACTTTACTGGGGAGGAACTTGCTATTTGTTAGTATCCTTTCCTTCTTACAGAAAAGATTTTTAGTGGGTCAAAATCTATCTTCCTTAATGTTTCCAAATTTCAAACAGACACTAATTTTTGAGAATCGAGAATAAGCAATTAGAATTCCTATTCTCAAAATCTTAAGTTATACTTGGATTACTTCCAACATTCTTCAAAGTCTTTATTTATTATTATTATCTAAAAAGTATTAATAAATAAGAAATACTACATTTAGTATTATTTAAAAAGAACAAAATCCATCCTGAATATACAAACACTTGGAAACACCTACAAAAATTCTGAGTAATTCAAATGATATAGCTTTCAGATTCCCTAGCAAGATTAAAAACACCATACAAAAACATGTGTCAAAATTTCCAATTTAGGAAGTTATCTTGTTTTCAAAGTTGTTATTTCTTGGTAGATCGATCACAGAAATTGTATAATGTTTATATACTATGCATATAAAATTATTAATAATTTTTAATTAAAATAACCCACAATTAGCGGCAGACAGAACCATAGAAACTTATAAAATGGCCTCGGCTACAAGCAAAACTGACTGTTAGATCATGACTATTCCTGTCTGATATACTCTTCTCCTGATTCCCCCAAATATAGGCATTTTCCTGCTTTTGGTTTTAATCTGACACCGGTAGATTCCTTGATTCCTTTGAGTCTTAATATCTTCATTTGATTGTTAAACTTTAATTCTTGCAGGAGAATAAAACTTCTCCTTCCTATTTTTCTGATTTCTTGACTAGTTATCTTAGGATTTAGGATTTGAAAAAGTATAATTTTCTCAAGAAATGGCAAAAAAAGGAATTACAATATGGAATCAGTATACAAACAATGTCTATGAATTAGTTCTTGATTTTCTTCTTTAGTTTATCCTCTTGCTATACCTAACCCTTCATCATATAATTAGAGTCATATCTCATGTTCTTGCTTTTGTATTCTTTCCTATGCAGAGCACCCCGATTTCCAGCCGTGTTCTTGATATAATAGCTTTTCAGTGTATTTATTATGCTTTGTTCCTAAAAGTGTTATACAGGAAGTGCTGCTTCTACTGTCAAAGGGTCCTCAGAAGAATAGGAATTCAAGGTTCTCAACATCATTGGAATCTGTTCATATGCATGATCCTTCCTACAAGGGTATCACCTCTTCCCATTGAGTGCCTTAACTTTAATACAAGAGCTCCTATGAGCTTTTGATACATTCTTATTGATACATTTTTATTTAGTTCAGCTGCCTTTAGGATTTGCTTTTTGGCTTGCTTTTCTGAAATCTCTACCTATGACTATAAGAGATAGGAATTTCTTTTAGTGTGGTCATAGAAGCTTTCTGGCATTTTAGACTTTGAACTGGAAATTTAAAGACCCACATTCACATTTTTTCCCTTAAGTTCTCCATCACTCTTAGGAAAAACATATCAGCTCTTTGCCTTTACAAAAATATTCTATGGCAGCAGCTAATTGGTTACCCAAAACCTTTTCCATAGGCACTTGGTTCCAAGTGCTACAGAAAATAAATTGGGGGACTATTTTCTACTTCATGCTGTGGATAGCAGTGCTCTTTTACCAATGACAATTTGGTCATTAATGCCTTTTAATCTAGCCAGATAAGAAAACCAGGGCCTAGGCTTAGGGAAGAGAGTGCAAATGCTGAGGGTACAAAATGTAAGGAGGCACTTGCACTACCCCTAGAGTGAATGCTGCGTTAACATTTGCATCTCACTAACTCATGTACCTTATTCTAGCCCCTGAGGCCCAGAGAATCAATTCCAGATTTCCATCTGTAAAGTTTTGTGTTCCTGAAGCCACCTCAGCTTTCCATTGCTGTGCAAAACCCACCTAAACCAGTCATTGATTTATTCATGATTCTGTGGGTTGGCAATTTTGACTGGGCTCCCTCATGCAATTTCAGTTAATTGGTGAGTTTTCTAAGAAGTGACTTGTCCATATGACCTCATTTATATATTTGGGGTTCAACTGAGACTCATCTAGGGTGGCTGTAGTAGTTGGGATGACCGATTGTTCTCTGTCTCCACATTGTCTTTCTAACCACGTGGCTGTACATCTTCAGGGAGGCTAGCCTGGGTTTATTCATAAAGTGACAGTATTCCAAGAAGGTAAGAATGGAAACTGTGCATTCTTAGAGTAGAAGCACTGAGAAGAAGAAGAAGAAAAAAATGACTTCTCTTGCTCTCTACTGTCAAAGCAAGTTGCAAAGCCATCACAGATAAAAAAAAGTGGGTGGAAATAAACTTTCTGCCTTGATGGTAGGAATTTAAAGAACTCACGGCCAGTTTTATGCCCCCTCGACCCAAAGTATATCTTTTGACTACACTTATTTACATTCCTCTCACATGCAAGATACACTTATTTTCTCCAAAGACCTCCAACTTCTCATGACATTATGGTATCAACTTGAAGTCCACTCTCCCACTATCTACATCAGGCAGGTCTAGTTGAAGATGAGGTTTTTCTATTCCTTGGGGGTGGTTGCTCTTGATCCAAAGACCTATGAACTAAAAAGACAAGGTCTCTTTTCCTCATGCACCCAATATCTAATAGTGATATCAGGAAAGGATGACTGGAATGGATACTCACATTCAAAAAAGGGAGGGTTAGAGGGTAAATAGCAGTAACCATTCCACAGAAATTCTGGAATCCAGCGGGGCACATGTCAGAGCACTCTACTCCAGTGGTAAAGTGTGTTCCTTGATTAGGTTTCAGTTATGATCCTTGAGCGTGTGTCTCTAGACCACTGTTCTCCTTTGTCCTTGACTTTCTTCTTTTTCAATAGAGCTCTCTGAGGTTTTCTTTTTTGATAAAGAAATGGTCTGTGTATGCGACTGAGTACGTTATCAGCTTACTTCCTCCCCAGAGAGCTCTTTTCATTCTGAATGGTTTCTTATTTTTTAGTTAATTTTGGCAGCACTTTTATTAGTACAAGTCTCTTAAAATTTGTGTAGGTTTCCTATGTATCTTACTGAGATTTAGTCCACATCCAAAGGCAGTATCAATGAATCTTTTCCAGAAACACTTCTCTTTATCTTATGATGCAAACCAGACTGCTGTTGGTCAACATCCTTGAGGTTTCTAAGCCTCTTTTTGCTAACTGAGAAAATCTATTAGTCACTGACTTAAATTTTCCTGAGGTCTCAATAAAGTATCTCATTAAGTTTGATTAATTAGTTTGATTTTTACCCTGAGAAGCTTTTGCTGACAAGAGAGACGGGATGTGAAGCAGTTTTATTTTACAATCAAGTAAATCCTGAGATGTGTGTGCATGCGCGCGCGCATGCGCACGTGCGCACACACACACACACACACACACACACATTTGCTCATAGCAGTCCAGTTTGCATAAGTAGTTGTGAAAAACAATAGTTTGTAAATTGGCAATTTATCTCTTTAGTTCTTCCCTCACTTGGTGCTCTTTATTGTATGTGGGTAAAGAAGGACAAATATATGGATTTTGCAGCAACTTGGATGAATTTGGAGTCGATCATACTCAGTGATTTATCACAGAAACAAAGAACAGAGTTTCATATGTTCTCACTCATAAATGGACCTTGAACAATCATATTGCTGTAAGAAAGTGATTGGCAGTAGTGGGAAACTGTCAGGGGAGGGGAGTGGGATTGGAGGTGAGGGAAACTGCTAGGGGAGGGAGGGGCATACCTCAACAACAAGGATACCTGCATGATCAATGTTTTTTACCTAACCCTGAAATGTACCCCACATCTTTATAATAAAAATTTAAAAAAAGATGCCAACTGACATTTTGAAAATTTTGCTTGGAAATCTTTTAAGGCAGACCCACAAGATCACTAGGTATATACTCTATCTTCCAAATTACAAGGTACGGTTTTGCTAATTTTTTTCACCGTTACATCATGTATCTTATTTATCTGCCCTTTGAGAACAATGTGTTTATTGCTGTTGTAGCCTTTACAAACAAACTCATAATTGCCTTTCAAACCTCTGCTTGCTGTCCAGTCTCAAAAGCAATGCCACATATTTTACGTTTTATGTTATGGCAGATTTGACTTTTATGCAGAATTTTCTGTATCGGTCAAGGACCAGTCAGGGAAGTAGAGCTCCTATGAATGTTTGGATAAGGGATTGTTGACTATAGGAACTAGGCTTTACACAATTGTGGAAGGAGCTGATGAAGTGAAGACCCAACAGGAGGATTGAAGTATCAGAGTAACATGTCACTACCCAGTCTTTTAGAAGCATTGCTGCAGATGGACAAGTTGGAGCTTGCTGTGCTACTTGAGAAGCCAAGCATGACCAGGCACTCAAGTGGGACTATGAGGAGGCAGCTTATGGTGAAATCAGTGGGAAGTTGTTGCCTCTGTGTAGCTATTGCCTGTGTGGGTCTGTTGCCAAGTGTCTGGCAACAAGCCTGGGGTGGCTGCTGTTCAGCAGAGCCCGTGGCGTAGAAGCAGAACTGGACATGGAGAGAAGAGTGAGGATAAGCTGGAACCACTGGGACCTCCATGTCTTTCTGTGTGTCTGACTACAATAAGATCTTCAGAGAGGAATAGGCACTGTTCCACTTCTGCTATTCATATCTCACATAAGCTTCTCTTTTAGCTGACTCTAACTTGGAATCATGAACTGAAGGAATTCTAGGAAACTGTTTCCAGTTTAACAAGTTGACAATAGAACAATCCAGCATAAACTCCTTCATAACTTATACCATTAATAGTTACTACATGCCTGATTCAGTGGCTCCACCTGGCATCCCAGCATTTTGGTAGGCCAAGGCAAGCGGATTGCCTGAGCCTGCAGGTTCAAGACCATCCTAGACAACTTGGTGAGACCTTGTCTCTACAATACATCAAAAAGTAACTGGGCGTGGTAGCGTGTGCCTGTAGTTCTGGCTACTTGGAGGGCTGAGGCGGAAGGATTGCTGGAGCCCAGCAGGTCGAGTGCCACTGCACTCCAGCCTGGGTGATGGAGTGAGACTCCAACTCAAAAAAAAAAAAAAATAGTTATTACCTGTACACACAACTAGAAAACTGATGCTCTCCTGTTATTTTCCTCTCAACTGCACAGTCTTTTCCCCCTTTTTGATTATCTAGACATCAATTTAATATAGCTCATCTTTCCCACTGGAGAAAAATTAATGTCCCTTATAAGAGCACTGTTTAAATAGCCCATAAATTTTAATGGCACCGATAGTGGTTTTCTGTGTACCATGTACTGTCTGCTGGTACCTGCTTAATTCTAGAAATGTCAGAAAGAGCCTCCTACTCTGTGTTAGTGGGAAATTAAGCCAACTTGCAAGGAAGGTTTCCTTCTTTTTCTGGGAGAGAGCTGTATCTATTTTGTTGTAACCAATAATTCTTTTAGGCTCAAGCATGGCAGAAGATTTGATGCTTTTCCATTATCTTTCCTATGGTGGAAGTTCAACCCGCATGGATGAGCTTCCTCCAACTCCAGGAGTAATTCTAGAAAAGCAGTTTCAGGGCTTGAAAGGACCCCAGAGAGCTCCTAGTAAAATCCGTGGATTTTATAGATGAGGAAACCGCAGACTGGGTTGACACACTAACCCCAGAAAGTAGACATTATCATTTCATTTTACACATGAGGAAAGACAGGATAACAAAAGTTAAAAAAAAAATGGCCTCAGATCACACAGTCAGTGGGTGATGGGGCTGGGTTGCAGCCCAGATGTGTTTACTTCGAGTGGTCTTTTAACTAAACCGTTTCACTGGCACCATTGGGCCGTCATTCCAGCTTCTGACATGCCAGAATTGTAATTTGTGCTGTGCAAAACATCAGCCCATGAACCCTTAACTTAGTGGTGGCAAGAATAAAGACAAGCATTTTGGAAGTGGTTGGTTTTCTTCCTGCTAGAGTCCTTTCTCTTCTTAGCACCTTCTGAACACACCTTCTTGAACACTACCCTGGCCACAGAATTATTGCTACCTGGGGCCCCTCTTGTTCTCGCTATCTTTTGACTATCTGTTAGTGTCCTTATTCCTTCTTTAGTCTTTCTGCCTCCATGAGAGTGGATTACTCACTTAAAGTCTCAGGCAACTTTGATGCTAAAGTCAGTTCAGCAATTTTCCTAGAAAACTGTTTTGTAATCCACAGTTTGAAGTAATGGCTCCTTTCCGTAACCCAACACATTTTGTCTCACATTGTAATGATTCATTAGTTTCCTGTCTACTGCTCAGACTATGAAGTTCTTCATGGCAGGGATTCTGTTTTCCATTTTTACCTCTCCAAGATGAAGACAATGCCTGACCCCAAGTGTGTCTTAATAAATATTTATCAGTGTGACTGGGCATGGAGAAACCACTCCATTGGAGCCAGTCTGGTAAGCATAATTAGCATAGTAGTCTATTTACACTTAGTAGTTGTGCACTGCTAGAACCCCCTCATTCTATTGGTAAAGAGACTGAGACCAGAGTTGAAATTAATGACTCAAAACCACATAGCTATATTTGAAGAACATTGAGAAGAGAATTCTGGAGGGATTTTTATCCTGCAAGATCTTTCTATAGCAACTGTGTTTTTCCAACACTTTTTAAGCTGTAAAAGTGTTTGAATGAAACGGTATCGAGCCCAGTACATTAAATTGTTAGAAGCAGAGCTGCCCCGACTGTTGTTATTTGTGCTTGGGTTGAGAAGGAGACAGATGGAAGGGCCTGGAACCACGCCTCCTGCTGTTACCCACCCCATCCTCTGTCTCTAGCCTCTGGGGTCTCCAACCCTTGGAAGGGTTCCATGGAATACAGTTTGAAAGACACTGGGTTCCTTTGCTTTCTCATTTAGTTCTATAAATAGCTAAACAAATTCACAAAGGAACAAAACAAAATCACACCCCATCCCCCCTGCTGCCAAGGGCCCCTCCTCTAAGCAGGAAGTTTTGCCCACTTGGTAACCCCAGTGGGGATCAGAGGAGCGAGTGTCACTTTCAATCCAGCAGTACAAAGTGCTCATTCTTGCACTTTTATGGAAGGCAGTGCAGCTGGGCGGGTCTCCCACGGCACATCTGCAGGACAGTATCTCACAGGAAGTAGTACAGCTCTTCAGAGATAAGTTTCACTGGGGAACAAAGAGGGATTTTGTTCACTGCTTCGGGAATGATGCGTTGAACCTGGACCCGGCTTTTCAATTCATGCAGCTGGAAACAAGGCAAGAATGACCCTACGTGCTTCTTTCTTCTTCTCAAGCCAGGCAGGGTAGTTTCCAAATCACCTTCCTCCTGCCTTCCAAAGGGATTGAGAAAGCGGTCTCTTCCTGTTTCTGTACCACTCATTTTGGCTACCCCTACGACACTCCTGAAACCAAGCTTGTATGCTTATAATTGTGCTTATTTCACACATTTTTAATTCTCTTTTTGGGAATCCGGGCAGCTCAGCCTTTTGAGAACAAGATGTCTCAGATTGTGGAAGACATTGTTAAGGGCTTTCGAACCTAATACTTCTAACACAGAGTCACAGATGTTAAAGCTTTTTGTTTTTGGAAAAGCATGCTTGGGTTTGATGTTCAGATTCCCTTTAACTAGATGTTTGACTTTGAGCAGTTTGCTAACCTCCTTGTATATGACTTTCCTCGTTTGAAAAATGGGAATAACAATAACCCCAACTCCCATTTCGAAGTTGAAAACCTGAGTCCCAGAGAGGTAGAGTGTTTCGATTGATGTCCCATGACAAGTTAGTGCCGAGGATACCTGGGAAAGTCTCGTTATGTGCACTCAGGAAGCCAGACGGCTGGTGCAGCAAACATGACTCTCAGGCTTTGTGTTTCCATTCCAGTTTTAGAGGCATGGGTCTGACCACATTTGACTTTCCAGAAGCCATACATTTCCTGTGAGATAATGAGGTGTGGTATAGAGGCAGGCAGGATTTATATGGCAGTTAAATGTAGTTTGGTATCAAAAATATGATTGCATTATTCACTGTGGCATAGCAGAGATCACCTCTGCCCCCTTGCTTTTGACTGGATCAGCAGATGTAGACCCGATTAAGGAAACACTGTCAAATATTTCTTTATAGTTTAATTTTCCTCTTACTCTCCATTGCCTCCAGTGCCCTTGCCGCTGGGAAAAGTGGCAAAATAAACATGGCTTTTCTTATTGATTTCATCCTTCCCATTTTTAGGAAGTGATTTAGGAATTCAGATGAGTCCTGGATTATCGTCTTTGATATGTTGCACATGGAAATGGGCCAGCTTCATTCAAAACAAACCAAAGGCTTTTGGACAGTTGAGAAAGTCCTGGGATGGAGTGACTGCTACACCTCTGAAGCAACTCATTTCATTTCCCGAATGCTTTCACTGTTAGAAGCAAACACTTTCAAGTATCAGGGAAGTTCCATGATGGGTTGAGTCAAATGTGGAAACTATGAATGCTCAGTCCCAGATGTTGGTCAAACATAAATTGAATGTTCCCTTTTCAAGGAAGTTATTAAAGGGGGTCCTCCATGGAAATCAGGGTGTCTTGGGTCTAAATATTAATTTTGCCACTTCTAAACCCTATAAGTCTCATATGTAAAATGGGGCTGGTAGTGCTTACCCCGTTGTGTAGTTTTTGGGAATAAATGGAGTATTCTATATAAAATGCTTAGCAATAAATGTAGTATGCTGCTTACTTCTTTACAGGTATAGATATTTGATTTTTGAGTAAACATCTTTAACAATAGAAATAATTTATAATGGAAGAGTTTCGGGAACTTGGGGAATAGATGGGAAAATCATTTTGAGAATGATAATATGAACATGCACTTATGAAGGCAGGCCTTCATATTGCAGAATGATCCATCTCAATGTGCCAGATTAATGTGGTTGTGTGATGCCCAGGAGAGCATCAGTGGTCCAGAGAGTTGAGTCTTTGTTGAAGGCTGGAAGTATTTAGTAATGCCATGGACATGGTTTAGATTGGATAATGAGGGTGGGATGGGACACAGAGTGGTGAGAAGCAAGGGTGTAGGTTTGTGTGAACTGAGTGGAATTTGATTCTCACAGGTCCTAATAATCTGTATTCTGGAATAACTAGAAAGAAGGAAAATACATGGCTGGGAAAGATAACGAGATTAAAAAAATGTGAAAGATGTGAAAAATCAGCCAGACACAGTGGCTCATGCCTGTAATCCCTGTGCTTTAGGAGGCCAAGGCGGAGGAACCCAGAAGTTTGAGAGCAGCCGAGGCAACAGAGTGAGATCTCATCTCTACAAAAAAAAAAAAAAAAAGCTGGATATGGTGGTGCATGCCTTGTAGTACCAGCAACTCAGGAGGCTGAGGAGGAAGGATTGCCTGAGCCCAGGGAATCAAGGCTGCAGTGAGCCATGATCATGCCATTGCACTCCGGTCTGGGTGACAGAGTGAGACCCTGACTCAAAAAAGAAAAAGAAAAATCAGATTTTGGTGCCATAGCTAGGATACTCTGGGCCAGATAGGGGAAGGAGAGGCTAAGTTACACCTAGGACTTAAACTATTTGAAGGAGGGATCTGGGTCTTAGATAAGAAGGACTGATATCTAATAGTCTAATCAATATACACAGTGATTACAACAGCAGGAACAGTATATGCGGATCTATTCTTATATGAAGTTTTTGTGTGTTTCATAAGAAAAAGAAAGAAAAGCAAGGGGAAAAGGAGATAAGAGTAGGCACATTTAAAATTTTCTATTTCATAAGTGACACTTATACAATAGGTGATCCATATTTATAAATTTAATTTAAAAACTTGTTAGGTAAGTATTCTATTTCATTTCCAGATAATGATATCAAAGTTTAGAAGTAAGATATTTTGTAATGTCACAAAGCTTGTATGTGGAAGGAAACTGACTTTTAAATTTCGTTTGTATAATCTCAGCACCTGTGTGCTTTCCACTGTTCCATGCTGCTTCTGAGCTATATAGATCCCTACATTGGTCAAGGAGGCAGGACTGGTTAGTCTGTGGACATGTGGGTGATACTCTGAGTCCTTTGTTTTCACCCTGGGTGACGAAGTTCTAGATTGGTGAGGTGGGGGTGAAATCCGCTCTCTTCTTGGGAAGACTTTTTCTCCTAGATCTGTGCTCCTCAAAGAGTGGTTCCCAGGCTACTTCTAATCTATAAATTGTTACTGGTCTGCAATGAGAAAAAGACCTTGAGCCAAACTGAAAATCAATTTTGCAACTGTGCACACTGCTTAATTCTACTGCCATACTTTTTTGCAGCAAGACTTTTTTGGATGAATGAAGCAATGCATGGGTTTACAGTGTGATGCAATCTCCTTACCATGTCATGGACAAATACAAACATTTGGCAGATTGGCTGCTTAGCAAAACCCTGTCCTAGAACTGCCCCCTCATGTGGACATGGCCAGCATCTTAGCTGATGGTCCCTCAGGGGCTCTGCCCCTCCTCTGTGTTTAACAAACTTATCCCAAGAAGAGCCTAGATAACCTAAGAACCGAGCTAGGGGCTGAGGGACCTCCAGGAAAATGCAGTTCAGCACACTGGGAAATGGGAGATTTCAAAGGATGCAGGTCTGTATTTTCCCTCAGAAGTTTTTTCTTAGCCTCTCAGGCAAACTGCTATTATGAACAAATCCTACAGACTACAACTTAGCCTGTGATTTTCCTACACTATGATGATTCATTATTTCAGTTGCAGGAGGAATATAGGATTTGTAAGAAAACTATTTCTCCATGGCATTTATTCTGAGCCGATTGAAATTGAGGGCTGGCTGGTGATCCTTCAAGAGTTTAAAAAAGTGCTTTTTCTTGAAGAGAAACAGCATCTCAAGACTTTGGTTTTTTGTTTGTTGTTTGTTATCAGTATAGATGCTTAGACCATGACATGAATGACAAGTGTAGCTTACTTATTTTCGGGGATGCAAAAATGGGAATGAAAAGCAAATATATGTCAGTAGTAGTTTCAGGGTTTAAAACGACTTTACATGCAGAATTAAGAAACTGACTTCATCAAGATGACATTGTAGGGGGAAAACATGTGAAGTCATTAACTGAGATGAACAAAGCATATTTATATCTTATAGAATTGGTTTACAACGTGTCATGCCTTCACTGCTTTCTCGCTCATAATCTAGTAAATTTCTGCATATGGTTCAAGATCTATCCTGAAATTTACCTTTCCTGTGAAGGCCTTTGCTTTCCTAGGGAGAACAACCATCCTTGGTATTCCTGTGTTACAACACCCTCCACAGGCAAACTTCATATTGACTTACTATGTTTTCTTGAAGAGTCTGTGAACTCCGTGAAGTAGGGATAGTGGCCAATTTACCTCTGCATTTCTAGTCCTTAGCACAGTGCTTGACCCAGAAGGCACTGAATGAATCTTTGCTCAACTGTTCTGCTGGTTAAGAGTGTAGCTGGAACACTGAAATACCTGGGCTTGCATCCTGGATCTGTCACTTACTATGTATCTGTGCGCGAGTTAGTCATTTAACCTCGCCATGTCACAGTTTCTTCACCTATAAATAGAAGAAAACAGTGATGCCTGTGGTGTTTGAGAACATAATGTGGTAAACAATATGCATAAGATCTGGGACATAACTGGAAAAAAATATGAGGTTAAAAAACGTTAGTGACAGCATTGTTGATAATGATAAGACTCCAGAGGGCAGGATTGGGATCAGTGGTTAGCGCTATCATGAAATATACTTCAACAACAAGGTAAGGAAGACATTTCCAACAAGGGAGTGGGGATATCTGAAGACTGAATAGGCCGCTTTTAAAAGTAGTGAGTTATAGTTTTTAAAACAGTGTGGTAATTGCATAAAGATAGACAGGTAGATCAACAGAATTGAGAGTTTAGAAATAAACCCATACACATATGGGTCATTGATTTTTGGCAAGGGTGTCAGGAACATTTGATGGGGAAATAATAGTCTCTTCAACAAACGGTTCTGGGACAACCGTGTATCCACATGCAAAAGAGTGAAGCTAAATCTTTACCACAAACTATATGTGGAAATTAACTTAAAAGTAATCAAGAGCATAAACGTAGGCACTAAAACTATACACCTCCTAGGAGAAAGCATGGGATAATTTTCATGACATTGACTTTGGCAATTTTTCTTAGACTTGACACCAAAAACAGAAGGCACTGAAGAAAAAATAGATTTTGAATTCATCAAATTTTAACACTTTATTGCATCAAAGGGCACTATCAAGAGAGTAAGAAAAGAAAATGGGAGAAAATATTTCAATCATATACCTGATAAGGGTCTAATATCTATAATATACAAATAATTCTTATGATTCAACAATAATAAAAATAGCCCAGTTAAGAAGATGGAGGAAAGACTTGAATAGCTATTTCTCCAAATAAAATATATAAATGACAAACAATACATAAAAGATACTTAATGTGTTTAGTTGTTAGGGAGATGCAAATCAAAACCACAATAAGATACCCCTTCATACCCACCAAGAAGGCTATAAATAAAACAAAACATAAAACATGGCAGAAAACAGTTTGATGTTCCTCAATAAGTTAAACATAGAATTACCATATGAACCGGCAGGTCTATTCCTAGGTATATATTCAAAACACTTAAAAACAGGTGTTTAAAAAATGTGTATAAGAATGTTTACAGAAGCACTATTCATAATGGACAAAAATTGGAAATAATGCAAATGGTCATCAACTGAAAAATGGATAAATAAAATGTGATCTATCCATACACTGGAATATTACTCAGCCATACAAAAGAGCAAAGTACTAATACATGCTGTAACACGAATGAACTTTGAAAGCATTATACTGCATGAAAGAAATCAGATAAGAAGGCCACATACTGTATGATTCCATTTGTATGAACCATCTAGCATAGACAAATCAGAGAGACAGAAAGCTAATTAGTGGCTGGAGAAATGAAGAATGGGGAGTGATGGCTGGCTGAATGACTGTGGGGTTTCCTTTTGGAGTGATGAAGATTTTCTGCAACTAAATAGTGGTAATTGTTGTACAACCCTGTGAACGTACCAAACGCCACTGAATTGCTTGCTTTAAAATAGTACTCTTTAGTTATGTGTATCTTGCTGCAATAAAAATAAAGAAATAGTTGTTTTCTCTAGCAAGTATTCAAACTGAAACTGAAAGGCCACTCACGCGGCGATGCTGCCCAAGGAACTTGCACGGGTGATGGGGCCTGGACAAGATGATTTCAGAGGAAGTCAGTGAACTCAGCCAGGGCTTGGCCTATGTTGTGAAGCCACTTCCTGGCTCTGTGACTCTGGGCAAGTTACGTAACCCTCTCTGAGCCTCATCTGTAATAGGAGGACACTGATGACAGGGTTGTTGGAAGATTTATTGTCAGAGCACAATGCCTGACACATGGTAAATGCCCCACGAAGGCCAAACTCTCTTCCAGGTTTGAGAGTCTATAATCCCTTGAATCTTCTCCATAATCACAACTCCATTTTCAAGATAAATAAAGAAGTGTTTGGGCTGCTGTGGAAGACTAACAGAAATCAGGATGATGTGAAGAGATATCCCTTCTTTCCCATCTTCTTCCTAAGGAAACCCACTGCCACAAGACCTATTTTCCACACCTTGAAGGATTTTGTTCACATCTCTGTTTGTCTTTGCTTTAATTTCTTCAGCATCCATGGGAAGGAAAACTGAACTAATCCAGTGTCGAGCCTGTGAGGGGAATACCTTCTTAGTTCTCACACAACTGGTTTTTGGAAAATGTCTCTATATCCAGCATGCTTTGCCCCAGCCCTCCCTGTGTTTTGGCTTTGTGATTTCTGTCATAATCCTGACAGTAAATGGTCAGTCGCCTTCACTTTCGCTAACGAATTATATCCACAAGGATTTCCACAGGCCTGTGGCATTTTCAAAGAGCTTACACTCCTAGATTTGTCAGAAATAGACAATGGAAATTTAAAACACAGGCATTCTCTGGCTTCTGAATGCTCAATTTACAAAGGGCAAATATCTATGGAAGCTTGGCACATGCTGGGCAGAGAGTTGGGGCAGACTCCCACTTCTGTGGGCCCTGAAAACGCAGAAAGAGTTTCAAGTGGCATCTCTTTCCTTCTTACTGTGGAGTCCATGGGTGAGGAGTTAGTGAAGGGGTTTGGGAGGCAGGGAAAGAATGTGTTTTGAGAACCCTTCATCTTCTCAGTCATTGCATGACGACCATGCATTACAGAACATGAAATCTGGAAATCAGGAGGGGTTAGAAATCTGGCTCTACCTTTAAAAAACTATTTTCTATAACTGTGCTTCCCTTGGCAAATTACTTAACTTCTCTAGGCTTCAGTTTCCTCATCTATGAAATGGAAGGTATATTTATCTTGAGGGGTCATGGAAGGGATTAAATGAAGTAAAATGCACAGCACAGCACCAAGAATAGCTGACTTTTAGTGAGTACTCACTATGTATCTGGACCGATTCTATGTGTTTTGAAGTAGTAACTTATTTAATCACAAAAACACCAAGGGTACTACTTGAATCCTTATTGTATGGCTGAGGCATAGAATAAAGGAAGAATCTGGTCCAATGTTCAGAAAGAGGAAGTATTTGGAGACAGGAGGCAAGCCTGGTAAGCCGATCCTAGTTCTCGTGCTATCAATACTGAGCTATACTGCCTTGTCAGATATTCTTGTCTTTACTCATGGCTTTCAAAATAGTTGTCAACAGGAGAAAGATGCAATTCTATTGTTTCTGAGATCCCTCGGATGTTTCCTTAGTTCTGAAGCACTGTTCACCTACAGCAACCCCATGACTTGTCTTAGCTTTCATGAATCCTCCCGGGAATCCAGGTTTTGTTCATGACTTTTGTTGTTATGGGAAAATGCATTCAGCATTCTGAAGAACAGATCCGCACAGGATATTTTTCACTAGTGTTACAGTAATAGTAGTAGTGAGTAGTAATATTTTTTCTCCCTCTTAGTGAAGGGCAATATGCTTAATTCGTCTCTCTCTCTCTTCCTTTCTCCCTTCCCCCCTCCCTTTCTTCCTCCTTCCCTCATTCTTTCCCTCCTTCCCTTCTTCCCTCTTCCTCTCTCTTTCTTCTTTCTTAAAATGTTTAGCATGAGAGACAGAGAGGAACCGGGAAACTGGTTTTGGTTTTCTTTTCTGAAAGTAGAAAACAATATAATTAGTGGGAAATTTACTCATAGCCTTAATCTTCAAAATCTTCTGCCCTTTCATTCCATTAAGATTTTTTTTAAGGAAGGAAAAAAAAAAAGCATAAATAGCCAGGCTACTAAATTCCCTTTAATGACTAAAGCTAATAAGAAATGGCTCTGGTATTTCATCCAGTCTCTCAAATAATGGCTCTGTTGTTTTGATCTCAGAAGTGTAAGGGAAGCTTTATATTCAGGGATGGGCGTCCCTGTCTCAGGCACCTGAGAGACTGCATTATATATTTGAAAAACCATTTTACAATGTCCCTTCCCAGAGTGTGAGGCCGTTGATGCTTTGATGTGGTTAAGTAATTTAGTACAATCAGATTAAATTAGATTTCAGCTTCCTTGAAAGTTTTGAAGAGTATACACGAAATAACTGCATCTACAATCTTATGGCACAGGGAGCATTTTACACTTTTTATTTTTATTTTCCACAGACTCTTTTCCCTAAATCTTGAATAGAAGCAAAGGCGGAACTGCTGAGTTTCTGAATTACTCACATTTGAGTGGGAGAAATAAAGTGTGTATGATGAAGAAAAGAGGGAGAGGTTTTCTAAGATACAGTGGATGAAGCGATTTCATTTTTGAATAAAATAAATGTTGTGTGGTTGTGGCAGGAGGGAGGCAAGAACAAAGACTTTGGAAGAGATTTGTAAATAGGCAGATCTGAATTTTAGTCTTGATTCTACATTTTCTTTGTCATGTTACTTAATTTCCCTGAGCTTGGATCCTACTCTGTAACATTGAAGTCACGATATTAAAGTTGAACTGTTACTTACTTAAATGAGATGATGTAGCTAAAATGCCTGTCAAAAGGTGAGACAGAGTCAACACTTAACAAATAATTATTTGCTTTCCTTTGATTCCAGTTAATTTAAAAATATATTCAATATTTATTTTGAAGCATATATTGTACTGAGTGCTGAACATTGTATTGAATAAGACATATCAAACTATCCATCTGACATCTCCAATGAGAGAATTTAGAGTACCCAAACTTAAAATATTCCCAAATGAACTCACAATCTCCACTTTTGCCAGGATCTCCTAGCTCAGCAAATGGCACCCTCTTCACCTGGCTGTTCACAAAAGAAAACAAGGAATAATCCCATGAACATGAAACCGCCCTCTCCCTTACTCCTAACAGCCAATTCATCACCTTGTCCCATCAGTTTTCTTCTAACATATTTTCAGATCCATTAATTTCAGAGAAACATCTCCAGTTTTACTTAGTAGCCACATCCAAGCAACCTTTACCTCTTTCTTGACTCACAGCAAAAGCTCTATATCCCTTCTTCCTGCATACATCATCATCTTTCTCCAACCTGTTCTTTAGAAGGAGAGCTTTCATCAATGTAAATTTATCATGTTGCTCCTCTGATCCACAATGTTTGATCGTTTCTTATTGCTTTTATAAAAAGACAAAATATTTTTGGTTCATTGTTGTGCATCAGGCACATGGTAATAACTCAGTTAAAGAAGTGATCCCTTTTTTTCAGGATTGATCTGGCTGCTGGGTGGAGAATGGAGTGGACAGAAATAAGAAGGCAATGATTAGGTAGCCATAAAAGACTACGGATATCAAGAGATGAAGAATGAGGGCATTCCAGGAAGGGAGTATGCCATGGGCAAAGGCATGGAGTATGGTAAACAGGGGCAAGTGAGGTGGGAGAAAAACACGAAGTAGTATAGGACTCTGAAAATTACATTGGGGTCTGATTTATAAGAATCTCCCTTTGAGCATCTTTAGGGCATTGACTATTCATATCCAAGCTGGGAGCCTTCTATCTCACATGTTCCCATTTTGCAAGTCTCCAACATTTTAGTGCTAATGAATAATCTTACAGAATGTACAAAAATAAGTTATTATTTAATTTCTAGTGAAAAATATGAGCTTGTATTCATATTTGAATATGATAGAACAATGCCCAGTGACCTCAAAATATGTCGATAATTATATTATATTGACCAGTGTTTGTTTTCTGTTGTTCCCTCTGAAGGTTTGTTCCCCCTTTCCTATTTTCTTAGGACTATTTGGCTTTTTTTTAGCATTCAATTTTACTACATCTCATGCAGCAAAACTAATAGTAAATAATAATTACAAAGTGAGAATGGCAGAAATAAGAAATAAAACCATGATCCACTCAAAGCAGTGCTAGTGATGCAATGGCAATGAAGTTCCCTTTGTAGACCTGTGACTTGCAGATATTCTAATGATCTGTTTAAGTGACGTCAGATTGCAACATAAGGAAACCTTTTGAGGAAACTGACCTTTTTAGTAGGAAATGAAATTTGTGTTCGTGGAACATGTGTCTAGTAACATGCTAATTTATGAATATTAAATTTTAAAACCTTTACTCCTTTGCTTATTAGGTAACTTATTAATGCATTGGAGATACATGAAATGTTCATCTTGAAGAACTTCAGAAAAGACCTGCATTTAAGGGCTATTTGTAGGAGGTAGTTATTTGGCTACTTGCCTGCCTCTCTTTGTGAAATTGCAGGCACTGAGGTACTTACTCACTTTGGTACCTTTTCCTTGCTCTTGGTTGAGGAGGTGAGACAGTTTGAGGGGCTGCTGCCATTGGACTGGCCTGAGAAGGACTGAGATGGATGGAGGCAAATTATGTTCTAAGCAGTGAGGTCACATCTCTTTTGCTTTCTGTTTTATGCTTACTTCTTGTTTCATGCTCTCTGGCAAGTCTTCCCTGGACTTTGGAAAGAATTGAGAGTTGTGTGTTAGCTTGTAGTAGTAAAACTATGCAAGGTAGGACAAAAATGAACAAAGGAGAAACTTCATGTTAACTCTGCAGTCAATTTCATTTTGAAATATTTAAATGCTACCTTACTATGTAGTTGTGTGAAATTAACAAGCTACTCCACTTTGTTTAGCTTTATTTTCTCATCTGCAACATGTGGCTAAAACTAGAAGGTGCCATCCCTGAAGTTATTTGTAGAATTAAATGAGGTAAGGCGTTTAAGTCATGGTTTCACTAGGCTGTGAAGACAGAGTTTGCTTTAGTTTTGCTCACTTGCAGGGATCTTCCAGGGGTTTGGCACATGGTAGGTGCTCCATAATTATTTGTTAATTAAGTCAACAAATAAGTAGTAAGGTGCCTGAAACATGCAATTCATAATAAGTGGAGGGATGGAGTTTGGTCAGACACTGGTAGGACTCATTCGACATATGTGAGAAGAACCTGGCTATTGTTCAAAATGTAGGGCAGGAAGCAGCTGGCAATTGGCATCAGGAGTGAAGAAGACAGCTCAAGACCTATGAGGCTGGCCTCTGGCAAATTTATGATAAATGCTAATCATTATTATTTTTATAGCACCTTGCCTAGAAACATCTTTCGAAGCACTTTTTCCAGCTATGATTTTGCTTGTTTTTTAGGACACATCTGAAAATGCTGCTGGCTTTTCATGGACGCTAATTATGTATGGGTACTACATGTATGTGTGTATATAAAATTTATTTTTATTTAGCTGAAAGTCCTGTGAAATTTGCATAGGATTGAAGTCGGGGAATCTTCAGTCTGCATTCTAGATTAAACCTCTAAGTTCCCATCATTGTAGAAAATAATCAAATGCTTCCTTCTGCATTTGGTTATTAAATTTGTTTAGAAATTTTTGTATTTTTATTGAAGCAGAAGCCCAAACTCCTGAATTTAACTCTACTCTGCAGGAATTTGGTTCTTTGAGCAACTCACTTGATGTTTATGAGAGTCATTTTCCTTATCCTGAATCTTAGTTCTCACTAGTGACTATAAAATTTTGGAGGAGATACTTTTTTTTTTTTTTTTGAGTTGGAGTCTCACTCTATCACCCAGACTGGAGTGCAGTGGCCGCTCCCAGCCACCACAGCCTCGACCTGCTGGGCTCCGGCGATCCTTCCGCCTTAGCCTTCCGAGTAGCTGGAATTACAGGCACGTGCTACCACGCCCAGCTAATTTTTTGATTTATTGTAGAGATGAGGTCTTGCCTGCCCAGGCGGGTCTTGAACCCGCAGGCTCAGGCAATTCACTCACCTCAGCCTCCCAAAGGCGCGGGATTACAGGCTGAGCCACCGAGCCCGGCTGGAGGAGATACTTAACTGCTCTGTGCCTCTGTTTCTTTATCTGAAAAATGTAGGTAGCAGTGCAGTGAATATTTCATAAAATTGTTTATTCACTTAACACATATTTATTATGTGTCTATTGTATACCAGGCTGTGTTCTAGGAGGTGGGCCCATTAGTGATTAAATGAGAAGAAGATTTCTTTAGGGTTGAAAGGATAATATATGCAAAGCACTTATATCAATGACTGCCACATAAAGAGTGATCAATAGAGGTATTTTTAAAAAAATGAACAAATGGTATTTTCTACAGTCTAAGTCAACCTGCATTTTAATATGTGTAAAGGGAACTATTGTAATTCAGAAAAACTATTTTCTTCTCACAAATTCTGTCATTTAAGACTATTTACTTAGACTTGCTAAGGACTCAAGAGAGTTGGCTCTGAGTTGACAAAATATCAATTTCTTGTAGTTTGTTTCCTTATTCCTGGGTTGATTTTTTTTACTTATGCTTACTGATGGAAAACTTTCAGAGAATGTGGTTTCCGGGGCAAATATAATTGTAGGGGAATGAAAAATATACTGTTCTACTATCATGTCTTTATATAAAAAATGTAGTCAAGTTTCAAAAACTGATTATTAATAATTATTTCTTTTAGGAATTTATAAAAAGAATACATTAGAAAAACTTAAGGCAAACAAATGACTTGTCAGAGGTTAAGGTACTTTGGCAATATAGCTTCTTAGAAGTGGAGATTGTTGAGGGTAGTGAATATTCATAGAAAACGATAAAAAATGTACTATGAAGGCCTATAGTCTAAATAAAACCAAGCTGTCCTTGGAATTGGTGATCTTTACTCAATGGAGAATACAATGGATTGACTAGGAATGTGTTGGAGATATAAAAATTTCACAAATTTGGTCATATCCTCAGCAAACTGATTTATTAACTCTTATTTCTCAAGACATTCCTGCAGAGTAGAATTAAATTCAGAAGTTTGGGCTTCTGCTTCAATAAAAACACAAAAATTTCTAAACAAAATTCAATAACCAAAATGCAGAAAGTTGCATTTGATTGTTTTCTACAATAATGGGAACTTACAGGTTTAATCTAAAATGCAATGATAATGAGTTTCAGTGTGCTTCTGAAATACACTGTTGTGTATCTGCATCGGGGAAGCTTTTGTCATCTATGCATTATACTGGAATGCCATCAAATGGTCTAAATGCCTCTCTCTTAGCCTGAAGGGCTAGAATTGGCCTAGTTGGTAGGTCTGGTATTATAGGAAATTCCTCACTCAAAGTTGAAAATCTTGGCAGTTTAGCACATGTAGGCTAGATATGAACAGGAAGTTGAGAGTAATAAGTAAAATAAGTCTTGTTGTACTTGGAAACTGGAATATGATTCCAGAATTTGAACTGCAGAGACCAATGAAGACTAGTAGTTTGAAAATATGTGAGGGATAGTCAGCTATTTCAGTGGCACAGGCATTAGAGTCTTTACTGGCCTTCGTGGATCTACTCCAACCTGGTATCTGTGCAGGTGGGCAGCAATTACTAGTCTAGGAATGGACACAGTCATTCTTATGCTTATTTGAAGATTGTCCATTCAACTATTCCTCATTAAATTGGAATCTGTGAGCCCCCGGTGCCTCTTTTTTTCCACCTTCCTCCATGAGAAATGAACATGTTTGTATAAGACGTTCTTACGTAAGAACTTTACTATTACCTATGCTTTGTTTGAAAACAAACAGACAAAATAGTGAGGATGGTCTCAAATCCCAGGGCTGTAGTCAGTAAAGTCATTATGAACATCTCTGAGCAATGCCTTATTTATAAAAGCCTCTGATTAGAATATTAGATACCAAAATCCTTCCACTCTTATAGAAAAATAGTGTCCAATGCAGGATGGCTTTGGTTGATTTAATGCAAACTAGTCATTGAGATCAGAATAGGTGGGACCACAATCTTGTGGGATAAAGCAGTAATTTTCAAACCTGGCTAAGCATCAGAACTGTCAACAAATTTATTAAAATACATATGCCAGACCCCACTCACTGATTAGTATACCCTGGGCTAAAGGACTTCTAAATTTGTATTTTAAATTTTTTCATATTTGATTCTGAAGCACAGAAAAGTTTAGGAATTACTGAGATAGGGTGTTGAAGCAATTTCTCTTATTAGGGTTTTTCCAGGTGTGATCTGTAGTCCAGATGCATCTGAATCTTGGGGTGGAAGGGTGAGAGTGGGAAGTGAGAGAGGTGTGCATATTCAGATGCAGATTCCTGGGCTTCACAGTAATTCTGCTGAAGCTGCATTTCTAAAATGTCCCAGATGATTCTTATGTCAAAAGGATTTGAATTGTGTATTCTATGAGTGGACCATGGATGGAGGAGATTTGAGTTAGTTGAACTGACCCTAATGATCAGTGAGGTGGGAAGTGTGTCAGCCAGGGAAATGGGGAAAGAGACTAGTTATACTGAATCCTAAGCGGGGTTCTTGGCAATTAATCAACACAATCTAATTTCTTTCTTGATAACTTTGTTATGAGATACGTATTAGGATACTCAAAAAGGGCCTTGACTATGCAGAGTTAGAAGAACCAATGCAAAATGTTTGGTCTAATTGACATCAAAACCTCATAACTGTCTACACTATACCAAATTCCCAGTAAATGTATACTGCATTATGCATAAATCAGGAGAACTAAACCTTAATCCCTACTCTGATAGTGTCTTTTTCTGTGATGTTAGCTATGTCTCTGGGCCTCAGTTTCTTCACTCTTTGGAGCTCGAGTATTATATGCAACCCTATTTCCTATTTTTCGTTAAACATTGGATAAAAGACATTGGGCCACAGAAAGAATATCCTTGGGAATTGAGCCTGGCATCTGAGGGTCATAATATTATCTTCCCTTCTAAGTATCTGTCTGAAACCAATTTTTTAAGTGTTAAGAAAGACTTCTATTTTCCTCATATGTGCAGGCAGCCTGAGACAGAAATCCAGTGTGTTCAAGATGAATTGGTACCATTTATTTATTTTTATAATTTAGAATGCTCCTAGTCACCTGCCCTCGAAGTGGGGCCATATATATTAATACCAACAGAATCTCAAGTGACTATTCAGCAAAACTAGAAGAATAAAAAATGGTCTCACATTTGCTATGGCTATTTGCCCTCTACATTTCCGGATAAATGATGTCCAACCTCTGGGAACCTCTGTGTACCAGTAAAGGTTAAAGGCCTCTTTTTCAGGATGCCTGTTCTATTTATAACAGAGGCTGCCTCATTCTAGAACTAAAAGCCTGTAGAAAACAGCAGTGGCATCCAGGTAGGCAGGGTTTTTTCTGACAGTCCCTTAAGTCATCCCTACTGATGTCCGCGTGATCCTCAAAGTTTAGGGGGTAACTGAAACCTTGTTTTAGGATGCATGCATGCATGCCCTTCCAGGTAACTAGACTTTTCTGAATGTCCCCCAGTCATTGTTTGGTTATATGGTCCTGCAGACTTGGCATTTGTACCTCAGGTTTCCTTACGTTCCTTGGCTTGACTTACTCTTTTACCTCCTTGCCTCTCAGTTTTCTTGGTCTATTACTTGTGTTCAGCCCCCAGTTGGTTACTGACTTGGTTAGTTCCCCTACTGCTCTGCAACTTCTTGATTTCTGAAGGATAAAATAGATAAGGGCTTTAATGAGGATGAGAGTGACCATATACTGGCTTGCCAGGAATAATCCCTGTTTATTTCCTTATCCCAGCATAATTGTCAATAATGTTCCCTTTCCCTTTCAAAGTGGTCCTGGTTTGAATGATTAAATTATATCGTTACTCCGTATAGAGTGCTCTTTGTCTCATGGAAATAGTCCTATAGTATCACAGTATCTCAAGTATCCAAAAGACACAGAACTTCACAACCAATAAAAAGCTGTCTTTGACTCATTTCTGTGGATTCTAGAGTTTTCCAAACAACTGTTTCTAGCATAGTCCTTAGCGCACCACCGGCATAAATAAATGGAAGTTAACAGCATTATTAAATCTGGTCCCTCATCTCATCCTGGGTGCGTGTGGATGGTAAACTCACCGTGAGTGAACCCCTCGTGAATGGTTATGCTCACTTCCTGCAGCTCACGCTGAGGTCTGTGTTCAAGAAAGTTCCAGTACATACTTTCTTTCTATTTTCAAAATAAGTTCAAAACTTTTCTTACCAATTTCTCTTTCTATTGCCTTTACTCACCAATCTGGTAATTCAGTCTTAAAGAGAAGTAAGTGTTAAAATGATGAAAGATGCTGGTGCAGAAAAGAAAGAACTGAGGAATCTGCATATAATAAGTGTGTAGTAGCTGAAGCAATCTGAGGTAAAGACGCACATGAGAAGAATAGCTATCAGAGTTTTACAAGAGATGATATTTTTATTCAAAAAGAAGGGGGATCCCAGGTGAAGGGGATGGGGAAGCTTGGAGGAGAATCTGCAAATCTTTTTTTGTTATCCTGTGTTTTGAGCTGTTTTTGGTTCCATTGAAAGCTCTGTTTCAGATGCTGCAGAAAAAATCCTCTTCTGTCTTGGGCCCAAAGGAAGTGTGTACTCCCCAAGGCTGCCAGATTTCAGGTCTTGGAATGAATGGTAAGCCTTGGAGCAATCACATGTCCTCTGCTAGGAATGCATTCCTGGAGATTTGTGGTCTTTCCATCTGGGCCACAGGTGATGGATTAGGTCTGGGGGAAGAAAAGGCCCAAGAGGGAATCGGTGACCCTGGGCTCAGCAGGGGATCTAGCTGGATTAACACCAAGGCTGGGCAAAGGAACTTGCAACTCGCAACTGCAGGGTCCTGGCTGGGAGCAGGCAGTGGCAGTCCTAACAACAGTGGAGGAACACTGGGGTTTGGAAATGAAGTAATCAGAAAGCTTCCTAAGCAGCAAAGGTCACAGGAGCTATGCATAAATACATAGGCCAGTGCAAGGATGAAAGACAAGGAGTTGATCATAAAGAAAGAGACGTCTTTTGGCATAAGGTTAGCTACAAATTACTTGGGGGAAAGATCAGAGTCTGTGACCCTTTAAACGTGTGATGTGACTTGGAAATAAAGGTGTAAGTTTCTAAACAGAAGTACCACGTTCTATATCCTGACTCAGAAGTGACTGATTTAGTGAAGGCTACACTTACAAAGATTGAGTTCAAGTCCTAGGTCTACCCTTCACTTCTTAAATGTATTTGGACATGCTCCATTTATCCTGTTTCTTCAGTGAAACAAATTGGACTCTATATCTGTGCTGTCTTATAGGATAGGCACATACAACTATTTAAATTTAATTAAATGAAAAAGTTTAGTTTCTCACTCATACTAGTCACATTTTAAGTGGTAAATAGCTACATGTGCTTAGTGGCTATTATATTGGACAGGGCAGATAGAGGACATTTTCATCATTGCAGAAGGTTCTTTTTAACAATGCTGTTTAGATGATCTCTAAGGTACTTTTCTACCCTGATTTTCTCTGAGTCATTTTGGGAACTATGAAGCAGGTTACTGTGTGTCAGGAGTGAAGCTAGATGCCATTTCTGCCCATCTTAATATCACCCAATGGGGGTCTTTGCAATGAAGTTCCTTCTTGAGCTTGTGGAGCCTTTCTTGAGCTGAACCACAGTCTAAGGCTATTCTACGAAAGTTTTCTGTCTCCCCTACTCCTTTCACAAGTATGAGATCTGGATTGCAAGTGGTTTATATTTGTAATTCCAGCACTTTGAGAAACCAAAGTGGGAGGATTGCTTGAGGTCAGGAGTTTGAGAGCAGGCTGGGCAATATGGCAATACCCTGTCTCTACCAAAAACGAAATACTTGGGTATCATAGTGCATGCCTGTAATTGTAGCTACTTGGGAGGCTGAGACAGAAGGATCACTTCAGTTCAGAAGTTTGAGGCTGAAGTGAGCTATGATCCCACTACTATACTCCAGCCTGAGTGACAGAGTGAGACCCCGTCTCTAAAAAAATGAAAAAACAAACACACAGACAACAACCTAGAAAGCATCTCAAACTATGGGCAAGAGGGAATTGAGGCTGAGACCTAGCGGGTGGCTATTCAAACTCTCCTACCCCAGCTATTCAAACTCTCCTACTCAAACAGCTCTTGCTGGGAGAAGAGATGAGCAGTAGAAGCTATCCAACACTGGCCTCTCTTGGCAGAGACTTTGCAGATTTCAGGCTACTACCACCCCTGAGTGACGTCCAAGCTACTGGTGGGCTCATAAGGGACTCAACTAAGCTTCTGATTGTACCTCATCATTCAATAACAGCTAGTGCTTGGAGATCTCTGCTGTTTGTAATATTTACCAGTTGATTTGTAGAAGTATACAGGATTCATCCAGTTAAATCTTTTCACTATATACAGGAGTAATAGGATATAGAGATTGCAGCATGTGACAGAAACTCAAGAAAATAGAGGTGAATATAAGACAGAGGTTTAATTATCTGTCATATAAATGCCTTGGTGTTGTGGTGGCTCTGCTTTTTGAATCCACAAAGAAGGGATCAGCCTTTTCTTTCTTGTGGCTCTGCCATTCCCAGGTGATGCTTTCAACCACGTGGTCCAAGATTGCTCACTACCATGCCTGGATTCCTTCTACAAAGACAGCAGGAAGTGAAAAAAATGAGTATGCCTTTCCCTTAGACGGAAAGAGGTAGAGTCTGGATGTTACATCGTGTTACCAGCTATGCTCTGATCCCTCTGGCCATGTTTCTCTTGGGGTCCCTGGAAGAGGTAAAGACAGTAGAGATTAGGAGAAAATGTCCTTTAATCACGTGCATATGTGCACATTTAATTTAGAGAGTGTGCCTCCTGATGACATTGTTCCAGGTGGGGTTTCTAAACCTTCTTTTTGCTACTACCAATATCCCTCAGACTTACTGCTACTACCAATATCCCTCAGACTTACTTCTATCGGTACCGCAGATTGCACTCTGTGTTTATATCTGCGAGCCTCTTGTCAAGCAGAAATGACCCATATCTATTAATGTGCCAAGTCTGGCACTAAGTAGATGCCCAAAACACAGAATATCTGGCTCAGTAAATGATTAGTGAATGAATGAAATCCTTTAGAGATAAAATGTGACAAAATCCCTGCATGAAAAGAGACATTCAGCTAAGCCCTCCTCACCTGGCCCCTTTTTCTTGCTAGGACAGGCTGAGCTTGTACATTCTTTTTTTGCAGTTGTTGGGGATGATTTTAAAAAATCTGTTTACATCAGGTACGATTTACTGAGGGAACAACTAAATAAATAAGGAAGTTAGAGATTTGACATTCTCAGATGCAAAGGTCACTGTGACTTTCATCCTCAGGCCTCTGTTAGCTGATGGTTTTGCTCCACTCCTCTGTGGGTAGGAGCTGGACAGCCTCTTCTGACTTGGTTACACCAAGTGGAAGTAACACCCTTGCCCACCCCCTGCCACATCAAAGGAGTCCTGGGAGCAGGGAGGAGTGTTATTGTGGCTTTTCACTTCAGGAAGCAAGCATAATGATGCTATTCATGGCATTAGCTGCAAAAGACTATCATTAAGTCTTTGAATGTCCTATAATCATGGGGAAGGGAACTAATACTTTGGAGCTGCAAATATGCCAGGCACTTTGTGACCACCATCTCTTTTAATCTTCTCAACTTCTATGAGAAAGGTAATTTGAATCCCCATTTTACAGATGGGAATCATGTCAGAGAGACAAAATAATGTGCCCAAAGCGGTGCTGGTTTTGAGGTTGAACCTAGGCTCTGACTTCCCCAAAGGTTGTGTGTATTCCATGATGTCAAGGGGCTGTCCCTCACAGTCCTAGAGTACGGTGTAATGCATAGAGTGCTTTCATACCACTAACTCTCATGGCCTTGACAATTATCCTGTGAGGTGAGGGTGGGAGGAGGAGTTTTTCTTTCTTTCTTTTTTAAAAATTTCTTTTCTTTTTTCTTTTTTTTTTTTTGAGTCAGAGTCTTACTCCCTCGCCTAGTCTGGAGTGCAGTGACACACATGTTCACGGCTACCCCAGCGTCAACCTGCTGGGCTCCGGCGAGACTTCTGCCTCAGCCTTCCAAGTAGCCGGAACTACAGGCACACATAACCATGCCTGGCTAATTTCTGAATTATTGTAGAGATGAGGTCTTGCCAAGTTGCCCGGGCTGGGCTCAAACCTGCGAGCTCAGGCAATCCACTTGCCTTGGCCTCCCAAAGTACTGGAAAGACAGGCTGAGCCACCAAGCCTGCCCAGGAGAAGTTTTCCCACCCACAGTTTGCAGGTGACGAACAGAGGTTCACAGGGATTAGTTGACTTGGCCATATATCACGCTGCTATTAAATGACAGTCAGAACCATGTTTTTGAGTTTAAGGTTCTTTGTCCTATGCACACATGTTTTCTGCAGAAGTTATGTAGTTGGCAGGAACAGAAAAAAATAAGTTCATTTCTTAAAGTTATTGACCACTGTCATAAATGGAGTCCAGGTTAGGTGACCAATTATTTTGATCTTCCTGAACCTTCTTGGGTTAGCATAAAAAGTCCTGTATTCTAGGATTATGCTCAGTCCTGGGAAAAATGGACCATTAACTCCCTTATCTGGATAAATTTTCTTGATTCTCATAGAAATAAGTAATGTTCTTTGACAATGTCATGTCAATGAAACAGCATCATAATAACACTATGTTTCTGAATAATAATGCGATCATCATTGGCTCAAAGTTGTTTACTAAAAACAGTCAATTCCCGTGGGGAATCCAGTACTCAGGATTCAAGAACTCAGCTCAGCTTTATCTTGTGATTGTGCTTCTGCCCTGTGGGTCCTCATCTTGTAGCCAAGGCCACCTTACCCCTCCTGTGTATTTAGCTGTCAGTTCTCAAAGTTTATTTTCCACAGAATCATGTGGACACCTTGTTAAAATGCTGACTGCCCTGGCCTCTGAGATTCTGATTTGGTACACCTGGGGCAGGGCTGTGAACTGGAACCTCTAACAATCTAACAAGATCCCAGGTGATGCGGATGCTGCTGGTTCATGAACCACATTTTGAGCAGCATCTGGCCAGTTCAATAGTCCTTAAACCTGGGGTTCAAGGCAATCCACTGGGACATGGGAATAAAACGAAACTGTTATGTATATTTTTATAAAATTAAATATTTTGTGACATTTAATAACGTGTAATCTATTAAAGGGAGGGGCTTAAGATGGCCAGATAAAGTCATTTGGTACCCTCCTTCTCCATGAAGAACCAAACAGTGAGTGTATAATCACACTTCATATAGATCATCTAAGAGAGAACACCAGAATTCAGCACAGATGAGACAGGAAACACCTAAATCAAGGAAGGAGAGAGAGAGGTAGGGCAGCCTGCTTGACCAGGATTGGCAGGGAACTTGGAGAGGCTCCCCAGTGTGGGGAAAGGGTAATGGAGAGATTCTCAGCAGTTCACATTCCCAACCCAGACTTCTATAATCCTAGTCATGGAAGTGCCCCTTCACTCTCACAGGTCCTGAAACTAACATAGGATGCTGTCTGGAACTGCATGACAGCATTGCTCCAGAATGGAAGCTTACACCGAGTCCCACACCCCTCCCCCAGTTCTAAGCTGCTATAGCAGGATGCCGTTTTGAGAGCCTAGCCCCTGCTGCACTGCAACCTGCCCTGGGGCCCAAAAGCCCTGCATCTCCACATCCCTGGTGTCTCATTGACATCCCTTTTTGTGTGCTTACAAGTGCCTGGGAGCAGGCTCCCACCCATGTAACCACTGTTGCTGCTGGCTGCTGTGGCCAGGGCTGAAGTGCAGCCCACTGGCAGTGACCCTGTTGCCCCCATCTATCATATTGGATGGAGTCACTGTACATTTGTAAGCACCCTGTGGACAGGCCCCTTCACCTACAACTGCTACCTGGGGCCAAAGCGCACGCTCCACGGCTGCCTGTATATGGCTGCTACCACTGAAAGCAACCCCACTCTTCCCAGTAGCAGGACCACAGCACAGCCACTGTTGCCCTCACCTGGGTACTCCGTCAGGGACCTGGGGATCACGTTGCCCTGCCCACCACAGACAGCACTGATATGCACAACTAGGGGATGTGAAGATAGGCCCACTTGTTCTGGCTATGCCTTCCCCTCCCCTAGTGCCTGAGTATGCCATCTATGGCCTGAGGATCACCCTGTCCTATCCACTACCATTGGTACTTGAACACTCCTCTTGGGTGCCTGAGGATGGAGCCACAGCTAGTACCCACCCACATTTGCCACCTGAGAGCCTGGAAACCAGATGCCCAGCCCACTATAGCCCTTGCCAACACCAGTGTGGACTGTGTGGAAGCAAAAAGGCTGTCCCACCGTTCCCATTGTCATTGCTAATGCCATGTCCACTGCCAAGGGGCCTGAGGACCAACCGACCCATCTAGCCCATTGCTGCTACTGCTGGCATGTGAACAAGCTGTCTGGAAGCCCAGGAATTGGCCTGCTGGGACCCTCTAACACTGGTACCAGCCTATGCTGCCCTGGGGCTCCAGGACAGGCACACTTGGCCTGATGCTGCCACCACTGGGACTTGAGGGCAGGTCTACTTGGGATCTCTGTCCCCAGCAAAGCATTTACTACAACCACACCCTAAGCCACTGAGGAAACCAAAGACATGACTGATGAGATCTAAAGCAGAATGAATTATGTGGAGACTAAGCTACCGCATACTTATAAATTAAAGCCAGAGTGCCCTGCCAAATCAACACCATAAATACATCTTCAGAAAAACGTCCTCCTATGAGAGCAAATTTAAAAAAAGGGAAATAAGTAACTGTTATTCCAGGTATGAAGATATCAGTGCAAGGGCTCAGGAGTCAAAAAGAAGCAAGGGAATATGACAGCTCCAAGGGAACATGCTCTCCATCCACAGATTATAATGAAAAATAAAATTTCAAATATCAGAAAAATTCAAAATAATGATATTCAAGAAGCTCAATGAGATACAAGAAAACTTAGAAAAATAATACCAAGAAATCAGAAAACAATTCAGGATATGGATGAGAAATTTACCAAAGAGATAGATATGATTAAAAAAAAAAGAACCAAATAGAAATGCTGAAAATGAAAAATTCATTGACTCAAATAAAAATATATTTGAGAGCTTCAATAACAAAATAGATCGAATAGAAGAATTTCAGACTTGAAGATAGATCTTTGGAAATAACCCAGTCAGACAAAAATAAAGAAAAAAGGATAATAAAAAATAATGTCTGTGTGACATATAGGACACCATAAAATGACCAAATATTCCAATTTTTAGTGTCCCAGAAAGTGAAGGGTTAAAAAAAAAAAAAAGGAATGTAAAATTTATGTAACAAGATGATGACTACAAATGTCCCAAGTCTAACAAGAGATTTAGACATCCAAATACAGGAAGCTCAAAGATCCCCAAGCAGACACCTTCTAAAGGTCTTTCTTCTCCCTGGTACAGTATAATCACACTGTGAAAAGTCAAAGACAAGAAAGAATTCTAAAACCAGCAAGAGAAAAGCATCTAGTCACATACAAGGAAATGCCCATCAGACTAACAGTGGATTTCTCATTAATGAACCTCACAGACCAGGATAGAATGCGATGATACACTCAAAAGGCTGAATTAGAAACACCTGTCAACCAATAACACTATACCCACCAAATTTATCCTTCATAAATAAAGGAGAAATAAAATCTTTCCTAGACCATTAAAAACTGAGGGAATTCATTCCTGCTAGACTGGCTGCACAAGATGTTTGAGGGAGTCCTACAATTAGAAGTGAAAAAATAGTGTTTCTTATCATGAAAACACATGAAAGTATAAAATTCACTGATACAGCAAACACATAAATGAGAAAGAGAAATAACTCAAATGTTATCACTAGGGAAAACCACCAAACTACAATGTGTGGAAAGGAAGAAAGAAAGGAAGGAAGAAACAAACAAACAATCAAGGGAACAAAGAAAGCAATAAGGAAGAGAGGAACAAAAGATAAACAAAACAACCAGAAATCAATTAATAAAATGACAAGAATAAGCCCTCACATATCAGTAATAACCTTGAAAGCAAATGGATTACATTTCCTATCTAAAATACATAAAGTATTTAAATGGATTTTTAAAAATTACCCAACTATATGGTGCCTATAAGAAACTCATCTTATCTGTAAGGACAAGTATAGATTGGAAGTAAAGGAATGGAAAAATATATTCCCAAAAATGGAAACAAAATTGAGCAGGAATAGCTATACTTAGATAAAATAGACCTCAAGTCAAAAACAGCAAAAGAGATTAAAAAAAATGGTCACTATGTAATGATAAAGAGATAAATTCAGTTAGAAGACATAACAATTCTAAACATATATGCACCCAACACCAACACACCAAATTTATAACGCAAATATTATTAGATCTAAAGAGAAAGACACATTCTAATACAATAATTGTTGGGAACTCAACACTCCACTCTCAGCAGTAGATAGATTATCTGGACAGAAAATTAGCACAGAAATATTAGATTTAAACTGCATATTAGACCAAATGAACCTAATAGATATTTATAGAACATTTAATCCAAAAGCTATAGATACACAGTCTTCTCATCAGCATATGGAACATTCGTCAGGTTAGACTATATGTTAGGACACAAAACAAGTCTCAACAAATTTTTAAAAATTGGAATATCAAGTATCTATATCACGTATCTTCTCAGACAACGTGGGAAGAAAGTTAGAGAAACTTTGGAAAGTAAATAACATGTCTTGAATGAACATTGGATCAAGGAGGAAATTAAGAAGGAAAAAAATCTTAAATCAAATGAAAATGAAAATACAACAGTATAAACCTATGGGATACAGCAAAAACAGTGCCCAGAGGAAAGTTTATTGCAATAAATGCTACATCAAAAAAGTAGAAAGATTTCAAATAAAAAAAATCTAATGGTGTATCTCAAGGAACCAGAAAAGCAAGAACAAATGAAATAAAAAATTAGTAGATAGAAATAATAAAAATTAGAGCAGAACTAAATGAAATACAGACTAAAAAATTTACAATGGATCAATGAAAGGTAAAGTTGTTTTTTAAAACATAAAAAAATTGATAAGCCAATAATTAGACTCATAAGAAAAAAAGATAAAAGACCTAAATTAGTAAAATCAAAAACAAAAGAAGAGACATTGCAGTTAATATCACAGAAATATAAAAAGATAACCAGAGATTATTTTGAACAATTATGCACTAACAAACTGTGAAACCTAGAGAAAAATGGATAAATCTGGACAACTATTGCCTACCAAGATTGAATTAGAAAGAAATAGAAAACCTGAACAGATCAATAATGAGTAATGAGATTAAATCAGTAATAACAATTCTCCCCCCCAAAAAAGAAGTTCAGTGCCAGATGGCTTCACTGCCTCATTCTACCAAATTTACAAAGATGAGCTAACACCAATTATCTTCAAATTACTTCAAAAAGTTGAAGAGGAGAGAATTCTCTCTAATTCCTTCTATGAGGCTAACATTACTCTGAGATCAAAACCAAAGATGCAGCAAAAAAGAAAGTTACAGATCAATATTCCTAATAAACATAGATGCAAATATCCTCAACAAAGTACCAGCAAACTGAATTCAACAGTATATCAAAAAGATTATACAACATGATCAAGTGGGATTTATCCCAGGGCTGCAAGGATGATTCAACATATGCATTTCGATAAATGTGATTCATTGCATCAACAGAACGGAGGACAAAAATTATTTAATTATTTCAATAGAAACACAAAAGGCATTTGACAAAATTCACCATCCCTTTATGACAAAAACTGTCAGCAAACTAGACATAGAAGAAACATATTTCAACATAATAAAGGCCATATATAACAAATCCACATACTAAAATGGGGGAGAAGCTGAAAACCTTTCTTCTAAGAACTGGGACAAAACAAGAGTGCCCACTTTAGCCACTTTTATTCAACGCAATACTGGAAGTCCTAGTCAGAGCAATCAGGTGAGAGGAAGAATATATCCCAATTGGAAAAGAAGTCAAATTGTCCCTTGGCTGATAGTGTGATTTTATGTCTAGAAAAACCTGAAATCTTCATCGAAAAACTCATATCTGATAAATAAATTCAGCAAAGTCACAGGATACAAAATCCATGTATAAAAATAAATAGCATTTCTACACACCAAAAATGAACTAACTGAGAAAGAAATCAAGACGATAATCCTGTTTACATTAGCTACAAAAAATACCTAGGAAATTTAACCAGGGAAATGAAAGATCTCTACCAGGGAAACCATAAAACACCGATGGAAGGTACTGAAGAGCATATAAACAAATGGAAAGAAATCTCATGTGCTACTAATTGAAAGAATTATATTGTTAAAATGACCATATTGGGCAACCCCCTTGGGTCCCCTCCCACTGCGGGAGCTTTTCTGTCCTCTCAATAAATCCTGCTTTAAAAAAAAAAAAAAAAGAAAAAGAGACCATATTATCCAAAGCAATCTACAGATTCAATGTATTCTAAATAGAAAAAACAATCCTAAAATTTTTATGGAACAAAAAGAGAGCCCAAATAACCAAAGCAATCTTGAGCAAAATCAAAAAACAAAAACAAAATTGTAGGCATCACACTGCCTGGCTTCAAAATATAAGGCTCTAATAACCCAAACTGCATGGTATTTGTATAAAAACAGACACACAGAGAACCCATAAGTAGATTCATGTGTTTATAACAAACTTATTTTCAATTAATGCACCAAGAACATACATTGGAGAAAGGACACCCTCTTCAACAAATGGTTCTGGCAAAATTGAAACTGGACCCCTATCTTTCACTATATATAGAAATCAACTCAGGATGAATTAAAGACTTATATGTAAGTCCCCAAACAATAAAACTACTAGAAGAAAACACTCAAGGTCATTGTTCTAGGCAAAGATTTTATGACTAAGACTGCAAAAGCGTAGGCAACAAAAACAAAAGTAGATAAACAAGACTATATTAAACAATAGGCCTCTGTATGCAAAGGAAACAACAGAGTGAAGAGACAACCTGTTGAATGGCATAAAATATTTGTGAACTATTCATCCAACAAGAGAATAATATTCAGAATGTTTATGAAATTAAACAACTCAATAGTAAAAAACAAATAGCCCCATTGAAAAGGACATGAATAGACATTTCTCAAAAGAAGACATATACACGGCCAATAGGTATATGAAAAAATTTTCAGCGTCACTAATCATCAGGAAAATGCAAATGAAAACCAAGATGAGATATTGTCTTACCTCAGTTAGAATGACACTCACTAAAAATACAAAAACAGATGCTGGCATGGTTATGAACAAAAAAGAACTCATTCATTGTTGTTGGGAATGCAAATTAGTATAGCCACTATGGAAAATAGTATGGACATTTCTCAACAAATTAAAAATAGAATTACCATACAATCTATCAATTCTACTACGGTATTTAATACAAAGAAAAGGAAATCAACATATCACCCCATGTTTACTGTAGCACTGTCCATCATAGCAGAGGTATGGATTCAACCTAAGTGGTCATCAATGAACAAGTGGACACACACACACACACACACACACAGTGAAACACTATATGACCATATAAATGAAATCCTGTCATTTGCATCAGCAGGGATGGAACTGGAAGTCATTGTGTTAAGTGAAATAAGCCAGACACAGAAAGACAAATATTACATATTCTCACTCATATATGGGAGGTAAAAAAGTTGATCTTATAGAGGTAAAAAATAGAATCATAGGTGTTAGAGGCTAGGAAAGGTATGTGGGAAAATGAGACAAGATTAGTCAATAGTATAAACCTACAATTAGATGGAAGCAATAAATTCTATGGTTTGATTGCAGAGTAGGGTGACTATAGTTAACAACTATGTATTGCATATTTCAAAGTAGCTACAAGAGAAGATGTGAAAATGTTCCCAACACATAGAAGTGATAAATACTCAAGGTGGTGAATATCCTAAATACCCTGACTTGATTATTAGCCTATGATGCAACAAAATGCCACAAGTACCTCACAAATATAAAAATGTTATGTCAATAAAAATAATCTATTAGTAAAGTAGTATAGGTAAATAATTTAAATGTCAATGCATATATGTAATTAAGTCAAAAAGAGCTTGATAGAATTGAACAGTCAGCTTTTGTCCAACAGCGTAGTTTGCTCTGTCCATCTGCATCAGAGTCACCTTTATGCATCTGACCCTGCTTCATGGGGAAGAGGTGGGGGCTTCTTTTCTAGCTGGCTACCTAGGTGTACCTTTTGCACACTTAAATTTGAGAGCCCTGATATAAATTCTTGGGTTCATTCCCTGGGACAGGAGTGTCAAAGTATGACCCTGAAGCATTAACATTAGCATCATTTAGAAACTTATCAGAACTCAAACTACCAGGCTCCACTCCAGACACACTGAATCAAAAAAATCTGGGAGTCTAGCCCATCAATCTGTGTTTTCATAAGCTCTCCTGGATATTCTTTTTTTAAAAAATTTTTATTCTTAAAGATGTGGGGTACAATTCAGGGTTAGGTATACAAAAGGTTCTCCTGGATATTCTAATAAAGTTTGAGAAACACTTCTCTGGACAGAAGACCTTTAAGGATACTTAGACCTGGTGATTCAATAATGGATTGATCTTAAAGTTCTGCAGTTTCTGACTTTTTAACCTGCAGCTGTCTCTTTTGTAGCCTGAATTTGCTGAGAAAATGAATTCCTGGCTACTTCCTTTTGTCATGATGTATGGCTCCTTTCTTTTTTTGCCAATGTTCTAGTTCTGAGGAACTTCTTTTAATTTGCTGAGGGTGTCATATTTTCTCTCGCCTCTGGCTTACAGTTGCAGTTAAATTTGAATTTTAGATGACCAACAAATAAAATTTTTAGTGAATGTGCTATGCAACATTTGGGATATACTTATGTTAAAAAGTATTTACCGTTTATCTGAAATACAAATTTTAACCCTACTCTGGTTGCTTTTCCTTCTGCTTAGAACACTTTTCTCCCTGACTATGTTCTTCCATCCTTCAAGAATGCTTACCACCTGTGAGAGGTCTTCAAAGACCCCTCTGGGTAAGACTCATTCCCCTGTGCTGTTCTTCCACGGTTTGCACTTTATTGAGATTGTTTAATTACTTAGTAGTCTTTTCTCCTAGACTGAAGTTCTCTAAGGGCAAGGAGTGAGACTGTCTTATTGGCATGGTATCCCCAGTGCCTAGAACCAATGTGCGGGCAATTAAATAAATAGATGAATGGTCCCTTGTCAAGCCTGAGATTTCTAGAACCAGGAGCACATATCGATATCATACCTGATGCTGCCTGCCTGTCCCTTCCCTAATGACCTGCTGATGTGATCCTGACTGATCCATGCAGTGCTCTGGATTGTATGGAAGCAGCATGTTGTGGCAGGTAAAGCTGATGGCAGAGACAGGAGCCATGTACTGGTCCTGCCCTTTGCTATTTGCCCCAAATCTCAGCTGAATCGCTTTTGGTCTATAAAATGGGGGAGTCCTAATAATACCTTGATTGTGAAGATCCAATGAGACAATGAGATTTCACACATTATGTACTACAGGAATAATATTTAATTTTGAGCACTGGATTTCTGGCTCACAGGGTATAATTTATCCCCCTCATTCTGTTCATCTCTGACATTTATACTTGTATTTTCTTCTAGTAATAATGATAGATATCTTTGCTACTGTGTGTCAGGCACTTTGTTACTGATTTGTACTCATTGTTTCTAATCTCTACCAGTTAAGCAGGCAATCCTATTTTATAGATAAGGACATTGAGATTCAAAAAGTTTCTAATTTTCGTAATAAATGGCAGAGCTTGAATTTAACACAAGGCTGTCTGACTACAGAACCCACACCCCTGAGTTACAACACATTAAATCCTTTCTCTAGTCTCATGATTAGAGTTGACCTTTGCTAGTTTCTTCGGGGGCCCATTCTTGCCTGGGGTTGCCTGTCTCCCCAGCTCCGAGTCTTGTTTTGGACACTGCTGCAAGGAGCTAGCAATATCTCACTGGAATTCGCTGATGCCAGAGGAACACGAAAATTTGTAAATATCACTGCTTCACCCCAAAGCAGTCACATTTCTAGTTCTGCCTTAAACCCTATCTGAAAGTCTAGCTTTAAAAAATGATGTCTTTCTATTTTCAGCACAGATTATGCCTGCTGCCTTAGGAGCCTGTCCTGTGCACCTTGGGCTAATTTCTGTGATATTCTTTAAAGCGGTGAATTGTGTTCTGAAGGTACTGCTGGCCATCCACTCTTCTTCTTCTTCCTGGAAGAACCTGCTTGTGTTCAACTGCCTAATGCTTTCCCATGCGACTCAGGAGAAGTGACCCCACCCTGAATCCAGGAGTAAATTGTGATTGTTGGCTCATGGCAGTTCTGTTCCTGTTTTCAATCATTGGTTTAAGGATGAGCACACAGCACAATAATGGTCCATGGGCTAAGAGTAGAAATCTCCTGAGGGTTTCTGCAAAAAGCTTCTTTACCAATAAGGGGTGCTTCCTCTCCCTCCTCTGATGCTGTCCATGGGCTTCTTAGAACCAAGGTAACCATGTTGTGTCTATGAGAAGTGCTAGCATACTGGAATGCCTATATCCTGGGAATGGAAAGAAGTTGAGTTTTTATAATATTATTGAGCAATTGCATAAACTATTCTTGAAGGAGTCTTACATTGAACTTGTATAAGATAATGAAAGCTCCATAGATATCAAGTCATTTTCAATTAGGGTTTGTATTTGCAGCTGACAGCATTGTAACTCTATTTCCTTCTCTGAATTCATATTTCCAAAATAAAAGCCATGAACTTTTGGAAAGCAGGGTTTTTTTTTTCTTGTGTAAAGTTATAACCTCAGTCTCTAATATTATAATTGATACACAGTAGATACTCTTCAAACATTTGTTGACTGAATAAATGAGAGTTCTGTTGGGAAAACTCACTGTTTGTGGAAATATAACTCTCTCTCCTGTGAGGCAGATTGAAATCAAAGCACAAAGGAGTGCTGTGAAAAGACCACTAAAAACTTTGGCTGGGTAATTCTCACATGGAGTTTGAATAAAATAACTTGAAGGTTAGAGCAGAACGAAGTCTCTGACATAGTCATTCTACACTAACTTTTAAAAAGATGCAAAAATTAGTCCCAAAGAAGGCAAGTAACTTGTCCAAGGAGCCTGTATACAAGGCGGACCCCCTGCAACAACCTGGAATTTGTTGATGAAAGATTATGTGTTTATTCTTACATGTGTGAACTTCAGTCACCTTCAAAGTACTCACCATTTGGTGCAATACACCTGTCAATACACTTCCCCCCCCCCGCTCAAAACAGTTTTTTAACTCATCAACTTTGCAGCTAAATTTGTGGTGCTTCTGCTGTTTTTTTGTTTCACCTCTTCTACATAGGCAAAGCATTTCCCTTTGAGGAATTTTTTCATCCTGGGAAACAAAAAAAAGTCACTCAGGGCAAGATCAGGTGAATAGAGGGGTAGGGCATGGGGGTCATGCCATTTTTGGTCAAAAACATCTGAGTGCTCAGCACGGTGTGTTGTCATGGCGGGATAACCAGTCACCTGTTTGCCACAATATGGAGCATTTCTTCAGCAAATTGTGACTCAACCTTCTAAAAACTTCCAGATAGAAACTATGGTTGACTGATCTGGAGGAACAAATTCTGAGTGTACTATAAGAGGCCCGCTTTCCAAAAGATAATTCTGGTTTTTTTGGGGTCCTCCCTCATATTTTCTTGATTCTGTCTCTGTAAGCCAGACCAACTTTTAACTTGCTATATAACTGGAGTCCATTGCGTATACTCTCTAAGTCTTATTCCAACAGAGATAACATTTCTGTTTTCTCCCTTTCAGGAGCATGCTAAAGAGAGATGCCGTGACAGAAGCGGAAGAATTTCATAAGTTGCACAACTCCAAGGAAATTGGTTTTGCTTTTAGGGTAGATATTAACATATGTGTACCAAGGTGAAATGAGAGAAGAAACTACAGCTAGGGTGCTAATGGGCCTTGGAGGTGGGTTTGTAGGAAGCATAAAAAAAGAAGGGAAAAGAAGGGCAGAGAAAGGATGTGGGAAGGCAAAACTGTTTTTGAGAGCTTGTTTGTACCAGGCACTGTGCTACACACAATGTGTCTATATTTTGTGTGATCACTGCAATATCCTTGAAACCCAAGTGGTTTGATTTTTACCAATGAGGAAGCTGAAGTTCTGAGAGGTTCAGCAGGTTGTTGAGATAGTTGGTGATTGGGCAGAATTTGCGTCTTGATGGCTTGGCTCAGTATCTGTGCTCTTTCTGCCACATCGTGGCCACTCCAGAAGCCCAAGGGCATCTATATGGGTCACCCAATCTGGGGTCTTCTACCTCTGGCACCAAGACTTTCCATTCCCCAGAGACCCTGACTGCTGAGCAGTGGGACTGTACCAGTCAAGGTGATTTGGACATTGAAGGCTGAGAGACCATCATGTAGGTGGTCACAGTGCCCAGCCACAGCAATCTGCCCTACAACTCAGCACATACAACTCTAGACACGGACAGATCTTCCTTCTGTTTTGGTGCCTAGGTCATGTAATTTATCTTTATTTCAGTTGAGTTTGTGCTCTGGGACAAGAGTGAGTGTGTGACTTCAAGTCAGACCTGGGTTTAAGCTCCAGTTCTACCATTACTCATTTCATGGCCTGGTGCGACTTTCTTCTGGTTTTGTTTATTCACCGGTAACATGGAAACAATATCTTACTTGTAGGGTTACCTTTTTCTTTTCTTTTCTTTTTTTTTTGAGTTGGAATCTCACTCTGTCACCCAGGTCAGAGTGCAGTGGCATGATCATGGTCACCCCAGTGTCCACCTGCTTGGCTCTGGCAATCTTTCCGCCTCAGTTTTCCAAGTAACCGGAACTACAGGTGTGCGCTACATGCCTAGCTAATTTTTGATTTATTGTAGACACAAGGTCTCGCCAAGTTGCCCAGGCTGATCTTGAACCTGCAGGCTCAGGCAATCCACTCGCCTTGGCCTCCCAAATTGCTGGGATTACAGGTTGAGCCACCGAGCCTAGCCAGGGTTATCTTATGTGGTGACGTAGCTTTTGAATATAGTAGATAATTTTTTTTTTTTTAGTTGGAGTCTCACTCTGTCGCCCAGACAGGAGTGCAGTGGCCGCTCCCGGCCACCGCAGCCTCAATCTGCTGGGCTCTGGCGATCCTTCCGCCTCAGCCTTCCAAGTAGCCGGAATTACAGGTATGCGCTACCATACCCGGCTGATTTTTTGAGTTATTGTAGAGATGAGGTCTCCCTGCCCAGGCAGGTCTCGAACCCGCGGGCTCAGGCAATCCACTCACCTCAGCATCCCAAAGGCGCGGAATTACAGGCTGAGCCACCGAGCCCAGCTTATAGTAGGTAATTAAAAAGATAGTCATTATTTAAATTATTTTGTAAAGACAAAATAAACTAATTATTTTTTCTTTTTTCCTATTAGTACTCCAGGTCCTTTAAGCTCAGATACTATTATACCAGGGATGCCAAAAAATGTATACACACTTTAAGAGATGTTATCCATGTATTACTTTTAGTTCACCATAATCAGAAGTGTCTGGATGCTGATGATAACCACTTTGAACATCTCTTGTAATTGTAGAAGCCAAACATGACTTGTATTCATGCTTTGTTATCAGTATATATAGAGGATTGCAATTTTAATAGTATTTCCTTTCTTAAAATGTGTATACTTTCTTCTTTTTTTTTTTACACCCTCTGTGTTTTTCTTTTTCTGTCTTTTTACTTTTCGTTCCCAAATCAGCTTGCGTTTTCTAGAGTTATTTTTCTGATGGGCACTTCTCCATATTTTCTTTGCTTTCCTCTCCAGCTCTGTTTATCCTACAAGTAGATTCTTTTGTTCTCAGTATCCTCCACGCACCACCCACACTCTTACTCTCTCTCACTTTCTTTCTCTCTCTTTCTCTGTCCAGCCTACAACAGGGGTCTTTTTGCCCCAGCCCTCTTAGATGTGGTCATATAAACAGTTGTGTTTGCCCTGAGTTTGTTTCCAGCATCATTCAAGCATCCATTCTGCTCCAGGAAATTTTGAGGCCAAAGCATTTGGCTGTGGAAAGGACTCCCATGGCATTTGCTGAGGTGCATCTGGATTCTGCAGTCAGCAGCCTTTGAAGCCCCACAGTGCATCTGGTTGCAAATGTTTTTGGCCAACAAAGAGCTCAATTATCTATGCACTTTTTTCCAATCTCTCTTTCAATCTGCTAAAAACATCCAGATTTCTTGGGTTCCATTTAGAATGGAAAACTGTAACCACTTGGGAACTCTGATAGTAAAAACCTTTGCTGGCTCCCCATCGCCTATGGAATAAATGTTAAAGCACTCTGCAGGCAATCAAGACCCCCACAGTCCAGCCTCAAATACAGCTTTTAATCAGGGGTTCTTAATCTGGGATTTGGGAATCCCTTGAAGTTCCAATCAAAATTGTTTGTATACATTTTACTTTTCTGGATAGAAAGTCCAGAACTTTCATCAGTTTCTCAAAGGGGTCCAAAATAAAAGTGATTAAGAACCCATCAATTCATTAGGATTACCCTCAACTCGAGAAACGGACACATCAAACTCTCTTTTTCACAGATTCTATCTGAAGCTCCTGTCCTGCTGCACCCCACCTTCTTGCCTACTTCTGCCACCTTCTCTCACTTCCCTACTTGCTGGTTTCTCTCTTCTGTTTCTCCTTTGTAGCATGATCTTGATCATCAAAGCAGACCACTGGCTTTTTTTTCGTTTTTGTTTTTTTCCTGATAATCACTTTGTTTGCCATTTCCTGATAATGTCTTAGTTTGTCTTCTCCATGGAAGCAGACTCTGAGACTCTAAGTTAGGTGTAAATGAAATACTTTGGGGGTAATCTTAGAAAACATCCAACAGGGGGTGGAGAAGTGATACAGATACAGCATAGAGAAAGAAGCTGAGAGGTAATTCTCATCATGCAAGTTAACAACGCAGGCAGCAGGAGCCTCATCCCGCTGGGCAGCACATGCCTCAGGGCTTCCCCTGAAGAAACAAGGTATTTATTCACTATCAATCATTGCTTGGGGTATGGCAAGTCCCTAGTACTCTGCTGCCCAGCATGCAGCCAGAGTGGGCTTAGCCGTCGGAGAATGCCTTTAGGCAAAGAGTTGGAGTTGGAAGTTGGAAGTTGGGCTGGTTCATCCAGGAAGCGTGCAAGCTGAGGGGACACGGGTGTGGCCCAATGAAGTCTGCTACATGACCTTGACTCTGGATAAACACCCTCCCACTCAGCCCCTGGGATCCCTTTCTCTACAGAAAATACTCCTCTTGGTTTGCGGCACCAGACTTCTCACCCATTCCCACATGTGAACACTATCATCTCCCTCTGTCTGATTTGTCATTTTGTTCCCTTCGCCTGGGATGTCCCTGACTCTTCCAGCTGAAGACTCAGTCATTATGTGAGGCCAGGCTCAAATGCTGTCATTTCCATGAAGGCTTCAAAGGTTCACCTCAATTAGAAATAAACTCGTCCCTCATTGGTCCCTTAGCATTTCACATTTGCTTCTCTGAAATCAGCTAAACATGAGGGGTAGACATGACTCTCTCCTTCCTTAGAGAGTGAAGTCCTGAGGTCAGGGATTGGTTTATTAATCTTTATGTCCCAGAGATTAAGCAAATGTTTGGCACACAGTAGGTATCTGAAAAAGATTTCCTGAAATGAAGTTCACAATATCCAGTTTTTGATTAAACTGCATCATGCCGTTGGAAATGAACTGTTTTGTTTGGCCTCTGAAATCTGACTCCACATGTGGTTCATTTGAGAGGCAAAGTTTTGTTTTTTTTTATATTGATCTATTACTGTATCTTCATCTTTAGTTGCCTCTAGAAATCAGTGCTTTAGGATTGCCTTAAATTTATCCTTCAGAGCAAGATACTAATTAATTCAACAAATACGTCCCGAGAACTAACTGTATTCTAGGCACCGGAAATACCTACATGGATGTGTCAGAATCACAATGTCTGGCCTGTGTTTATAACTTGTGGTGGCCTTGTTAACTGTTCTTTGTGTACGTAGACGTCTTCTCTCTATGATCGGACTGTGAACTCATTACAAAAGCGTCCAAGTCTCCATGCCCCAGAATGTATGCATTGGAGTGGGTTATTATAAAATAATGAGAAGCTAATATACATGTTTTGGGTGGTTTCAGGTCTATCTCAATAATTCTTACTCAGCCTTCAAGACTCAGTTCAGATGCATCCTTCAGGAAAACTTTGAGCATTTAAGTTGGATTAGATTCCCATGCAGTGGGCTTCTAGCATCAGGTGCTTGCTATGTTATATTAAAATTATTAGCTCTTTTTCTACCGATTCAACCATAGGCTTCTTGAGATCAGGGAATGCATTTTGTTTGGCTTCTTCTCAAATGGAGTGTCTGATATATAGAAGGTTTCAGTCACTGTGAAAGGCTTTGAATTCACATGTATGTATTTTCTTATTTAGGAGGGAGAACCTATGGTAGTTCCAGAAGTGGGTGATTCTTCCAGCAGGCCCTCTTCCAGCCTCTCTGTCTCTCCTTCATCCGTTCAGGCTTTCACTACCTTCCTTGACTGAGTTGTAGAATAGGTTACACAGAATTGTAATGAAGAAAAAATTATTTTACAGCACTTCTGGGGAATGTTATACTTAGTTTCTCAAGATAATTTTTCACTTGGGCTCTCAGCTCACCTTTTGTTCTGTTATTCAGAGAGGAAATTGCTTTGTGCTTTCTTTCTGAAGGATGAGAGAGGCTCTGAGTAATTTAACTGAAGGTCTGTTGGTCAATATGCAAACTTGGTAAATATGGTGGGCAAGAATATACCATGTCTGTTTTCTAGAGAGTATTGTTAATTTTAGAAAAAAACATTGGGTGGATCTTTAATCATTTTTATGACCTTTTTCAGAAATTTCCTTTTATTTTATTTTATTTATTTATTTTTGAGTAGGAGTCTCACTCTGTCGCCGGCCACTCCCGGCCACCGCAGACTTGACCTGCTGGGCTCCGGTGATCCTTCCACCTCAGCCTTCCAAGTAGCTGGAATTACAGGCATGCGCTACCATGCCCGGCTGATTTTTTGATTTATTGTAGAGATGAAGTCTCGCTGCCCAGGCAGGTCTTGAACCCGTGGGCTCAGGCAATCTACTCATCTCAGCCTCGCAAAGGTGCGGGATTACAGGCTGAGCCACTGAACCCGGCTTCCTTTGATTTTAATCTGTTTTCCATTGATTTTCCCTGCCCCAAACATTTTGGTGCTACATTATCAGAATATAGCTTTAAGGGTTCAAGGGTACCTCTAGGCCTTGCCTTTATCAAAGGATGAGTTTGGTATTATTGGTCCTTTCCAGAAGGGTAACAAAGAGGTCCAAGGACCTCTTTTTACCCATGGCAGCCAGAAACAAGGCCAGTGGGGAGAAACAAAGAAATTTGTTTTCAGAGTAGCTAGTGTTCTCAATTGCGAAATGACAGAGTACATAGCATTGGGAGGTGAGACAAGGATACAAACATGAAAAGTTACGCCATTATCTACAATGCCCCAGATCAGAACACTGTGCAATATAAATCACAGAGAACAGAAAGTGGTTAAGGAATGAAGTCGTGAGTGAAGGAAGCCACTCACACCATCAGTTTAGCGAATGTCTCACTTACGATGTAGAGATAGGTACAGTACCTTAAAGAGATCCTAGCAGTCTGGACAGAGGATCCACACACAAATTTCCTGTTAATAGGGTTTTGCCTTCACCTCATAACACTTTCCAGCCTTTGGAAACTGTTCCGGGGTTGGACTGTACTATCCGTGGAGAGAGTAAGTATCTTGGGCAGTCATGCCTTTTATGATTTTCCCCTAACATCTATTTCCCATTCATTTTGAGTTTATATTAAAAAAAGTCAACCCACAGACCTACCACGCCTGTACTTCTGTGTGGTATGTGAACTTGTGGGATAGCTATGAAAAGTCAAATACAGAACAGGTGCCCGAGCACTTTCCAGGGCTCTCCAAGGAGAGAGCGAGACCAAATTGCTTCCAGTACCATGCAAGAGACGCCCTCCATTCTAACTCAACCCCAATTGCTGCCTCGGCAGCCACCATTTCTCTTGTTGTGGCTTGAAACTTCCCACACATATGCCGTATATTATGGACTCATGGGAACCAGGAAAGGCAAGGCTTCCTGCCGTGGCTCCTCTCTCTCCACTCATATTAGTGTTGTATATCCATCCAAAGAAGGAGTACACTCTCCCTACCAATGGAGCATAGTGCCACTTTACTTTTTTAAGATTTAAACTCTTGGGCACAGTGGCTCAGCCTGTAATCCCAGCACTTTGGGAGGCCGAGGCAAGAGGAATGCCTGAGCTTGGGGGTTCGAGACCAGCCTGGGCAACTTGGTGAGACCTTGTCTCTACAATGAATCATAAAAACTAGCCGGGCTTGGTGGATGCGACTGTAGTTCCAACTTCTTGGAAGGCTGAGGCAGAAGGATCGCCTAAGCCCAGCAGGTTGAGGCTGCAGTGGCCATAAGCGTCCCAATGCACTCCAGTCTGAGTGACAGAGTGAGACTCCAACTCAAAAAAAAAAAAAAAAAAGATTTAAACTCTTTACTCATTAAATGTTTTTCAAAAGGCAAACAGACCCTGCTCCCATTCACTACAAGCTTGGTGAATTATATACCAACATCAACTATAATCTGCTAAATAATTAAAAGGCACACGTTGAAATCTAATTACTGAAAACCATGGACTGAAACTAAATACTCTCAATACAATAAGTATCTCTTGATTTTATAAAGAAAGTGAGATAAGTGGAAAATTCATGTCTGTCCACAGGAAGCTTAGTGCCTCAAGTGATTCAATACACATCTTCTGAACTGACAGTGTTAGACAGTGAAGACAACAGACACCGTTTACATAGACATTGTTCCTGCACAGAGCTCATAGACTAGAGAGGGTATTCAAGGTCACTGTCTGCTAATGCAACTTTACTAATCCTATTCCCAGTTGAGGTACAAATTAAACACAAGGGGGCACCCAAAAAGATCAAAATTATTTTTTGGAGCATGAGCTCCTTGTAATACAGACTTCCCATCCTAGATAAGTGTTCTAGTAACCTATCAGCATCAGTGTACCAGCTAGCAATGTTGTGAGAGGCTGTATTCTGCTTCAGTTAATTTTTTTTGGAGATTCTTAGAATACATTTTCCAGTTTCATGATGGGTATTTTCCACAAACAACCTGCCTATATGATGCTGAGTGTTCAGCAGTTTTTGACCAAAAACGTTATTACCTTTGTGTCCCACCCTCCCTATTCACCCAATCTCACCCTAGTAACTTTTTTTGTTTGTTTCCTTAGAGGAAACAATGTGGAAGAGGTGAAACAGAAAACGGCAGAAGTACTACGAGACATCAAAATTGACGAGTTCAAAAACTGTTTTGAGCAGTGGAAAAAGCACTTTGATAGGTGTATTGCACCAAATGGAGAGTACTTTGAAGGAATCTAGTGTTTAAACATGTAAGAATGAATACACAATTTTTTTTTTTTTTTTTTTTTGGCCAGGCATGGTGGCTCATGCCCATAATCCCAGAACTTTGGGGGGTGAAGGTGAGATGATTGCCTGAGCCCAGGGGTTCAAGACCAGCCTAGGCAACTTGACAAGACCTCATCTCTACAACAAATAAAAAAATTAGCCAGGCATGGTGGTGGCATGCCTGTAGTTCCAGTTACTCGGAAAGCTAAGGCAGAAGGACAGTATGGTGGCTGTGAACATGCCACTGCATTCCAGCCTGGGTGACAGAGTGAGACTCTGACAAAAAAATTGCAATTTTTAATATATAAACTCCACTTTTTGGGGGCTTCTCCTGTTCTGAATCCCAATCCTATTTATTATAGGCAGACCTTTCTTCTCCACTTGGAATCACTCCTGTTATTGAGTCAAGAATTTCAAGGAACTTGTTTTTTGCAAACGTCAGTCCTGATTGCTGTTGCGCCGCAGAGAAAAAATAAGAAATCCTGAGCTGTGACCGGCATGGTCCTGTTTTCTGCTGCAGTTCTTCTTGTAAAGTGTCATTGCTCTAAATCAGGCCATTCAGTGGTCTGTGGCCTTACTTTCGCATTAAGGGCTGTAAGGTCCCAGACATAGTCATGGAGACCAGGTGTACCTCTCTGCTGAGAGGTCAGATAGTCAAGTGCAAAAGCACTAAAAATACAGATTTTGCCCCCCACCTTGCCATTGGGGGTAAATGGGAATAAAGCTGCTATTGATTTGGACTTCACAGAATGGAGAAGGTGGTGTGTTTGATGTTTCCTCCATATTAATGTTTAAGATCCCCAGTTTGATGAAAATGTTGAAATGGAATTGCTGTGAACTTTTTACAAAGATAGAAACACTGGAGAAGGTACCAAACTGAAGGAGATAGTCATGAATTCAGCTTTGGTCGTGTTGATGTGGGGATTCCCGTGAAATATCTAAGAGAAAATTTTGAGTAGGCATTTGGATATAAAGGTCTGGAGCTATAAAAGTGGCTGGGCTGGAGATATAAATTCGTGTACCATCATCATGTTACTATTAATCTATATTATAGGTAATGCTAAATAACTTGTCGAGTCATGCAATGCTGGAGTTTCTCCTGTATCTTTTATAATCTCTGTCTTTGTCTTTCTGTCTCTGTGTCTCCTATATCTCTCTGTGCCTAGAATAGTGTCATATTCACAGGAGATGCTCAATAAATGTTTTCATTCATCCCAAAGACTCCCTAGGTAGATGTCTCAGACCTACTTAAAATCTGCTGGCGACTCTGGTCATTTGGAAGCGTGTGTTTTGAGAATGTGAGCTCTCTGATGGCTGTACTCTGGGAGACACCAGACGAGGAAACACGCAGTGAGACTGCTAATTGCATTTACTGGACCACACGCCTTCCTTGCTCTCAAAGGAAAACATGTTTCCAAGAAATACGAGGTTTGTCTGAGGTCCAAGGGCACTTAGACAATGGAGAAAACAAGTCTTTCAAGTTGTGGTTAACGTCTCTGCCTGTCTGAAGACCTAACCCACTATTGCTTTATTTATATCTGAACAACTAGCACTTCAGGATACTTGTTTCTGGATTTTATGTGCACACATTTAAATTTTTTTTCTTAGTTTAGGTAAACAGCTTTGTGTTCAAAGTTTCCAGTCTTCTTAACATAAATTGGATATGGGGTTCTGGATTTGGAGACTGAAAACCAGGTTTTGTACTTTGCTTCGGACCCCTTGAAGCACATGACCTTGGGCAAGTAACTCTAATTATCTAAGCTCAGACTTATAACAGGGGATTAACAATATCTGCCTCGTGGGGTGGTTATGAGGGTTCAGAGAAATGGACAATGTGAAAGCATGTACTACATGCTAACTTAAAAAAATCTGGCAGGTTTTAGCACTCCACGAAAACATTCTCCTCCAAGTCTTGGGGAGTATAAGACCGTTTGCTCATCTTCAGTTGAGGAGGGCTCTATCCTTTCATACTTTACCCTACCTGTGGATAAATGGAGCTACTCTGCTTCAGAATGTACCCCTGAAATGACATTGTAAACCACTGTGGTTGATGCAAATTGCTTTGTCTCTCCGAATAGCCATTTCTCTTGGGGTAAATTTCTCTCACTCTAGCGACGTGTTCAGGTGGAAGTGGCTTATTATAGATCTTGCTGTTGGCTAGAGGAATTGGCCACTGGCTTAGGCCATTCACAACCTTCTAGTTCTTTAAGCACAGTTATTACTTCAGGGATGTACACAGGATCCAACTGGGCCAATGTCTTCTCTGGAAATATCAATAGATACCCATGGGAGACACAAGTTTCCTTTCCTGATGATGTGCAGATGGAAGTAGAGGTAACGTGTAGAGAGAGGGTTCTGATAACAAAATGAGCTTCTGGACTATTGTGCTTTAGGCCAGTTCAGTCCCTGCTCTTTTTACTCATGAATAAATTGCTCTTTTCTTTTTTTGACTTGGAGTCTCACTCGGTCGCCCAGACTGGAGTGCAGTGGCCGCTCACGGCCACTGCAGCCTCGACCTGCTGGGCTCCGGCGATCCTTCCACCTCAGCCTTCCGAGTAGCCGGAATTACAGGCGTGCGCTACCACACCCGGCTGATTTTTTGATTTATTGTGGAGATGAGGTCTCGCTGCCAGGCGGGTCTCGAACCTGTGGGCTCACGCAATCCACTCACCTCAGCCTCCCAAAGGCGCGGGATTATAGGCTGAGCCACCAAGCCTGGTTCTCTTTTCGCTTATACTAGTTTGTTTGGAGTTTTGTACTTGAAGCCGTCATACTTATTCTTATCTATTATAGCATGGCAAACTATCTCCAGATTTAATAGTATAAAACATAAAATAAAATTTCAAAACAGGTCAGGTATGGTGACTCACACCTGTAATCCCAGCACTTAGGGAGGCTGAGGCAAGAGGATTGCTTGAACCCAGGCGTTTGAGACCAGCCTAGGCAATATAGCTTGTCTCCCCCCCCAAAAAAAACAAATAAGCCAGTTATGGTGGCACATGCTTATAGTCCCAGCAATTCAGAAGTCTGAGGCAGAAGAATCACCTGAGTCCAGGAGGTCAAGGCTATGGTGAGCCGTGATTGTGCCCTCTGCTCCAGCCTGAGTGACAGAGTGAGACTCTGAGATAAAATAAATAAACACACAAATAAATAAATAAACATAATATAAAACAACAACTGTGGATTCTGTCATGAAAGGATCAGGAATTCAGACAGAGTACCATGAGAATGGCATCTCCCAGTTCCACAATGTCCGAAGCCTCAACCGATGAGATTGGAACAGCTGGAGTGGTTCAAATAGCTCCAAAGTTAGAACAATGGGGCTAAAGATGGCTCCATCATCTACTTCTCTGGCACCTGAGCTGGGATGACTTGAAGGCTGGGCTCACCTGGAACTGCTACTTGGAGCATCAGTGTATGGCTTCTCTATGGGTAGGTAAGTTTTCTCACATCCCAGTGGCTCAATTTTAAGAGAGAGAGTTTCAGAGAGAAGTAATAAGAGAGCAAGGGTTCCAAGACAGTCAGGGGAAGCTGGATAACCATTTGTGGCCTAGACTCTGAGGTCACACGGTATCACTTCTGATGTACTGGTTTAGTAGAAATAATCAAGGAGAGGAGACATGGACCTCACCCCTTGATAAGAGAAATCTTGAAAAATCTGTGGCCATCTGAAAAAATACAAACAAGCATAACAATCTTAATTGATACGTCTTCCCTTTTTTTGTATCCAAGTTCACCACTCTAGCCCCGCCTTGCTGTCTGATGTCTTTCAAAACTCAACTCTTCCAGGAAGCTCTCCCTGACCCTTCTTATTTTACTCAGAGGTCCTTTTTAATTCTTTAGTAAAAGTAAAAGATTTAGTAAAAGATTTATTTAAACTAAAGAGAAACCAGAGTATGCTTATGAATCTTTGTCTCCTTGATGCCAGTACTAGGCATTTCTAGTTTAATCATAGGTACATCTATGCATTAAAGAGTCATAGATGTTGAAAGTTAAAAAGAATGTGAGAAATGATCCAATTGATATCTTTAATTTTGCAGATTCTGTTCAAAAGACCTTTATTAAACTCAACTCTATGCCAGCTATTATGCTAAGTACAGAGAGTGCAAAGTTGAACTAAGTGCATAGACAATCCATAGAAGACATTTATAATCCAGGGAAGCATTTCCTAAAGCATCTTTTGAAAATTTGGGCTCCACTGAATGTTAATCATTTTATGAACAAAGAAGTTATCAACTAAATTTGTGAAATGCTAGGTCCAAGAAAATTAAACATGCTCTTTATTCTAGGACTTTTTAAAGGCCTGTACTATGCATCTATTATCTCTGAAGAAATGTTTGTCAAATGAAGGTTATTGGATGTCTGTGTACTGTATGTCTCCAAGGTAGAGGTGAGGGTGGGGTCAAGTATGCTGCATTTCTCAAACTTCTCTGACCTCACGGCTTTTCTTGAAACATATGTCTGAACCATTATACCTTGAAAATAATGCAGAGTGAGATGGAAGGGGAAATCAAAGCATTCCTTTCCCATCCTTCCAGTTTCCTTCATGTTGGCCTTGTCCAAAGCCTGGACTTCTGTCTCAGTGTCTTTGTGTGCGTTTCTGTTCCTTGATAAAATGAGTACATAGTTCAGAGCCTCAGTCTACTGGCTAGGAAACTTAGGCGGTTTAGCCTCACTCTGGCTAGGACCCTAGTCTGGGTGCTGTGTTACGTGTCAGACACCTCATGGATAGACATTCTGCTTCAAATGGACTGAAGTTCCAAACTGTGATGCCAGTGTTCATCAGAATTTGGGAATCACCCATCTGTTCGATTGGGCCTTAAATGCTGTCTGCCAGAAGCTTCCCTGAATAAGCTGGCCTGTTCTTGGCAAATGAATTACGCTTGGCAAGGAGTTACCCTGGACCAGGTCCTGGGTTAAAGTAGCCTCAATATTTTATACTAGATTGAACCACATAATATTACTCGTTTTTTTTGTTTTTTGTTTTGGTTAAAAACAGTTAAATATTAGCACTTTTGTGGCTTTACTTATTATCACTTAATCTTTACAATGTTCCTATGGATTAAGGCCTGAGCTGGGCCAGGCCAAGGCACATGGACATTGTGGCAGTCCAATAATTTTTGCCTTTTCAAATTGATCATCTTTCAGTTGTTAGCACCTATGGAGAGCCTGAGGGTAGTGTGGGGATGTGGATAGAAGAGGTTCCTGTTGGTTATGCCAGCTATTCTTCTGTTTTACAGAGCAGTTTAGCTCTGGCCTAGGAATTCATAAAGCACTTTGCCAAACAAAAGCCCTACTGTTAACCAGACACACCTGTCCTTAGAAGGTGGTTTGGCAGCTATTTATTGTTACTTAATACTGTTCTCCCCCCCCCAAGTAATTGATTAAAATATTCCTTCTAGCCAGATATTCTCCTCTTTGTGAAAGAAGTTCTGGGAAATCCTTTTTTTCCTCCCATCTCATTTCATTTTCGTTGATGGTTTGGTGTATCAGAAATAGCTGCTTGAAAGACTTGATTGATTTCATCTTATGCTGGATATATTATCCCCATTTCGCTGATGAGGATCTCAGAGCTCAGATGAGTTAATGAACCTTTTAAAGGCTTAACGTGGGTTAATGAATTTGTTATTATGTGCTGAAGCTGGGATTTGAACTCAGGTCTTGATGATACCCAGTGTAGCTGTCTTAACCACTAAGGTTCTAACTCTGTCTGCCTTCAGGCATGCTTTCTCTAGTTAAGTTAGCTAAAACCATAGTCCTTAAAAGCTTGGCCAGCCTGGGCTTGAATCCTGCTCTGTCACTTACTAGTTGTATATCTCGGCTAAATTATTTAACCTCTCTGTTTTCAATTTCTTCATCTTTAGAATAAAGATAAATCTTTAAAATGTTTTGATGATTCAATGACTTAAACATAATAGCTATTGCTGTCATTATTATTCTCTATTCCACCTGCTTATTTCTATTTTCCTTGGTTTTCCATTGGCCTTCCACTGTCCTCCCCTGCTGCCAGTTGGTTAAAATATTCCTTCTAGCCAGACATTCTCCTCTTTGTGAAAGAAGTTCTGAGGAAACCCTTTTTCCCAGAAAAAAAGGATTTGTGGCCTGTGTTGCTGAAGACCCAGTCAGTATTTCTTGGGCTAGAATTTACTTACTCTAGAGCCAGCCTATTTGAGAGACCAAAGAAGCTGCATCCTCATTTCTCTCTCTGCTTGGAACTGATTCCCAGGAATTCTAAATGGCCAACATTAGGGGATTAGATGCTACAAATGAAATAGCCATCAATAATCCCCTAGCGTTTGACATTTAAGTTGTGCCAAACTTTTGCAATTATAAATACAAAGAGCAGGGACAATTAGTGGAAAATAAACTAGAAAATTAAAAGACTGAGAAACTGAAAATATAAACAGGCAATGGCCAGATTATATATGACAATAGAACTCTGACCTGTAAACTCTATAGCAAGCAGCCTGGGAAGCCAAACTATTACTTCTGTAGCAGTTGGCTCAGGACTTGGTCAATGACTGCCAACTCCCGTATTTTTTGTCCCCATTTCTAACTCAGGTCCAATCAGAGAAAGCCAAATATACTCTCCAAACCAATTGCACAAAATGTCCTTCTTCTAGTAGTTTGCCTGCAGCTTCCCCATGCCAACAACCTCTGATCAGAGCACGATTGAATACTATCCTTTTTTTTACTGTAAAAATGTGTCTCTCCCAGAAAATATTTGCAAATTATGCCTCAAAGGACTAATATCCAGTGTCCCCAAGAAACTCAGAGGACTCAACATGAAAAACAAAAACAAAACAAAACAAAACCATCAAAAAGTGGGCAAAGAACATGAATAGACACTTCTCAAAAGAAGACACACAAGTGGCCAACAAACTATGGAAAAATGCTCAAGATCATTATCAGAGAAATGCAGATTAAAACCATAATGAGATATGATCTTATATCAGTCAAAATGGCTATTATCAAAAAGTCAAAGAATAACAGATGCTGAGCATGAACGCAAAGAAAAGGGAACACTCATACACTATTGTAAACTAGTAAAGCAGTATATAGATTTCTCAAAGTACCACAAATAGAACTACCAATTGACCCAGCAATCTCATAGTAGATTGGGTATCTACTCAATGGAAAATAAATCATTCTGTAAAAAAGATATCTGTACTCATATGCTCATTGCAGCACTATTCACAGTAGCCAAGTCCTGGAACCAACTGAAGTGCCCATCAACAATTAAATGGATGAAGAAAATGTGGTACATATACACCATGGAATACTATGCAACCATAGAAAATAATGGAATCATGTCTTTTGCAGCAACATGGATGGAACTGGAGAATGTCATCTTAAGTGAACTGAGAAACAGGAAACCAAACATTGCATGTTCTCACATATGTGACAGCTCAATTGACAAATAGACACTGAAAATACTAAAAGAAGGGAGGCCGAAGGAGGGACTAAGGTTTAGAAGTTACCTATTGGATATAATGTTAACCATATGGAGAATGAAGTCACTTGAAGCCCAATCTCCACAAGTATGCAATATGCCCCTGTAACAAACATGCACTTGTACCCCCGAATCTGAAATAACATAAATAAGAAAAATAATTAAAATTCTTGAAAACTTGTATCTATCATAAGCTTTAAACTTTTCTAGTCATAAAGTCCATTCTGATACATATAAAAATTCCGTTTACCTACCTAACTTTGAGGTTTCCCACTGCCCTTCCTGACTTTGTGTCTACCAAATGCAAGTGATGGTAACTGACCTCCTTGCTATCACAAGCACTGAATCAGTAGGCTCTGCTTGCTTTAATTTGGGTGGTCTTTATTTATTTTTACAGTTTTTCTAGAGATTCCTCTGACATAAAGGGTGTACTGCCACCATGGATCCCAGCCTTCCATCGAGTGCTGCAGGGAACACTCATACACTATTGTAAACTAGTAAAACAGTATATAGATTTCTCAAAATACTACAAATAGAGCTACCAATTGACCCAGCAATCTCATAGTAGATTGGGTATCTTTTTATTTACTATCCTTTTTTTTACTGTAAAAATTTACCTCTCCCAGAAAATATTTGCAAATTATGCCTCAGACAAAGGACTAATATCCAGCGTCCACAAGAAACTCAGAGGACTCAGTATGAAAAACAAAAACAAAACAAAACAAAAACCCGTCAAAAAGTGGGCAAAGAACATGAATAGACACTTCTCAGAAGAAGACACAGAAATACCTTGCACTTGGCTGCCAATAGTTTGTCAAGTCAATGCTTACATGGCGAGTCAGCAATGGGTCTCATCTTCACACTCTTGAGTTGAGTTCCTTGACTATCTATTCTCAGTTTAGTGCCTGGGTTTTGTTATTGGTCCCACTTGTTTAGCATTCTTAGTGGAATCGGGTCATTCATTTTCATCCATTTTTGCTCTTTTTCAGTTTTTAAAAAAATTGTTTTACATCAGTTCTGTGGGCCTGTTGATTGAGCCAGCCTCATAGATTGGTAACCTTGTGGTTCTCACTGGATCAGCATCCATATAGACAAATTTTGTCGAGGCTCACCAAGTTCTCTTTTCTTCTAGATTATTATTTTTTTCATCCTGAGAGCTTGACTCTGATGCAGAAAGACTCTTATCTCTGGTTTTATGACTGTCAGGGTGATACCTGCATTTAGAGACAGCCAACTGTCTGGTTGGGGTTCTGAGATGAAGTGCAAAGTCATCAATTTCAATTGACTGTTGCCAGCTCTCGTGGGGCTAAGTAGATGTCCTCCCAACTCTGAAAACAAAACTGTGTGTTGTATGTGTTCTCATTACAGTCCTAATTTTTGTGCTTATTTCTAAATAGCATAACTTTACCAAGGATGATTTGAGCTTTCAGTGGCCACTCTTGGGGAATGTTTGAACTTGAACAATATTGTTCATCTGAGAGATGCTTTAGAGAATAAAAGGAATTAAGATCCCCAGGCCCAATGGGTGGTATTTTTTTAGTTTAATTGATATGCAGAAGCCTCAAAACAAAATTCTTATAAAAAACAACTTTTCTAAAAGATGTTTTGGCCAAAGCAAATGACCAATTTGACAAAGTTAAAACAACATACTACATTTATTTTCCTGAGTAAATCATCCCCTCCTTGTTTTCAAATTACCCCCCCCCATGTCCGACTTCCCTTCTATTTTTCAAATCTCTCTCCTTCTGCATCTTTCCTACTCACCTTACTTCTTCACCTTGTCTGGGTGCCGTACTTTTTCCTAAAGATCTCAAAATGTCAGTTGCCTCTAAAAATCTATCTTGCCCCTGAGTCAGATATGTGAGATACAGTAGAATTGATATCTCAGACCCAAGATGAATTAAAAACTATAATTAAGAATTTCCATTGTTTGATTACGTGAGAAATATCTTCAGTGGCCAAGACAACTGTCCATTTCTCTTGAAAGTATTTGAAACACTACAGCTACACCCAGACATCTTGTAGATAACAAGGTAGTTCAAATTTGAAAGAAAACAAACAAACAAAAAAAACCAAAACGTGCCCTCAGAATTCTATAAAGTTCACTGAGAATGTTTCTTAAAGGTCTAAGAAGCAGTAAACAGCATCTGAAGCCAAAATAAAGTATTATAAATACTTTATTTCAACTAGAAAGTACAATCTCTCAGGGGTTTCATAGTTTAAAAAGCTACAATCACATCATGTTGTAACTACATAAAAAACAGTGCTGTAAATGGAACTGCACAACTAAATATCTTCTCCCTTTGCTCCAATTAGTTGTTCTTGTATGCAAGTTGCTTTCTATTCTAGTATATCCAGAGTGGTGAAATAATAAGGCCAGTCGCGTAGCCAAAGGTCACTCCAAGAGTACAGGAGATGGGCCAGACCTGAGAGAATGTATGAGATCACAAAAGAACAAATATTTTATTATTACTTGAGCACAAGTGTAACCTAAACATTTCTATAGTAAAGCTGAATTTCTTAAAGAATGCCAAAAGTGTCATAAGGTCATAACTACATTTATCATGAACACTAAAAAATGTACACATTTTAGTTAATGTGCTTTAGACTGTAACAAGGTTTTTGGCAATTGTAGATTTAGTTTGATGCTCCCCCAAACTCATGAGATACATGCTGAAATTACAAATTAAAATTTTGGATCAGACTTTGTGATAAAAAAAAAAATTTCCCTGAATCCAGACATAACCATCTGCTATTTATAGAAGAATTTAGAATTGTTTTGAGTGTGTATAACCTGTCCACACTCAATAGAGTTACCTGACTTATATCTACTTGGACACATTTTGATTGGAATCCTAGATACTGAATCCTGAATGGCAAAAAGAATTAGACTGATCCAGAAGGGATCGATAGGATCTCTCTTTTCACAATAAATCTCAAGGTCAAAGAAAGGCAAGGAAAGCAGGACAAGATTTCCTTAAAGCCAGCATTTCCAATAAAAATCAGTTGTACTACAATTAAGTCATGCAAACAGAGAAAAGATGAAACTACAGAAGATTTTGTGATAGACTAGAAAATATCTTTTAACAATATTTGGAAGTTAAAGTATATGTCAATGTAATGGCAGCCCTTTTACTGGGGACCTAATAAGAAAACGGAAGTAAGAAGAATGGGAAATAACACTTTTGCTTGAAATTCAACACCTGGTAGAACATTTTGAAGGGGCTCTGGAACAAAAATGAGACAGGAAAAAAATAAATAAATAAATAAACTTAGGGCCTTGTAGACCAAATAGTTGAATGGATTACTTTCTGACAGACCACCTACTAACAAGGATAAATGTAGAAATTGTAAACAGAAGGAATAAAAGAAACAAAATTGTCTCATCTTGGAAAAATAAAACAAAGACAAAGAAAAATTCCTCAATGCAGATCAATGCGTGTGCCCTAAGGAAGGAAAAAAAAAAATTGCTCAACATTCTCCTTTAGACTTAAACACACAGGACAAATTAACTATAAATATAAATGACCAACCTCAACAATTCCTGGCAGATATATATGCTACTTTTTCTACATTGAACTCTGCCACCTTGGTTCAACTTCTTCCTTGGAGTCAACATACCACACAGGTGGTGGGTATTTCAAATAATGCACAGATTCCCTATCTCCTAGTCTTTAACTATAACTCTTGGGTCCTAACTAAAAACATTCATTCCTGCTCTGTGATACCATCTTCACACATATAACGAAAGACTTACTTTACAAATGGAATTGTAATTTTTTTTCTTTTTTGAGTTGGAGTCTCACTCTGTCGCCTAGGTTGGAGTGCAGTGGTATGTTCACAACCACCCCAGTGTGTACCTGCTGGGCTCTGATCCTTCTGTCTCAGTCTTCCAAGTAGCTGGAACTATAGGCGCACACTACCACACCTGGCTCATTTTTGATTTATTGTAGAGATGAGGTCTCAGCAAGTTGCCTGGGCTGCTCTCAGACCCGCGGGCTCAGGCAATCCACTTGCCTTGACCTCCCAAAGCGCTGGGATTACAGGGAATTGTAATTTTAAATGCACACCAGAGGGACAATTTCTTTAAGTTTTAGAGGACTCCTCTATTCATAATCAAATCGTGTCTGCTCTAGATATACCTTTGTTTCCTTCATTACAGTTGATGTATATACCCCAGGTAAAGATCTTGACGCTCTCTAAAAATTTCACTGAGGGAAAAATAATTGAAATAGACCTATTAAAGTTCAGTGGCTACCAAACTGTTACCCAAACTTCCCTAACATTTCTTGAAGAAAGAGGAAAAAAAAAATCAAACCTATAGTTGAAGGCTTTCCAGTAGAAAACAAAAAACCCACAAATGAATAAACATTTTGCTTTGCTCAGGATTTCAAAACCATAAACAAAACGGTGATTTCTTGATTTCTGGTAACACCTAAACCAGATATCATCCTTAGCCTTTTGCTTCACTCTAGCAGACTTTTGTACTGCCTTTTTCAGTTTGCCTATAGTCAAAGACAGACAAAACGTTTTTGTCTCCACCTGGGGAGGATGACAAAGTACTTGGACAGTCATGCCCCGAGTGTTCACTGAAATTACTTCCTATTTTTCTAGGTCCCCAATCAATACTTAAAAGATCTCAATTTTCTGGATTATTTTTATAGGTGATCTTCTACTTTGTTCACAGAACAAGGAAGACTGTAAAAATGATCCTGGTTACTTACTCTTAGCCTAAGTGGAGAGGGACATAAAGTTCCAGAAGATAAAACTACAATTTTGCCAAAATGTAACCCATTATTTAGGACCAGACCTAGCTATGGAGGGAAAATCAAAATCTTCTGACTGACTAAAGATCATCAGAATGATCCTAAACATCTCACTATTTTTAAAATAACAATTGAAAGCATCTCTAAGTTTAATTGGATAATGCAGAAGCGTGCCATTCCCCCTCTCCCTCCGAGATTCTGATACTAATGATGAATTAAGTTCTCGGTAGGAGACTCGATCCTCTGGGAGCCAAAACATGCACAAGTCTTCTATCACTTGAAGAAGGCTCTTTAAGTCTCCTTCCTCAGGTATCCATGACTACATTGTTCTTTTTGTGCATGAACAGTCTGGACAAATGCTTAGACTTTTAACTCAACTTAATGGGAGTCATCACTTGATCTCATGACAAAGGCTTATCCTCCTATCTTTGGGCAGTAGCTGCTGCAACAAAACTCATTCATGTTTCTGATGAACTAGTTCTAGTCTCCCTGCTTGACTCCATGGAGAATTCCTAGTGACTGACAATGCACAACACTTTTAGCCATCCAAATAACTACTAACAAGATTTGCTCACTTGCTCCCTCTCTTATTACTATTCACCACCAGAATACCCTGAATCTAGCCACTCTTCTACATCCAGTGGAAGAAGAGGAAACTTCATCATTCTCTTACATCAGTTATCTTTATTTTACTCAGATTTATAAGATATTCCCATGAAAACCTTGTCCTAATATTATTTGTCAATGAATCGTAATTGAAACAGAAGGTAATGGTTGTCAAACAGGATATGCTATCACTAATTAAAGCTCTTCTTTAGATTACAGTTATCTACTTAAGATAAAATCATCCTAGATGGCAGAACTTATTGTATTTACTAGAGCTTGTAAGCTAGACAAAGACCAGAGTGTAAATGTATATAAAATAACAGATATGTTTTTGGAGTAATACTATACTTTGAGATGCTTTGGAAACAAAGGGCTTCTCATCTCCTCTGGAAACTTCATAAAAAATGGACAAGTTAGGGAATTTTTAGATGCTACTTCTACTTCCTAGAGAGGTAGCTATTATAAAGGTTGAGGCCCATGCAAAAAGAACTGGATTTCCTCCAGTTTCCACTCTCCATGGAGTTTAAATATGTTTTAGTTATTATATGTCTATTTTCAGAATGTGTTGATGTTGAAGTATTTTCTTGCCAAAAAGCATCAGCCCTTACAGTTGCTAAAACTGCTTGCTTTCTTGTTTCCAACCAGGGGTATTCCAATTTTTATATTATAGTAGATGACTGAGACATACACTTTATGGAAACAACTATAAAATAACTTTGCAAAGTATTATCAAAACTGAAAATTTACATTGCCTTCTTCACCCGAATCTCCTGGAAAAGAAGAAAGAATCAATGGAATTCTTAAGTTAAAATTAGACTAATTATAAAACCTTTCAATAACCCCTTTTGCTTCTTTGGCCAATGGTATGTCTACTGGCACTTATGGCCCTGTGATCCACTCTCCTGGGGACAGTCAGTTTCCTCTTTATGAACTGGTAACTGGAAGGCCCATGAATCAATAGATTTCACCTCTAATACTACACTCTGTTCTGTTGCATGAAGACACGGAAAAATGTTGTAAGGGACTCATGTGCTGATATTTGCCCAGTTCTGCCACTAATATTTTAAGGCCACCCTTCCACACTTCTACCAAAGAAAACTTTTCATGACCCTCTATGAGGAAATTTCATCTATTGGAAGAGATACACGAGTGTCTCAAACCTCATTGGAAGGTACTTTAACAACAAATATAGCAGTGAAACTCTAGGAAATCAATCCTTAGGCTTATGTTTTACAATTAAAGACGCAATGCAGAACGCCACATAATTGGAAGGCTACTCCAATGGGGAGCCTCAAAGAGGATTTTCAGGGATTCTCTAGAAGCATCTGATCTTTGAAAGTAGATATCTAAACCAAAACCTGATGACCTCAGATAATGGGCAGCTCCCACCCTAGATGTTAGAAACAGACCCCTGTATAATTCCTATTTTGTTTTTTATCTGCTTGCTTATAAATGCTTAGCCTTAGTGTTGTCTACCCATAATGGCCCATTTTCTCTTTTCATTCTTTTTTATTAGATAGGAACATTCTCATTCTAACTTATTCTTAGATTATTCCAAACAGTAGCTCTGCCTTCAACCTTACCAACTTTTGGATATACCATTAACCAATAAGCCCTCATTGATTAACAAAAATCTTAGGGCAATTTCAGTTTTATCAAGTAATACCATAAGGACCTGCAGATGACTTCATTTTCATTTGCATCTACATGGACAAGTGTCCTAAAATAAACAAACCTGTGACTTTTCTAGTGGCCCTCTTTTCCCTAGAAAAGGAATAGATTATTGCAATCTATCGATTAGAATTCAGATAATATAAATTTGAATTCAACAACCTTCTTATAGTGATTGGCCAAATATTTGCCACCTGGAAGAGACTAATAAAGATATAAATGTGGAATCCAGCTAAAGTCAAGTCTTGATTCTGACCTCGTGTCATAAACAGCAATTAGTCCCCCTGGATGTCTGAGTGCCTCATCATGTACTTTATGGTTAAGATTTCCTCATCCTCTTTTACTCAGACTAATATCTCACGCATTTTAGGAATAGTCTTTTGAGGCTTGCCAGTATGCAGAAACCTTAATTGTATGACATCAAGGCTGGAAATGTCAACTCAGATGTGAACTCCAAAACAATCCCTCTACTTGGGGGAATTATTTACTCATTGTGTGGAGGAACAGCGCAATGTTCTCAATGGTGAGAACCATACAATAGAAAATACCAGAAACATCACTAACTTTAGAATGAGTTTTTTCTTCTTTTTATTTATTTATTAATTTATTTTTATTTAAAGATGTGGGGTACAATCAGGATTAGATATGCAAGTGGTCATTATGCAGGCCAAGTTTGGGCTTCTCTTTGGTCCCCACTTTGCCTAGTTTGAGATTAGGTGCCCTTATGGATGTTATGTCTTGTCTTCACCCCAGCAATATCCTGCTACTGCCAATCCCTTTCTTATGGTATTATGGTAAATGGTAAATGTTCAGGGTCCACTTATGAGTAAGAACTTGTGGTACTCTGTTCTTTGTTTCTGTGATAGATCACTGAGTATGATAGACTCTAAATCCATCCAAGTTACTGTGAATTCCATATCCATATGTTTGTCCTTCTTTATGGCTGTGTAAAACTCCATTGCATATATGTACCATATTCTAAAAAATCTAGTCAAGTTTTGATATAGAAGGAGTTATTAATTAATTATACCACTCTCATCTTAGATAGAATATACATCAATTTCAACTTATTGGCTGGAGTAATGATAGACAACTTTGCTGTTCTAGATTTCTTGTTGGCCTGTCATGGTGGTTTTGTACCATTGTTAATTCTTCTTGCTTGCTTAGATCAGTGAAGCAAGCAAAGTCAAGCAGACTATACTTCACTTTAAAGAAAAAGTGACTCGACTCTCTAAGATTGATTCTCATGGCCTGAATCGGGCAGTTGCAGTTCCTGGTTCCAACCATCTTAGTGGACGATTACTTATTCTTGTTTTTGTCATAGTGGCTATAATTCTGGTTTATTACATCCTATCCAGAGTCTTAAATGCTTCTGTGCTGCAGCAGTCTCATCAAATGATCATCATGATGACACAATAATAAAAAGATCAAGAAGATTGTGTGATATAGTTGAGTATGAAGACGAGTGGACAATATCCCACCAGTGAAGATAGAGATCTCTAGTCTTCCTTGAATTGATCAACTTCTTGCAAGTGAGAGAATGACTGAAAGGGAGGAATGGGGAACAGTATCCACACAAATGAACAGTGACCAGATCATGCATTACAATAGAACACTGACCCAAAACTCTGCAACAATTGATTCAGGAAAGCAAATCACAACCTTTGCATCAATTGACCTAAAACAGGCCAGATTCTATCAGTGTCAGTCAGCTCTCCTATTTTGGCTCCTCACTTCCATTTCAGGGCCAACCAAAGAAAGCCAAAATGCTCCCTAAAAAAAAAATCATATAATGTGTTCCACTTTTAGTAACCTGCCACCAACTTACCATGCCAACAACCTCCAATGAGAACATACCTGAAGCTGTCCTATTTTCTTTTTTTTTTCACTATACAACTCTCCTGCCTGCCTTTGAATCTCCACTAAATACAAGTGATGGTGGCTTACTCTTTTTTTATAGCAAGCTCCTGAATAAATAGCCTCTATTTGTTCTCATTATGGTGGTCTCTGTTTATTTCTACAAGAAAAAGTAAAATGCTCTTGAAATTGTATAAAATGACCAAAAAGGCTTAAAATCTCAGAAAGCAGATGGGGGGCAAGATGATGTCAGATTCGGTCAGAGTGTGAGAGTCTCTGCATAGGTGAGTGCACAAAAAAAGAATCTGCATCTATTTCTGTTTCCAAGTGGGTGAATGAATGTCCTACTGAGGGGAGACAAAGGATCAAGTGCCTCAGGACCTCTACAGAAATGGCTACAATTTGCCACTGCTCTGAATTCAGTACCTGCCGAGTGTAGAAGGATCCACCATCCCTGGGGCATATCTCAGGAAAAGGCAGAAGAGGTCAGCTGGCATCTGGCCCACACCATAACCTGCAGCAACAGGCACAGGCTGTAGGGACCATGGAGAAAGCGGAGGGAGGAATTCTGGAGCTGAGCCACGCTGGAAGAAAAAAACATGGACTTTCATCATTTTCTCTGTCCCAAGACTGGGCAGTGATCTGCTTTATCTTGCCCAATTCTGAACTGCCTGCTTCCCAAATAGCCTGTATCCTGAGACCAAGAGGTTATCTCCTCACCCATCTGACAATGATCATCATTTGCCCAGAGAGGATACTCCAAGTACACAATACCTGAGAAACAGATCACCCTATTCCCATACTGGACCAAACACAGACGCATGCAATTGGAGTGGGAAACCTAGAAACAGACAATTTGAGAGTTTTTCCTGGGAAAATCTGCTGGAGAAAGGTGAATGTTGGCAATGAGGGCTGCAGAGGGAATGCAGAGAGAGACCCGGGCAGATTCCTAAGAAAGTAGTGGGGAGAGCCCACCCCAAGCCTGCATGGGGCTCCAGAGCCCTGCCACCAGATCCCAAGATCCAGAGACTGATAACTGTTGGGAAGGGAGCAATAGCTCCTGACAAAGAAACTGAGCAGACTCTCTAATGCATGGGCAGAGAAATGCTCCAAGGCGGCCTCAGCAGAACAACAGAACTGCATCTTGAGACCAGGCACTGATCTCTGCACTGAGTTGGGGCTTCTCTTTGTGACCTCAGAGAACATTGTCCCCAGTGCACAAGCACTGGCAGGTAGTGGTGTATGTGGAATCCCAGACAATCCACCCTCTGCCCTGAGCCAGCTGCTGGGTGATAGATGCAGACAGTGAAACTGACCATGAAAGAGACTGGTGGTGGTATTGGTTTGTTTATCTGATTATCTTGTTTAGTTGATTGGTTTGTTGGTTGATTTTTCTCCTTTCTTTCCTTCTTGTATTTCCCTTTCTTTGCTCTTTTTCTGTTTTTTTTTTTTTTTTGGTGTGTATTTTTCTATTTCTCTTTGTCTATTTTTCTTTCTTCTTTTTCTTTCTCCTCCTTTCCCTTTTCCTCCCATTCTTCTCCTCTCTCTTTTCCCTCTTATATCCTGGCTTGGATTCAGGGGTAATGCATGCATATCCACAGTAAGGTCATCAAGCAGAGATGGAGAGTGAGTCCAAGCTGGCCCATTTACCAGATAGCCAACATTATGACCTGGCAATAGGCTCTGAATCATTGCAACCCACCTTATCCTCTAGTAAGTGCTAAAAATTGTACAGAGACAGCACAACACCCCACCCAAAGCCCTACTTTATAATTAAACAAACCTGGAGCCCCCAGCTCCAAGAAGGACAAAAGGTAGAGCAAATATCAGAAGTGACCACTTCTCACTTTTCCTCTGAGCAACAGAATTAAAGAGAAAGATAGGAGAACTGCTCCAAATGAAGAAAAATCAATGAAGAACTGCTGATAACCAGAGCCCTAGAAAAGAGTCAGTGCCAGAAAGAACAGCCACTGGGCACAAACAATGGCTCTCTCTGAGAAGGAAAGTATCCAGGAGTTACTTACAGAGATCAGAGAATCGTTGGCTATAATGCATAAATATCAAGAAATGCAAGGACTAAAATGAAATGAAATTGCAACAGAGTTGGACAAACTCAAGAAAGTATGCTTATAAATAACAGAAAACTACATCCAAGAAATAAATGCAAACTGACAAGCATAGGAAGCAGGATTGACCAAGCAGAAGAAAGAATCTCACAGCTGGAAGACCAAACTATAGAATTAACCCAATCTATTAAAAGTACGAACAAAAACACTTAAGAAGATGGAAGAAACTCTCCAAGAGATGTGTGATTTTATCAAGAAACCAAACCTACATCTGATAGGAATACCTGAAATAGAAAGAGAAACAAAAAATACCCCGTAACAAACATTCCATGAGGTCATTCAAGAAAATTTCCCTTATCTGGCCAGAGAGATGACTATACAAGCACAAGAGATTCAGAGAATCCCTGCAAGACATCTTATGAGAAGACTAACCCCTACACACATAGTAACTTGCCTACCCAAAGTAGGTATAAAAGAAAAAATCCTAAAGGCAGCAAGAGAAATAAGTCAGACTCCCTACTGGGGGAGACCATTCAGAATTGCAGCAGACTTATCTGCAGAAACACTACAGGCCAGAAGGAATTGGACCCCAATCTTTAATGTTCTCAGAAATAAACAATTTCAATCAAGATTTTCTACCCAACCAGGCTAAGCTTCATCAGCGAGGGGCAATTAAGACCTTTCCCAGACATTCAATCCCTAAGATAATATGCTGCTTTGAGACCAGTTTTACAGGAGACACTTAAAAAGGTGCTGTGCACAGAAGAAAAAAGAAACAAAAGAAAGACCATATACTTCACAAGATCAGAAACAAACACAGCATACCTGCAAAAATGAAAGCATACACATATGTGAACACAAAAGCTAGATGAAAACAAAACAGCCATATAAGAGCATTATGACAGACAAACTCTCACATTTCAATAATCAGCCTAAATGTGAATGGGCTAAATGCACCACTGAAAAGACATAGAATGGAAAACTAGATAAGAAACCATGACCCAGTAATATGCTGTCTACAGGAAACACATCTCACCACAAAGGATGCCCACAGACTTAAAGGATGGAAAACAAATATCCAGGTGAAAGACTCACAGAAGAAGGCAGGAGCCACTATCATAATGCCAGACAAAACAACCTTTAAACTATCAAAAATTTAAAGAGATAAGGAAGGACACCATATAATGATAAAAGATTTGATCCATCAACAAAAAATACTATCCTAAACATGTATGTACCTAACACAGAAGCACCAGCTTTTATAAAGCAGCTACTAAGTAAACTAAAAAAAAGATATTGATTCTAACACAATCATAGCCGGAGACTTAAATACCCACTAACAACCCCAGATAGAACACCAAGGCAAACAATCAACAAAGAGATCTGGAACCTCAACTTGACACTTGACCAAATGGATTTAGTAGTACCTATAGAACATTCCACCCAACAATCACAGAATATACATTCTACTCATTACCACATGGAAACATACTCCAAGATCAACCACATCCTTGGTCATAAATCAAGCATAAGCAAATTTCACAAGATGAAAATACTGCTGGCCAGCCACAGTGGTTCAAGCCTGTAATCTCAGCACTTTGGGAGGCCAAAGTGAGGGGACTGGCTAAGCCCACGGGTTCAAGAACAACCTGGACAACTTAGTGAGACCTCATCTCTACAACAAATCAAAAAATTAGCCAGGAGTGGTAGTGCATGCCCATAGCTCTGGCTACTTGGAAGACTGAGGCGGAAGGATCATCTGAGCCCAGCAGGTCAATGCTTGGGTAACTGTGAATGTGTCACTGCACCCCAGCCTGGGCGATGGAGTGAGACTCCAACTGAAAAAACAAACAAACAAACAAACAAAGAAATACTGCCAGGCACCTTCTCAGACAACAGTGGAATAAAAATAAATGTCAAACCAATAAAATTTCTCCCAAACCCACAAAGACATGGACACTAAGTAGCATGATGTTGAACAACTCCTGGGTCGATACAGAAATCAAAACAGAAATGAAAAAATTCCTAGAAACAAATGAAAAGAAGGAACTTCTTATCAAACCTCTGGGATGCTATGGAAACAGTACTAAGAGGGGAATTTGTATCTCTACGAATACACATCAAGAAAATAGAAAGAGAACAAGTTAGCAGCCTAACAAATCACTGAAGGGAGCTGGCAAAGGTAAGACCACCAAAACCCTAACTTCAGCAGAAGAATCCACATCACCAAAGTAAAAACCCAAATACAGGACGTAGAAGACAAAAATAACCATAGAAAAATCAATGAAACAAAAAGCTGTTCTTTGACAGGATAAACAAGATTGATGGACCTCTAGCCAAAATGACCAAGAAAAAGAGAGAAAAAGCCCAAACAAATGCAACCAGAAACAACAAAAGATCAAGTCACAACTGACCCTGAAGAAATACAAATGATTATTAGATTACTATGCACACCTGTATGGAAACAAACTCGACAACCTAAATGAAATGGAGAACTTTCTGATGTCACACAATTTCCCAAGGTTGAAACAAGAAGAAATTGAGATCCTAAACAGAACAATAACAACCCAGAAATTGACTCTGTTATAAGAAAACTACAGCAACAACAACAACAACAACAAACAAAACAAAACGCCCTGGACCAGACAGATTTCCAGTGGAATTCTACAAAATACACAAGGAGGAGCTAATACCAACCCTATTGAAAGTATTCCAGGCAATTGAGAAAAATGAAAAAGATGAAATGCTTCCCAATCATTTTATGAAGATAATATCACACTGATACCCAAACCAGGTAAGATTCAACTAAAAAAAGAGAACTACAGGCCAATATCCCTGATGAACATAGATGCAAAAATACAACAAGATTCTAGAAAATCGAATTCAACAACACATCTCAAAAATCACCCACCATGACCAAGTAGGCTTCATCCCCAAGATGCATGACTGGGTCAACATCCAGAAGACCATAAATATAATTAAATACATCAACAAATGTAAAAACAAGAACCACATGATAATATCATTAGATGCAGGAAAAGCTTTTGATAAAATACAGCATCCCTTCTTGCTAAAAAAAACCATTGAACACCTAGGCATAGAGGGAATATACTTCAAAACAGTAAGCACCATTTACGATAAACCACTACTGCCAATCCCACCTCCCTTCCCCCATCCCCTGCGCCGGCAGTTTCCTGCTACTGCCAATCCTTTTCTTGTCGTTTTACAATAATTGTTCAAGGTCCACAGATGAGTGAAAGCATGTGATACTAGTTCTTTGTTTCTGTGATAGATCACACAGTATTATAGACTCTAAGTCCATCCAAGTTGCTGTGAAGTCCATAATTTTGTCCTTCTTTATGACTGCATAATATTCCATTGTGTATATGTATCATATTATTTTTATCCAGTCCTCTTTTGGTAGGCAGCATGGTTGGTCCATATTTTTGCTATTGTGAACAATGCAGCAATAAAATACTTGTGCAGGTATCTTTTTCATAGAGTGATTTGAGTTCCTCCAAATATATTCCCAGTAGGTAGATTGCATGGTCATATGGAAGTTCGATTTTTAGATCTTTTAGGAACCACCAAACTATTATCCACAAAGGTTGTATTGGTTTACACTCCTACCAACAATGTAGAAGTGTTCCCTTTTCCCTGCGTCCTCTCCAGCATCTGTTGTTTTTTGAGTTATTGATGATGGCCATCCTGACTGGAGTTAGGTGGTATCTCAGTGTAGTTTTAATTTGCATTTCTTTGATGATTAGTGAGACTGAGAATTTTTTCAAGTATCTGTTGGCTGCTCATATGTTTTCTTTTGAGAAGTGTCTATTCATATCTTTTGCCTATTTTGTAATGGGGCTGTTTTTTTTTTTCGGCATGGATAAACCCACAGCCAACATATTACTAAATGGACAGAAATTGGAAGCATTTCCCCTGAAAACGGGAATAAAACAAGGCTGTCCATTCTCACCCCTCCTGTTCATCATAGTGTTGGAAGTTCTAGCTAGAGCAATCCGACAAGAGAAGGAAATCAGAGGTATCCAAATAGGAAAAGAAGTCAAGTTATCTCTCTTTGCTGGTGATATGATCTAGACCCTGAAAATCCAAAAGAATCTGTCAAAAACCTCCTTGCACTGATAAGGGTCTTTGGCAAAGTCCAAGGATACAAAATAAACATGCAAAAGACAGTTGCATTCTTATACACCAACAACATACAGGCAGAGAAGCAAACAAAAGCACAATCTCATTCATAATAGCCACAAAAACAAAAAACAAACAAACAAAAACAACAACAAAAAATCCTGGCGTCTTCCTAACCAGAGACGACCTTTACAACAAAAAGTATAAAACACTACTCAAAGAAATCAAAGATGACACAAACCAATGGAAGAATGTTCCATGCTCATGGATTAACAGAATCAACATTTTTAAGATGTCCGTCCCACCAAAGGCAATCTACAGATTCAGCACAATACCCATAAAATTACCAGCATCATTCTTCTCAGACCTGGAAACAATAATACAGAAATTCATATGGAAACATAAACGGCCATGAATAGCCAAAACAATCCTTAGTAAAAGAAATGAAGTGGAAGGTATCACACTTCCAATCTTTAAACTTTATTATAAGGCTACAATAAACAAAACAGCCTGGTATTGGTACAAGAACAGGCATATAGATAATTGGAACAGGATAGAGATTCTGGAAGCAAAACTTCAATTTCTCAACCAACTCATCTTCAACAAAGCTTCCACCAACAACAACTGGAGATAGGAGAACCTATTCAGTAAATGGTACTGGGAAACTGGTTGACCTCGCACAGAAGAATGAAACAGAATCCCTACCTATCACCATTCACAAAAATCAACTCCAAATGGATCAAAGACCGAAACGTAAAACCTCAAACATTAATAGTCTTAGAAAATGCAGGAGACACTCTTATGGAACTCAGAACAGGCAATCAATTCCTGATCAAACCCCAAAAGCCCATGGCATAAGAGATAAGATAGACAAGTGGGACCTTATCAAACTGAAAAACTTCTGCACAGCAAAAGAAACCATCGAGAGAGTAGGGAGACAGCTCACAGAATGGGAAAAAACATTTGCCAACTGCATATCTGATAAAGACCTAACATCCAGGATCTACAAGGAACTCAAACTTGTTGAAAGGATAAAAACAAACAGCCCCATTAAAAAATGGGCAAAATTCTTATCAACAGGGTGCCTGAATGAAACATAATTGTACACCTAACCCTTAACTGTATCCCACAAAATCATAATAAAAATTATTGATTAAAAAAAATGGGCAAAATAAGCCGGGCTTGGTGGCTCAGCCTATAATTCCGTGCTTTGGGAGGCCGAGGTGAGTGGATTGCCTGAGCCTGCAGGTTCGAGACCCGCCTGGGCAACTTGGTGAGACCTCATCTCTACAATAAATCAAAAAATTAGCCGGGTGTGGTAGCGTGTGCCTGTAGTTCCAGCTACTTGGAAGGTGAGGCGGAAGGATCGCCGGAGCCCCAGCAGGTCGAGGCTGCGGCGGCTGGGAACAGCCTCTGCACTCCAGTCTGGGCAACAGAGTGAGACTCCAACTCAAAAACAAAAATTATATATATATATATACATATATATATGTTCTAAATATTATTTTCAAGCTATTTAATATTTCATTAAAAAATAAAAACTAATCCCTGCACCAGGTGCTTACCTCAGAGAGAAGTTATAACATGATTGCTTGTACAAATCGCCGGAGCCCCAGCAGGTTGAGGCTGCGGTGGCCGGGAGCGGCCATTGCACTCCAGTCTGGGCGACAGAGATTCCAACTCAAAAAAAAAAAAGAAAAAAAAAAGGGCAAAATATATGACTAGACGCTTCTCAAAAGAAGACATACAAGTAACCAACAGACACATGAAAAAGTGCTCAGTCTCACTAATCATCAGAGAAATGCAAATCAAAACCAAATCGAGATACTACCTAATTCCAGTAAGAATGGCTATCATTAATAAAACAAAAAAACCACAGATGCTGGCAAAGATGCGCAGAAAAGGGACTACTTCTGCACTGCTGGTGGGAATGCAAACTCTTCCAACCTCTATGGAAAACAATGGGGAGATTCCTAAAAGAAATAGACATTGACCTTCCATACAATCCAGCGATCCCCTTTCTTGGAATATATCCAGAGGAACTAAAATCATTCTACAAGAAGATACCTGCACATGCATGTTTATTGCAATACCATTCACAATAACAAAAACAGGGAACCAAACCTGCTGCCCATCAAAACTGAACTGGATTTAAAAAAAGTGTGGTGCATATATATGATGGAATATTATGCAGCCTTAAAGAACAAAATTATGAACTTTGCAACAACTTGGATGGATTTAGAGTCCATCATACTCAGTGATCTATCACAGAAACAAAGAACTGAGTACCACATGTTCTCACTCATAAGTGGACACTGAACATTTACCATAATACAATAAGAAAGGGATTGGCAGTAGCAGGGCACTGCTAGGGTAGGGAGGAGTGGCACATGGCATCAATAAGGGTACCTGATCTCAAACCTGGCAAAGTGGGGACTAAACAGATGCCTAAACTCTACCTATGTGATGACCACTTGTATAGTAATTCTAAATTGTATCCCACATCTTAAAATAAACAAACAAACTCAGATAGGTTCTACAACTACTCTATAGAAAAACCAAGTCCTTACTAAGTTAATATCAAATAAATGATTTTGCTTCATGATGATACATTTAGACTAAGGTCAGATTATTTCTTGTTAGCAGAGCTTTGCAACGGAAGGGCCCAGGGCATCCCAATACAGAAAGACGTTACTCTTTAAAAGGTTTGGAAAGAAAAAAAAAAAAGCCTGGAAAGAGAGAGGAGTGGGTTGCAGTGTATATATGTAAGATGTATCCACTCTGAATCTCACAGCATTAGCTACAGACTGAAGAATTTCTTGACATTTGTACACAAAATATGACATGTTGGGCTCATCCACAGGTGGTATGCAATTCAAATCTATTCCATCTGGTCATCTCTGAGATAAACTCTTGTGTCAAGTAAATAAGGTGGTTATATCTTTGCCTGAAGTAACAATGCCAAAATTTATATATTTTTGGGTAATAAAGTTGTTATACTAAAAAAGAAGACATTGTGTGTCAAAGGTATGTAACTTTAAAAGAGCAATTATGACAAAATATTAATACTACATTCACTATGTGAGATAAGTTTGCAACTCGTCTAACATTGCAAAGCTGACAAGTGGCAAACCTTGGATTGAACCACATTTTGTCTGAGCTGCTAACTATCCTGCATAATATCTTCTATACTTCCCGGTTGGAGATCTTCATTAGTTTGCCCTTCGTTTGCCAAGTAACTTTGTGACCTAAGGCAAATTATTTAATTCTCTCAATTTTATGTTTTCAAAGCTGTAGATATGGAGGTTGGACTTACATAGCTTATCAAAGGCAAGCAAACTATTTCTAGAAATAATAAGTAAATATTTTAGGCTTGCAGACTATGTGATCTCCATAACGACTAAAGCAGTCGTAGACAACAGTAAGCAAATGTGCATTGCTGTGGTCAATAAATCTTTACTTATAAAGACAGGTGGCAAGCTCATTTGGCTTGCTGGCTATATTTGCTGACCCTTGGTTTACTTCTCTGTAAGTAAGAAAGCTTCTTATTTCTTTGATAAGCAGGGAAAAATGGAAGGAAATTGACTGGGTTTGTACTATGAACTAGGCATTGTACTCAGGACTTCTATAGTTATATTGTTTATTCTTCACAATTTAGTCCCTATGCTACAGATTTAAAAAATGGGGTTTCAGGAACCTGAAGTAGATTGTCCACAATCACATGGCTGGTGGGAAGCAGAACCTTCTGACTCCAAAGGGCTCTTTCTTCCCACGATTGCAACTTCCCTGATTTGCTATCCATAGATATGACTTCCCAGCATCTCTGGCTTCTCTCTCTCTCTCTCTCTTTATATATATATATATATATATATTCCACAAGAATTTTATGAAGTGTATTTTCCCCATTTCACAGATAAGAAACACCAAAGTCACACAACTGGAAATTGGAAGTCTAGGACAGGAACTCCTATTTCATAACTCTTAATTCCCTAACCGGGACTTTATTTCCTGGTTAAGATTTGTTTAATTAACACAAGAGGATATTTTCCTCTCTCTGAACCTTGCTAAGTACAGCTGCCAAGTCAATTCCAACCAACAGAAGTAGCTGAGACTGGATTAATGGCTTTGGGAGGAATATCAAATTCAATGCAACAAAATCCTGTTAAAGCAATATAGATTGATGTCCAGGAAATATCAGAAACTCTTGTGCTTTGTCAACAACTTGGCTATCAGGCTGAAGGCCACCTGGATTCCTCTTTAAGGAGTTCCCCACATGAAAAATGGCTTCTCAGAACATCTGACTCTTAGATCGTCCAAAGTTCTGAACAGGAAGAAGTCTCTGTCTTTGGCTGACCATTACCAAAACATAAATGCTAGGTCTCAAGTGTAGAAAAACTTTAAAAACAGTTTTTAAAGCTGTATATTGCAAGATAGAGAATCTGGGATTCTTTCCTGGTGATATTCCTGGAAACTCTACAGCTCTTTCCTTTTATAGCCCCATTGGAGGCAGTTTTCTACTTGGACTTGAGAATAGCTTCTGAAGGAGAATAAGTGTTCCTATCTCCCAATCTTCCTATCTGTGGCCTGGTCTGTAAGCAGCAGAAACTGACTCAGGCTGACACAAGAGGGAAGGAGTTTATTATTAATAAAACATATTGGGCAGCTCACAGAACTGTAGGAAGGCTGCAGAACAGGTGTGAGGTGAAGCTTTTAGTGGAATAGTTTGATAAGGAAAGTGCTGTTGGAGCCCCCACTATTGCTTGACTTTGCCAGCAGTGCAATCTCAGACACAGAGATGGGGGGAAGGGAGGAGGGGAGAGGGGAAGGATAAAGAGGGGAGGAGAAAAGTGAAAAGGAGAGAAAAAGACAGGAGAGGAGAGACACATCTACTTGTGTATTTAACATCTTGAGTCAGTACTGTCTTAGATGCAAATAAGTCCAGGAAAGCAAGTATCTAGCATTTTTGATTCTTTAAGTAGGCACAATTTTATCTTCCAATAAGATTTATACTGTGAAGCCAACATAAATGACTGGTGTCCATGACAGTTTTCTACTCCAAAGCCCTGGCCATCATAAACTCTTGTTTTTTAAGAAATCCTCTAGCAGTGTCCTTTCTGGAGGACAGACCCTCTGAGCGCTGAGCCTTTTCCTCTTGTCTTCTAACCCTCAGTGCCTTCTCTTTCACATTGGGGTTAATGGATCATCTACAGAATTCTAGTATCTCTGCTGTGGAAGTACCTGAATGGTCATCTAGGACAAAGCCATAGAGCTTTTTTAGAACCCACAAGAGTGAAGGTCCCCCTTCATCCTTCCTCCCCCCACTCACCTCCATAAACATCCTATTTCAATTTGGAGCAGGTCAGCCTTGAACTGTTTTGTATATTGCACTTTTGTTCTTTTGAAGGAAGATTGCAAGCCTAAAAAGTTTCTGATAGTCACAGGTGTGGCCCAATCCCCTCTCCATGTCTTATTCATCTTTTTAATCCTGGTAACAACAGAGGTGCTTCCTAAATATTGATGAATGGAAACAAATATTTTCTCATTATTCTGCTGGAGAAACACTTGTTCAACTCCTATCAGGTGGTGATAACCATTTACCCATCACTTCCATTGTCTACCAGTCTTGAGTTAGCCAATGTCTATGACTAGCAAGGGTCCCTTTCCTTTCTTCCTCCGCTACCCTGTCTCTGTGCAACACATGCTGAATTCCAGGACGCATTAGCTTAAGAGTTAAGAGTGATGCCTTATTAATGGTAACAGACATTATCATCATCATTGTCATTATTGGCTTTACTTCCAATCTGTTTTTGCACATTTTCTTTCATTTGCTGAGCTCATTTCTCTCTGAGACATGCTTTGCTGTTAGCCTTGTCTCCTTACTAACACATAAGATAGAAATGGTGGGAAGAGGCTTTTGCTGCAAAGATTATGGAGCTTCAATATAATATGTATCTGAAAGTGCTTTGAGCTAAGGAAATTGCTCTTCTAGGGTCAGAGGTGTTACTAAGTGGGCCTGCCTGCCAGCCAGCTGGGTACCTATGAGAAATTTAGGATGCCAGGGAGAAGATACTCACCCAGAATAATATTTACTGCACTTAAAAGCACTTTGCAATCAAGTCTCAGTCAAATCTTAGTCCTTCTCATGGAGAAAAGCTGTAGCTTGTTGGAATTATCTTTATTTGGTACTAGTGTCATTGTAACGACTATTTGAGCTAGGCTATGGCCCTTTACTTCATTCTGTCAACATTTAATGAGTACCTTTTAATGTTTTGTTCATTCATTCACTGATTTATTCAACAAATACTTATTGATTTCCCCTTATGTACTAAGGATTAGGAATAAATGAACAGTCAAGAACCCTTGCCTTTTGGAGTTTCCATTACAGTGGTGACAACATACAAAGGAAAAGAGAGATTAAGACGCAAAAATGTATGGAGTGTCAGATGATGATAAGTGCTAAGGAGAAAAATAAAATCAGGGAAGATAAATAGGGAGTCTTGGGGGGTGGGACTACACTTTTAGCTAACATGGACTAGGGAGAATAAACAACAACACAAAGATGACAGAAACTCTATGAGCTGGGTGATAGTTCTACTTTTGGTAGATGAAACACCTTGACTTAGAGAAGTAAAGTGGTTGAGATCACACAGGGAATTAGTGGTTGGTGGGTAGTTGAACCCTAATATATGTGACTTCAAAGTCAGGCTTTTAATTTATTTATTTATTTAATTTTATTATAAAGATGTGGGGTACAGTTCAGGGTTAGGTATACAAACATTAATTATGCAGGTATACTTGTTGATGAGGTATGTCCCTCCCTCCCCTAGCAGTTTCCCTCAACTGCCAATCCTATCCCATCCCCTTCCCCTGACAGTTTCCCACTACTGCCAATCCCTTTCTTATAGCATTATGATAATTGTTCAAGGTCCACTTATGAGTGAGAACATATGGCACTCTGTTCTTTGTTTCTGTGATAGATCACTGAGTATGATAGACTCTAAATCCATCCAAGTTGCTAAGAAGTCCATACGTTTGTCCTTCTTTATGGCTGCATAATAATCCACTGTGTATATATACCATATTTTTTAAATCCTGTCCAGCTTCGATGGGCAGCATGGATAGTTCCATGTTTTTGCTGTTGTGACTAGAGCTGCAACAGACATACATGTGCAGGTATCTTTATTGTAGAATGATTTTAGTTCCTCCAGGTATATTCCCAACAGGGGAACTGCTGGAACATATGGAAGGTCAATTTCTAGTTCTTTCAGAAATCGCCACACTGTCTTCCAAGGCCAGGCTTTTTCTATAACACAATACTGTTCACATTTTTTTTTTTCTGAGTTGGAGTCTCTCTCTGTCGCCCAGACTGGAGTGCGGTGGCACGATCTTGGACACCACAGCCTTGACCTGCTGGGCTCAGGCAATCCTTCTGACTCAGCCTTCCAAATAGCTGGAACCACAGGCATGTGCCACCATGGCTTATTTTTTGATTTATTGTAGAGATGAGGTCTTACCAAGTTGCCTAGGCTGGTCTCAAGCCCCTGAGCTCCGGCAATCCTCTCTCCTTGGCCTTCCAAAGTGCTGGGGTTACAGACTTGAGCCACCAAGCCTGGCCTGTCCACATTTTTTATCTGCAAAACTCTGGGATGGACTAAGCCAGGACACATAGAGTCCTTTCTCTCTGGCTCTAGCATACCTTACACCAGTGGCTTTTACTGAGGTCTGCAGAACATTCTCAACTGCTATCAGCAATATCAGAGATGACTACATTATATTACTCCCTCTCCTGCTCACTTTGAGGTAATTATTTCTGGCTAGAGATTCGGTGTGAAAGTTAGATCCTCGATGCACAGACACAATACTGTAAAGTGGAAATGCAAGAGGCAACTACTGCAGCACCATGTTGTTAAAATTGGCCAGTGAGGGAGGTATTGGTGCTATTTATGGTAATAAGTAATGAGGCCTAGCCTGTAATCCTAACACTTTGGGAGGCCAAAGTGAGTGAATTGCTTCAGCCTGTGGGTTCAAGACCAGCCCCAGCTACTTGGCGAGACCTTGTCTCCATAATAAATAAAAAAAATTAGGTGGGCGTGGTAATGTGCACCTGTAGTTTTGGCTCCTTGGAAGGCTGAGAAGAAAGGATCGCCTGAGCCCAATAGGTCAAAGCTGGGGTGGCCAGGAGTGTGCCACTGCACTCCAGCCTAAGTGACAGAGTGAGACTTCAACTCCCAAAAAAAAAGTTTTAGATTTTTAAGCAATATTCATGAAGATCTAGAAAAGTATCACTGAAGAACTCTAAACACATGCGATGCCAGAGAATTCTGGAAGGGGTTCCCACACAGTCAGGCTGTGGATGGGTTTGAGAGTATTGGGAGTCAGTGGATTCTATAAGGTCTGATGTAAGGGACACACTGCTAGCTTGAAGTGCCTTGAAGGCAGAGCCTCCAGAAGCATAATGACTAATTTCCAGTCATGAGGGCAAGGATTGCCTTTTCACTCCTCTATACCTGTAAGGCCAGGCACAGTATCTGGCACTTAGTGTTTTAATAAATACTCAGTGAATAAATGAATGCATGACAACAAGGAGACCTGAAACTAATAAAACAGAGATTGGAGAATGAAATGGATATTATGTATTGCTTTTTCCACATTTGCCAATATACTCTCAAACTTCCCTCTTCTCCCTAGGATTACTTCCCAAAATGGCGTGCATATAAGTCCTTCTCTGATTTCTGTTTTACAAGGGAACACAAGCTAAGCTAAGGCACTAACTCTCTCTCCTTCCTATTCCATGTATGTATGTATGTATGTATGTATGTATGTATGTATCTAATCTATCTCTCTAATTGGTATGTGTGTATGAGAAATTACATCCAGGTAGTAGACCTGGTTTTCTTTTCAAGAAATTATTTTAGAAAAATGATAATAATGTCTGAGAAGGAATAGAGCTTTCTTTCATGCCTGATATTTGAGCAGCCTTAATTGTCTAGTACTTTCCACAATGCTCTGGTGATTCCTGAGTTGTCATATGCTGTGTAAGCCCCATTAAAGGCTACACAAGCTCCTTTTGAGCTTTCTCACAGCTTAGTAATTATGCCTTGATTGATGGAAAAGCAAGCACACCTTGATTGCATATGTAATTTTTGAATTCATTACATTACTTCCAGATTTGTATGTTATTGAGGAAGGTGCTTATCAACTGATCCTAATTATTGTATAACAACTTTATGGTATACATAGAAGCTTTAAACACTTAAGATATGACATCTCCCGAGGCTCCATTCATTCATTCAGCAAATATTAACAGAAGTTTTAATATGCAGAAGATGCTTTGGGAGTTGGTGGGGTAATGTGGTGAATGCATAACACTTGGTGCCTATATCCTAGGGTGAGAATGAAAGCCATCTCAATAAACACGAGGTGAAATGGCAATCTATCTTTCTGTTGTCATCTTCACATGTCTGAGTTCAATTAAGAAAACAAAAACCACTTTGAGGGAATTTAATGTAAGAAGTTGGTTACACAGGTGATGGAAAAGAAGAGAACCCAGTGAGGGCTGGCAAGGCCAAAGCAGGAAGCTTCTACCTCCCATAGTCTAGAGGGACCAAAGGAGGAGAACACTTCTGAAGACCCAAGGCAGAGGCCACCAGGGAGAGATGGACCATGGCAGGTCTGGCAGACAGGAGGTGGAGCCGTGGAAATGATGACATTCTTGAGCACAGAGGTGGGTTAAGGGTTGCTTTGGCCCTTCACTTCCTCTCGCCCCTGGTCTCTGCAGTTCTTCTCCTGGGAGCCACACCCGGCGGAGGTGAGCCTCTGTTATACAGAGAGGGGAAAGGCGAGGAGTAGATCTGAAGGCAAAATGACCCGAGACTTGCAGAGAACTCATGGATTGATCATGGCCTCATACACATTACACTGAAGTGTAGAGAATGTGTTTGCATCATACAGAAACCACCTATGAAGTCTCCTGTTGCTTGAGGGAACTCCCAGGACTGTGTGTCTCTGGTGCGCACACTTGTGTATGTGTGTCTGGTGCGCACACTTGGGAGTGGGTGGAAGTGAGGTGAAGTAGACCACGTGCCTAGGAGAAAACGGAAAGATAGATTCCTCCCAAGTCATGGTTCAAATGGAGTTGCTTAGTCGTAAGCAGTTGGCCATTGAGGTAAGATATTTGGAAAAGAAGAAAAAGGTCAGAAACTCACTTTGTGATTGAGCTGAGGATCCAGTGATTTAGAGAGTGTAAAAACATAGCCTTACTGGGAAGTACTCAGCAACTCCTGAATCCTTTAACCAATTAATTCAACAAACTACTAAAGTTAGCAATGAATTGTGGCCCAGGTGCAGAGTAAGGAACTGGTGATAATAGGATGAGTAAAAATAGACTTGCTTCTGGCCTTATGGATTTTATAGCTTAGTGGATGAGAAATGTTTATTTTTCAAATGATCACCAGTGTGAATAAGTACTAGCTATGACAAGTGCAATAAAGGAGTGATGCAGAAAGCTAAAACGATATAGATTATGGGGATGCTGGTTTGGTCTGGGGGCCAGGGAAGACTTCTCAGAGGAAGAGGCCAGTCACTTGCAATTTTTGTCACAGGAGTAGGACTAAAACCCAGGAAGGGAGCAAGTGAGGAAGGGAGTTTCAGGGACTAAAGAAAGCCATGCAAAGGCCCTGGGAGGGGAGCAAACATTCCAGTAGGACGTGTTGTGGTGGGAATTAGAATCCCCCAGTGGAGTTTTTCATACAATTTGATCAGTTGGAGTTGAGGAGACTTTCATATCACACCTTTCAGTATGTTCCAACCATAACATCATATGATTTGCATCATCTAATTGCTTGCTGGCATTGGGTTCAATCCAGTGAGAGATGATTTGAGAGAGAAAAGAACAGTGTGAGGTGGGTGCTTTAGTGAGCAGAACATAATATGCCAAGTTAAGTTAACCATACATGACAGCATATGATTAAGTATTACAATGAGGGGTCCATATGGCCAGGAGGATTGGAGGTCAGGGAAGAAAATGGAGTGGGGTGGGGCTTCCCGTTGTCTCGTCTCCTGATCAAACAGCTGAAATTCTCTGCTCTGTGGGAGGAGGCCTGGCTGAAGAGAATTCTTGGCAGTCAGTGGGTCATCCATATATCAGCTGTCAACTGTGCAACTCTCAGGAAGGAGTAAGGGCTCTGGGGGTACCACTGTGCTTGATGCTTCATATGTGTAGTCTCAGTCTTCAAACACTCTGTGTGGAAGGGTATTATCCCCATTTTACAGAAAAGGAAACTAAACTTTAGTGTTTTGGATAACATGTCCATGGTCCACACAATTAGACTGGGGCTGACCTGGAGTTAGAACCCAGTCCTGTCTAGCTCTAAACTCAGTGCTCCCACTACAGCCCTAGGCTATTTTATTAAACTGTAGTCTTTGTGTGTGTTGTTCATGTGCCTATGTTGTGATGCGTTGTCCATGTGCCTATGTTGTGATGGACACTGTAATAACCACAGGGAGTGGAAAGGAATTCTTTTGTTTTTATTTTCTGAGTCAGAGTCACCCAGGCTGGAGTGCAGTGGCATGTTCACAGCCACCACAGCCTCGACCTGCTGGGCTGTTTTTGTGTGTTCTTGCTTTATTTCCTACACTACAGTATATATTCTTGCTGAATGAGGGAGATGTAAGAGTGAGGCAGAAAAGTACATTTAAAAAAATATGCTATACATCAAACAGTATTCTTGCTAATTACATAGAATAGTTCACTTAATATTCACCACAAACTTCATGGTATGTATTATTCTTTCCATTTTACAGACAAGGAAACTGAGTTAAGTGTCAAGTGAAAGATCTTATATGTGCCAAGGGAATAGAGCTGGAATACAGATTCTACGTATAATTGAGTCAAAATTTCATGTTCTTTCTAGTCATTCAAGTCCATCACATTCGTCTCTAGGACCCTGTAAGTCAGTGTTGTATCTTGCACAATGTAGTGGGCCTTTGAATGTCCAGTAAATATTTGTTCATTTATTACTCATTTAACAAATATTGTCCATGTGCCTATGTTGTGATGGACACTGTAATAACCACAGGGAGTGGAAAGGAATTCTTTTGTTTTTATTTTCTGAGTCAGAGTCACCCAGGCTGGAGTGCAGTGGCATGTTCACAACCACTACAGCCTCGACCTGCTGGGCTCAGGCATCCTTCTGCCTCAGCCTTCTAAGCAGCTGGAACTACGGGCACGAGCCACCACACCCAGCTAATTTTTTGATTAATTGTAGAGATGAGGTCTTGCCAAGTTACCCATGCTGGTCTCAAACTCCTGGACTCAGGCAATCTCTCTTGTGTCTCCCAAAGTGCTGAGATTACAGACTTGAGCCACTGTGCCTGCCCAGGAATTCTTTTAATTCATTTTTTCACTTATAATCATTGCTGAATTGCACGACACTTAGTTGCCCCAATACTGTTTCTTGGATTTTACTCAATTAATATTAGAACTTAAAGAAACTTAAATATCATTTAGTCAATGTTTCCACACTCAAAAAGTTTATGTAATCAAGATGCAAACATTCCAAATAAAATGTCAGCTAGTGGAAATTAGCAGTGTATTCAAGAATACCATCCCATGAGTAAGAGGCATTATTCCAGGGATATAAGGATAAATCAATATAAAGACATATTTTAATGAAATTTTACATATTCATAGATTTATTGACAAAATCTCTAAAATCATTCCTCAGAGACAATAAAAGGCATCTGGTGCAGTATCACACATATTTCATTTCCCTATGAATTGCATACACTATATTACATACATATGTATAAATGCAACCAACCACATATATACAGTCATGTACTGCATAATAATGTTTTGGTCAGTGATGAACTGCATATATGACAGTCCACATAAAAGATAGTGGTCCCATAACATTATAATACCATATTTTTACTTTTCCCTTTCTATGCTTAGATACACAAATACTTATCCTTGTGTTACAAGTATTCAATACAGTAACATACTATACAGGTTTACCACCTACAAGCAACAGGCTATACCATCTAGCCTAGGTGTGTAGTAGGCTATACTATATGGAATATACTCCATGCAAATACACTCCATGATGTTCTCACAATGACGACACTGCCAAAGGATGCATTTCTCAGAATATATCTCTGTTATTAAGTGACAGATGCATGACTGTATGTTTCACACACACACACACACACACACACACACACACACACACACACACATGCACATATGTGCAACTGCACAGAAGAGGAGCTGAACTAATAGAAAGTATATACCAAGTTGTTGGATAGGAAGACTCAACCTAATAAGTATGTAGTTTTTCCCTACATCAACTTATAAGTTGTATGTAATTCTAACGCAAGTGCCAAAAGGTTTTTTAAAAGTTCTTATGAAAAAATAAAAAGTAAGAATAGTCAGAAAACAGAAAAAAGAAGAGCAATCAGGGAACACCTGTTCTAGGAAATGTTAAAACATATTATAAAGCTTTAGTCAAAGAGTGAGATGCTGGCTGATACATAAAACTAATGGAACAGAATACAAATCTAAATATATGGAATTTGAATACATATAGAAATTAGTACATAATAAAATTGACAGCTCAACTCAGTGTGTGTATGTGGAGACAGGGTGGATTAGTCCATAACAGTGATAGCTGGATAGCCACTTGGATAAAAAGATTGAATTCACATTTGCACTGTATACCAAGATGAATTCCAAATGAATCAGCTATTTAAAAATGAAAAATAAAATCATAAAAGCAGTAGAAGTAAATATATAAGAGTTATTTTATTACCCAGGAATGAACAAACAAAAAATCTCTTTTCAATATTATGCGAAATGCAGTAGCCAGACAAATAACCGTAGGCAAAATATATGCAGCTTATCACAGACAATGAACTAATGTCTCTAATATATAAATAGCTCCTACAAATCAACAAGGAAAAAATTATTAATCTGCTGGAAAAATGGGCAAAGGTATGCACAGGCCAGAGAAAAGGAAAGTTCAAAACTAGAGACTCTTATAAAAGGGAAAGCAAAAAACTTAAAATTTGGTGATACCTCATGTTTCTGAGACTGTGTGGAAACACTCAGTTTCTGGTGGGAGGTAAATTAGTACAATTTAAACAGTATCAAACAAAATTACAAATGCATCTATTCTTTGATTCTATAATTCCACGCTTAGAAAATTACACTATCAATTTATTTGCCTGTGTGAAAAATGACACACGTACCATTATTCTTCACAGCAAAAGATTAGCAACAACCTAAATATTCATCAACTGAGAACTGGTTAAGTGGAATTATGCAGCTGAAGCTTTTCAAGGAACTGATATAGGAAGATCTCCAAGTTGCATTTTTAAGTGAAAAATCAAGATATAGAAGAGCAGTGTATATGGTAGGAATGGAAAATGGGAAAAATACTCATATTTGCTTCTGTATTTATGAAAACGTCTCTGAAAGGGCACCCATGGAATTAATAATAGTGGTGACTTTGTTGTTTTGTTTTGCTTTTTCCTTTGGTGAGAAGCGTACTGGGTGGTTGGGGGACTCAAATATGAGAAAGATTTTCCATTTGGTACATTTTTACACTTTTTGAGTTTTGAACCATGTATAATATATCAGTTATTTTAAAAAATCCCAGTGTCTAAAAAATACATGATTGCAAAGACTCCAAATGTGCAAGTTCTCTTTCTGAGCAGAGTTCAGAGGGTGGTCCCAGAGGTTCATCCAATCAACCCTTTCTACTTGTCAATGACCTTTATAACACCACTGTGGGGTCCTGTTATCATATAACCGTTTGAAAACAAGCTTTAAAAATCAAAGAGTTAGTGTTTAGAGAACATCTGTTAAAAGCTTGGCATAGAGTAATTATCTTGGCAAATGTTAGCTATTACTTTTATTTTTGTTCTTTGTAAGTGGGCAAATTGAGTCTCATGTGCTGTCAGAAATCATCCATGAGATTTTAAGATCTTCTTTTATAGTTCTCAAATGGTGCTCACCAATGTCTAGACACATAGAAGATGCTCCACAAGCACATGGTGATTGCTTACCTCACTGTGGTATTTTCAGTGGTTAATAAAGGTCAGAGTGTTGGTGAAGACACACAGGGATGAGGGTAATAGATTTCAAAATAAGGTAGCTTGTCCTGTTATTGAACCAAGGATCTTTACCTCCTGAAAAAAAAGCATTCAGCAGCAAAATTTAACTTCAAATCACAATCTTTGGAGGCAACATGACATGGTGTAAAGCACATAAACGTTGGAGTCAAAAGACCTAGTTTAGATTGCTGATCCATCCACAGAGTAGCTTAAAAGACCCTGATCAGATCTTCCCTCCCGTATTAGGCCTCAACTTCATCTCTTGTTATATCCGTTCACCTCTCCCCATAGACTTGTAAAGCTCAAAAGACCTAACTGGATTTGAAAGCATTTCAAAACTATCAAGTATCACAGACATGTGCAGCAGAATACATGACAATTTCATAATAATGTCAGGCCAGTTCACTGTCTCTGTGTAAGTGACAGAGCATTTGTGGCTGGTGAGGACAGTGTTAAATTTACAGAGCAACCCAAGGAGAGACTCGCTTGCCATAAGGGGAGACCCAGGACTGATGGTAGGCACTTAACAGCATGTTCCAATTACAACATTTAAATCTAATTGCATACTCTGTTAATCTCTGTCAGTGCGGCATCATTTAATATCATCACGGCAGCCTCTAATATCGTGAGCAACGTGAGCCGAGCTGAGACTATTGAAAAAGTTCAGTCCCAGGTCTTCATATCCCTTTAATTCTCTCTGTCAATTATGCTGCAGCCAAGAGTTCAAATAAAGGTCTTGAGATCTGGGGTTGGAGCTACCTTTTTGAAGTGAAGCCTCCTGTAAATATACAGATTATATCAGGAGCCACCAATTCCTTGCTTTGGTTATTTTTGACGGGTTAGTTGTAGTGACTAGTCCCTGGGGTATAATTTACTAAAGGCTTATTTTAAACAAATATTGAAAATGCAATCTGTTCCACAGTTTATAGTTCTGGAAATAATATGATATCACTTGCACATGTATTTTCCTCCCTCTGCAATCTCCCTGGCTCAAATAAAGTGGATGAGGAAAAAAGAGATATCCACTCAGTCTAGCTCTTCACACATAGTAAGCTTTTTATCCTTGTTTATTCTTATTGTAAATGATAGTCAATGAGCATGAAAGATCTGGTCCAAGAGAGATTTTATGATGTAACTCTTAAATCATTAAAATTTTCTTTTAGGAATACTACCAACTCTATTTAAATCCTGTATAGGAGTCCATGAATTACTGGCTCATATACTACATCTGACAGCCCTATATTTAGATACCATTATTACCTCCATTTTACAATTGAGGACACTGAAGCACAGAAAAATTACTTTGTTCATGAGAAGTAAGGACAGAATTTAAACCCGGGTAGTGGAAACATACAGGTGTGCTCTCTAAGATGGTCTCCATGCTATTAGGGACTTTTCTTCAAATCTTTCTGGGGCCATAAAACTTATCAAAAGGAATAATTGATTAGCCAAACTCAGCCATGTGTAATTAAATGCCTAAGAGATTGGTAACAATACACAGCATTAGAGAAGTTCAGAAAAGTCAAAGTTTACTGACAGCTGGACCTGGAGAGAAGAGATGGGACATGAACTAAGTATGGAAGGACAGGTATGATTTAGATGTGTAGAACAGAGAGAAAAAAAGGGCAAGTCGAGGGAGGACATTTTATAAACAAAGGGACTGGGTGTGCTTTCTTGGAAGGCTGCAAGACAAAGTATGTTAGAGAACAAGGTGAGCCCCTCTGACAAAGAGACTCTAAATCACATGATGTAAAAACCATTTAAAAAATGCATTTCTCTCTCAAGAAGTTTTTCAGAGAAACCTGGTTCTAGGCTTCCTGGTTTCGTCTGCCATCCTCAGATGAGTTTTGGGTTCCAGACTTAAGTTCTTAAGTGGTATAACACAATGGGACAATGTAGCGTTGGCTTCCAGCCTTAAGTCTCTTGTGGTAACACAGTGGGACAATGTAGTGCTCAAGCCTCTGACACTTTTTGCCTGTGGGAACTCGGTCAAGATATTTGCACTCTTTGCTGAAGTTTTCTCACCTAAAAAATAGGTGTAGTAATAGAGTTAATGGTATACTTGAAAAATGTTTAAAATGGTGCTTGGCACAAAGTGATTAATATTATATGTGTTGTTTTTATTTGCTTATAGGTGGCTTTCAGTTTTTGCCCATCAGTTGCTTCCTTGAGTTGGATATTCCACCATAATGGCACTTAGATGGAAACCAGGGAAGATAGAGACATCCCACAATATAAAGAGCATAGGGCAGACCTGAGTGTCAGCAGAATGAGGGGATGGGAAGCAGGATGGGGTAGGTGATAAGGACACTCTGCAATCCAGAGTAGAAGTGAAGGCTCTCCTCCTCCTTTTTTCAATCACGAAGAAAGGAAAAACTCAGGTTTTGGTCAAGGACACTCCATGGGCCATGGAACAAGGCAGGGATGCTTTAGCATCTTAGGCAGCCTTTGTTTTGGAGGCCGATCAAGATAATTTCAAATGTATTAAAATGCAACTGCATCTCTTATTTCATGTGATTATGGATAATCATGAGTTGAGTTGTAGTTTAATAGCAACAAAATGTTACATTTGTGTAGATATTTAATTCAACATTCATTAATTTTGATTTGCAGTTTTTGTTTCTTATTTTGGAACCTGTAAGTATATAGTTATGCATGCAAGTCTTAGGCCCTGAGCTCATAGCGCTCAATGGATTAAGTGGCCTTGGCAATGATGGTTTGGAGCAGATTATTTGGTCAAAACAAAACAAACAAAATGGTTGAAATGACAATTTTGCTTTTCACTGATGTTTTGGAGGAAATTTCACCCAGAATCTTCGTGGTTGGAATTTCCAATGGATAGGAAGGGAAAAGGATGTTACAAGCTCTTGCTTTTCTGCTTCTTTTGAGATTGCTATTCATTCTTGGATGATCAGATAAGATTGTTTCAGGCTTTCTGTTACTGAAGAGGTGGGATCCTACCTCAAAAGTCATTGTAGAGTCAGGACAGGGCCCAGCCAAAGAAATCTAGAAATGGATTGTTAGGTCTGATGAAAGTTTGGAAAACATATTCTAGAAATATCTTTTGTAACAGTCTGAATAGTTGGAAGGGAAGAGGAAAAGCTCTAATAGTAATGTGGCCTTCAGTAGGGGTTATTGAGGGTCGTGGGCAGGGGCAGTGTTAGAAGCTGTGGGACCAGGGATCCCAGTTGGAAATCTAACAAATTCCAATGCACTTCATTGATATAGCCAGTAGATGCTTTGCAAAGATATCTTTCTTTGTTCAGAGGGTCCCAGAACACTTCGATATGTTGTGGAAGCCACGACTTTTTCTGAGGGCAGAGTTGGGAGGAGTTTCCTGACTTGGTCACTTTTCTTAACTAGACCGGAGTAAGTCCTGCAGGAGACTGCTAAATGCCTTACAATTTGAAACTTCCTCCTGTATGGTATTCTGGTGACCCCTTGTCTGCTTCTTGGCAGTGACGAGCAATAAAAAAAGCTAATGAGCTTTCCTACTAGGCAGCAACATTTATTTTAAATGATATAAGCCAAGCGAAAGGTCCTTATGAGGAGGCAAAGGTGGGTTCACAGATGGTTGAAGATTTGGTGTGACAGGTTTGAGATGGTAGAATAGAGTAGTATTAATGAACCCAGGTATTTTAGTTAGACCAACTTGAGTTTGAATTTTCTTTGGACTTTATTAGCTGTGTGATGTGATGTGTAAATAATTAGCAAATTATTTACCCTTTGTGGAACTGTGTCCCCATCTGTGATAAAAGTCTAACTATTGTGACATAATCCTTATTATATGCTTGTCATAGTGCTTGGTACACTCAGAAACATAATATGAAGAAGTAAATTAGTGTGAAGGTGGCACACAGCTGGGGAACACAGGTGCTGTTGCCTCACCTGCCAAAGTCAAGGAAACACCTGCTGCAGGCTGAGCCCTGGCCACACATAGGTGTTGCATAACATGGAACTCCAAAAAAACTATATGACAACCCCATCTCCATTGTCTAAACACATAGGCTTGGGGGTTGGTGGGTGGGTGGGGAAGTTACTTTAGCAAAGAAGTTTAATGGAGGATGTTCAAGTTAGCCTCTTTTCCTCTCTCTAATTGAATTCTTGGAGTTTTTGCAAGGGAAAACTGGTAGCTCATTCTCTACATGGATGTTTGCTAGGCTTAAGGCATACCCCTAGGGTCTTGGAGTTTGGAGACAGAAGTGGTACAGAACATTGAAAAGGGGCAAAGACCATACTCACTCTTATTGTGGTTTTCTCCAGGAACAGTGAAAATCCCACCTGCTTCTATCAGTCTTGAGTTTGGGATGATGAGGGCAAGGTGATTTGAGGTCTACAAGTTTACCGTATCTATTAATGAATATGGGCTGGAGTCAGACTGAAGATGTTTACAAGTGTTTCAGGCATCACCTGCAGAGGATGAGGTCCATGCTGGCTAAATCAATTAGTGTCTATCTATACGAGATGAGAATAGAGACTATGAGTCTATATAGACAGTGAGAGAGAAATCATAAAAGTCACTAGAGGTCAGGTGTGGTGGCTCAAGCCTGTAATCCCAGCACCTTGGGAGGCCAAGTTGAGGGGACTGCCTGAGTCCACGGGTTCAGGAACAGCCCGGGCAACTTGGTGAGACCTCATCTCTACAATAAATAAAAAAATTAACCAGGTGTAGTAGCACACGCCTGTAGTTCTGGCTACTTGGAAGGCTGAGGCAGAAGGATCACTAGAGCCCAGCAGGTCGATGGTAGGGTAGCCATGAGCATGCCATTGCACTCCAGCCTGGGTGATGACGTAAGACTCTAATTCAAAAAATAAAGATAAAAAAAGTCACCAGAACGCATTCGCATGCCCCTCACATCCTCCTGGGAAACAGACTGTTCCTGTACCCACCAAAAGACATAGAAGAGAAAGAAAAAGCACAAGAATATGAAAATAAATGGGCAAGAGTAATCAGACCTTCTTCCTCTCCTGTCTCCACAGTCTCAGCAGTAGCTGCATGGAGGATGCAGGGGTAAGAGATGATAATCCCTGCATAGGAGTGATCGCTTACCTAAAACAAACTTGAGGCTATAATAATTGGATCAGTCCACAAACTGTTAGATCAGATTGAATTACTGGAATGACTAAGATATCGTCAAATGGTTATTTGGTGACTTTAAGCTATCACCAAGCCATTCCCTCAACCCTACCCCTACCCTGGCATGTGATGATAGTGATAATGAAAAAGCAAGTGCAATTATTAGAAAAAAAATAAAAGCCTCACTCTGTATTCTTTTAAGTACATACTTCTTATTTCTAGGTATTTATTCTGGACAAATTAAGTTCAGCTATACTTTTCTGATGATAATTATTTGTCCTTTTCATATTTACTGAACACCTACTTTGTGTTAGGAACTTTGTTATATGCTAGGAATAGAGAAAGAGAGGCAGAGTTTCTGCCTTTCATGGATGCCTCACACGTGCGGATAACCAGCATATAAACAAAAGATTATAAAAGATTGGGAAAATAGTAGGGTAGAGGTAAGTAGGGGACGCTATAGATACATAAGCCAAAAATGAGGAACTGAGCCCCTGGGATGGGTACACTCAAGGGTATAAATATTTAATAACGATTCCCTGGAAGGAAAAGCCCTGATTTGTAGCATTTTCCAATTTCTCTGGTGTAAATACTCCTACTATAACTATCAACAGGATGTTACAAAATGAGGGGTTGAGAGGAAATATGCACAATCAACTCTAGCGAGCTACTTCCAGCTACCTCTAGCACACCAGTGTGAGAGTAAGTGTGTGTGTGTGTGTGTGTGTGTGTGTGTGTGTGTGTGTGTCTGAGAAGGCTTTCTGGGAGAAGGAACCCTTGAACTGAGTCTGAAGGAATGAACAGAAGTTAACAAGACCAAGAAAGGTAGGAAGGGCATTCCATGTAGGAGGACAGCCTGAGCAAAGGAAGGAGGCCTGAAACAATAGGTTTATAAGGACAGGAGGATTTTAATTTGCATTTCTTTGATGCCTAGTGAGGCTGAGCATTTGTGCGTGTATCTGTTGGCTGCCCATATTTCTTCTTTTGAGAAGTGTCTATTCATATATTTTGTCTGCTTTGTAAGGGGGCTGTTTGTTTTCTTCTTTTTGGCACGTTTGAGTTCCTTGTAGGTCCTACATGTTAGGACTTTGTCAGATATTCAGTTGACAAATATTTTTTTCCAGTCTAGGGGCTGTCTCCCTGCTCTCTCAATGGTTTCTTTGGCTTTGCAGAAGTTTGTCAGTTTGATGGGGTTCCACTTGTCTATCTTATCTTTTATGGCATGAACACATGGGGTTTTGATCAGGAATTGGTTGCCATTTCCAATTTCCACAAGGGTGTCTCCTGCATTTTCTAAGGTTTGTATAGTTTGAGATTTTACATTTAGGTCTTTGATCTGTTTAGAGTTGAGTTTTGTGTATAGTGATAGGTATGGGTCTTGTTTTAATCTTCTGCATCTGGTCAGCCAGTTTTCCCAGCACTATTTACTGAATAGGTTCTCCTCTCCCCAGTGGTTGATGATGGAAGCTTTGTCAAAGATGAGTTGGTTGAGAAATTGAGGTTTTGTTTCCAGAATTTCTATCTTGTTCCAAATTAAAACCACACTGAGATATCACCTAACTCCAGTCAGGATGGCCATCATCACTAACTCAAAAACCAACAGATGCTGGAGAGGATGTGGGGAAAAGGGAACCCTTTTACACTGCTGTTGGGAGTATAAACTAGTACAACCTCTGTGGAAGACAGTTTGGCTATTCCTTAAAGATCTAAATCTCCCTGCTAGGAATATACCTGGAGGAACTCATATCACTTTATGAAAAAGACACCTGCACATGCATGTTTATTGCAGCATTATTCACAATAGCAAAAATATGAAACCAACCATGCTGCCCATCAAAAGAGGGTGGATTTAAGAAATATGGTACATATACATGATGAAATATTATACAGCCATAAAAAAGGACAAAATTTAGAACTTCGCAGCAACTTGGAGGGACTTAGAGTCTATAATACTGAGTGATCTATCACAGAAACAAGAAACAAAGAACTGAGTACTACATGTTCTCATTCATAAGAGGACCTGGAACAATTATCATGATACTATAAGAAAGGGATTGCCAGTAGTGGGAAACTGCCAGCAGAGGGGGAGGGGTGGGGTTGGCAGTAGTGGAAAACTTCCAAGGGAGAGAGGGGGCGTGCTTCATCAACAAGGGTACCCGCATAATGAACATTTGTATATGAACCAAACCCCAAATTGTACCCCACATCTTTAAAAGAAAAAAATTAAAAAATAAAACAAGCCGGGCTCGGTGGCTCAGCCTGTAATCCCGCGCCTTTGGGAGGCTGAGGTGAGTGGATTGCCTGAGCCCGCGGGTTCGAGACCCGCCTGGGCAGCGAGACCTCATCTCTACAATAAATCAAAAAATCAGCCGGGCGTGGTAGCGCATGCCTGTAATTCCAGCTACTCGGAAGGCGGAGGCGGAAGGATCGCCAGAGCCCAGCAGGTCGAGGTTGCAGTGGCCGGGAGCGGCCACTGCACTCCAGTCTAGGCGACAGAGTGAGACTCCAACTCAAAAAACAAAAAACAACAAAAAAAAAAATAAAACAAAGCACAAACACAGAAAAAAAACCCAAAAACAGGAGGAGAGACATGTTCAGTATACTTGATGGTGGTTACTGACAACCAATAATGTGTTCAATTGTTTTTTTCTAATACTATAAGTGACATATATGTTAACTTATTGTCTATTCATTAAATCTATTCATTTTGTTGGTTCATTATTCATTTGTTAAACACAACAAACATTTATGAGAGTCTACTTCTTTTTACTAGGGACTAAAGATTTAAAGATGGATAGATCATAGTTCCTGTCCTAAAAACACTTGCAGTATAACTGGGAGCAGAAGCCTACCAGGGGCCTGCCCTCCAAAAAATAATTCTATTTTTTGGGGGGGTCCCCCCTCATGGGTAAGTATATTGGTTAAAATATATATATATGTTATTAGGAGTTGTGATAGGTGTGGTGATTAAGTTAAGACATTGAAGGGGGTGGATTATCCTTGATTATCCTGGCAGGCCCTAAATGTAGTCACAGGGGGTCCTAATAAGAGACAGTGAAGATGTAAAGGCGGAATTAGAGGGAGAGAAGATGCTATGCCTCTGGCTTTGAAGGTGGAGAAAGGCTCTGTGAGCCAAAGAATGTTGCCAGCCTCCAGAATCTGGAAAACACACGAACACAGATTCTCCCCTAGAGCCTCCAGAAGGAGCATCTTGATTTTCGCTCAATGAAAATAATTTTGGACTTCTGACCGCCATACTGTAAGATAACATAGACTTGTCTTAAGGTGCCAAATTTGTGGTGATTTTTCCCCCAGTAGCTGTAGGAAACGGATACAGGGTTATTAAAGCAAGCAGTGTCGTGGTGATTAAGAATCTTGATTTGCCAGTCAGATTGCCTCTTTTACAATTATGTCTTACTTTGTAGTTCCATATCTTTGGGCAAGTTTCCACCTCAGTTTCCTCAGCTGTAAAATGAGATAATTATACCTACTTCACAGGGTTAAAGTATGGATTTTGTGAAATTATATACACATTGTAATGAGTAGATAGCAAGCAATCTATACATGTTAGCTTTTGTTTTAAAGATTATTATTGTTTCCTCCTTCTCTCTGCTCCCTGATCCTGGTTCTCATATCTCAAATTGGTTGGTGAATATAACTGAATACACTGATAATTAAATCTGTTTTTGGGGTCTCACCTGGACAAATGCCTACTATTCCCATTGTTATTGAATGGGCAAATATGATCTCAGTTGGAAAAACCCAATCCTTAACAAATTCTGCAGCTACAGAACAAGTTCGATTCTGAGCGCTGTCTCTTCTTTCTTGAAAATAAACGGTCACATCTGACCAAGCCAATAAAAGGGTTAAGAGTTTTGTATGTTTCCCATCTCCCTGACACCAACCCCCCTCCGCCCTCACCAATAAAAATCCCTCTTTGTGCACCCTCTCTTTAGCCCGAGTGTTATTCTCTGCTCCATGGTTTGGAGTCAGCCTGTCTATCCTCTTACAAGCAGGAGCAGCTGAACAGCTGTGAAAACAATGGAGAAGCCCAGGATCGCTGCGATTAGTGGGGGGTGCTGGGGCAATCTGGGACCTACCAGGCCCGTTTCCCATGTCGCAAGCACACAGCCTGCGGAGTCTGGATGTCACATGGCCAGGTTCAGCCTGGGGAGGTTTGCTTGCAGGCCAGGACGGCCTGGGACTCACTCTGTTCCTGCGTTCAGGCTCTCTGGCAGCCTTTCCCCAGAAACAGGTTTTTGATTTTGTTTTTTTCCTCTTCTTCCCTCCCTGTCCTCGGACTATTGCGTAAACACAGTGTTGCTAGGCAGCCCTAAAGCCTCCTTTCATCCTGGATCTCAGGCAATTTGGTCCAGGCAAATTCACCAGAGTGTACTTACAGCTGGTGTTGTCCACCAAGCCAGCTCTCCTCTCTGGCCCCAGGTTTCTCCCCGGCAGAAATTCCCAGCAGCTGTCTTGTACATTTGATTTTCTAGATGAAGATAATATTGAGGTGGGTATAGAGATCCCCCATTTCCCACTAAATGCCCTTTTCTCTGGGGCCTGTGAATACAAAATGTTTAACTTAATCGTAGCCTTTTGCAAGTCAATTCTAGATTACTGGAGAACAAAGAATTTTGCTTACTCTGCCACTGAAACACCCAGTGACCTTCTAACAGTGCTTTCAATTTCACCTCACTTTTTCCTTTTGTCTGCAGAGCATAGCAGTCACTTAAAAAAAAATCACATGTTTTAATTTCAAGTGTTTTAGTATAGTTGCAGAATTATGTAATCACAATCACAATCTTATTTTATTTATTTTTAAATAATGTTTTTAAACTTATTTTTAATTGACAAAAATTTTATACATGCATGGAGTACAATGTGATGTTTTGATCGTATATATGGGTGAAAAGTCCAATCAAGTTAATTAGCATATCTGCCACCTCACCAACTTATCACTCTTCTGTGGTTTACCTTTTGTTTTTATTTTAAAGGTGTGGGGGTATGATTTAGGATTAGATAGATACGTGGTCATTGTACAGGTAAATTTTGGGCCTCCCTTTATCCCCACTTTGCCTGGTTTGAGATCAATTACCCTTATTGATGATATTATGGCCCCCTCCACATCCCCGACAGTGTCTCACTACTGCCAAACTCTTTCCTATTGTATTATGATAAATGTTCAGGGTCCATCTATAAATGAGAACGTGTGGCACTCAGTTATTTGCCTCTGTGATAGGTCACTGAGTAAAATAGACTCAAAATCAATCCAAGTTGCTGCAAAGTCCATATGTTTGTCCTTCTTTATGACTGCGTAATATTCCATCCAGTGTATGTATTCCTTTTTTATGGTGGCTGTCTTTTAAAAAAAATTGAAAAACTTTTTTAATTAAATTTTTTATTTTATTTTTGAGATGTGGGGTACAATTCAGGGTTAGGTATATAAACATTGATTATGCAGTTACCCTTATTGATGAAATGTGTCCCTCTCTCTTCTAGCAGTTTCCCTCAACTGCCAATCCCACCCTCCCTCCCCTGAAAGTTTCTCACTGTTGCCTAAGTTTCTCACTAATCCCTTTCTTATAGTATTATGATAATTGTTCAAAGTCCATTTATGAGTGAGAACATATGGTACTCTGTTCTTTGTTTCTGTGATAGATCAATAAGTATGATCGATTCTAAATCCATCCAAGTTGCTGCGAAGTCCATATGTTTGTCTTTCTTTATGACTGCATAATATTCCATTGTGTTTATGTACCACATTTTTAAAAATCCAGTCCAGCTTTGATGGGCAGCATGGTTGGTTCCATGTTTTTGCTATTGTGAATAGAGCTGCAACAAACATACGTGTGCAGGTGTCTTTTTTGTAGAATGGTTTGAGTTCCACTGGGTATATTCCCAATAGGGGTATTGCGGGCCATAAGGAAGGCCAATTTTTAGTTCCTTTAGAAATCTTGTGGCTACCTTTTAAAGCTTCCACCTGTCACAGCTCTCTCCTGGTTTTCCTTTTAACTACATTGACAGTGACAGTCTGATTAGGCCCTGTTTCCCTTCCTCAATGGCAGCAGTGTTGTATTTATCTCTATGCCTCTGGCAACTACCACAGAACCTGGTCTGCATTTAGTAGCATGAAGAAATGATGAAATAATTTATATGTACTCATTCCTTACTTGTGTTTTCTTTTCTTGGAGACATAATTTAAAAAAATCAATTAGCTGGGTGTGTGTAGTTCCAGCTACTCAACAGGCTGAGGTGGAAGGATCACTTGAGCCTAGGAGTTCAAGGCTGGAGTGAGCTGAAATTATACCACTGCACTCCAGCCTGGGTGGCAGAGTGAGACAGTGTCTCAAAAAAACAAAAACAAAAAACTTGCTACCATCCTTCTTAGGTTTTACACTTTCTCTCTTCTGGATTATCAGTTTAATTCTTAGCTCCCATTTGATCAAAAAAATCTACACATATTACAAATGTTGACAAATCATTATTAAACATAAAATTAGACTTTTATTGAAAAGGCCTCTCTTGTTGAGATGAATGGGCCTTTATTATTTAGTTTATATATTGGCAGATAAATACAACTTATTCTAAGAATGGCAGATGCTTTTACATTAGTTCTAGTCTAATTTTCTGTTTTTAATAATTTTATGTTATAAAAATTTTAAATATACACTAAGGTAAGAGATTAGCATAATACAATTATTATTTGCTTCTTTTATGGTTGCCTATAAATCATACTGTCTAGCTGTATGTAAACTACCTAGCTTATATAAGTCTTTGTTCAGTCAACTTTTATTGGGTGAATAGTACAAATATCTGTCCTTGACTTTTCTAATTGCTATAAATTTCACTCTTAATTTTATTAGACTGTTGCAATATTGACTGTGTGACTATATAACTTTGTATGGTTACAGGATATACATATAGCCTGTATGGTCTCATTCCTTCTTGGGGGTCATGGTAGATTTACTGATCTATTGAGAATTGTTTTCAGCAGAGCCTTGATGCAGCTCAAAATTGTTTTTAATATGGTGCTCCAGGCAACCATCATGAAACAACCAGATGGGTATGAGAGCAAAAATCTACTTTATTTTGATTAAATTGTATCAAAATCTATTTTTTGAAAAAATAATATCTTTCTTATTTTTGCAAAGATGAAACATGCTAAGAATAAAAATGAAACAGTAGTGATAAATTCATAGAAGAAAGAAAGTTTCATCTCAGTGACTCCTGGCATTTAATTTTGAGAATTGTTTTGTATACCTCTCTTTGACATAAGACCAAATAATTTTATAAAAATGGAAAATGTATAAAATGGTATGCATACCATTTTAAATAAAAAATTTTTTGTAATTGACTAGAAGGAAAAAATAGAAGGAACTGCTTGAAACTCTTAGATTGTGTCTTTACAAGAAGAGGCACTCATCCTTAAAGGCACCTCACAGTCTAAGAAAAACATTATGAAATATATTTTAAATTGGGCAATATCTATTAACTGTAGTACTTTTTCTTGAAGTGTGAGGCTACTAGGTCATCTTATGTCTTCACTTGCCTTCCTTACTCCTCCCATTTCTTTTTTCGTAAAATTATTTTGCGTTGTTGAAATTAATAACATTATATTCTGTAACTGTAACCATCTCTCTCCAATCCCTTTCTCCTCTGGGTGCAAATACCTTTTCCTTCTTTACCATGTGGCTCATAATTCTGGCCTTGGTCCATCCTCTGTGAGATTTAATTTCTTTAACACCTGCTCTGGAAAGATTTTGTTTCTCACAAAATTTCCTCTTCCTTACAAGGAAAATGCATTCTGTTCTTGGCACCTCTGAAAATGGAAGCAAATGATTTCTCTAAGCCTTTCTGCAGGCTTTGCTACTTATTCCATTAAGCTTTTCTTTGTCCTTTCTACTTTTTAGGCCAGTGTTTCCTCACTTTAGGGTATAGCTGCTTGTTTGAGCAGTTCTTTATTATATAAGAATGAGATGTTTGTCAGAAACCTGTCCACCTACAGCTCTGAGACACTCAGTTGTTCAAAGTCTCATAACTAATTAGTGACATATAACTTAGTTTCCACCTTGGTCTCTTGCCCACTACTAAACTGCAGAGGCCACTAAAATAACCTTTTTATTAGCATGATACAAATTCAAAACATTTTCACTGTAATCTAACTGGGGGTGATGACTTCTTTGTGTTTCTAATGGGAAAGACAGAGAGAGTGACTTTAACTGGAGGAAAGGAGGAAAGGGGACAGAAGAAGATTCAAATCTGCATAGAAGCTTCAGAGAAGACTGTACAAAGTGTTGGCATCTAAAGGGAAACTTGAAGATCAAGTCAGAGTTTCTGAGGTGGTCAAACCCTTGAGAGAAATACAACAGAGAATACAGAATGCACACATAAGTGACAGAAGGAAAAGTGTGTGGGGCTATGGAAACTAGAAGTAGTTTAGTGTGGCCTGGAAGAGGAGAGTGAACTCTACGGCTGATGAGATAGGCAGAGCCATGTATACCATAGAAAGGCATTTTTATGCTGCTGTGTATGTACAGGAAAGACAGGGAATGATGTTGAAAGGGGAATCTGATATCATCAAATCTGCATCTCATGGAGGTCACTGTGGCGGGAGTGGGGGCCATTGTCAGAGGGTGAGCCTGGAGGCAGTGAGACAAAAGGCTACTGTAAGTGTGCAGGTGAGAGATGACAGCCGTGACGTGGGCCTAATTGACTGGGAAGGCAGTGGATGCGGGGGTGAAGAAGGGGCCACTGTGAGAGAGATTTGTCAGATGGTTTTGAGACAGGCAGTGATTCTTTAGAAGAGCCACAGCTCTGGACGTACCTGACCTGTGTGCAATATTGGCTGTGTCCCTTATTATCTATATGATGAGGGGAGGGTCACTAGGCAACGTTTTTCTCAATTTTTTCATCAGTACCTGGGGACAAAACGCTCAACCCAACGTTTTTGTTATTAATGCATGTAAAGCCTGCCCAGTGATCCTTCGAAATGAGCTGACTCCACCCATCTCCACCCTCCTGGCCGTGTAAGATTCTGTGTCTCTGGGAACAGTTATGTTGTCAACCCTTTGAACAGCGGAATGAAAACTCTGTATTCTGCGCCACCCTGGCATCCACCTTGTGAAGTATTACTTAGTAGTTCAGACTGTAAGTCAGGAACAGAAAATCAATCACACCCTGGCTGAGTAAATTTTGCATTATACATCTTATTAGTCACATCATGAATAGCTACTTCAAACAATCTCTGTTTGCTATTTTTCAGGGCTGGAATCCACGTGGGAGGAACAGTAAGAAGGAAGTATTAACGTTTCTACTATCACTTGTGTTACCACTATTATTCACCACTTGAATTTCATAGGTCACTATAATTTTACTATTTCTACTATAACTATTATTGCCACTGTTATTTAATACTTAGTTTCATTGATCTCTAGCCTTTTTTTTTTTTTTTTTTTTTTGAGAAAGCAGGATTTATTGAGAGGACAGATAAGCTCCCACAATGGGAAGCGACCTGAAGGGGTTGCCCTGATCTCTGTACTTTTGAAAGACATTTTGGCAACCAACAGAGTTGTCAACTTATTTTTTATGATTGCAGCTATCACTAACTGAGAACCTGGTATGTAATAGGCATTGTGTGCCAAATATTTTAATTATTATATTACTTAGTTTTCACAATAAATTTATGAAATAGGAATTATTTATCTAATTTACAGACAACTATATTGAAACGAAAACACTGTAAATAATTTGATTAAGGTTACTGAACTAGAAGACATAAACTCTGGAAAGAGAACTATACCAGATTTTGCTGAATAATGAACCACCCTAACATGTAGTGGCTTCAAATAACTACCATTTTTTATTCCTCTTGAGGTTAGGGGCCTGTTGGGTATTTCTGATGATCTGAATCAGGCTTAGCTGATATCAACTGTGCTTGCTCCTGCATCTGTGGTCAGATGGAGGCCTGGCTGAGACTGGCTGGTCTTGAATGACCTCTCTGATTGTTGGCCTTCTGTCAACAGGAGCAGTGGGAGTGCCTGGACCAGCCTGAGTCTGCTCACGTGACAGACAGGGAGTGTTCCAAGATCAAGAGCAAATGTGAGCAGATACTTCATGCCCTGGTGCATAATGTTACTTCTACTGCATTCTTTTGCCAGAGCAATACAAGTCTAATATAGATATAAAGGACAAAATAATGTCCACCTCTTGATGGAAGAAGTAGAAAGAATTGTAGTTATTTTTGTTATTTACTACACAAGTTTATGTGTTATGGGCTACAAAGCCCACTATCCCGCAATGCAAGATTTTATTTTTATCCTTGTTTTAAGGGTGAAAAAACTGAGGTTCAAAGATATTAATTAACTTGCTCAAAGTCTCTTGGTTGGTGAGTAGCTGAACCATTATGTGAAGCCAGGCATGTATGACTACAGCCAGTGAATTTCTACTGAGCCTGGCTGCTGGAACTTGAAGTTCAGTCTGTGAGATGTAGGGTTATTCACTCTTGATGGTATAAGCAACCTCAGGAGTTATCTGAAATTAGCTGATAGATTTTTGAATTTTATAATTCACAATAATTTTTAAAGGCTTTTTTTTTCAACCAACACAGAGTTGTCAACCTTTTTTTTTCACGTCAAGGCACTAGAAATAACAACTCACCCCCCCCCGCCATTTTATATTATTCTCATTTCATTAGAAAAAATAAGTTTGACACCAAAAAATGTAATTTTGTAATACAGGACAATTGTTTAAATAATTTAGTACTATGAAAAATTTGCTACTTTGTCTATACTTTTACTTATTTTGTTATACTTTTACTTATTTTGTTGTGGTATATTTATATTGGTTTAAGGACCTGCATCCAGGACTCACTAATCTAGACTACTCTCTTAATCTGTTGGTACATGAATCCTCTCTTAAAAATTTGCAACATATGGTCTCCTACTCATTTCCTGCATAATTCTAGTGACAGAGAGCTCACTATTATCTGAAAAAGCATACTCCATCTTTGAACAGCTGTACAAAAGGATTTTTAAAATTATATTGAACCAAATCCTTTTTCTACCCATTACAGCATTCATCCTTTGGTGTCCAGCTAGAAAAGTTGCATGAATGAAGATGCGTGAAAATAGCCATCATGACTTCCTGACTTGTTATTACCCTTAGTCCCCTTGGTCTCCTCCACTCACAGAGCATTGGCTTTGAGCACCATCTGCTCTTGTGTTGCTCTCAGGTCCCGTTCAGTTTGCCCACCTTTGCCTTTACGTGGATATAGAACTCAGCGTTATGTCTCTGGGCTTGGCTTTATTAGTTGTAGTAGATGATGTCGTCTATTTTGTCTTTCTATGCATATTCTTCTGTTAGTGAGGTTTAAGATCATATTAGCCTTTGCAAGAAATCTGTCAAGCTATTGGCTCAAGGCTCAAGTTGAAGCCCCCATTTCTGTATGAATGAAATGAGAGAGGTATAGAGCTGTTTAAAGGCTCAGTGTGTACTTATCAAAACTTAGTATGATTTCAGTAATATTTACAAAGTATCTATTATGGAGTAGGCCCTGTGATAGATGCTAGTAATCTAAAGAAGACAAGGCCGTTTCTATTCTCAAAGAAGTCAAAGTCCAGAAAGTAAAACAAACGTGCAAAACTAATAAAGCAACAAGATTATCCACATTTTTTTGGTGGTGTCTACCAAGTGAGTTGGGAGAATAAGAAAAGCAGCATCAATGCCTTCCTGGTATTCAAGGAAGACTTCGTAGAGAATGTAGCATCTGAACCAAGAGCTGGAGGTTGTAAAAGGTTGGTTAGATGTGGCTGATTTCTCTACCTTTGGGGTAGAGATTAATCTTTAATCATCTAGAGATAAAAAAGCACAGATTTTGGAGCCAGATAACCTAGATTCCAGTTCTGGCTCTGCTACTTCTCATAGGGTAAACGCCTTCTACTTCAGCTTCATTATTGTGCCTCCCTTGGTGTTGTGATGATTAAATGAGATGATATGCATGCCTTTCTTGGTATAATTCTGGTGCGTAATGTGGTAGTTATTCTTATTCCAAGTGACTTAATGTGGCTCAAGTGTCAAATGCTCTTAGCCTGATTGAGGATACCTTTTAACTTCCTTTACTTTGCCCTCTGTTCACTGCAATGAAGCCTGGACCCAGTATGCATCCTTTCCTTGTCAGAATCTTAAGAGAATGACTTCAGAAAGAATGCATGGCTGGGCCAAGAGCTGCTGTAGCTAGAAGTGCTGATATTCACTGGGGCAGTCTGAGGCAGACTCACTTACATATTTCTCTTCTGAAATGTAATCACTGGAAGTCAAACATTAAAAATCAACAATGCTTTTTTATTTAAAAAATTGAAAATAACTTGAAACATTCGAAGAATCACAGAATTAGGTCAATGCAAAAGGTAGTCCTTCGTCCTTTACCCAGATTTTCCCCATTGTTAACATTTTGTCCCATCAGCTTTAAGATTTCCTGTCTCTGTCCCACACACAGGTACACACACACACACACACACACACACACACACACACGCGCGCACACACACACACACACACACATTTTTCTTTGAACCATTTGAGAAAGATTGCATATATTATAGCCTTTACCCTAAATATTACAGTATCTGTTTGCTAGGAATAATGCTGTTTTCTTTTACCTAACCACGATGTGGTTATTAATTTCAGTAAATGTTGATATGTTGATGTAACCTACTGTCCTTATTCCAATTTTGTCAATTGACCCAATAATATCCTCTATAGCATTTTTAAGCCTTCATTATAGAATGAGTCAAAGGTCAAGTATTGCACTTAGTTGCCATGTATCTTCGGTTTCCTTAAATATGAAACTTTCTACAGGCTTTCCTTATCCTTTATGATATTGACACTGGAAAAATTATAGCTTCCTATCCACTTAAAATAGAACATATCTAATTTAGAGGATGGCTGATCTTATATTTCCTCATAATTGGCTTCAACTTATGTATTTCAGGCCACATAAGTGACATAGTGTCTTTCTCAGGGCATTGCATTTGGAAATATGTGATGTCCTTCTGCCCTTCATTGGTGATTTAACTTTGATCAATAAGTCAGCATTGTCTTATTTCCCTACTGTTCAGTTACTATTTACCCCTTTGTCTTCCTAATTAGCAAAATGTGGGTAGACATTTTAAGACCATGCAAGTACTTGTCATTCTCGTCAACAAAATTTTCTCATAGATTTAGCATCTGTTGATTATTCTTTACCTGAGTCAATTTTACTATGGTGGTTACAAAATGATGATTTTTTCAACTTTGGAAGTTTTTCCATATTTACCAGTCAGCACTCCGTAAAATAGGCTTCCCTTCCTTGTTGTCTATTATCTAGTATCTATGTATCTATCTATCTATCATCTATCTGCATTTATTATCAAAATGGACCCATGGATTTCTCTTTTTAATGTTTTATAGCTCCCTACTACTGCTTTTAGTTAATTGGATACTCAACTTATCCCATATTTGGTCAGTAGGAGACCCTTCAAGCTAGCTCCTATGCACCTGTAACATGATCTCAACCACTTTTTGAATACTACCTTACTTTCTGCCACAGTACGTTTTTTCAGACATAATATATGCAACTCGCCCCAGCTCTGAAGTCAAACATTTCTCTGAAGTCAAACATTTCTCTGTGATGCCCTGGTTCCTTTCAGTGAGGAACGGCATTAGAGACCAAGATTTGAGAGCTAAGTACGCTCACTGCTATTAGAGTGTCATCTCTTCTAGATCCTATCAGCAAACAGAGCTATGCATACACATATACATATATGTGAGAAACCCAGGATCCATACAAATAACTTCCAATTTCAATCTACTCCCATAGATTTATTTCCTTCTGCTATTCCATATTTATACATCCTTTCTTCCTCAATGAAAACCATAGACACCATCAACATCAAAATATTTTTTTATTTGCTTACTCCTGTAATGCACCTAAAATAGTTTCAGAATTTTTTCACCTTTATCACTAAAAAAAACAAACTCACTAAGAAGAGTTCAGAATTTACAGTTTCTCCTCTGGTGAAATGCAGTGTTCGTGTTACTTGGGTTATACTTTTCTACTTTTTTCTCCTGTCAGTGAGATTATGAAATTCATTTGAAACACACTTGGGTTCACTTTTATGGTTTACTTTCAGAATTTCTTGCCCTTCCAGTCTTTATTGGATATGTTCTATTTTAAAAACATTAACATGCTTCCAGAAGTCAAAGCTCTATAAGTATCTCTGCTCAGAGGATAGTCACTCTCTCCTATATCTCTTTCTCCCTGTTCCTGCACCCCTGTAGATAACCAACTTAATTGTTTTCTGGTTTGTCCTTTCCTCATTTTTTTTCTTTTCTTTATGTCTTTTTTTGTAATGATAAGCAGAAACTTGTATTTTTCTTATTTATCTTTTATTGTACACAAAAGGTAGCATAGTATATACGTGACTTTGCATTTTGCTTTTACCATTCAACAATATCTTCTGCAAATCACTCCATATGAGTGTGTAGATATCATCATCCTTTTTTACAGCAGCATAGTTCTCCACTGTGTATATATACTATGGCCTATTCAATCAATCTCCTACGCTTGGACATATTTAGGTAGTTTCCAATATTTTGCAAATAAACATGATGTTGCACTGGATAACCTTACATGAATGTATTTTAATATTATGAGAGACATATTTTTAGGGTTAATTCTTAGAAGTGATATTGCTAGGCTTAAGGGTAAATACATGTGTAGTTTTAAAATATATTGTCAAAATATCCTTGACAGGTGTTATGCCATTTTGCATTCCTACTAGTAGAAGGGTGTCTGGGAAACTCCAAATGCTGGCTTTCATTTTCAAATTATGGTAAATCAGAAGAGATTCAGGAGCTAGGACAGAATGAAGATCAAACATAGGTGTAGAAGTGAGTGGGAAGAAGAATGCCCATACAAAATCAATGTACAAAATTCTTTGTCAGACCCTTGGACACCACCTGCTTGAGGGCAGGGCAGTCTTAGTTAGGGCTAGGCATCTCTTACTAGGCATCTTAGCAAAATGCCTGGCACACGGTAGAGGATATATTGATATTGACTGTTAAAATGAATTAAAGAATAAACTGGCAAAAACTTGGCATTGCCCATGGGAATAAACAAATCTGGCTAGGAGGCTATTTTGAAGGAACAAATCTCACCTCCTTTCTCCCCTTCTCTCCTAGACAGACACTTCCTTGTTCCTGGGGACCGAGCAGTTTGAAGTTTCCAAAGATGAAAACATGTAAGTAGTCCTTGCATTAGGAGATGGGGCTGCACAGAGGCCTATTGTCTGCAGGGACACTGAAAGCTCTGTGGTGAAAGGGGAGTGTCCTCAACTGCAGCCTGGTCTTTTGAGCCTGAGCATTGCCTTTTCTCTCCGGAATGTAATATTCTACCCGTGCCCTCCGAGTGGCATTGTGCAGTAGCAGGGTCAAGCAGTGGGGGGGGTGTGCAGGTGGGGAAATGATCTCTGTACAGGCAACCCAATAAGTCCGAGGCAGCATCAGAGGGCATGGCCAGGACTGGGTCTCTGAATGAGTGCTTTGTGCAGATCTTGGTGGCAGTAGCTGGAGAAGTACCTTCCTCTTGCAGCCTACCTGGTGGTTGAACAATGCTGCCTTTCAGGCTTTGGGCCTCATGGCAAACATTGTGCAGGTGATCAACCTGCTTTCTTGCCCTGCGATGGCCCAAGCGTCACATTTCTGCCTGGCATTTTCTGTGGGTCACCACTAGGGCTCGTTCTTCTTCCAGGATTGTAGGGGTAATGGTGACAACAGTCCATGAAGAGATGGGGTGCTTGTTCCAAGGCTAGATGGGTGGCTGTAACTCCGAGGACAATTTTTCAGAGTTACAGGGAGCAGGTACAACTAATCTAGTTGTCTGTGGCTCTTGGCATGGTGCACACTCTACTAGCAAGCACTCCTTGCCAGGTTGCTAGTATTTATAAAATTCCTTTTCTTATTTGATCCTCCTGATAGTCTGGGGAAGTCTACAGGACAACTTTGAAGTAAGGGAAAATGGCGTCATGCTTTCCTAAAGTGGGCCCAGGGCGGGGGAGCCTTCTGACTTTCAGTTCAGAGACTTTTATTGGACACAATTATCCACAGTACCATGATAATTAGTGTGATGATGGGGGCAAGATGATACACTGCAGCATTAATTTGGGTTTTGTTCTGGCTAAGGCAAAAATCTTGAAAGGACAAGAAGTGCTTTCTTTTTCCTTATCATCATAAAAGAGTTGAATCACTCTATTCTGAATTTGAGTTGCCTAAAGGATTATTATTTTTTTTTGAGTTGGAGTCTCACTCTGTCGCCCAGACTGGAGTGCAGTGGCCGCTCCCAGCGACTGCAGCCTCGACCTGCTGGGCTCCGGTGATCCTTCCGCCTCAGCCTTCCAAGTAGCCGGAATTACAGGCATGCGCTACCACACCCGGTTGATTTTTTGATTTATCATAGAGATGAGGTCTCGCCTGCCCAGGCGGGTCTCGAACCCGTGGGCTCAGGCAATCCATTCACCTCAGCCTCCCAAAGGCCCGGGATTACAGGCTGAGCCACCGAGCCCGGCTGCCTAAAGGATTATTAATAGTTTTTACATGTCAAGGTTAAAAAACAAATTGTGAAGCACCTGGAGAAAAAAAAATGCATGATTCTATTTGGACTAAATAAGCTCCCGGAGAGAGACTGGTGCTGTGGGTCTGGGAAATAAAAGGGGATTTGTCCAGAGGTAGAAGGGGGGATTTCCCTTTTCTCTAGCTGTGACAATTGCAGGTAGTGTTTTTGGTGTTTCCATGAATGGCAGAGATGTACGACCTGTGTGTATGATGCATCAAAGAGGGGGTGGCGTCTGTGGGAGGGTCATGGAGACCTGCTGCTAACACTGAGGCTTTAGAAGCAAGTGTCAGCTCTGTGGCTGGGCCTTTGCTGAGTAGAGAGGACTGCTGTGAGGCCCTTTGAGCCCACCTGGGAGCATTATTACTTGCTAGATGGTGGAGGGCCACTTGGCCCAGTAGCATCATGTACAGAACAGACTATATTGTAAGATGGTGACATCATAAAGTATCTTTCATTTTATAGACCTCACATAAACTCCAAGATTATCTTTAAGACCTTAGTAAGGGAAGAAAATCCCCTCCAAAAGTGACTGAAATTGAATCCTCCCTGCCCTCAGCAAGTGGGGGCCCAGCACCACATTTAATTTGCTTAAAGAGAATGAAACAATTCATCCATTTATACATTCATTCATTCAACAAAATGTGTTGAGTTGTTAAGTATGAGCTAAAATAATATCAAAGAATGCCAATGTGTCTTTTTCTGGACACTTTAACAAAGTTTGATTAAAAAGGACTCAAATTTGATATTTGGCCCCTACAATGATTCTGTTTTCTCTGTCAGGGTTCCTCTTCTTGAATCATTGCCACAGTGTTTGCATAAATCTGACTCTTCCTTCAAAATGTGGTTCAGATATCTCTTTTTTTGCAGATACATTTTTTTCCCTCCCATCCAATCCATAAATTAGGGTGCAGCTGGGTCTAAGCTTGAGCATGGGTCATGTCTGCTTAAAGGTCCAGGCATGTCTGAGAATGTTGGAAAAACTAGGTTTTGGCCTGATGGTAGTCTATTTTGGGGAATATCGAGGATCCTACTGTGAAGGAAATCATGATGTTTCCGCTTGTGAGATTCAGACAGACACATCTGGGCATGTCTGGAGAACCAGTTGAGTGACCTCAGGTTTTAGAGAAGGAATGGCCGACTCCCCTCCAAAAAACTTAAGCTCTGGCTACTATTTGCGTTTGTCTACTAGCCACTCTTAGAATGGGTCTTAGAGTGGCCATACCTAGAAATGAAGAGAAGTCTTAAAGATGGTTGAAGGTCCTGGGTTAGTCCAGTGGGAACAAAATGCCATAACACTTTTGGTAATTTGGGTTTATGTGATCCAGAAGCAAAAAGGGTAGGCAGAGGAATGATGGAAACAGGACTGAGTAGGGAAAAATTGTGGACAACCTTGTAGCAAGTCCAAAGCAGCTTGAATTTATCGTGAAGACAAGGGGTGGATTTTTAATTTTATTTTATTTAAAAGTTGTAGGGTACAATTCAGGGTTAGGTATACAAATATTCATTGTGCAGGTACCCTTGTTGATGAGGTGTGCCCCCTCTCCCCAGGCAGATCTCGACTACTGTCAGTCCCACCTCCCTGCCCCCCCACCCCCCAGTTTCCCGCTGCTGTCAATCCTTTTGTTATAGTATTTTGGTAGTTTGTTCAAGGTCCGCTTATGAGTGAGAACATGGAATTAGAGTTTATAATATTGAGCGATTTTTCGCAGAAACAAAGATCTGAGTATCACAGGGGGTGGATTTTTTAAAAAAATTATTTCAATAGCTTTAGGGGTACAAATAGTTTTGTTTACATGGTTGCATTGTTTAGTGGAAAAGAAGTCTGGGCTTTTAGTGTACCCACCACTCTCACCTGTGCACATTGTATCGACAGGTGATTTTTTATCCTTCCATCCTTCCTCTCCCTCCTCTTTCTGAGTCACCAGTGTCTATTATATCATTCTCTACGCCATGGCAGATCCTTAGTTTAACTTCCACTTATAAATGAGAACATGTGGTGTTTGGTTTTTCTCTTCCTATGTTAGTTCACTTATGATGATGTTCTTCAATTCCATCCAGGTTTCTGCAAAGGACAATTTTTCATTCTTTTTGATAGCTGAATAGTATTCCATAGTGTGTATATATACCACTTTTCCATTATCCATTAATTGGCTGATGAGCACTTAGGTTGATTCCACATCTTTGCAATTGTGAATTGTGCTGTGATGAACATGTGAATACAGGGGTCTTTTTTATATAATAACATCTGATCCTTTGATCAGATCCCTGGTAGAGGGATTGCTGGATGAAATGTTAGATCTGCTTTTATTTGTTTGAGAAACCTCCATTCTTCTTTTCAAAGAGGTTATACTAGTTTACATTCCCACCAGCAGTGTATAAGTCTTTCCTTTTCATCGCATCTATGTTAGTATCTATTGTTTTTAAATTTTTAAAATAATGGTCATTATGGCTGGTATAAGGTGATATCTCATTGTGGTTTTAATTTGCATTTCCCTGATGATGTGTGATATTGACCATATTTTTCATATGTTTGTTTGTCATTTGTATATCTTCTTTTGAGAGATGCCTTTTCATGTCATTTGCTGAATTATTAATGGGGTTATTTGGTTTTTTCTTGCTGATTTAAGTTCTTTGTAAATTGTGGATGTTAATCCTTTGTCAGATGTATATTTTATGACTAGCTTCTCCCTTTCTGTAGGTTGCCTATTTGCTCTGTTGATTGTTTATTTGGCTGTGTAGAAACTTTTTAGTTTAATTAAATTCCACTTATTAATTTTTGTTTTTGTAACATTTGCTTTTGGGGATTTAGCCATAAATTTGTTGCCTAGGTACAGGTCCAGAAGAGTTTTTCTTAGTTTTTTTTCCTAGGATTTTTATGGTTTCAGGGCTGATATTTAAGTCATTAATCCATCTTGGTTAATTTTGTATATGGGGAGAGATAGGGATCGAGTTTCATTTTTCTGCAAGTAGCTACCCAATTTTCCCAGCGCCACTTGTTGAATAGGGTGTCCTTTCCCCAGGGTATGTTTTTGTCTGCGTTGTGAAAGATCAGTTGGTTGTAGGTAGTTGAGTTTATTTCTGCATTCTCTATTCTGTTCCATTCGGTCTATGTATCTTCTCTTTTACCAGTACCATGCTGTTTTGGTTTCTACAGTCTTGAAGTATAATTTGAAGTCAGGCAATGTGATGCCTCAAGCTTTGTTCTTTTTACTAAGGATAGCTTTGACTATTCTGATTTTTTTGGGGTTCATATGAATTTTAGGATTATTTTTCTAATTCTGTGAAGAATGATGTTGGTAGTTTGATAGGGATTACATTGAATGTGTCAGATTACTTTGGGTAATATGGTCATTTTAACATATTGATTCTTCCAATCCATGAACATGGAACGTTTCTCCATTTGTGTGCTCTACAAGGGTTTTGTAGTTCCCCTTGCAGAGATCTCCCAGCTCCTTGGTTAAATATGTCCCCAGGTATTTAAGCCTTTTGGCTGCTACTGCAAATTGAATTGCATTCTTGCTGTGATTCTCAGCCTGGTCACTATCAGTGTTTAGTAGTGCTACTGATTTGTATGTGTTGATTTTGTACCCTGAAACTTTACTGAATTCATTTATCAAGTCCAGGAATCTTTTGAAGGCATCTTTAGGATTTTCTAGGTATAAGATCACATCTTTGGCATACAGAGATAGTTTGATTTTTTCTTTTCCAATTTTCACACTCTTTATTTCTTTTTCTTGACTGATTTTTTTGGCTAGAACTTTCAGTACTATGTTGAATCAGAGTGGTGAAAGTGGGCATCCTTACCTTGTTCCAGTACTGAGGAAGAAAGCATTCAACTTTTCTTCATTCAGGATGACATTGGTGGTGGGTTTGTTGTATATGGCTTTTATTATTTTGAGGAACATTCCCTATTTGCCTATTTTTTTTGAGATTTTTATCATGAAGGAATGCTGGATTTTATGAAATGCCTTTTCTGCATCTATTGAAATAATTATATGATTGTATTTATTTATTTGTTTATTTTCTAAAGATGTGGGGCACAATTCAGGATTAGGTATACAAATGGTCATTGTGTAGGTAAAGTTTGGGCCTCACTTTGGTCCCCACTTTACCTGGTTTGAGATCCAGTAACATTATTGATGAAGTGTGCTCCCCCCCATCCCCTGACTGTACTGCTACTGCCAATCCCTTTCTTATAGTATTATGATAATTGTTCAGGGTCTGCTTATAAGTGGGAATGTGTGGTACTCAGTTCTTTGTTTCTGTGATAGATCACTGAGTATTATAGACTCTAAATCCATCCAAGCTGCTGGGAAGTCCATATGTTTGCCCTTCTTTAAAAATGCACAATATTCCATTGTGCATATGTATCATATTTTTAAATTCAGTCTACTTTCGATAGGCAGCATGGTAGGTTCCATGTTTTTGCTATTGTGTATAGTACTGCAATAAACATGTGTGCACTGGTACCATTTTTGTTGCATGATTTGAGTTTCTCTGGGTATATTCCCAGAAAGGAGATTTCTGGGTCGTTTGGAAGGTCAATTTTCAGATTTTTTTAGGAATTGCTACACTGTTTTCCACACAGGTTGTACTAGTTTACAGTCCCACCAATAGTGTAGAAATGTTCCTTTGTCCCTGCATCCTCTCTAGCATCTGTTGTTTTTAAAATTATTGATAATGGCCATCCTGACTGAAGTTAGGTGGTATCTCAGTGTGGTTTTAAGATTTTTGTTTTTAATCCTGTGTGTGTAGTGGATTACATTTATTGACTTGTGTTTGTTGAGTTATTCTTGAATCTTTGGGATAAAACCCACTTGATTGTAGTGTATTTTTTTTAATGTGTTGTTGAATTTGGTTTGTTTATATTTTGTTGAGGACTTTTGCATCTATGTTCATAAGGAATATGGGTATGTAATTTTCTTTTTTGTTGTGCCTTTTTTCTGGCCTTGGTATCATGGTGATTCTGACTTCCTGGACTGACTTAGGGAGAATTCCTTCCTCTTCATCTTATGAAATAGCCTCAGTAAAATTGGTACCAGTTCCTTTTTGGAAGTCTGGTAGAATTTGGTTGTGAGTACATCAGATCCTGAACTTTTTATTTTGGGATTCTTCTAATTACTGTTTCAATCTCACTAGTTGCTATCGGTTGTTTAAATTTTCTGTTTCTTCCTGATTCATGGTTGAGGCATTGTATGTTTCCAATAATTTATCTATTTCTTCTAGATTGTCTAGTTTGTTTGCATAGAGTTGTTCATAATAGACTCGATGATCTTTTGAATTTCCATCATATTAGTTATAATTTCTCAATTTTCATTTCTGATTATTATATGCCTTGGGGATGACCTTTTAGCAGTGAACCATCTGGGAGTTCTTTGGGCTTTTTTGTATCTGGGTGTTTAGACCTCTGGCAAGGCCAGGGAAATCTTTCTCAATTTTCCCTCAAATAGGTTTTCCAAATATGTTGTTTTCTCTTCTTCCTCAGGAATACCTATGATTCTTAGGTTTGGATGTTTTGCATAATTCCACACTTCTTGGAGACTCTGTTTCATTCTCTTGATTATTTTTTTAAAAAAACTGTTGTCTGATTGGGTTAATTCAAAGGCTTATCTTCAAGTTCTGAGATTTTTTTTTTAACTTTTCTACTGTTGAAACTTTCCACTCATTTTGTACTTCCCCAAATGATTCTTTCATTTTTATAATTCTATTTTTTCAATTTTTTACTGAGGTAAAATACATATAACATAAAATGCACCATCTTAACCATATTATGTGTACAATTCAGTGGTATTAAGCAAATTTATATTGTTGTGCAACCATTTTTAAAAGATGACTATCTCTTTGGAAATTTTTTCATTTATGTCCTGAATAGTTTTAAAAATGTCTTTATGCTGGCTTTCTATTTCCTCCTGAATCTCATTTAGCAATTTTATAATTAACCAATTTTGATTCTATCTCTGGAATTTCAAATATTTCATTTTGGGTGAGGTCCATTGCTGAAGAGTTAGTGTTGTTTTTTGTGAGTGTTGGATAACTGTTTTTTCATACTGTCACAATTATTTTTCTGGTTCCTTCTCATTTGGATAGACAATTTCTGCTAATATGAGGTTGGCAGGGGGCTGACATAGGCACTGCAGGGTTCCTTGGTTATATATAGCCTTGGTGTGGTGGTTTCTCAATGCCAGCTGTGGCTGTCCTCTGCTGGATACTTGCACATGCTCACAGCATGCTGAGTGGCCAACGCGGCTTAAAAAGTGGTGTTAGCTGGGACCTGGGATCAGCCCTTTCCCGAAGCTGGAGTACCGTATCAGATGTGATGGGATGTGCTATGGACCTCTGGCCAGGATGTGGTGCTTGCAAAAGTCTTCTGTGATGGCAGGCATAGGATTTCTCCTTCAAATGTGTTATTCCAAGGAAATGTCCAGCCAACCTAGGTGGAAGGCAGGGTTCTGGGGATCATCCAAGTTCTTTGTCTGTTATGAGCTTTCAGGGAGTGTATGGGGGAAAGGAGCTGAAGCACTCTACCTATATGCACTATTGGCTGCCTCAGTGGGGATTAGGAGGAAGTCCCCAACCACTGTTATTCGGAGGGGCACAAAAGAGTTTACATGGGGGATGAGTGAGAGGTTGCCATGATAGCAAGTCCTATCCAGCTTCACTGCCTTATCCTCAGGCAATCTGTGACCTAAATTTCAGAGTGCAGTGGGCCTCAGGGCCTTAGGTCCCCTCCCTGTAGCTCACCCCAACCAGGAATTGCTACTGTGGAGTTTGCCCTTGTGACCCACCCCTTTCTAGGCCAGATGGATCATCCACTGGCAAGTCTGAATTTCTAGGATGTGGTGACTGGTGACTTTTTTGTTTCCTGCACCACTTCACGTGGGGTCGACAGAGCACAGCTGTGGGTAAGGCAGTTTCCTGTGAGGGACTAGAGTCCTGTGAGGCTCGGAGGGCCCTCCAAGTCCATGGCAGAAGCTCAGAATTCCTGAATTCCCCTCACTCACCTTCCCTACAGTGTCCAGAAGTGATTATGGTCTGTGGTAATCCAGGTGAGAGTCTGGCTAGTTTCAGCCCAGGTGAATTGGTTTTTTTGCCTCTTTGTACTAGGTGGTTATTACCACTTCTTTGATGAATTCTGGGGTGTGCTGTCGGTCCTGTTCCTCTCTAGGTGCTGAAGAAACTCAATCTTGGTTTACTTTGCAGGAGAAACACATTCTAGCTGTCTTTCATTGACTATCTTAATCCAGAACTCCTGGATTTTGATTTAAATAGATAATTCTGGAGGCTCGTAGATTGGTGGTGGGTAAAATTGAAGGAGGATAAACTAATAACTTGTCTTATTTCTTAATCTCTCTAGGGCTAGTCCTGACTATGGGAAATGCCTGGTTCAGGAAGTGGTTGTATTTCTTCCTTCATGGTCTCTACTTGGATGTGCTAACTATCTGGAGAGTAAGGTGGACACTTAGTCTTTATCTTGAATACTTTTTTGATGGCTCTGGTTTCTAGTTTCTACAGAGTACTTTAATTTAGAAGCATTTGTTACCAATTCTTCATTTTATGAGTCTTTTTGATCATCAAGGCATTTGTCTCTAGAACAAATTTATGCCTATATTATAGGATTCAAGATTGGGTCATTCTGTGACAGCAGTTAAAAAGAAATAATACACAAAATGTAATCCCTCCAGGTGGATTTTCAACCCTCCCATGTTTTCTCTATTTTTTCTGTAAAATCACGAGGAAACTCCCTTGCTTAAAACTTCAGTTTGCGTTTTAGAGCACTTAGGTTTATCAACCTTAGGCTCTTCCTTGACCAATACAGACACACACACACACACTCACACACCCCTTCTGAGGTGCTTGGTTCTCTCCCATCAGAAGCAGTGGCTCACTATGGCAAAAGATCAGGGACTTTGAAGAGGTGACAAACCATATAACTTGACAAATTCCATTGCCATTTCTAGAGAGACTGATAATCACCAGCTTTACAGGATAGAGGCTTATTGACCCTTGTGCCACTTGCATCTACTTTCAGGATCCAGCTATATTAGCTTTAAAAATAGTAAAATATTTACTTTATTACCTTCTCTATACTACATAGGAATTTTGTCTGTGTGGCAATAAAAGATAATTTACATTGGAGTTTAGACATAGGAAGCAACTAAAAAAGGGGGTTTTTGTAAACAAATTTATAATTTTTATGTTGGCATCCATTTACAATGCTATTGGGATCATCAGAGGATGCTCTCTGTGCATGGTTAAGATCCACAGGGCTGTGGAAGATGGACTGATGAATCATATGGGCAGGGTAAGAGAAAGGACTCTTAGACTGATTATAGGTGATGCAATAGAGCACTGTCTGGCAATTGATGAATGTATTATAGTTCTTAGTTATTTACATGTTTTTATGAGTGACAACTATTTTAAGATATTACTTCGAAATTGGGCCATTATATTTTAAAATAATTAAGTTCCTTCATAGTTTAGATATTTCAACTTTAAGAGTGTCATTCATCTGGATATGATCAGAGTTGGAGCATTTCAGTTGAAAGAATGTGTTTGTTCTTTTAAAATATGCTTTGTTCCAGAAAGCATTTAAGATTCACTTAAAAATCTTAGTCCATTCCTGTTGCTATAAAGGAATACCTGAGGTAATTTATTTTTGAAAAAGGAGATTTGTTTGGCTTGTGGTTCTGCAGGCTATACATGAAGCATGGTACTGGCATTGACTTGGCCTCTGGTTTGGGCCTCAGGCTGCTTCTACTCATAACAGAAAGTGAAGAGGAACCAGTATGTGCAGAGATCACATGGTGAGAGAGGAAGCAAGAGAGAGGGGAGGGAGGTGCTTGATTCTTATTAACAGCCAGTTCTCATGGGAACTAAAGGAGCGTGAACTCACTACTGTGAGAATGGCACCAAACTATTCATGAGGGATCCTCCTCTGTGACCCAAACCTCTCTCATTAGTCCCCACCTTCCAGCACTGCCACACTGGGGACTGAGTTTCAATATGAAGATGAAGGGGCAAACACCCAGCCTATAGCACTTTATGCATTTGCTTAACAAAACCATGAAATATGCATGTTTATTCCCCATGTTAGAGTTTGCCAAAATGGCCAACCTTCTATTCCTTTTAAAAAGTTACTGTAAATAACAATATAATTAAATAAATAAAAGGAAAGGAAAAATAAATAAATAAATAAATAAATAAATAAATAAAAGGAATGAAATAAAATGAAAATCTAGTCAGCTGATTTGCAGCCATGTGATTTTCAGAAATATTTTTTCCAACCAGGATTGCATGTATAAAAAAAAGCTCAAACCTTCCATAGAAATTTAAATTCCTTCTACTCAGACACTTTACTTTCTCAGAAATGGCTTAACATTTACTGGTCAAGCCATCCTCATCTCATTTGTACTTGTACAAAAAAATGGTTAAAATGGGACAATGCAATTTTTTCTTTTACCCTGAATGGTGACTGCCAGCTATTAAAATGCTAATTCACAAAAAAATTACAAAAACACCAAATACAAGAGCCAAAGACAGCCAGGAAACAAGAGGAATGAAATCTACCAAGTGATTAATCATTTGATTAACCAGGTAAGTCTCTGGCACATTACTAATTAGCTCACTTACAAAGCCCTGGACTGAGCAGTCCTCATTTGATTAAAGAGGTGCGGAGTCATTCAAACCCTAATGTTGGAGCTTCTTTTATAAAACAAAATGTGACTTTCATGCTAAGCTCATCTCTGTAATCCAGCTGTGACTTCTTAGGCCTCTGACACTCAGACCTAGGCAAATAAATCAAAGAGCAGAAAACAGTCCTTGTGAATGTTCAGAGAATATAATCAATATTTTGAGACTCTATTCTAATTTAATAAGGGGATTGTCTAAGTTCTGAGGTTGCGGCTACTACCTGTTGATTGTCTTAGAGTTGCTTTTGATGATCCACTGAGTTATTTGCAGGTGCTGGTAGAAGACGCTGCCTTAGTTGGAGGGTATTAATCTGTTCTCATTCTACTCCATTCCTCTGGTAGATTTATGAGCTTCAAAAAAGATACTTCACATTAATAAAAGACCTTCTCAACTTTGCTATGAAGTTTGCCTTTAAAATATACTTGAAGCTTATTTCTTCTTGGTTAAGTATTTCTATTCTTAGTCATTTTAATGTCCCCCCCCAAGTGGAAACATCCATCTTCTCAGTGGTACTAATTTAGAGTGATTCTGATAGCCTACAGAATTAAAGACGTATAGCAGATTCTTTCTGTTCCATGATTCTACTCTGACTCCTCATAAAAAACGTTTGCTTATTTATTTTTAAGCTTGTTTAAAATATCTGAATACTTTTCCAGGCTATGTAGTATACCAGTGGGTTCAACACCTCCATTTTGGTTTCCTTTATGACTGTTGCAGGAATAAAGAAACTAATAGACATGTTGGCTAGGGAAACTGAAGTATAGTGTTAAGATCAAAGCCAAATTCTTATCATATGATATGGGTGGACATTGTTGTTTCCATTCTGGGTGCCATATTTCAAGGGATATTGATAAAACATAGCTCATTTAGCAACAGGTAGGGAAGAGAGGGTCATGCTGGAAAATCTTATTATGGGAAATAGCTAAGGAACTGAAGAAAAACCCAGAGTGGATATGGACCAGGCACTTGTCTTCAAATATCTGAAAGATGATATACATGTATTCTTGTCCTCTGTTATATTCCCAACATGTAGCATAGTGCCTGGAATGAGCAACTATAAGCAGAAGTGACCACAATTTTTAAAGCATATACTATGTGCCTGTCATTTTTATGTTTTCCTTACCTTATCTTATTTATAAATTATTATTATCCCCAATTTATAGAAAATTCAGGCTTAGAAAGATTAAGAAACTTGTTCAAAATTGCATAACACATATCTAAGCTAGAATTCAAGATGGTCTGTCTCCTTGACCTGAATACCTCTCTCCACAGCAGCCTGACACTCATGACACCTCTCTTGATGTCTCAATGAGCAGACTTGGGGGTCTAGGATGGGACTTTGGTGATCAAATCTTATCACTTTTATCTTTCCCTTTATGGAAGAGTAACTGAGGTTTGGGGAACTGAGGTTACAGAGCTGACATGCTCCTGAGTCCAAATTAAAAATTAATTGGTCTTTCTACAAAATCAGCCCCTTGATCACTCTGTTCTGTCTCCTTTCTGGTACAGATATACTCAACGCATGCTTGTTTCTGGTTTGACTTGGACAAAATACTCTATTTCAAGTCTGATCTCTATTATATATACCTTCCTTTGCTTAACTTCTGAAAACTGGAAACTTCCTTGTCCTCTGAACCTGAATTCTTGGTTTTCCCTAACCTGATACTCATTTCCTCTCTGGATTCTGCATGTGCCTTGCTCTAGCCAAACTTCTTCCTATTGATGATATGGATAATTGTAATCTCAGTTTACTAAGTGTTTTGTGTAGTATCAAGGTATCAGACGTAGTATAGTACTGAGCTCTCATCCTCTCAACATTTGAATAGTCCTTGTAGCATTCTCATGAACAGTATTATCACTGTCTATATTTAACAGGTGAGCAATCAGAGTCTCAGAGAGGTTAAGTGTTTTCCCAAGGTCACACTAGTTAATTAATACACAATTCAGGTTAATAACAACAAATATCACAATAATAATTCATATGTTCTTTCTACTATGTGTGTGCTACTGTGTTCCTTTCACATTTTCCCATCTTCACTTGCCAACTTTTCCTTCTTGCCTTACAAAGAACATAAAAAGCATCTAATTCTCCAGAGTACCACAAAGTAAGTATCATCTTCGTCATCATCATCGATTTAAGTAAAACACCATAGAAAGATAGAAATAAAGCTATGTCATTATATTCTTAAAGATAGAGGTGAATTATTAAGTAAGAAAACTGAGGCTTACAGAAATGAAGTGACTTTCTCATGGTCATTCAGCTGATAAGTGGGAAGGCTATGCTTCGATTTCAGTTCCTGAAAGGCATACATTATTGAAGGGAAACAACTGGATAATCTAGATGTTATAGAGGTAGGAATAGATAACGATGGAAAAATCTTCAAGAAATTTACAAAATGTGGTGAAAGGTCTTAGAAACCTCATGGGTATCATAGTAAGGCATAGACAAAAACTTTCAGTGACATTAAGCCATCTGTATAGCTGTTTTGGTAGATGAAGCAGCCATTTTTAGTTCAGAGAAGATTTACTTAAGAGACCCCTCCTGGTTAAGGACATGCAGCAATTAAGGCGAGTTTGCATCTATGATCCCAGAAGAAGAGTATCATTGAATTTGTGTGCATTGGGTACATGCCTGTGACTTAGTAAAAGCTGTGATCCCTTAAGTTATTTGACATGTAGAGTGTTTAGGTGGAGTTAGACCAGTTTGCCTTCTGAGATTTAGGAATAGACATTAAAACATCCACTTCTTATGGTGTGAAGTTAGAAAATCTGGCAAAGTGGACTGGACCTGATCAAGAAGTGATGGTAAGAAAGAGCTCCAAAGAACTCAGTAAGTCCCCAAAATAATTTGGTGGAAAGAAAATTCTGATGACTTTCAGATTTATGTCTCCAGCCTGTATCACTTTCCTAAAGCTTAGACCTTTGTACCCAACTGAGATCTCCATGTAATAGGCCAAAAAAAAAACTCTTGATTTTTTTTCAGCTGAAACCTTCCACTGGTTTTCTGTCTTGCCCAGAGTACAAGTCTCAATCTTTTCTTTTCTTTTTTTTTTTGAGTTGGAGTCTCACTGTCACCCAGACTGGAGGGCAACCGCAGCCTCGACCTGCTGGGCTCCGGCAATCCTTCCACCTCAGCCTTCCAAGCAGCTGGAAATACAGGCGCGCGCTACCACGCCTGGCTGATTTTTTGATTTATTGTGGAGATGAGGTCTCACCAAGTTGCCCAGGCAGGTCTTGGACCCGCGGGCTCAGGCAATCCACTCACCTCAGCTTCCCAAAGGCACGGGATTACAGGCTGAGCCACCGAACCCGGCTGTCTCAGTCTTTTCATGGCCTCCAAAGCGTATTGTGATTTTGGCTCTGTTTACCTTTCATTCCTTATTTATTTTGTTTTATTTTTAAATTTATTATTTTATTTCAGTAGCTTTAGAGGGTACACATAGTTTTAGGGTACGTGGCTGCATTGTATAGTGGTGAAGAAATCTGTGCATGAAGTGTACCCACCACTTTATGGAAATTGGTATGGGGATTTCTCAAAGAACTAAGAGTAGATCTACTATTTGATCCAGCAGTCACTACTAGGTATCTACCCAAAGGAACAGAGGTTAGTATATTAAAAAAAAGATACTGTGCTCGCATGTTCACCACAGCACAATTCACAATTGCAAAGATGTGGAATCAACCTAAATGCCCATCAACTGATCAGTTGTTAATGAAAATGTGGTACATATACACTATGGAATCCCGTTCAGTCATCACTCCTTATTTCTATCATTCTTTACTTGGTTGTCTCTGCTCCACCCACACTGGCCTCCTTGTTGTTTCTCAGTCATGGAAATTCTGACCTCAGGGCTTTTGCATCTGCTGTTCCCTTTGCCTCAGCTTTTCTACCCTCAGATACTCATAATGCTTGTCTTTTGGTCACACTCAGATCTCAAATAGCACCTCACCAGCAAGGCCTTCTTCCATAAGCCACCCCCCTAGAATAGTTAGAACTCTCCTTCTCTCACTACCTCCACTTCCCTGTCTCTTACTTTATCTTTGTACTTTGTCTTGCTTTTCTTTCTTGTGAGTATCTTCATCTAACATATTATATAGACACATAGATATTCATTTTCTTGTTTCCCCAATTAGAAATATAAGCCTTTCTGTTTTCTTTGCTTAGAATACACAGAAGAGAAACTTGTAAACATTTAAAAATGAATAAGTAACACAGGGCATTGGGTACATTACCTTTGTCCACCTAAGTATCTAAGTGATTGTGATGACTCCTGCCTGTGAAGGTGGCAAAAGGCTGTTGGTGGACCAGAGTCTGACATATTTCACAGGCCCAGTCTTCAATAGTGACACCTTGTGGCATGAGAGACTATGTTAGCAATGAGCTAACGTTATACCTGGTTTCTCCTGAGGCTAGCATTTGTAGCAGGTAAGAGTAAGCACCAGAGGTCTTGGACAATTCTAAGTGGCATCATTTTAATTCATTGTATGTTTCGATAAGGTAATCTATTCACATGTTTTAAAATACAAAAGTAGAAAAAGGTATACGGTGAAGAATTTCCCTTTTACCCCTGCCCCTAGTCACCCAGAAACCCTCTGTTGATGCAGCCATTGTTATCAGCTTCTTGTGTAGCCTTGAGATATTCTGCGCATGTGTACATACATGTTTTTCTCTTTTAGCACAAAGTATGAAATATTATACATGCTGTTCTGCATTTTGCTTGCATATTTATTTTATAAATAAGAGGGTATATATAGTAAACCATAAAATTGTGTATATGATGAAATACATTTTTACTTAAGTTTGTACCCATGCAATCACCATCCAGATCAAGATATATACAGAGGGTGCCAAAAAATGAGTACACATTTTAAGAGGTGTTAAGAGATGTTCGCTGTCGTCAGAAATGTCTGGATGCTGACAGTAAAGACTTTGAGCATCTCTTGTAATTGCAGAAGTCAAACATGACTTATATTCATCTTTTGTTATTGGTATTTATTGAGCATTACAATTTTTTTTTTTTTGAGTTGGAGTCTCTGTCACCCAGACGAGTGCAGTGGTTGCTCCCTGCCACCGCAGCCTCAACCTGCTGGGCTCCGGCGATCCTTCCACCTCAGTCTTCCAAGTAGCTGGAACTACAGGTGTGCGCTACCATGCCCGGCTCATTTTTTATTTATTGTAGAGATGAGGGCTCGCTAAGTTATCCAGGCGGGTCTTGAACCCGCGGGCTCAGGCAATCCACTCACCTCAGCCTCCCAAAGGCACGGGATTACAGGCTGAGGCACCGAGCCCAGCTGAGCATTACAATTTGAATACAATTTTTCCTTTCTTGCAATGTATACATTTTTTAGCACCTTTTGTATATTTTCAGCACCCTAATGTCTCCCTCGTATCTCTTATTCTCTTCAGAGTTAATTTTGCCTTTCTCACCTTTCTCAGCATCTTTTAGTTTATCCTGGTCTTGAATGCCATATAAATTGAGGCATATAGTACATGTTATTGTGTTTTGTTTCAATTGAAATTGCGTACCTTTTAAATAGACAATTAGATCTTGATGATTGTATCTCACAGAGATAAAGGACACAAGAAACTTTGTCATCCTCTTTTTTTTTTTGAGTCTCACTCTGTCACCCAGGCTGGAGAGCAGTGGCATGCTCATGGTCATCCCAGCATTGGCCTACTGGGCTCTGGCAATTCTTCCGCCTCAGGCTTCTAAGTAGCTGGAACCATAGGTGTGTGCTACCATGCCTGGCTCATTTTTTATTTATTGTAGAGACAAGGTCTCGCCAAGTTGGTCTTGAACCTGTGTGCTCAGGCTATCCCCTCGCCACGGTCTCCCAAAGTTCTGGGATTACAGGCTTGAGCCACTGTGCTGGCCTGTCATCCTCTTTAATGATTACATGATATTCCATTGTAAGAATGCATCATGTTTTATTTCATCAGTCCCTCCTAATGTAGATGGAGCCTTCAATAAAACAAGCACAAGCACATGTCCAAGGATATCTGTTGATTGGATGCAAGGGAGTGAAATTGCTAGATCAAAGGTTATGTATTGGTATGATTTTGTTTCCATTTGTTCTCCTGTAGCACATGTAGCAATGCACAATCAACAATATACATGCATATGTACCACATTTTTAAAATCCAGTCCTCTTTTGATGGGCAGCATGACTGGTTCCATGTTTTTGCTACTGTGAATAATGCTGCCATAAACATGAGTGTGTAGGTATATTTTTCATAGAGTGCTTTGAATTCTTCTGGGTATATGCCCAGTAATTTGACCGGATTAAAAAAAGTGGTACATATATATGATGGAATATTACACAGCCATAAAGAAGGACAAACATATGAACTTTGCAGTAACTTGGATAGATTTAGACTCAGTGATCTATCACAAAAACAAAGAACAGAGTACCACATGTTCTCACTCATAAGCAGACCTTGAATGTTTGCCATAATATTATAAGAAAGGGATTGGCAGTAGCGGGATACTGCCAGGATGTGGGTGGGGGTTGAGGACAGAATATCAATAAGGTTGCCTGATCTCAAACCTGGCAAAGTGGGGACCAAAAAAAGCCCCAAACTTTACCTGCAAGATGCCCACTTGTATACCTAATCCTGAATTACACCCCATATCTTTAAAATAAAAAGTAAAAAATATATATACATGGGTGCTTGTCTCCCACACTTTACCATCTGAGTGTTTTCACACTTTGGATCATTGCTAATTTTAAAGAGAAAAGTGGTGTCTCAGTATGTTTTTTTCATTTTGAGCGAATTGAACATCATTTCTTATTTTATATACCTATTTATATTTTTCTATAAATTACATATGATTTAACTGTTTACAAATGGGTCAGTGATATTTTCTTCTATTGGTCTCTGAGCACCATTTATATATGAGGAATATTATCCCTTTGATGTGATATGAGTTGCAAATATATTTTCCAAATATCTCAATTGTCTTCTGACTATTTAAGCCATTTATAAATGGCTAAAATCCTTTATTTTTATGTGCCAAACATGAGTTTATTTAAAGTTTCAGGGTTTTGTGTTATTCTTTGAAAGCCCCTCCCTACTCCTGGATTGTTTAAATAAATTTCATTATTTTCTTCTAGTTGTTTTATAGTTTCCTTTAAAGTTATTAATAGTTTTGGTACTTCCACAATTCATTTTGGTGTAAGGTATGAGGTAGAGATCCATTCCTCCCACCAATTGCATCACTCAACATTAATTGTTTATTCACTGATCCATTTTTGCCCCAATTGAAATCCACTTATAACAAATTCCTCATGAATTTGTTTATTTCAAATTTGACATCGTTCTATTTATATGATTATCAGTATAAATTGTTATTGATTTGTTGTGTTTTGATCTCTGAAATATTAATAGGGAGCTATTGTTTTTCGTTCTAATAATGGTGACAGAGTCTATAGCCATTAATTATAATAATACAAGAGATATGGGTGTATTTGGATCTTAAATTGAGGATGTAGAACACAGAGGCTAGAGAAGAATAAAATGTAGCAATGAGAGGGCTCTCAGACTGAGCATTCAAAGTACATTCCTATGGTACTCCTCTCCTCTCCTCTCCTCTCCTCTCCTCTCCTCTCTTTTTCTTCCTCTCCTTCCTTTCCCTCTCCTCTCCTCAACCCTCCCCTACTCCCCTTCCTCTTCATATTGACTCTTGGAGCAGGCAGAACAGTTTTCCCAGCAGCATGGTAGAGAGTAATATGAAAGTGATAGGCTAGGCTTGACTATGTGTGGTCTCCCTTTACTTCCAGTGTTTCAAAGTGATACTATAAATAACAGGTATTGTAACGATACTTTCTTAATGATTTAGAATTTTATTTCATCTTGATTTATGATTTAACAATTAATTTATTGAAAAATATTTGTTGACAACGTACCTTTGGCAATGGCCCACATCCAAAATACTGGCAACACCAAATACTGGCAAGGATGTGGAACAACAAGAACTCTCATTCAGTGCAAAATGGTAGAGCCACTTTGGAGGACAGTTTGGCAGTTGCTTACACAATGAAACATGCTCTTATCATAGGATCCAGTCATTTTCTCCTTGGTATTTATCCAAATGAGCTGAAAATTTATGTCTACAAAAAACTTACACATAGGTTTTTTTTAAAAAAATTATTATTTTAAAAAATGTTAGAGTTGTGTGTACAAGTAAGCATTTGCTACATAAGTAAGTTGCATGCAGGTGAAATTTGGGCTTCTAGCTGGTCCTCTCTCCCCTGATGGTGTGGCCATGTGCCCCTTTCCTTCTCCCTCCCTCCCCTACCAGTGGCCAGCATCTGCCAATTCCACCTTTGTGCTCATGTGACCAGTGATCAGGGCTTGCTATGAGTGAAAACATGCGGTATTCAGTTCTTTGTTTCAGTGATAGCTCACTTGGTATGATGGTTTCCAGCTGCATCCATGTTGCTGTGAAGGCCATGATTCTGTTCTTCATTATGGCTTCATAATATTCCATTGTGTATATGTGTCACATTTTCTTTATCCAGGACACTTTCTTTTTTTATTTTTATTTTTATTTTTTTTGAGTTGGAGTCTCACTCTGTCGCCCAGACTGGAGTGCGGTGGCTGCTCCCGGCCACTGCAGCCTCGACCAGCTGGGGCTCTGGCTAACCTTCTACCTCAGCCATCCAAGTTGCTGGAATTACAGGTGCGTGCTACCACGCGCGGCTGATTTTTTGGTTTATTGTAGAGATGAGGTCTCACCAAGTTGCCCTGGTGGGTCTCGAACCCGCGGGCTCAGGCGATCCACTCACCTCAGCCTCCCAAAGGCGCGGGATTACAGCCTGAGCCACCGAGCCCGGTTTATCCAGGACACTTTCAATGGGCTGGATTGGTTCCAAGTTTTTGCTGTGGTGAAAAGTGCTGCAGCAAACATGCTTGTGCAGGTGTCTTTTTTGTTGAGCGGTTTATGTTCCTCTGGGTATATTCCCAGCAGAGGGATTCCCGAATTGCTCGGAAGTTCAATTTTTAATTCTTTGAGAAATCGCCACACTGCATCCCACAAAGGTCGAACTAGCTTAAAGTCCCACCAACAGTGTAGAAGCAGTCCCTTTTCTCTGCAGCTGCATCAGCACCTGTTGTTTTCTGACTTATTAATAATAGTCATCTTTGCTGGTGTTAGGTGGTATCTCATTGTAGTTTTGATTTGCATTTCTCTGATGATTAGTGAGGCTGAGAATATTTCCATGTGTCTGTTGGCTGCCTGTATATCTTCCTTTGACAAATGTCTGTTTGTGTCCTTTGCTCACTTTTTAATGGGGGCACATGGATGTTTATGGCAGCTTTATTCCATTGCCAAAACTTGGAAGAAAACAAGATGTCCTTCAGTGAATGAATGGATAAATCAACTGGGATACATTCTGACAATGGAGTATTATTCAGCATTAAAAATAAATGAGCTATCAAGCTATGAAAAGACATGAAGGATACTTAAATGCATCTTACTAAGTGAAAATAATAAGTCTGAAAAAGCTTCTTACTGTGTGATTCCAACTAGATGACATTCTGGAAAAGGCAAAATCTTGGGGACAGTAAAAGGATCAGTGTTTGTCAGGGGTTGAGGGGAGGGAGAGGTGAATAGGCAGAGCACAGGGGATGTTTAGGGGAGTGAAAATACTCTGTATGATACTATAGTGAATACATACCATTATACATTTGTCCAAACTCATAGAATGCACACACTAACAGTGAAACTTAATGTAAACTATGAACTTTGGGTGATGATTTGTCAATGTAGGTTAATTGATTGAAACCAGTATACCCCTCTGGTGTGGGATTTTGATAGTGGGAAAGGCTATGCACATGTTGGGGAAGGGATATATGAGAACTCTGCACTTTCCACTCAATTGCATTGTGACAGACGTAAACTGTTCTATAAAATAAAGTGTATTAAAAATCCAAAAAAATTATTGATCACCCAGTATATTTTAAGCCAAAGGTAGCTGGGATTAAATAGTGAACAGGACTGGGATAGTCTCTGCTCTGATGGAGCTTGTCAGTGCCAATGTGAAGTTTATGTGACGTCTAATGAAAGAATTCTAGAAATTTTCGGAGGTGAAGCAAGCAAGAGTGGAAAGGACTTCAATGGCAGGCAGGTGTGGATTCAGTGGCAGTCAGGGTGGATTCAAATTCCAATTACATGCCTACAAACCTGACTTTGGGCATATTTCTGAGATCCATTGGCTCAATTGTATGAAGGAAATAAGTCTTTCCCTTATAATGTTATTGTAAGGATTGAATTGTATGTGTGAAGGACCTTGGGTAGCACCAAACACATCGTTGGTGCTTTCCAGATAGTGGGTCCTTTCGGCTGCTTTTGAGTGCCACTTAGGCAAACCAAAGGGCACCCGCATGCAAGAGAGTGCTGGCTGATGCTTCCTCAATTTGTAACTGCAAGCCTCTATTGAAAGCTTGCCTAGTGTTGGCAGTTTCCCCTAGAATCTTCTCAGATTGCACATGTTCTTTGCAGACTACTAGACACAGACTAAACATTCATCCTCTGCCTCTGTGCACCTTTCCTTGGGCGTCTGATGTTTACTCCCTCCTCTTCCCCTTGGCTGAAATGTTGGCTTTGTAAGAAAATTCCCAAATGAGATGCTCTTTTTTTTTTAACAAAGAAAGTAGATGCTTCTGACAACTGAACATCATTACAATATTTATACTATATAGAGTATTCCTAACATCTGTTTCTTTGTCAGTTTCCCAAAGCCTAACTGATTAATAGCAAGACAGGCTAATACAAAATCGACTGTGCTTCTTTGATTCATAGGTCTGCTTTGAGGGGAGGCATTGGAGGTCTGATTTGAGTATTCACTTTAGTATTGTCATGACGAGAGGGTAAAATATGTAACCCAGGTAGAAAATGCATGCCGCTTTCTGACAGCCGGTATGGATTCAATTCCCTTCTTTCTTTGTTCCCGTAGCACCTTTGTTTGTCCTTGAAGATGTAGTATGGGTCATGATTAGATTCTGTGGGCTCTGGAATCTGACTGCTTGTTTTAGAGTCAAGTACCACCAAGAAGTCGCGCTGTATCTGTTAAATGGCTTATCTTCTCTATGCCTTCATTTTCTCATCTGTAAAATGGGTATAATAATAGCTCTTTGTATGGTCGATGTGAGAATTGAATACATTGATGCATAAGAAGCACTTGTGCTTTGTGCTATTCTAACTGCTTCTGATGTTTTAATTCATCCAATCATCACAACAACCATATGAAGCAAGTGTTATTATTCAAACTGCTCAAAACTGCTTAATATGTTTTAAATCTAAAAACTGTTATCACATTGAATTGTAAATGTATGTTTACTTGTCTGTCTATCCCACAAACCCATGAGGTATTTTTTTCCAACTTAATTGAGGTGTGATTGCCAAATTAAAAAATTATATATATATTTAATTTGTACAATGTGGTGTCTTGATATAAGTATACCTTGTCTAATGGACCTCACTATCGCAAGCTTATTAATATATTCATCACCTCACACGGTTACCCTTTTAGTGATGTGAATGCTTAATATCTACTCTCTTACCAAATTTTAAGTGTAAAACAATTATTAATTATAGTTATCATACTGTATATTAGATCTCTAGCATTGTTCATCTTTAATTGAAAGTTTGTACCCTTTGATCAGCATGTCCTCATTTCTTCCATTCCCTAGCCCCTAAAAATAAGCATTCTACTTTTTGTTTCTCTAAGTCTGACTTGTTTAGATTCAACATATAAATGATATCATGCAATATTTATCTCTCTCTGTCTGGCTTATTTCACTTGGCATAATATCCTCCAAGTTCAACCACCTAGTCAGAAATGGCAAGATCTCTTTCTTTTAATTTTAAGACTGAATAATATTCCACATTTCTTCATTTCTTCTTTCGTTCATCTATCAGAGGACACGTAGGCTGTTTTCATATCTGGCTATTGTGAATAATGCTGCAGTGAAGATGGGAGTGCAGATCTCTCTTCAAGATACTGATTTTATTTCCTTTGGATGTAAATCCATAAGTAGGGTTGCTGAATCATATAGTAATTCTACATTAAAATTTTACATTCCCATCAACAAGGAGTCCCTTTCTCCACATCCTTGCCAATTCTTAATGATACTAGTCATCTAAACGAGTGTGAGATATTTCATTATGAAATTGATTTGTTTTTCCCTAATGATTAATGAAGTTGAGGACTTTTTAAATATACATACTGGACATTATAAGTCTTTGCAAAAATATCTGTTGAGGTCCTTTGCCAATTTTGAAATTGGCTTATTCTTGTTTTTGCTACTGAGTCCTTATATATTTTGGGTATTAGCCCTTTATCAGATTTGTGGTTTGCAAATATTTTCTCCCATTCTGTACATTGTCTTTTCATTTTTTTGATTGTTTCCTTTGCTGGGCAGAAGCTTTTCGGTTTGATGTAGACCCCCCTTGTTTTGTACAGAAATAGAGAGAACAGTCTTAAAATCAAAATGGAACCACAAAAGCCAAACAAAGCATTCTTGAGAAAGAAGAGCAAAACTAGAAGCATAATACTTCCTGATTTTCAAACTATATTAGTAAGCTATGGCAATCAAAACAGTGGTGTACTGGTTAAAAACAGATACATAGACCAATGGAGCAAAAGTAAACCTGTGCATATATGGTCAACTAATCTTTGGCATAGTCACCAAGAATATACAATGGAAAAACAATAGTCTCTTTGATAAATGATGCTGAGAAAGCCGAATATCCATATGCAAAAAAAAAGAAAAGAAATTGAACCCTTATTTTACACCATACACAAAAATCAACTCAAAATAGATTAATGACTTAAGTGTAAGACTTGAAATTGTGAAACTTCTGGAAGAAAATGTACAGAATATGCTCCTTAAAACTGATGTTGGTAATAATGTGGATTTGACACCAAAAATTGACACAAGCAATGTGTGAGGTTTTTATGGCAGGAAATATATCTTGTTTGTTGTTTTTTCCCCAGAACCTAGCACTAAGTTTGCACATAATATGTGGTCTATGTTTGTTTTAAAATGAATTAATGGATAATATATCACTCTGTGATTTATTGGCTCAATAACTATGTGGGAATTAGGGTAGTTTGGTGTGATTAGGCAGAAAAATATGACTATAGAGGTTATTCAGTTTGTCCAATGAACAAGCATGGGGGTACCATTTACATAAACTGTGCAAAGCTGTGGCTCTGAAAAAAGATACTCTTGGAAATTACAACTAAATAATTTTTCACATAAATAATTGTTTATTCTTAGGGTACCTGATCTCAAACCAGGTGAGGTGGGGACTAAAGGGAGGCCCAAACCTTACCTGTACAATGACCACTTGTACACCTAATCCTGAATAGTACCCCACATCTTTCAAACAAAATTTTAAAAATAGTTTATTCTTAAGAGTTGATTTCAATGCTAAAACCATTGAAATACTTAACAATCAGTTTTTAAAATTCATTTTTATTTTGAGTTGGAGTCTCACTCTGTCGCTCAACAATTAGTTTTTTAAAATACAAAGTATAGTTTAGATAGGACTTTGAGATGTGATGTGTGTAATGTTTCTCTTCTTCTTTACGTAAGTCTCTAAAATTTGAAATAGGACTTAGGGGAAAGGCTGGAAGGGTGAGATGTGTCTAAGTGGTCTAACCAAACTGTAATAATGACACTCCTCCTTGCCTGACCTTTTCACTCCCTACATTCAGTGGTGAGATAAGAGTGAAGTTATTAGGGAGGCTGGATGGGTAATTTACTAGCTATTTGACTTTGGGAAAGTCACTTAACCTCTTTGTGCCTTGGTTTTGTCCTCAAGGGCTGTTGTGAAGTTCAAGTGAAATAATAAATGTTAAAATACTTAGGGAACTGCAGAAGCTGTTTGAATGTACGGCTTTATACTTATTTGTGTATGTGTGGGGAGGAAGAAGTAGGGGGAGGCCTTGCCTCCTCACATGCTTCTGCTCTTACCTGCAGGGGAAGTCACGTCCTAGACCAGCGGTCCCCATCAGGGACTAGTTTCACGGAAGACAATTTTTCCATGGACCAGGGGCAGGAATGGTTTCTAGATTATTCAAACGCATAACATTTATTGCTTACTTTATTTCTGTTATTATTACATTGTAATATATAATGAAATAATTATACAACTCTCCATACTGAAAGAGGCACGGACAGAACTGGTAAATATAATAGGTGGACCACATGTGGACTAAAATAAGTGTCAGGTACTGACTTAAAGCCTGCCACCGGACGCAGTTGCACAAATTGAAGTACATCAGTTCACTTGCCACTCATTGATAGGGTTTGAAGATGAGTCTGCAAGTAATGGATTTACTATGGTCTCCTTGCAGTCAAACCTCACTGCTAACGTTAATTTGTATTTGCAACCACTTCCCAGCACTGGCATCATCTCCCCAGCTTCACCTCAGATTTTCATAAGAAGAATGAAACATACATTCCTTGCATGGGCAGTTCACAAAATGGTTCACGCTCCTTAGGAGAATCTAAGGCTGCTGCTGATCTGATAGGAGGCAGAGCTCAGGTAGTAATGCAAACGAGGAGGAGCAGCCGTAAATACAGAGGAAGCTTCCCTGACTTGCTTGTGCACCGCTCACCTCCTGCTGTGGTCCATTTCCTAACAGGCCACAGACGGAGATCCACGACCCCTCTATGTCAGCAAAGGAGGAAGATTTTTTGATCAGTTGTGTCCACAAGCCTAGTGGGCAGGATTACAGTTCCCTCAAGGCAAAGGACTCAGTCTTTACTTGCTGTCTTGAATTTTCTGCTGTTGTTGATCATTGTACTCTCACAGGGTCCAGTCCAAAGAGTGTGCCTGTGGTCTTTTCTCTCAGCATTTGATGGCTGTGTCAGGTTGGTTTCGCTTACAGATACAGTGTGATACAGCCAGAAGTGGGAAGCCCATTTTACATCTTCTAACCCCAGCTATGGGCTTCATCCCAGCTTATTAAAGGAACTCCATATTGGATGATTACTTACTTGGCTTCTTTTCTGTCATTGTGTGTGTGTGTGTGTATGTGAGCAGCCTCTTTTGTTATGATTCCTAAAGGGGAGAAGGGCCAAGTGTTAAAATGTAAGAAACACAAATTGCCACATGTCATCATCATGGAAGTGTTAAGAGATGTTAAATTCTATAACAGTTAAAGGCACAGGTTGTAGAATCAGAAAGACATGGCTTGATTACTCTGTGACTTGGAAATGTGTCTTAACATTTTCGACCTGAGTTTCTTCATTGTAGAAAGGGAAGCATGTTTGCACCTACTACATGGAGTTCTTGTGTAGATTCTGTGTGAAATAGTGTTCAGAGAACATGCTACCAAGGGTGCCTTTAGGAAGTGGGCCATAAATGCTCAACCAAATCATTTTGCTTAGATTCCACTTTCAAAAATTATCATAAGTATCTGTAGCCATGCAGCATACCTTTCCTTAAAATGATAATTGAATTTAACTAAAGACAGCTTTTTCCAAAGCAGGGCATTCAGTTAGATGTAGATACCACGTTTTTCTTTTCAAAATGTGAACCATCTTTACATGTTTAACTTTGCTTCCCACTGCTTTTCATTATATATACATATTTCTGCCCGTTCCCATGAATATGTCACGCTTACTAATGGGTCTATTGCCTTAATACATCATCTCTGCTGTTTGGGTTCCTCTTCCCTTTTCCCTCCCCTCCACCTTCCCAAAAATTTTCAGGAAACTTTCTGTACTCTATTTCCCCTTGATTCTTTCAGCACATATTCCCAGTATTGTACAATTGATTGCATAGTATCTGACATCATTTGACAATTGCAATTATGTTCAGTTGTTTCCTTAATGAGTATAGGAATCATGATTATTTATTTTTCATTATCTGAAGGAAGACAGTGCAGTGTATTGAAAGCAGCCTGGGATTTGGAAGTAGAAAGTAGAGATTCCTTTAATAACTTATCATTGCATAATAACAAGAGTATAGCCACATTTTCTTTAGATTATAGCAGGGCATAATCTCTCTGTGTGCTGCTATATGGTGCCTTAGAGATTAAAAAAAATCCCTTTTCTCTATAGAATAACAATCTATAACACAGCATGTAATTATTTAATAGTCTCCTGTTTGGAAAACTTGTTAAGCCTTAACTCTGAAGCTTAAGATTTTTTGTTGTTAAAAAATATGTTTTTAATTAGTAAGATTGCTTCTCATGGAATAAGGAAGCCTAGCTAGGAGTAAATAATGAAAACTAAGGAAAGCAAAGGACGATAAATTACCTTTTTGTAATATGTGCATCAAAACATTCAGTATAGTTCATTTTTGTTGAATAGCTGTGTTACAGACAACAAAATGGACATCCATGATTTGGCTCAGAGGCAAAACCTGTATACTTAAGTAGACCCATTAGTGCATAGTCTGAAAGGCATTCTTAAGATGAGAAACTACTCTAGAACACTCAAGAAAATAAAGGCTTATGTTGCTTATTGAAGGTCAAAATCAACTTTGCACTTTTCTTGTTTATAGCCCTCTTTGAAAGTGTGTGCCATTTCATTTCACACTGATTGACCCTCTACTGTTTTGTGAACTTGAACAGGGTTCCTGAGTTTCTGAGTGGATTGACACATTTAAAATGGCATCTGTAGCATAGAGATGTGTCTCAAAATTAACTTAGTTTAAGATCAAGACCATGATTGATCCCCTGAAATCATCTGTCCAGCTGCCAGGCAATTCTAGAATCACTGCAGTGAGCTTATGGGGAAAAAGGAGTTCAGGCAGAGACGTTCTTGCACTTTTGAATCTTCCCATGTTCAAAAGTGCCAGGTACTAGGCAGAAATGTCAACACATGATTAAAGATCAATGTAACTTATGCCTTCATAGAATCAACACTTCAAGACCACGAGGGCACATCTAGGAGGGCCAACTACATCAGACTTTTAGGGGCAGGAAAAGTTACCCAAGGAAAGGGCCTCTAAGCTGAGATATAAATGGCAGGTGAATGTTAGGCAAGAGCAGTTTGGGGTGGAAGGTTCTGCCCAGCTTCTACACCACTCAAAGAGAAAGTTGGAGTGTTGGGGAATTTGTAAGTTTGTAATGATTGTGGTCGTGTGAGAGACAGGAGTCTCTTTAGATGAGTACCTAGTCATCGACAGGGGTTAAGTCATAGAGGGTCTTGCAAGCACTTATGACAGTGGGCTTTATCTAATAAGGGCAAAGGGGAATCACTAAGCAGATTTTAGTAAGGACGATGACAGAAGAAAATAAGACTATAGTATGAAGAATGGGTAAAGGAAGACAAGGGCAGTAAGATGACTTAAAAAGTTATTGCCATAAAGTTGGCAATAGATGGTGATGGTTCACATAAACACAGTGCTATTAGGGAAAGAGAAAGGTAGATGAATTCTAAATATATTTTAGATGTTTAATGTATAACACCTCATGATTTATTGGATATAAGGAATGAGAAAGAGCTGGTTAAGCAATTGGATGATGTGGGTGCCATTCATTAAGGTAGGAGGAAAGGAACATGTTTTGTGGGAAAGAAAATAAGTTCAGTTTGGACACAGTCTGTCCCAGCAAGATGAAAACCAGGCGATAATAGCACAGAAGCCAAGGGAAGATGAATTTTCTAGAAGGAGGGAATAAACAACATTGTAAATGCTACTGAGAAGTCAAATAAAGAAGAGATACACAGAGAGATCCAGGTTTCAGTTACCAAAAAAAAAGTTACATTAACAAACAAATTACAGATGTAAGGGAATGAGGTTTTCATGAAAAAACATGGAGGTTTGGGGGAGAAGAGAGCTGTAAAAATTGGGTCTGTGAGAATTAAAACAACAACATTATTAATATTTGTAGAGTGCTTACTCTGTACCTTGGAAAGTGCTTTACTGATATTACTGTTTTTGATGCTCATATTACCCTATGAAATTGGTGCTCTTGTAAGCTCCCTTTTTCAGATGAGCAAACTGTAGTTCTGAAAGGTTAAGCCAATGTACCCAAGATCACACAGCTTGTATGGGGCAGATATGAACACAGAACTAGATGGTTTAGAATCCTGCTGGTAGCCAGTAGTGGCACTGCTGAGATCATGCCCAAAACACTATGAAGAGCAGAATATAGGAAATAACAGATGATCATAAAAATGTACGTTTTTGAGATTTTGATCCTGTGAACTGCATTATTTGAATCCCTTGCTGGTTGCCTTTTGATTGGGTTTGGCCAATGGGAGATTGATGGGCAGGAGGAGAGAGAAGTCTCCCCTGTTTTGGTGTCTCACATCTGGTAATAGCTGGTAACAGTCTCCCCCTTCAGGGCTCCAGTTTCCACTGAGCTCTGGAATACACTTTTCTTCCCTTTGTCCCTTCAGCCATAGTGGGTAGTAACTACTTCCAGTTCATGCTGGTCTCTTGCTTCTTCACCTTCCTTTGTTTATTCCTTAACTCTACCCACACCTCTTCAAGTAGGGGCTTCCTTAAAGACCCCTCATTTGATCTATCTGGGAGTGAATTATGTCTCCTGCTGTACTCCTGAGTAATAAAGACAGAAGCCAAGGGGTAATAGGGACATGAGGACTGAAGGATTTAACTGGCAGCAGAGCCTATACACTCTATCACTATAAATAATAATGATGAGAGCTATAACACTTACTCACAATTGTTGGCACTTTATGATTTATAAAGTGCTTTCACCTAAGCTATATTGTTTGAGTCAAGAAATAATCCTAAAATAGAAGGTCCTATTATTTACATTTTAGACAAGCAGACTGAGTCTCAGAAAAGTTAATTTGCCCAGGGTCTCCCAGATGACAGGGATGAGCTTCCAAACCCATGCCTCCTGAGACCAAGACCAGCATTCTTTGTACCATCTCATCTGCTTCCCATTAGTTAGTGAGATGACAGGATGCCTTTTCTCTAAAACCTCCTGCAGTGGGCAGGCAAAGGACATCTAAATCATGTCAGGAATCCCCAAGGACTCAATGCATTTTGCAACATGGCCAGATTCACATTAAAAAAAAACAACAAAAAACAAAACCTCCCTCAATCTCTTGGATCCTGTCTTCCTATGTTTAGGTTGAAGAAGAATAATAAAGCATGCCAACTTCATGAACAATATCAGTATAGAGCAGCATTTTGATGAGAGGTCTCCAGTGGCTGAAAATAACTGGACAAAGTACCAAAGAAACCCATACAATGCCAAGAGATCACACTGATTATTTCATTGAAATTATTCTTTGGATCTGCACCCCTTTTCAAACATATTGAACATTTCCTATATATATATATATAATACTTTGTATTCTCAAGATTGATACTAGCTGATTCAATAGCATCTTTTGGAGGCCCACTCTGTGTCAGATTTTTTTGCATGCATCATCTTGTTTTAATTCTCGTAGCAGCCTGGAGAGGTGAGATGTCTTTGTTCAAAGACATGGGGTTGGTGAATGAGTGGGTTCAATAAAACCCAGATGTCCTGGTTCCTTTTGGAAGTGAAATCGGCTGCCCAAATTAGAAAGCAATTCTCACAACTTTTCCTTTTCTTGGATATGCCTAGTGATTTATATGGCAAAAAAGAGTATATTTGGTTATATAGAGTTGAATCGCTAATTCAGTCCAGGGGTGTGTGGAAGGGGCTGTGCCCAATAAGTAGGAAATAGAACTGGTAGTATGGAGACTTGCATTGTCTAAAACCCAAGTCTTCCTCTCAGCTCTCCCTAGGTGCTTAGAGAAAAATGAGGAGACTTGAACTTGTTTGTTAGTTTATGAGCCAATAGGCCTGGCCAACTTCCCTACTAGCCCTTGAGCCCTTGAAAGGTTGTGTTCTAATCCAGGGCTCCAGCCTGAGCAGAGTATGTCTCTAGGAGTGACTCTGACAATGGTGAACACTATAGATTAGCCATTGTCCCTGCTTTAAAATTATTTGTTGCCTGAATGATCCCAGCCTCAGGATTGATGTCCTTCTGGATAACTAATTGTAGATCCAGACAGTTGTTTTTAATCACCTGAACTAGGCAGTGACAATGGAGATGCAGAGAAGGGAATTATTTAGTAAACTCCTAGATGTTTAGCATGGAGTACAAGGCTTCTCAGTTTGACCCAAACATACTCTTTTTTTTGCCATATAATCTGCTACTGATTCTCTTTCTTGCACCTGGAGCTATAGCTGCACCAAATTGCCCAAGCTCTTTGAACATACCACACTTTCATGCCTCTGTGGGTCATTCCAGCAGTGAACTTCCATATGAGAAATATCTGCATTTATTTTTGTAGTCAATTCAAGATTCATCTCACTGGAGCCTTCCCTGATCTCCTCCCTTTATCCCCACTGCTCTAGAAGTGGCCGCTCTTTTTTGTGTGTGCTTTGTAAGAATTGACTTTTTACCTTTAGTGAGGGGCTTATCACTTTAGAGAAAGCAAGGCATTTGAATTCCCGAAATCCTGGAAAACTCTCCCCAAGAGTGTTGACTTTTCCAAAGTGGTCACTCAGTGGACATTAATGTCTGAGTAAGGATTTGAATTCCCATCCTATGAGTTGAGGATTATACATTTCGATCGTTCTGTGATTCTCAAAGCATTCCAGGCTGTGGTTACGCAGAGGCAATTTATATCTTTGCTCTCAGATAGGACCAAGCTTTGGCTGGATGCCTAACAATATAGTGGACATAAATTAACAGGGAGCAATTTACAGTCTGTCATGTCTTATTGCTTAATGAATATGTCAAAAATCATATGACTCTGAAAATTATGGCAAGCGGGGTCCATGGGGCTTACGTCTTTAAGAGTTAGATTGTTCCAGCCTCACCCAAGCAAAACTGTTGCACTACTTTCCTCTTTTTAATGCAGACACCAGAATCTCTGAGCACTTCTGTTTAGTTTTCAAATCTCTGGTGACCTTCGCTTTGCATTAGGACTATCAGGGATGACCTTGGCCAGTTTGCAAATCCCTGACAGTGGTCTACCTGCTATCAGAGCCAAATAGGATTTAGGAGTCTGCCTTAAATTCCTGATTCTATGCTAATATGATGTCATACATTTCTGGCTTATGCTCACCCCAGACTTTATTACTTAGTTTTCAAACTAAGCCAAAGCCTTGTCCTCTATGAAGGCACCAAGAAGAATCTCCTTTTACCTCTGCTGCAATTTCTCCCCCACCCTTCTTCCCCCAATTCTCTTCCTCCATCCCCATCCATTTGCTTCCCAAATCTCTCCAAACCTTTGTTCCCCTCTATTTCTCAGGATATGAATCCTCTTTGAGTGATGCTGTTTTACAAGGTAAAGAATCAGACTTTGGCTTCTCTAGGCATTACTCTCCTCATGTTAAAAATGGGATCAATAGCAGCTAAATCACCAGGCTGATGTGCCTGGAATTTATTTATTTATTTGTCCATCCATCCATCCATCCATCCATCCATCCATCCATCCATCCATGAAAAACTCATTCATTCATTTTGTAAATATTGTCGGAGTACCTAAAATAGGTCAGGCCTATGCTTGGTATTTAGGATACATAGTTGAACTCTAGACCCTGCTTTCAAGAGCCTTGGAATCTAGGAAGATGGGCAAAACAAAAGATAACTAAGAATGAATGTGGGAAGTTTAGTGATTGAGACATGCTCAGATCAGAAGACGGGTTCACAGCAGTCTTTACCGGGCTTCTAGGAGAGTATGAAGGGCTGCCAGGGCTCTCATCTGAGAGGAGGGATGCCCTTGGGGTTAAGGCCACAGTTGATACTCAAAAGTGATGATGGAACTGCTGGTGGGTTGAGGCAGCATTGGTGATAGTAGTTCTGGTTATTATTATTTCTCCCAATTTCTCTTTCTTCTTTCTCCCTGCTTCTCTTTCAGCTTCTTTCTGCACATCTCTCTCTGTTTTTCACTTTACATGTTTTTATCTCTCCTATCTTATAATTCTTTTGGGGACATGTAGCTATGGTTCAACTGATGGCTGATTAAAGCACAATTGGATCTTTTTATTACACGTGTTTCCTAAGGAAAAATTGCCCCAGTGACACCTGAACATATGGAAGAACCACGGCTGGGTTGCGAACCAGTGGGCGCTGCCCCATGGAGGTGGCAGATGCCCCAGGGCAGCTCCCTGGCCCATCCTGCGATCTGTCTGGTTGGCCAAATGGAATCAGGCCAGCCACCTAACAGTTAACTGTGATTCTTTCTTTTGCCCATTTCATTTCAATCTCTTTGTTCCATGCAACCAAAGAGCTAATGGCTGGCGAATTTATTATGACCCATTGTTTGACTTGTCGAATAAACCGATTCTTTCCCTTTCTATGTTCTGACTCCCCCCTTTGTCTGCAATTTTATTTTGCGGTTCTTTTTGTACACATCCAACACATGCTGAGGTTATTGAAAAGCACAAATTACACAGAATTCAATTTGCATATCTATTGAGGGTCCAATCCCAGCTTCCTCAGTCAGGCAAAATGCCCACTGACTCTTACCTCCTTTACTCTGCTCCTCCTTGGCATCAGAACCAGCAGGCTGCCCCTCCACCACTCTTAGCAGACCTGGCAAATGGCCTTCATGAGTAGTTTAAGTAGAGTCACACCATGGAGGACAACACACTGGGCTTTAGCAAAGTTTAGACAAAGTCACTCAGGGTATCTGAGGGGCAAAGTTGAGAAAGAGAGGCCAGATAACAGCAACACTGGGCCAGCTTAGCACTGGTGTGACTGAGAAAATACAGCCATTGGCACCAGACAGGGTTAAGTGTGAATCTCTGCTCTGCTAATTGCTTGTCTTTGTAAAAAAAAAAAAGCTTTATTTTAAGAGAGTTGTAGGCTCACATGCAGTTGTAAGAAATAATACAGAGATATCTCGAAGACATTTTACTTAGTTTTTCTCATCATTTACTTGTTGACCTTGGGCTAGTTATTTAATCTAGGTCAGCCTCACTTTCTTTATCTATAAAATGTGTGTGAGAAAAGCACATAACACACAAGATTGTCTTGAAGATCATCTGAAATAGCATCAATAAGACAACCTATGAGTATGGTAGTTGTACCCAGGCTGACCTCCATAATCAGATATTCTTTTCAGAACTAGTTAGATTATCATAGCCAAGTAATGGAGGAATATTAGTCTAAAGAGAGTCTCTTGCAGTATACTCACAGTTTTAATCTAAATTCTACCATAAGAATAGGATATAAAGTGATGCTTTTTGTAGAAAGTTTAAAAAAAATAGAGAAATATAAGATACAGGTATATCTTGGAGATATTGAAGGTTTACATCCATACCACTGCAATAAAGCAAGTATCTCAATAAAACAAGTCACATGAATCGTGTGGTTTCCCAGTGCATATAAAAGTTATGTTTACCACTGCTCAAATAAATCAAAGAAGACACAAACAAATGGAAAAATATTCCATGCTCTTGGATTGGAATGGTCAACCTTGTGAAGATGCCCATCCTACCCAAGGCAACCTACAGATTCAATGCCATACCCATTAAATTACCAACATCATTCTTCTCAGACCTGGAAACGACAATACAGAAATTCATATGGAAACATACATGACCACAAATAGCCAAAACAATCCTTAGCAAAAGAAAAAAAGTGGGAGGTATCACATGCCTAGACTTCAAACTTTACTATAAGGCTTTAATAATCAAAACAGCCTGGTAGTGGTACAAGAGCAGGCATACAGACCAATGGTACAGTGTAGAGATTCCAGAAGCAAAGCCCCAATTTCTCAGCCAGCTCATCTTTGACAAAGCCTCCACCAACAACCACTGGGGAGAGGAGAACCTATTCAGTAAATGGTGCTGGGAAAACTGACTGACCACATGCAGAAGAACAAAACAGGACCCCTACCTATCACCTTACACAAAAAACAACTCTAAAGGATTAAAGACCTAAACATAAAACCTCAAGCTATAAGAATCTTAGAAAACGCAGGAGACACACTTACAGAAATTGTAATAGGCAATTAATTCCTGATAAAACCCCAAATGCCCGTGCCATAAGAGATAAGATAGGCAAATAGGACCTCACCAAACTGAAAAGCTCCTGCAAAGCAAAATAAACCATCAACAGAGTGGGAGACAGTCCACAGACTGGGAAAAAATATTTGCCAACTGTATATCTGACAAAGGGCTAAGATCAAGGATCTACAAGAAACTCAAACATGCCAAAAGAAAAAAAACCAAACAGTCCTATTAAAAAGTGGGCAAAAGATGACTAGATACTTCCCAAAAGAAGACATACAAGCAGCCAACTGATATGTGAAAAAATGCTCAACCTCAGTAATCATCAAAGAAATGCAAATTAAAACCACACTGAGATACCACCTAACTCCAGTCAGGATGGTCATCATCAATAACTCAAAAAACAACAGATGCTGGAGAGGATGCAACTTCTACACTGTTGGTGGGAGTGTAAACTAGTATAGCCTGTGTGAAAAACAATGTGGTGATTCCAAAAAGATCTAAAGACCGACCTTCCATATGACCCAGGAACCCCCCTTCTGAGAATATACCCATAGGAACTCAAATCATTCTATGCAAAACATACCTGCACATGCATGTTTATTGCCGCACTATTCACAATAGCAAAAACATGGAACCAATAGTGCTGCCCATCAGAAGTGCCCATAAAAAAATGTGGTACATGTACACGATGGAATATTACATAGCCATAAAGAAGGACAAAAATATGGGCATTGCAGCAACTTGGATGGATTTAGAGTCTATAATACTCAGTGATCTATCTCCGAAACATAGAACTGAGTACCACATGTTCTCACTCATAAACAGATTCTGAACATTTATCATAATGCTATAAAAAAGGGATTGGCAGGAGCAGGAAACTGCTAGGGGAGGGGGGAGAGCACATAACATCAATAAGGAAAACTGATCTCAAACTAGGCAAAGTGGGAACCAAAGGGAGGCCCAAACTTTACCTGTACAATGGCCACTTATGTACCTCATCCTGAATTGTACCCACATCTTTAAAAGTTTTACAAAATAGAGCCGGGCTCGGTGGCTCAGCCTGTAATCCCGCGCCTTTGGGAGGCTGAGGTGAGTGGATTGCCTGAGGCCGCGGGTTCGAGACCCGCCTGGGCAGCGAGACCTCATCTCTACAATAAATCAAAAAATCAGCTGGGCGTGGTAGCGCATGCCTGTAATTCCGGCTACTAGGAAGGCGGAGGTGGAAGGATCGCCAGAGCCCAGCAGGCGAGGCTGCGGTGGCCGGAAGCGACCACTGCACTCCAGTCTGGGCGACAGAGTGAGACTCCAACTCAAAAAAAAAAAAAAAAAAGTTTTACAAAATAAAAAATTATGCTTACACTTTGCTGTAGCCTATTAAGTGTACAACAGTATCATGTCTAAAAATGTGATGTGCATACCTTAATTAAAAATACTTTATTACTAAAAAGTGGTAACAGTTATCTGAGCCTGCAGCAAGGCATAATCTTTTTTCTGGTGGAGGTTCTTGCCTCAATGTTGATGACTGCTAACTTATCAGGGTGGTGTTGCTGAAGATTGGGAAGGCTGTGCAAAGTTCTTAAAATAAGACAACAGTGAAGTTTGCTGCATCGATTGACTCTTTCTTGAGGGAGTTCTTCATAGTATGTGATGCTGTTGGATAGCATATTACCCACAGTAGAACTTTTTTCAAAATTGGAACCAATCCTCTTAAACCCTGCCACTTTTTATTGTATTTTATTATTTTAAATTTCATTTTATTATTTTATTTTATTTTTATAAATTTCAATAATTTGGGGGTACAAATATTTTGGTTTCGGCTTTAAGTATCCACCCACCCCCACCTGTGTACATTGTACCTGATAGGTTGTTTTTAAACGCTTCACTCTTTGCCTTCTCTCCCTTCTGAGTCTCCGATGTCCATGATACCATTTTCTATGTCTTTGCATATCCTTAGTCTAGCTCCCACTTATAAGTGAAAACATGTGGTGTTTGTTTTTCTATTCCTGAGTTAGTTCACCTAGCATGATATTCTCCAATTCCATGGAAGTTGCTGCAAAAGACTATTTTATTCTTTTTGATAGCTGAATAGTATTCCACAGCATAAATAGGCCACATTTTCTTCATTGACTGATTAGTTTATGGGCATTTGGGTTGATTCCACATCTTGGCAATTGTGAATTGTGCTGTGATGAACATGTGGGTGCAGACATCTTTTTAATATAATGACCTCTGTTTCTTTGGGGAAATACCTAGTAGTGGGATTGCTGGAACAAATGGCAGATCTGCTTTTATTTGTTTGAGAAATCTCCATACCTCTTTCTGTAGAGGTTGTACTAATTTACACTTCCACCAAAAGTGTACAAGTGTTCCCTTTTCTCTATATTCACCAGCATGGATTAAAAAAAACATTTTTTTTGAAATAATCACCATTCTGACTGGTATAAGGTGGTATCTCATTGTAGTTTTAATTTGTATTTCCCTGATGATGAGCAATGTTCAGCATTTTTTCATACATTTGTTGGCTATTTGTATATCTTCTTTTGAGAGATACTTGTCCATGTTGTTTGCCCACTTTTTAAAGGAGTTATTTGCTTTTTATCTTGCTGGTTTGTTTGAGTTCTTTGTAGATTCTGAATATTAGTCCTTTGTCAGACATAAACTTTGCAAATATATTCGCCAGTTCTGTAGATTGCCTATTGATCTGTTGATTATTTCTTTGGCTGTGCAGAAGCTTTTTGGATTAATTAAGCTCTACTTGTTTTTTTAGTTTTTGTTGCATTTGCTTTTGAGGTTTTAGCCTAAATTCTTTGCCTAGATCAATGTCTTTAAGAGTTTTTCCTAGGCTTTCTCCTAGGATTTTTATGATTTTGTGTCTGATATTTAAGTTTTTAATCCATCTTGAGGTTTTGTATATGGGGAGTGATAGGGATCAAGTTTCATTTTTCTGCATGTAGCTATCCATCACCATTTGTTGAATAGGGTGTCCTTTCCCCAGTGTATGTTTTGTCTGCATTGTCGAAGATCAGTTGTGTAAGTAGGTGAGTTTATTTCTGGATTTTATATTCTGTTCCCTTGATCCATATGTCTGCTCTTGTACCAGTACCATGCTGTTTTTGCCTTGGAGTATAATTTGAAGTCAGGTCATTTGATGCCTCTGGCTTTGTTCTTTTTGCTTAGGATTGCTTTGACTATTCTGGCTCTTTTTTGGTTCCATATGAATTTTAGGATTGTTTTTCCTAATTCTGTGAAAAATGACATTGGTAGTTTGATAGGAACTGCATTGAATCTATAGATTATTTTGGGTAATATGGTCATTTTAACATGTTGATTCTTTTAATCCATGAGCCTGGGATGTTTCTCCATTTGTTTCTGTTCTCTACATTTTCTTTCATCAGAATTTTGTAGTTCTACTTGTAGAGATCTTCCACCTCCACCTCCTTGGTTAAATATATTCCCAGGTATTTTAGATTTTTAGGCTCCTATTGTAAGTTGAGTTGAATTCTTGACTTGATTCTAAGTTTGGTAGCTATTGGTGTATAGCAGTGCTAATGATTTGTGTGTGTTGATTTTGTATCCTGAAACTTTACCGAATTCATTTATCAGGTCCAGAGAAGTCTTTAGAATTCTCTAGTTATCAGATCATATCTTTGGCACACAGAGATAGTTTTATTTCTTCTTTTCCAATTTGGATACCCAATTCTTTCTCTTGTCTGATGGCTTTGACAAGGATTTCCAGTACTATTGAGTAAAAGTGGTGAAAGTGGGTATCCTTACTTTGTATCGGTGCTGAGGGGGATTTGTGTTCAACTTTTATCAATTCAGGATGACATTGGCTTTAGGTATGTCATATATGACTTTTATTATTTTGGGAATGGCCCTTCTATGCCTATTCTGATGAGTATTTTTATCATGAAGGGATACTGGATCTAATCACATGCTTTTTCTGTGCCTATTTAAATGATCTTATGATTTTTGTTTTCAGTTTTGTTTATGTAGTGGATCACATTTATTGACTGGTGTGTGTTGAACCACCCTTGCATCCCTGGTGGGGGGGAACCCACTTGATCATGGTAGTGTTTTACTATTTTTATGTGCTGTTGAATGCAATTTGCTAGCATTTTGTTGAGGACTTTCATGCCTATGTTCATAAGGGATGTTGGTCTGTAGTTTTCTTTTTTTGTTATGTCTTTTCCTGGCTTTGGTGTCAGAGTGACACTGACTCTGTAGAATTAGTTAGGGAGGATTCTTTCCACTTCAATCTTGTGGAATAATTTCAGTAAAATTGACACCAGTTCTTCTTTGAAGTTCTGGTAGAATTCGCCTGTGAGTTTGTCAGGTCCTGGACTTTTTTTTTCTTTCTAATTTCTTTCTAATTATTGTTTTAACTTCATTACTCATTACCAGTCTGTTCAGGTCTTCTATTTCTACTTGAGTCAAGTTTGGGGGGCTGTATGTTTCCAAGAACTTACTCATTTCCTCTAGATTGTCCTGCTTGCATAGAGGTGTTCTTAACAGTCTCGGATGATCTTTTGAATTTCAGTCATATCAGTTGTAATGTCTCCATTTAAATTTCTGATTGAACTAATTTGAATCTTCTCTTTTCATTTCTTAGTTAACCCCAGCAGTTTATCAATTTTGTCTGTTATTTCAAAAAACTAATTTTTTGTTTCATTGATTTCTTAATTTTTAAAAAAATTTAAATTATATTTAGTCCTTCTCTGATCTTTGTTATTTCTTTTCTTCTGCTAGCTTTGCATTTGTCTTGCTTGAGTTTTTCTAGTTCCTTGAGGTGTGATGTTAGGTTGTCAAAATGCGAACTTTTAGTCTTATTAATGCAGGCCTTAATCACCATAAATTTTCCTCTGAGTACAGTTTTGGCTGTGTCCCAGAGGTTTTGATAACTTGTTTCATTATTGTCATTCATGCAGAGAAATTTTTTAATTTCCAACTTATTTCATTTTTAACCCAAGAAGCAGATTATATAACTTTCATGTTTTTTGTGAGTTCTTCTTGGAGTTAATTTCTAGTTTTATTCCACTGTGGTCTGAGAAGTTGCTTGATATGATTTTAATTTTTTTGAATTTGTTAAGATTTGATTTGTGGCCTATCATATGATCTATCTTGGAGAATCTTCCATGTGCTAATAAAAAAATATATTCTATAGTTTTTTTGGTGTAATGCTCTGTAGATGTTTGTTAGTTCCATTTGCTCTAGAGTTTGGTTTAATGCCAATATTTCTTTATTGACTTTCTGCCTTGATGATCTGTCTGTTGCTGTCAGTGGAGTGTTGAAGTCTTTCACTATTATTAATTGTGGCTTATCTCTTTTTTAAAGGTATAGTAGAATTTGTTTTATAAAGCTGGGCTCTGGTGTTAAGCACATATATAATTAAAGTTGTTATGTCTTCTCATTTTATTGATCCCTTTATCATTATATAATAACCATCTTTGTCTTTTTTACTGCTGTTAAAGTCTATTTCATCTGATATGAGAATGACTATTTCTACTCATTTTTGGTTTCCATTGTGTGAAATATTTACCTTTATTCTATAGGAGTCTTTGTGAGTAGAGAGTCTCTTGAAGGCAACTGAAATTTGGGGTTTTTTTTTAAATCATTTTACCAGACTGTATCTTTTTAGTGGGGCATTGAGACCATTTATATTCAGAGTTAATAATGATATGTAAGTATTTTTTTATTTCACCATACTGGTTGTTATCTGGTCGCTTTATTTATTCATGTATTTTTTCCATTGTGTTGGTGTTCCATAAAGCCTGTGAGCTTTATGGTTCTAGTGCTTTTCTACTGGTATATTTTGACCTTTTGTTTCGGTATTTAGAACCACTTTGAGTATTTCTTGTAGAGCTAGTCTAGTGGTGATAAATTCCCTTAGCGTTTGCTTGTCTGGGAAAGACTTTATTTCTCCTTCCTTTTTGACTTAGTTTTGTGGGATGCAAAATCCTTGACTGACTGCGATTTTGTTGGAGGAGATTGAAGGTGGGCCTCAGTTCCTTATGGATTGTAGGATTTTTTAAAAATTATAAATATGTAGGGTAAAATTTAGGGTTAGGTATACAAATGTTAATTATGCAGTCACCTTTGTTGATGAGGTGTGCCCCTCTATCCCTTGGCAGTTTCCTTCAACTGCCACTCCCACCACCCCTCCCCTTACAGTTTCCTCATACTGCCAATCCCTTTCTTATAGTATTATGATAATTGTTCAGAATCTGCTTATGAGTGAGAACAGATGGTACTCTGTTCTTTGATTCTGTGATAGATCACTGAATATGATAGACTCTAAATCCATCCAAGTTGCTGCGAAGTCCATATGTTTGTCCTTTGTGGCTGCATAATATTCCATTGTGTATACTTACCATACTTTTTTAATCCATTCCAGATTCTATGGGCAGCATGGTTGGTTCCATGTTTTTGCTATTGTGACTAGAACTCCAACAAACATACATGTGCAGTTATCTTTTTTGTAGAATGATTTGAGTTCCTCTAGGTATATTCCCAATAGGGTAATTGCTGGGTCACATGGAAGGTCAATTTCTAGTTCTTTCAGAAATTGTCACACTGTCTTACAAAGAGGTTGCATTAGTTTGCATTCCCACCAGCAGTATAGAAGCACTCCTTTTCCTCCACATCCTCGCCAGCATCTGTTATTTGTTTTATTAATGATGGCCACTTTTACTGGGGTTAGGTGGCATCTCAGTGTGGTTTTGATTTGCATTTCTCTGATGATGAGTGAAGCTGAGCACTTTTTCATGTGTCTGTTGGCTGCCTGCATATCTTCTTTTGAGAAATGTCTGTTCATGTCTTTTGCCCACTTTTGAATGGGGCTGTTTGTTTTTTTCCTTTCTGTGCATTTGAGTTCCTTGTAGATCCTAGATGTTAGGCTTTGTCAGATATACAGTTGGCAAATATTTTTTCCCATTCTGTGGGCTGTCTCCCTGCTCTCTTCATGGTTTATTTTGCTTTGCAGAAGCTCGTTAGTTTAATGAGGTTTATCTTGTCTATCTTATTTCTTATGGTATGGGCACTTAGGGTTCTGATTAGGAATTGGTTGCTAGTTCCAATTTCCATAAATGTGTCTCCTGTGTTTTCTAAGAGTCTTATAGTTTGAGGTTTTATGATTAGGTCTTTGATCCATTTAGAGTTAATTTTTGTGTATGGTGATAAGTAGGGGTCCTGTTTCAATCTTCTGCATATGATCATCAGCCAGTTTTTCCAGCACCATTTACTGAATAGGTTCAACTCCCCCCAGTGATTGTTGTTGGAGGCTCTGGCTTATAGAATTTTTTATGAGAAATCTGCTGATTACCTTTATAAGTTATTTTATGCTTTATTTTCACTGCTCTTAATTTCTTTCCTCCACATTAACTTTGCATAACCGAATGATTATATGCCTTGGGAGTGACCTTTTTGCAATGAATATTCTGAGGTTTCTCTGAGCTTTTTGTATTTGGATGTTTATATTTATGGCAATGCCAGGGAAATTTTCCTTCATTATTCCCACAAATAGGTTTTCCAAAGCTGTTACTTTATCTTTTCCCTAGTAACATTTACAATACTTAGGTTTGGATGTTTTATATAATGTCACATTTCTTGGAGACTTTGCTCTGGTCTCTTGATTTTATTTTCTTTATTTTTATCTGATTTGTTTAATTCAAAAGCCTTGTCTTCAAGTTCTGAGATCCTTTCTTCTGCTTGTTCTAGTCTACTGTTAAAACTTTCCACTGCATTTTATACTTTTCTACATGATTCTTTCATTTCCAGAATTTGAGTTTTCTTTTTCTTTTTTTTGGTTGACTATCTCTTTGGAGAATTTATTATTCATGTCCTGAATCATTTAAAGGATTTCTTTATGTTGGTTTTCAATTTTCTCCTGAAGTTCATTGATCAATTTTATAATCAACCTTTGGAATTCCATGTCTGGAATTTCAAAAACTTCATTTTGGTTAGGGTTTGTTGTTGAAGAGTTGGTGTGGTCTTTTATGGTTGTTGGAGATCTTTATTTTTTCATATTGTCAAAATTATTTTTCTGGTCCCTTCTCATTTGGATAGATGATTTCTTCCTATTTGAGGGTTGGCAGGGAGCTAACATAGGCTCTGTAGGGTTCTCTTGGTTATATATGGCCTTGGTGTGGTGAGTTTCTTGATTTCCAGCTGTGGCAGTCCTGTGCTGTGTGCCTGCACTTGTTCATGGTGTCCTGAGAGGCCAGAGTGTCTTCAAAAGTGGTGTTAGCTGGGGTTTGAGATCAGGCCTTCCCCAAACCTGAGGAGTTAATATATCTAATGTGGTGGGATGTACTATTGACCTCTGGCCTGGAGCTGGCCACTTGTGGGAGAAAGCCAACTGTGATAGTGGCTGTGAGCTCTTTCCTTGGCATGTGTTGTTCCAAGGAAGTTCCAAGACAACCTAGGTGGAGAGCCGGCCTCTGGAGATTACCCAGGTTCTCTGTTTTGAGCCTTTGAGGGGGAATGTGGGGCATGGTGGAAAGGAGTTTGAGCACTCACAAGAGTATACTTTTGGCTACCCTGGTGGGGATTAGGAGGGAGCCCCAAGCCACTGGAGTAATGCTGTTGTGCAGGGTAGGCACAGGAGATTTTACACAGGGAGTGAGAGGTTGTTAAGGCAATGAGTCCCATCTGGCTTCCCACCTTGGCTTCATGCAGTTTGCTTTGTGAATGTCAAAGTGCAGCAAGACTCTGGGCCTCAGGTATTCTCAGGCAACATGCCTTAACCAGTAATTGTCTGTCTCTGAGGAGTTTGTTCTTCCTGACCCCTCTGATCTGGCTAGAACGCAGTTGTGCTGCTTGCAAGCATTGAGTTCCTGGGAAGTGGCAGCTGGTACTGCTCAAGGTTTTCTTTTTTTCCTGTACCACTCCAGGTGAACTTTGGCAGAGTACGAGTAAGGCAGTTTCTGGAGAGGTACCAGAGTCTTTCAAGGCTCAGGGCAGGGGATCCCCCAAGACCTTGGCAGGAGTACAGAACTCCTGAATTCGTCTCACTTACCTTCCCCACTGTGTCCAGAGGCAGCTGGTGAACTGTGGTGGTACAGACAAGAGTCTGACCAGTTTCAACCCAGATCAATAGGTTTTTCTCTTCTTTGCATTCTGTGGTTATTATCACTTCTTTGAAGAGTCACGAAGCATGCTACTTGTCTGCTGGTCTTTCTGAGTGACGAGGAAACTATCTTGGTTTACTCCCTAGGAGAAACTCAGTCTAACTGCCGCACATTGACCATCTTAATCCAAAAGTCCTGCCACCTTAAAAATCAACTTTAAATTTATGTTCTATTCTAAAACATTTGTTGTTGTTTCAACAATGCTTACATCATCTTCATCGTGAATAGATTTCATTGTAAGAAACCACTTTCTTTGCTCATTCATAAGAAGCAACTTCTTATCTTTTCAAGTTTTGTCATGAGATTACAGCAATTTAGTCACATCTTTATGCTTCAGTTCTAATTCTAGTTCTTTTGCTATTTCCACCCCATCTACAGTTCCTTCCTCCGCTGAAAGCTTGAACCCCTCAAAGTCATCCATCAGGGTTGGAATCAACTTCTTTCAAATTCCTATTGAGGTGGATATTTTGACCTCCTCCCATCAATCATGAATGATCTTAATGGCCTCTAAAGTGGTGAATCCTTCCAGAGGGTTTTCAATTTACATTGTCATGACCCATCAGAAGAACCACTATCTATGGCAGCTGTAGCCTTACAAAATGTATTTTCTTTATCACAAGGCTTGGAAGTTGAAATTACTCCTCGATCCCACTGAAAGAATATTGTTAGGAGGCATGAATACATGAATCTCCTAGTCTCTTCCAGATCTCTTGGGTGACTAGGCGCATTGTCAGTGAGTAGCAATGTTCTGAAAGGAATATTTTCTGAGCAGCGGACCACAACAGAGGGTGTAAAATATTCAGTATACTATACTGTAAATAGATGTGCTAGCATCCAGGCTTTGTTGTTCCATTTGTAGAGCACAGAGTATATTTAGCATCATTCTTAATGGTCCTGGAATTTTGGGAATGATAAATGAACACTAGCTTGGACTTAAGGTCACCAGATGCTTTAGCCCTTAACAAGAGAATCAGTCGGTCCTTTGAAGCTTTGAGAGGCATTGGCTTCTCCTCTCTAGCTAGGAAAGTCTTAGATGGCATCTTTTCCCAATCTAAAGGTGTTTTGTCTACATTGAAAATCTCGTTTACTGTAGCCACTTTTGTCGATGACCTCAGCTAGATCTTCTGGATCATTTACTGTAGCTTCTCCATCAGCACTTCCTGCTTCACCTTGCACTTTAATGTTATGGAAATGGCTTCTTTTTTTAAAGCTTATGAAACAACCTCTGCTAGCTTCAGACTTTCCTTCTTCAGCTTCCTCACTTTTCTCTGTCTTCATAGAACTGAAAAGAATTAGGGCCTTTCTCTGGGTAAGGCTTTGCTTAAAGGAATGTCGTGACTGGTTTGGTCTTCTATCCAGATCATTAAAACTTTCTCCAAATTAGACTGCTTTGCTTTCTTATCATGTGTGTGTTCACTGAAGCAGCATTTTTAATTTCCTTCAAGACACTTTTTTTCATATTCACAAGTGGGCTATTTGCCACAAGAGACCTAGCTTTTGGTTTATCTTGGCTTTTGGCATGCCTTTCTCACCAAGTTTAATCACTTCTAGCTTTTGATTTAAAGCGAGAGACATGTGACTCTTCCTTTTACTTGAATACTTAGAGGCTATTGTAGGATTATCAATTGACCTACTTTTCATATTGTTGTGTCTTAGGAATAGGAAGGCCCAAGGAGAGGGAAAGAGATGGGAACAGCCAGTTGATGGAGCAGTCAGAACACAGAATATTGATCTATTAAGTTTGCTGCCTTCTATGGGCACAGTTTGTAGTACCCCAAGCAATTACATCAGAAACATCAAAGATTACTGATCACAGATCAGCATAACAGATAGAATAATAGTGGAAAAGTTTGGGCTAAGTGCCATAGCTCATTCCTGTAGCCCCAGCACTCTGGGCTGCCAAGGTGGGTGGTTTACTTGAGCCTAGGAGTTTGAGACCAGCCTAGGCAACATAGTGAGACCCAGTCTCTACAAAAAGTAAAAAAAAAAAAATTAGTTGGGTTTGTGGTGGCACGTGCCTGTAGTTCCAGGTACTAGGGAGGCTAGGGCAGAAATATTGCCTGAGCCCAGGAAGTCGAGGCTGCTATGAGCTGTGATTGTGCCACTGCACTTCAGCCTGGGCAACAGAGTGACACCCTGACTCAAAAAAAAAAAAAAAAAGCAAAAATCTGAAATATTGAAAGAATTATCAAAGTGTGACACAGACACAAAGTGAATACCTGCTATTGGAAAAATAGTCTTGTTCAATGCAAATTTGCCACAGACCTTCAATATGTCAAAAACGGATTATCTGCAAAGTGCAGTAAAGTGAAACTCAATAAAACAAGGCCTGCCCATAAATTAAAATAAGCTGTAACCCCAGCACCTAGTTAAACAATGTTACTAATGGTGTGTGGAATATCTCTCATAGTTATATTTTTTAAAAAAAGAATAATATGACCATACCTCTTTAAAAAAAGTATATATATACATTTACATTTTATTATAAAGATGTGGGGTGTAATTAGAGTTAGGTATACAAACATTGATTATGCCTTGTTAATGAGGTATGCCCTTCCCTCCCCTAGTAGTTTCCCTCCACTGCCAATCCCAGCCTCTCTCCCCTGACAGTTTCCCACTACTGCCAATCCCTTTCTTATAGGACCATACCTCTTATACTCTTTTGTAACCATTATAAAAATGGAGCAGTCTATCTTAGAGCAGCATGATACTGTGCAGTAAAGGTATTCCATATTTTGCTTTTAAAATATTTCTATTTAAAAAAATTTTTTAAAGATGTGGGTTACAATTCAGGGTTAGGTGTACGAATGTTCATTACGCAGGCACCCTTGTTGATAAGGTGTGCCCCCACCTCCCCTGGCAGTTTCCCTCAACTGCCAATCCCTTTCTTATAGTATTATAATTGTACAAGGTCCGTTTATGAGTGAGACAATGGTGCAGTCTTTATGATATTGTGCAGTAAGGTATTCTATTTTTCTTTTCTTTTCTTTAAAAAAAAACATTTTCAAGGTGCCCAGGATCTTGCTGCTGGGCAGTCTGTTTCTTTCCTTTCTTTTCTTCCTCCTCCTCAGTTCCTCCTCCAGTTTATTCCCCCCTCTCCTTTTTCTCCACTTCCTGCTTTTCTGTAAGGAGGTGTGTATCAAACATGCTTATAAACAAATCTTTACATTCATCTGTGATTACTTCCTCAGGGTCCATTTCCAGGAGTGAATATTTATAACTTAAAGGGTTTGCACATTTTATGGTTTTTGATACATAGTAAACCACATTATTACCAATTACTTAGATCAGTGAGTCTTTAATCAGGGTGCATATCAGAATCATCTGGGGAGCTTTATAAACCTATTCTTTCTCAGCCTCGACCTCTAGAGGTTTTTTTCTAAGCATTTGGCACAAGCCCTCAATACCTGCACTTTTAAAGTGCTCCCCAGGGGATTCCTGTATGCACATCTGGTTGAGTACCACTGGCTCAGAGGAAGACAGAGGTAAAATGCCAACAAAATTTTCAAATGACATGAGGCTGGAAAGAAGAATTAATTAATTGGGTAATGGTATCATGTTCCCTAAAGATGTCCATATGCTGGAATAATGGGGGAATGAGCTGGGGGAACTTAATATGTACTGAACACCTTCTGCAAGCCAGACACTGTGTTACTACAGAACACACATTATCTTAATGGTTACAACAAACTAGGCAGGAATGTGGCCTATTTTACAGATGAGAGAATCAAAACTCAGGGAGTTAGCTTACTTAACCAAGGTCAGGTTTTGGACACAAGTCTTATTTCCAAAGTTGTAGCTTTTTTTTTTTTTCTTACCACACATTACAAATTTTCATTGGTGAATTTAAGAGGAATCAATGCAATGTTATGAACTTGGCCCCTCAAAGCCAAGCACACAAAGAATATCACCAGGAGATTAACTTTATGTAAAGCATCTGTGAGAAGATTTAAAGCAGTGTTCTCAAAGTGCACCCCAAATATCACCAACACTAGAATTATTGGTGAGGGGGAGAGAATGTGAGAAATGCAGATTCCTAAGATCTGCCATAAATCTACTGAATTGGAATTTCTAAGTTGGGATTCAGAAATCTGGATTTCTAACAAATACCCAGGCACTTTGGGTGCATGCCACAGTTTGAGCATCAGTGGCTAAAATTTTTAATTAAACTTGGGTTCAATGGAAATTGATACAGCAATATGTCTGAAAATATGAATAAATTTTAATGCGAACCAGCTTTGCATTGATCAAGGTGCAAACATACCTGTATTTCCAAAGTCACTTTTGAGCAATCCATTTAAAATATTTAAAATTTGAAGTGCACACAGAGAAGAGTAACCAGCATAGTGGGCATACTTTAATCAGTTAAAGGAACTGTGTCTAATCAGCCTGGAATACAGAAGACTTGAAGATATAAGAAGTATTATGATGGGACTTCAGGGATTCCTTTCTACCCTCCCCTGCAGACCCTGGCAGGACAGCGGAAAACTCTGGGACTGGGGAGCTATTTCAAGGTGAGCAGTCCTATGCCAGCCTACCCCTAAAGTCTGAGGAAGCCAAGAGGCTGAAGAAAGAGGCTGACATATTCAGTTTTGTAGAAAGAAAAATTTAATAGGGACTTACGAACAAAAGCCATGTCTGTGTCTTGGGAGATGGCAAGACAGGATGGTGAATCCTCATGCCACTACCTCCCAGACCAGGGCTTGTATACCATAGGGAAAAGGTGGTTCAGAAGGGTTGTATAGGACACTTGAAGTATGATATCATCAAGGTGGTTTGACCTAAGAGTTATTTGACCTAAGATTTATGGTAAATACCTGCTCTTACATGAGGAACAAATAAATAAAAAGGAAATCTTAGAGGCCTTTCTGGAACTGGGGTTAATCAGAAATCAGCATGGCAGATTAGCATCCAAGATGGAGTTGTGTTGGCCTCCACAGGAACTCATGCTTTGTTTAGCAGGGTAGTAGAGGATTTCATCTCTGAAGTTTCTGTGACAAGTCTTCCTCTAGAAGGAGCATGGGCTGTCCCTATAATGTGGGACTTGTGGTAGCTCCCCTCCATTGTCCACTGGAAGCTGAAGATTGTCAGGCTGTTCTCACACTGTGCTTTTGTTAGATAATTTTATGGTGCCAGAAAAGGGCCCCTAAGACGGACACCTTCTGGGCGGTACTGTTATGTTCATAGTCTCTGTTCTTTTTTTTCTTTATTTTAAAGATGTGGCGTACAATTCAGGGTTAGGTATATACATGTTCATTATGCAGGTACCCTTGTTGATGAGGTGTGCCCTGCCTCCTTGGCAGCTTCCCTCAACTGTCACTCCCATGCCCCCTCCCCTGACAGTTTCCTACTACTGCCAATCCCTTTCCTATAGTAGTATGATAATTGTTCAAGGTCCACTTATGAATGAGAACATATGGTACTATGTTCTTCATTTCTGTGATAGATCACTGAGTATGATAGACTTTAAATCCATCCAAGTTGCTGTGAAGTCCATATGTTTCTCCTTCTTTATGGCTGCATAATATTCCTTTGCATCACCTCTGTTCTTATTGACAGTGTAGAATAAGAGACAAGCCTGTGCTTCAGTGATGGGGAGCTAGTTTTTGTCCTAAGTTTGCAGTTAATGAGGCAAATAAAGCAAGACCCCAAATCTCTATATTATTTGTTTATCTGCAAAATGATGATCATTATGGCTGCTCTGCTTCATCATGGTATTGCTAAGAAGGCAAGAAGTTTTAAAAGGTAACAGCTGGGTAGAGTTGTGTGCACTTGTAGTCCCAGCCACTCAGGAGACTGAGGTAGGAAGGATTGCTTGATTGCCTGAGCCCAGAAGTTTGAGGCCAGCCTGGATACACAGTGTGATCCCATCTCTAAAAAAATATTAACAGAAGAAGAGGCAATGAAAATAGTATTACCATACAACACATAGTCAGGTATTAAAGTAATTTTGGCACCAAATTTAAAAATCATATATTTTTGTATTGTTTATAAACTAAAAAAAAAATATTGTGAATTAACCTAAATCCAACTACAACAGAACAGATTATGCTAAAGTAGGAAGTACTGGAACAAATTAATTACAGTACAACATTAAGAGCTTGTCACTTTATACAAAACCTTACTCCTTCCTTTTAGGAAGGAAGGAAGAATAAGTGCGATGTGTGTAGAATGAGTGTGTGTCTAATGGAGGACCTTGAATCTGCCAAGCCTAGTTTAAATGTGACATTTATAATATTTCTACCACAATCCTTGAGTCGCAACTATTGGAAAGCCCTTATTTTACAGCTGAGGAAACTAAGGAACAGAAGCTTAAGTATTCTGCCCGCAGCAGTCACTGGCAGATCCACATGAAGGGGAGTATTGACACGAGGCAGTAGTGATGGGGAAGGGAATTGTGTTTTTCTTTGACATCACTTCTGAAAAAAGTGCCACGATTTAGGTCAGATGGAGAGTCAAGGAAGGTTTCAGAAGCAGAAATGTTGTTTGATAAATACCACAGGTCAGGATGCCCTTGCAGCAAGATTTGTCACATATCATGTCTCATGCATTTATGGAATTCTGCTTTGAGTACATACTCCACTAGGCACAGGAGATATGGCCAATAGCACATGGTTCCTGTTGTTACAATGCCCTAAGTGTGTGTATAAAGAGTTTACATTTGTATCTTTTTGCTGTGGCTTGTACTTCCTTCCTCTTCCTTCCTTCTTTGCTTCTTGAATTCTCAGCCAATAAAAACAAAGCCAGGGTAGAGCTGAGACCCACCTTTTCTCCCTCATTCTCTCTTTCCCTTCACCTTCCTCTTTGTAGCAATTTCTTTAAATAGATCATCTAATTTAGTCCTCGTGACAATGCCATGGGTAAGTTTTATTATCCCAATAAAGAAATAGATATGGGATGTTAGGTAATTTCTTTAAAATAGCCTGCCATAGCCAGCGAATGTTTGAGCTGCCTTTCACGCTTGGTCTTTGGACTCCAAGTACATCACACTTAACATGGTATAATAACTGCCTCTATTCATAATGCATATGTGTTTGCTGTTGACGTTGATCATTACTTTTGTAGAAGTTAAAAATAAAAGGTTAACAGCTTCTGGGAACCATATTTTAAGACAGTCAATGTGCTATATACATGAGCATTATAAGTAAATGTTATATGACTTAGAAGTATTTGTCTTGTAGGGAAAAAATAGGAATGGCTACTTATATGTCATCACTAAGGCCTACAGAATTAGAAAGATTGAGTCTAAGTCTTGGTGCTACCATTTAATTGATGTGCAACCTTGGAACTTTTATTTAATTTTGGTTATTTTTATTTATGTAATGGGAGTAATAATAGCATCAGACACATGGTAATTATAAGGAGTTGAAACCCAGCATAATTCCTAGTGTATAGTAAGTTCTCAATATATTTTTGTTATAATTATATTTATGACTATAATGATTGAGCCTTTAGTGTTTATTCAAGTACTCTCAGGAGTCTTGTAGAGAATGCTGTCATTCTTCATTTATGCATACTCAGTAAGCATAGAACGGGATGGAAATTTCTTCTTTACTTAGCCATGCTGTGACACTTGAATAGGACTCCCCTGGCTAACCCTGCTGTACTTGAGCTTAGGTTGCTGGGTTTTTAGGAAAGCAATTTTGACTCTCATGCTAGTGCACATCCTGTAACCTATCAGTTCAGGCACTAAAGTTGACCCTTAGACCTTTATCTACTACTCTTTTTCTTATCTCTCAGTTTGTTCAGGACTCAGGAAAGCAAGAGGGGTGCTGTGTACTGTGGGCCCTGTCAGAGACCGCTGATAAGTACTTAGCGGTTAGTTTGACAACATTCATTAAACAATTTAAGTGAGACTCTTATTTCAAGGAGTATGCAAATATGGGCTGAAAAGGACTTACAGTGTTGAGGGGAAGGCGGGACTTACCCCACGGAAGACCATAGCTCCCAGTGAGAATGTGGATATTGCAGCCACTCCAGGAAAGGAACAACAAGAAGTCAGTGTGGGCTGGAGTTGTTGGGGGGGGTGTGACCTGAGATGTTGGCTGGCAAGATGGATAAAATTGGGTAGTTGAAGAATACTTGGCAGATATTCCAGAGAGCAAGAGGAACAGTACTGGCATTGGGGAAATGGCTGGGCTCTGGAGTTGAAGACATTTTGATTACTGTCCAAACCAAGTGTGGAGTTGGTACAGTAGTGGAGTTCTCAGTTCTGAGATTTATTCACTGAATGAGCTTGGGCCAGTGAATGCCTCTTTCTGAACCATGGTTTTATCATCCCCAAAATGAAGGCAATACTTTTGCCCTTGCCTGGCATTTGTGAGATAGAAATGAGACAATGGGAAGAAAGCATACAGTCCAATGCCTAGCACATAGTAAATACTTAGTATGTTTATTTGTCATGACCAAAGAGTAAACTGAGCTGGATGTGAATGAGGTGACTTGGTGACTTGCTTGTAGTCAGTGAGCCTTGTCTCTGCTATCTGTAAAATCCTGTCAGAATTCTTTGAGCTCTAAAAATAAATCAAAACACTATAATTTTTAAGTGGATATAGTCATTGTTCAGTAGACCAGTTCCCAACCTTTAACTGTACAAAATTCTTTAAGCTCTGCTCTTTCTTCAATTATTCATTTTTACTAAATTTTTAATGAAAGAAATGTAAATACAGAGCCAGCATGACCAAATTGTGGGTCTGATGTTTTGTACCAATTGTTACATTTAGGTTCTAAAATATTAAAGAGCAGGATTACTAAGCAGGACTTTATGAAATCAAGGCTTGCTGGAGGTTTCATCTGCCTCAACTTCTTATAGGTTCTCTATCAAAGCCTTATTTTTGTCAGCAACTCAATTGCCTATTATTTTTTATGTATTTTGAAGTATTCATGTAATGCTTCAAACATGGCCATTGTAGGAAAATAACCATGTTCGTTGACAAGGGCTAGTTCACAAGTGACAGAATAACAGACATTCCCTGGAAAGCGCGGAACAGTTTTTGACAACATGCAGAACACTATCCTGCCACTTCACATGGGCTACATCAGTGACAGTGGTGGGCAGTACAGGCATCCCTTGGTGAGCATTGCCATCTTGTACACAGATGACTTTTGTATCAAGATCTCTGGCCTAAAACTTTCTTCTCTAATCCACACCTACTTGGCCAATTCTTGCTTGGTTTTTCTGCCACACTGTCACAGGTGCCTTGATTAACATGCTCCCAGATGAGCTTGATTCTTTCTCCAGAATCTATTCTTCTCTATGTCAAGAAGCAAATGGCATGACCATCCATCCAATAAGGCAACTAAGGTGGTAAACCTGGGGGGCATGCTTGGCAGCATAGATCAGTGGTTAAGAACATAGATTCAAGGGGGAGACTACCTGAACACCAGCTACAGGAACTTGGGTAAGTGGCTTAGACTCTCTGTGTCTCAGACTCTCTGTGTCTTATTTATCTCATTCATAGCATGGGCATGGTAGATCGTAGGTGTGCTGCAACGATTACATGAGTTAATATTTCTGAGAGCTTAGAACAGTGCCTGGCACATAGTAAAAGCTATGCAAATGTTTGCTCAAAAAATAAATCACATCTGCATTCTCTGATAGGCTATTAAATTCACACAATCTTCTTCATCTCCATGGATGCTGCCTTCGTTCAGATTCTCTCTCTGCTGGAATAATGCAGTGATTTTCATTTTCTCAGTGAGGTCCTTCCTCCAATCTTGTCCCCTGCCAGTTTATATCCCTATGGCAACCAGAGTGACACTGAATACAGTACCTGTCATATTTCTCCCTTGTTTACAACTTGGAGTGACTCTTCAATGTGTTAAGTTGGCTCTCTGTGGTCTGGTTCTTGCTAGCATCTCTTGCTGCCTCTCTCCCATCTCATCATGCTGTGTTCTAAGCTTCTCAAAATCATTCTGCTTCCCTAAACCTGTCTTCATTTGCTCTGCTCCCTGTTGATGAAATGCCTTTCTCTGCCTTAGTCATCTTCAGATGCGGCTTAAGCATCACTCTTTCCAAAGATTTCCCGATTCTTCACCAGGATTATTTCCCCTATGCTATTCCTGTAAAGGTGATTATCGTTGCACAAAAAACATTCTTCACTGCATTTATGTGTTTGCACATCTATCTCCCCAATCAAAATTTGAGTCTGCGGACATGGAGATCTCTCTCTCTCTCTCTTTCTCTCATCCACACACATGTGCATATGCACAATTTAATTTTAATTAACATCTTTTGTTCTATTCTAGTGCATTTTACAATATCTGACACAGGGTGGATGCTCAACCAATGTTCATTGAGTGAATGAAGAAGTAATAAACTGAAAAGCATTTTATTTATCATTTAATTCAACTCCCAATTTTATAGATAAGAAAACAGAGGCCCAGTGAAGGTAGTTTACTTGTTCTATGTCATTCAGGTGGGTAGTGTCAGAATGTAAACTAACTGTAACTTTCTAGCGTTTCCCATGACTATATAGTCTCAGTTAAGTCCCTTTTGGATCAGTTATGCAATTTTAAGTTCCAGAATGAGGAAGCAAAATTTTATCTGACCACATTCTCCTCATCTGTCCCATTAGAAATCCCTTTCTTAATACACTGGATTCCTAACCTGTTGTCAGAAATGCTATTGAATTCCAAACCATGCAGGATTTGACTTGCCTACCCTTGAGGCACCGGAGGTGACTGCTGCTGTTTAGCATTTTAATTGGGGTTGAGGTGGTAGCAGCAGGCCATATTTTGGAAATGTATTTATATATTTATTATAGCGTCGTGGGGCACAAATAAGGATTTACTACATAAGTAAGCTTCATGCAGATGAAGTTTGGGCTTCTAGGTACCTTTCATGTTGCCACGTGCCCCCCAGCCTCCCTTCCCCAGCAGTGCCCGGCAATTGCCAATCCCACCCTTATGCAAATGTGACTAGAGATCAGGTCCCACTTATGAGTGATAATATGCAGCATTCAGTTCTCTGTTTCTGTGATAGTTCACTTAGTATGATGATCTCCAATTGCATTCAAGTTGCTATGACGGCCATGATTTTGTTCTTCTTTATGGCTGCATAATACCCCATTGTGTATATGTACCACGTTTTCTTTATTTATTCCATTCTTGATGGGCAGCAGAGTTGGTTCCATGTTTTTGCTATTGTGAATAGTGTGAAAATAAACATGTGTGTGTAGGTGTCATTTTGTTAGAAAAATTTATGTTCCTCCAGGTATATTCTCAGGAGAGGGAATACTGTACTGTAATGAAAATCAGTCTCTAGTTCTAGGAATCACTACACTGCTTTCCATAGAGGTTGGATTAGTTTACATTCCCACCAACAGTGTAGAAACATTTCCTTTTCTCCACAGCTGTGCCAGCACTTGTTAAGGTCTAACATTCAGAATCTACAAGGAATTCAAAAAGAAATGAAAACCAAAAAACAAAAAATCCCATTAAAAAGTGGACAAAGGACAACAGATACTTCTCAAAAGAAGACATACAGCATCCAACAGGCACAAGAAGAAATGCTCAGCCTCACTAATCATCAGAGAAACATAAGTCAAAATTACAACAAAATGGCACCTATCATCAACCAATAAAAAAACATTTTGGAATTTAAATGTGAGAGCTCTTAAGTACAAATTATTTTGTCCTTAAGAAACTGTGTGTGTGTGTGTGTGTGTGTGTGCGTGCGTGCGTGTGTGTGTGTGTGTGTTTGTTGTGTGTGTTGACCAAAGAGGGTGCTAGCCCACTTGAGGGAGTGGTTCAGAGGCAAAAACATGGAGATGCCCTGAGTTTGGTGTTCATGTTGAAAAGTCATCAGAAAAGAGTAAGGTCATTCTGAATTCTGCCAAGTTTTGCTCTTGCTGCTGCAAAATGAAATGAGGTAATGCACTTTATGAACTGTGAAGAGCTACAGAAATGTGAGGCATTTTTTAAATTGTTAATTTATGGAATGGGGATGCCTTCACAAATAAAGTGCGCCCTCAACTTTCTCAGCTCAGAGGAAAGTGACTCACCCAAGGTCACAGATTGAAGGTGGCAGAGTTGGCCTCAGTTCATGGCTTAATTCTCTCCACAGGCCTTCCACAATCTCACCAACTACGGTGGCACCTGGATGTGCCGAATCTTACCCCTCTTTTATGCTTCTGCACATGCTGTTCCACATGCCAAGATACTTTCTTTTATGGTGGCTTAGGGTGGTCATCCCCAGCATTTTTGGTATCAGGGATCGGTTTTGTGGAAGACAATTTTTCCATGGAGCAGGGTGGCAGGGATGGATGGTTTCGGGATGATTCAATTGCATAATATTTATTCTACACTTTATTTCTATTATTGTTATATTGCAATATATAATGAAATAATTATACAACTCACCGTAAAAAGGAGGCTTGGACAGAAGTGGTAAATAAAATAATGGGTGGGCCACACCTGGACCAAAATAAGTGTTGGATTCTAACTTAAAGCCTGCCACCAGATGCAGCTGCACAATTGAAGTATATCAGTTTCCTTGCACTCACTCATAGGGTTTTGATATAAGCCTGTGAGCAATTGATTTATTATGGTCTCTGGGCAGTCAAACCTCACTGCTAATGTTAATCTGTATTTGTAGTCACTCCCTAGTGCTAGCATTACCACCTCAACTCTACTTCAGATCATCAGGCATTAGATTCTCATAAGGAGCATGCAACCTAGATCCCTCACATGTGCAGTTCACAATAGGGTTTGTGCTCCTATGACAATCTAATGCCACCACTGATCTGACAGAGACAGAGCTCAGGAGGGAAAGGATGTGATGGGGAGCAGCTGTAAATACCAATGAAGCTTCACTTGCTTGCCTGATGCTTATCTCCTGATGTGCAGCCTGGTTCCTAACAGGCCACAGACCGGTACTGGTCCATGGCCCAGGCACTGGGGACCCCTGGCCTAGGGAACTCCCTTCTCTTGTAAGATTCTGCTTCATCTGACACTCCTCTATTCTCTCAGCTTTTTCCTCTCAATGTCAGATCATAATACAGAACATGTAGAAGACACAGCCTTTACCTTAGAGGAAATTTACAGTGAACTGTGTGTGTCAAAGGGGGACCCTTAGGTGTTGTCTCCACCCAGTTGTGATTACAACTGAAGACATTGTAGGTGGAAAGAGTTGGCATTGGGGCCCCAAGAAGTCCTCTCAGACACACAATCCTCTTGGTCCTCTCCACATCATACCTCCTAGGCCGTGTCCTACTCTACTGATGTTTAAAGTCAGGAAGTTTGCATGAAGCTGTTGGGCTCTGAAACATCCTGCAGTATCTGTCAGGAGAATATTTGCTTCTTTTCAGAGAGAGAAGTTACAGGGAGACAGATTTTGAATTAACTCAGGAAAGCCCATCCTATCAGTAAGAGCTGAACAGCCATAGAGGGATTTGCAGCTCTGAGGAAGATGGGATCTCCCATCCATGATGGTGTCCAGCAGAGCAGCCGATGACATGCAGGGCAGAGCTACAAGGCCTCCAAGCTTCCATCTGGCACTGAGACCATTGATTCAATGGCAGAGTTTCCATTCCATGTCTAGTATAGCCAATTTTGGGTCCTGATCTCACAAGATGCTGAAGAGTATTTCCCCCCCGCCATGGACCTCCAGAGGTGTGCTATTTCAATTACGATTTAGAAAGACCAAGTGAAAGTTTCTTGAAATGTTAAAAAAATAAGTTATAATTGCGGTATGAGTGTGTATGCACATGTGTGAGTATGGATCAGCAAATATCGATATATCATTTAATTTGGTTACCTCCCTCTTTTCCAATACACTGGGTTGGAAACCCATTTAACTTACTCAACACATCCCTCGCCTTTTCCACTCTGTGGAAACCAATTCAACACACACATATTGAACATATGGTCTGTATTCCAGATTTAGAGCTAGATGTTGGGGGTATAGATTAAAAGACAAACAGAATTTGGGCACTGTGCTGCATTTGCTCTGCTTAGTGGGAGCACAGAGACAGGAAGGAAAATCTTCCCTTCAGCTGCTTTAGCTTAGTGAGTTCCTACAAATCTAAATGGTAGCCTAGAGAAAATATCTCCATCTCTTTGCTTTTACTAATCCATATGTCCACATATTTATTTGAACTACTTTTGCAAGACTTACAGGATATGTTTCTGTCAGGGTTTCAGAAGGAAATAGATGAGTGATTAGAGAATAATTAAATAAAAGATTTATTTATAAAGATATGGGTAGTTTGTATGGAAACCACAAGGATAATGCAGTACCCTTAGACCAGTAACAGCTGCCTATTTTTAACCTTGTTTGAGAGAGACAAAGGTTTAGGAGTAGTTAACAGAACTAGAGATATGAAAAATGGTCTGGAGAAAATCTGGCAGGAGTTGTGCCCTTATGCCAAGAACACAACAGCCTGAGATGACTTCCTTTTCTCTGTTCTCCTACAGTGCCCTCCATTACTTGACTAAACTGGAAGACAGGGAGCGAGCCCCTTGGTGGAGTTCAAACAGGTCAGGCTCCACGGGCACAGAGCTGGTGACAAGCGGTAGGGAAACAGACCTGGGGGAGCAACTGGGAGATAGATGCTGCATTACATTTAGATAAAGGAAGGCTTCAGTCCTGCAAAGACATGTCTAAGGTGTTCCTCTCTGAGCCACACTTATATACTCATATGGATTCTCTCTCCCAGTCCCTCAACACCATTTATGAGGACCGACTGGTGCCAGAGATTGTATGAAGCACTTCACCTACTTCATTTTCTCATTTCACCTTCACAGTCATGTGTCGCAGTAGGTGAAGAGATGGAACAAAAAGTGAAAGTAAAATCCTCTGACTCCAAAGTCATTAATACATCTAATTTGGATAGTTTACTGAGGCAGTACTTAAGGAGGACAAACTCTCTTCTTCTCGGACACCCTTCAAACCCTGATCTGCTTGAGAGCCATGGGTCTTCACTCCTGAGTCAGATTGGGTCTCTCTTCTAGAAAGCTTTTATAGAACCTCCCCTCCGGTGGTGTGTCCCTCTCTTGTGTTCTTCCAGCCCACTGGCCTTACTTCTAATGTAGCACTAATCACACTGAATTTAATCATCTTGAAGGTTTTTCCTGTGAGATTGTTAGGTCATTGAGATCAGGGACCATTTCTTTTTTCATTTCTATGACTGTAAAACACACAGTGGCTGGAATGCACTAGGGTTCAGTAAATATTTCTTAAGTAAAAGGTTGAAAAATCAAGACAACAGAACTAAAAAAGATGAGGTGGAGGAGAGCAGGAAAGATAAAATACACAATATTCTTAATTCCTCAATGTTTTAGGAACATTCAATACTAAGACAGTTTTGGAGGTTCTGTAACTAGATAGGCTAAAGAGAAAATCTCACTGTTATCACTCTCATGAACACCATCTCATTGCAGTTAATGGAAATAAATGTACCATTCAGTACTTTAAATCATGAGGCAACATAACTGCCTTCTATTTGCAGTGACCTTCTAATGCCCTCGTTATTTTCTCACTGCAGATGTCTGTGCCCAATCTTGTTGATTCAGCACAGAGGGATGCATCCAAAAGGCACAGGTGAGGTGCAGAGAAGTGGGGGAGGAGGAAAGGAATCTGGAGTCTCCTGAGTGGGGAAAGACCACCCACCATTCCTCCATTCTCGCCCCTGTGTCCCTGTCTTGTGTTGTCAGTGCTTTACAAGTCTATCAGATAGGCTGTGAGCCTCCTAAGGGATGGTATCAAATTTAACTCATCTCTGAATCCTTGGTGCCTGGAATAGGCTGTTGGACATAGGAGGTATTCAGTGAGGATCTTATATGAATGACAGATAAATGAGGGAATAAATGATTAAAGGAAAGACTTGGTTCTTTATAGCCTCTACCATTGATTTGGAAGAACTGGCTGAAAGGGTGGCTGAGGAGGTTTGGATTCTGTGAAGAAGGTTATGATTTAATTTTTGGGGGGGAAACTCCAAAGAAACTTCTGATCTTCTGGTGCTCTCCTGTTTCTCTCTGCCACCCCCTTGTCTCCTATGTGGTTGACATTTCTTACTTGGATCTGATACTATAAGCACCATATCTGTTTGGTCGCATGTTATATTCTCAAAGGCTTTACATAATCCTTGGCACATAGCTGTAGCTCAATGAGTATTTTCTTTCTTTCTTTCTTTTTTTTGAGTTGGAGTCTCACTCTGTTGCCCAGACTGGAGTGCAGTGGCCGCTCCCGGCCATCGCAACCTCAACCTGCTGGGCTCCGGCGATCCTTCCGCCTCAGCCTTCCGAGTAGCCGGAATTACAGGCATGCGCTACCACGTCCGGCTGATTTTTTGATTTATTGTAGAGATGAGGTTTCGCCAAGTTGCCCAGGCGGGTCTTGAACCCGTGGGCTCAGGCAATCCACTCACCTCAGCCTCCCAAAGGCGTGGGATTACAGGGTGAGCCACCATCAATGAGTATTTTCAAATAAAGTTAAACTCTCTTTCTCTGGGTTTTTACTCCTTCTTTCACAGTCAATCCCCTCCCGCCCTTCCTCCTGCTTCCATCTCCAATGCTGAATACAACCTTAAGCTTCCTTGCCCCATGGATCTAAGCTCTCCTGTTGTTAAGCTTTCCATTTTACAGACAAGCGAACAGGCTTTAAGGAGAAAGTCTTGCTTACAGTCGTAAAAGTTAGGATCAGGCTTGGCATTAGAAAATGAATTTCTTGTCTCCTTTGTTTGCCATCATATTATGATCCAAAAGTTCATTTTTTTCCTGGTTTTGTGACTGTTTGTTTGTTTATAATTAGAAAAGTTTTTTTCAAAGGGAACTTATCTGGGATGTCAATATGTAAAGCAGATCATCAGTGTTGCTTTGGTTAAAGTATTCACAGAGATACTCCCCGAAAACTCAAACACAAATGACTCCTGGGGAGCTCGAAGCAACCGTTTGAAACTGTTGATGTGATGACGGGGACATGAATCTTTACTCAAAGTGAGGGTAGAGGCTTTGTCGAAGATGAGTTGGTTGAGAAATTGAAGTTTTACCGTATGGCGATCCCTAAAAGCTCTAAATATTGACCTCCCATATGGCCCCATAATCCCCCTACTGGAAATATACCCTGAAGAACTCAAATCACTCTATAAAAAAGATACCTGCACATGTATGTTTATCGCAGCGTTGTTCACAATAGCAAGAACCTGGAAGCAACCATGCTGTCCATCAAAAGAGGACTGGATTAAAAAAATGTGGTACATATACATGATGGAATACTATGCAGGCATAAAAAAGAACAAAATCATGAATTTTGCAGTAACCTGGATGGAACTGGAGTCTATAATACTGAGTGATCTCTCACAGAAACAAAAATCTGAGTATCACACGTTCTCACTCATATAGTGGACCTTGAACATCCAACATAATACTATAAGAAAATGACTGACAGTGGTGGGAAACTATGGGGGCGGGAGGGGAAGGGAGATGGGATTAACGGTAGTAAATATCTGTCTGGGGATGGGGAGACACCTCTTATCAACAAGGGTGCCTGAACGAAGCATATTTGTATACCTAACCCTTAACTGTACCCCACAATATCATAATAAAAAATATTGACTATAAAAAAAAGTGATGGTAAAGAGAAGGATCAAGTGAGAGTGAGCCCTTATTCATAGCTTCTTCGGAGCCTACATAGTGGCTGTGGCAGTTATGAGCACCCTGGCAGAGAGGAATTACAAAGAGAATGGGAAGGCATGTTAACTTGGAGCCAGAAATTCCAAGTTCAAAGCTGAGATTTGCCAATTATTGAGGGCAAAGTTGTAAAATTTCACCTAATTCAGCCTTGATTTCTTCAAGATGTTAATGAAGCTTGATAATATAGTGGTGAGAATGCTCTTTTTCTTCCAATGCTAATGCAAGAAATAAATAAAATGTTTAAGTGCCAGTTACTTAAAAAAAATCAAAGTGAAAATAACTTTATTGAGTTCTATGGGAAAAATTACATTTTTATAACCTATATTGCCTCTCTTATTAAATAGGAGACTTTCAATGACATACTTGAAAGCTTTCTAAGCCACTAAATTGTATCTTGGCATACTTGAGAAATGGCAAGGCAGATGCAGATTTCTAATATTCCATCCTAAAATTGCGAAGTAGTTTAGCATTCATGTTTGTTCACGTGCATTATCTCTATTCATTAGTGAAAAACCCTGCAATGTAGATGTAATTGATAGGAAGACTCAAAGAAGTAAAGCGATTTTCTCCAAGTCACCCAGCACGTTTGCCACAGAGCTGGAACTCAAAGTAGTTAATTCCAATTAGTGCAATGTTTACTAACTATACTAATGAAGGCAGACATAGCAAGTGTAATAAATAAACCTCTAAATCTCAATGCATAATACTATAAAAAATTTTTTTCTTGCTAATCTAAGGGCCCAGTGTGCATGCTTGTGATTGTGGCAGTGATTCAGGGAGGCAGGCTCTTTCCATCTGTGGTTCTACAATCTTAAACACATGGCTCTTCCCAGGTGAATGGAGACCTGGGCGTTGTCTCCATTCCTTTCAGCTGGAAAGGAAGAAGCACATGGAGGACTGTAGGAGAAACATTTCTATGGAACAGGTCTGGAAATGACTTATACATGCTGTTGGTCATCAGTCAGTCACATGACCTTTCCTAACCATGAGTGGGCTGGGAAATATATATGCTTTATTTGTATAAATGCAAGGGGTGCCAGGGCAATTTTGTTACATGACTATATTGCATAGTGGTGAATTCTGGGCTTTTAGTGTATCCATCACCCAAGTAATGTACATTGTATCCATTAAGTAGTTTCTCATCATCCACCCACTCCCTACCCCCCACTCTTCTGAGTCTCCAGTGTCTGTCATTCCAACACTCTATGTCTATAGGTACATGTTATTTAGTTCCCACTTATAAGTGAGAACATGTCGTATTTGTCCTGTTTCTGAGTTGTTTCACTTAATACAATGGCCTCCAGTTCCATCCATGTTGCTGCAAAAGACATGATTTCATTCTTTTTTATAGCTGAATAGTATTCTGTGGTATATATATATATATACCACATGTACTTTATCCAGCTATCTGTTGATGGACACTTGGGTTGATTCCATAATTCTGCTATTGTGCATAGTTCTTGGGCTGGGAAATATACTCTAGGTGTGCAAATAAGAAAAGGGAATGGCAATGTGCCACATTCCTATTGTGAGTACCTTGACAACTGGGGGGCTAGGTCTTATTCATCTCTCTGTTTTGCACATTATTTTTGCATATGGGTAATATGTGTTGTGAATCTTCCCTCCTTCTTCCATAAATACAGATACAGTTGGGGTTGCCATATTGTTGACTATAACCTTGCTCCTCTAGTCACAGCTGATTGGTACAGGGTTAGGCACCACCCCAAGCTAAACCAAATAAGAGTCCTTCATAGTTGCCCTCTCTGGGATTTTTCAAGCTGTAATGAAGGAAATAAACTTAGTTCTCTGGTGGTGGAATCTGTGTAATATGAGGTTCAGGAGCTGTTGGTGGCCATGTTTCCCCTGTGGCAGAAGGTAATGTGCAGGGAGAGACAAGGAACCAGCAGAAAAGGCAGAAAAGAGATGAAAGGAGTCTTTATGGTTCATGACCCAGGTTCTAATTGTTTCAAGGCCAAATTACAACCACCCATTCCTAAAGTTTGCTTGTTCAACACTATCTTAATCTGTTCGGGCTACTGTAACAAAGTATCTTATACTGAGGGGCATAGAAACCATAGAAATTTAAGTCTCACAGTTCTAGAGGCTAAGGAGTCCAAAATCAAGCCACCGGCAGATTCAGTATCAGATGATGGCCTTCTTCCTGATTCATAGATGGAAGCTTTTCACTGTGTCCTCATATGGTGAAAAGAGCAAGGCCTTCAAGAGTGGGATCAGCAATTGCTGGGCACTGCTAGGGGAAGGAGGGAAGAAGTGTAGGGGGCATGTAACAACACAAAGGGTACCTGGTCCACTACCGAGAGGAATGAGGGCTATTTAGAAACCCAAACTTCACCTGCGTGCAGCCTACTTATGTGGTTAATTGTTACTTGTATCCCATAACTCTATAATAAATAAATAAAATTTTAAAAAAAGAGCAAGGCATTTTACAGGGACACTAATCTCATTCATGAAGGCTCTGCCCTTGTGACCTAATCTCTCCCTGTTACCATCACCTTGGAGGTTATGATTTCAACTGTGAAATTTTGGGCAACAGAAACATTTAGACCATGGCAAACACTTTTACCTATGTGAAATAACCCGGTATCCTTCCAACAAATTCCCCCTTTGCCTGACCCAGTCTGGGTTGGATGTATGTCTACAGCAATTACAAGAGCCCCAGTCATGTCATTTAATACACAGTCACCAGAGCTAGTCTCCGCTGCTCCTAGAAAGGCTTTCTCACAGGGCCTGTTTCTCAGTCTGGTGGGGAAGGACACAGTTCTTCCCACAGGACTTCTCTGAGAGGACGTTGTATCTGAGAATTCCTAAAATAAGTCCCCTATGCCTGCAGAGTTGCCTCTTCTCTTTCATCTGCCTCGTATAACCTAACTGATCATGTTTCCACAAAGAATGAAGGCCTTTTCTGGAGCTAGGTGGGTCAATGAGGTCCTGGTTCAGGATTCACTTATGATCACCAGATGATCTGTGCGGTCCCATCCTACTCTGAGCCTTGTCCGAGTGTTACATGTGGTCTAGGGTGGAAAAATAACTACTTCTGAAGTGTGTCTTTTACAAAGCTACTTCCTCATACATTTCTCTCTAAACCTAAAAAAGGGACAAATAATTCCATCACAAATAAGTGGGGTAGCCTTGTAGGGTTTATTTTCTAATTTGTAAAATTAGTTGTCAGGGAAGGTTACATCATATTGCTGCATACGAAATACCTAGCACAGTGGCAGGAACTTACTAAGCGTTAGTTTCTTCTGCATGCTTTCTTGCATACTTAGCTCTACATTCTGGGTTCTGAGCAGAGGAGGAGGCTTAAGATGCAAGGAATCTAGTTCTCAGGACCACCGTCTCATCCCCCAACTCACTCTGCCTGGCCCTCTTTTCCTTCTTCCCTCTATGACACCTCTATTTCTTCTCTATATTGCAATGTCCTTGTTCTCTCCCTTGGCCCCTTTCCCCTCCCTCTTGCCTCTTCCCTCCTCCTGCTGGCCCCAGCTGCTGGTGTGAATGCCTGTTCTGATGCTATTGATTTTATTCTATAAAAGATTGCTCTATTCATTTTCTCTACTGCAGCCCAGAGCCGGGCCTTAGGGTAGGCCCCACGATGACCGAGTTGATTATGTGTACTGCTTCCCTCGAAGGACCGCAACCGCATTCCCTCTTGATTTCCAAGCAGGATAAGACAGCGAAGGTGAACGTGATTCATAAACTCAAAAGAGCTAAGCAGAGACCAGTGGGCCCTATCTTCTTATCTCCATATTTACAAGGTTCTGGCACTGAGTGTGTCTTGCTGAAATTAAATGGATACCTTTTCTTAGCTTCACAGCATTGTGGCCACGCAAGTAGAATCTTCATCAGCGTCTGATTGCCTGAAGCATTGGTTTGCAACCCTGACTGCACATTAGAATCACCTGGGGAGATTTAAAAACTAAATGGCTGGCCTTATCCTAGAGCAGTTAAACTCAGACTCTCTGGTGATATGGTCTGAGCATTGGTGCGTCCTGAGAGCTTAACAGGTGACTCTGATACGTGGCCACATTGACCTGCAGAATAAGAGTAGATCCCCTTGCCTGGCACACAAGGTCCTATGTATCTGAACTTCTGCTCTGTTCTAGCTTCACCTCCTTCCCCTTCACTCCATACCCTCCAGCCACTACAGCATTCTTGCTGTCCCCTTGGGCATCCTGATGCTTTTGCTCATGCTGTTTCTCTTTCAAGGATTTCCCTTTCCTAATTCTCTTTCTGACAAGTTCCTACTCACATCAAGACCCAGATCAAATGCCACCTCCTCTGAGAAGATTTTTCTATCCTTTTCAAGTCTCGGTTACTCCAGATGTTCTCTTCTGAGTCGTATTCTCCTTTTGAAATGGATTCTGCCCAATATCTCCGATTTCTCTTCTTTCACCCTGGATTGAATTCCTTCTACTCCAATTGGCCTCTCCTGTCTAATGGTCCAGGTAGATTTTTTACTTGGCCTTGTTTTCCAGCTTTGTCCTTGGACACAGATATTTGGAGCTGTCTTTGGTTCTAATCTCTGATGGCCATTACCTGACTCCATTTCCCCATCCTTTCTGGGCTCCCAGAACCCCTGCCTGGGTGCAGTGGCTGGGACTCTATATTTCTAGGGGGAGACATTTGGATACAAATTGCACAGGGTGATAATGGCCCACATTTATTGAGTGTTTCCTATGTGCCATGTTAAAGGGCTTCACTGTATTTCCTCACACAATCCTTTACTGATGGGCCACTGAAACTTAGAGACCTTAAAGAAATTGTCCAAAGTCAAACAGGTAGCAAGGGGCAAAACTGGGATTTGCATTGAAATGAACAGTCTCCAAGCCCACATGTTTGACACCTGGGTAATACTTGAGTGCTCCTTCTCTGTGCATTTTGTTTTTAGCTCTGTTATATTCTCAGTGTAGTATCATAATTTATTGGTTGGTGTGTCTTGTCTACCCCACTAAACTGTGACTTTCTCAAGGACAGGGGATGAGGTATTCAAGTCTATATTCCTAGCACTTAGCAAAATTGCCTGGCACATAACAGAGGCTCAATAAATGCTTGTGTCCTGAATAAATATTAATAAATGGTCATTATAGCCTTGAGCAAGAATGGTAGGAAAAAGGAGACAGGACAATCAAGACTGCAGTCTGATTAAAATATCCTTTCTCCTATGGCCCCGATGAGTAAGATCTTGAGATCTCTGCTAGGCGGGGAAGACAGATGGGTGGAAGGGTAGGGACAACCGGCCCGAGGGTGCCTTTCCCTGGTTCTCTTGAAATCCAGCGTCTGCCCTGTCCTATCGCCCAGCAGCAAGAGAACATTTGTTCCCCGAAGGGTCGGCGCTGTGCCAGCAGCAGGTGGTGGCCTGTCCACTGGGAGGGAGGGAGGCAGCAGGCGGGAGCACTGATGTGTGCCTGAGACAAGATGCTGCAAGTCTGCTTGCGGCACGGAGATGACAGCAGCTGGGCCAGGGTTGCAAGTCACCATTCTGTAACCATTAAAAACCAGTTACTGTCCCTTTCATAATAGTAAATTAAAACATCACTCCAAATTGTGCTGGCTTCAGAGAGCAAAAAGACAAAAAACAAACAAACAAAATAACCACCCCCCAAACCAAAAGATAAACACAAAATACCAAACAAAAACTCAGAAAACTACCAAACTGACAGTGTTGGACCATATGTTATCAGTTGGGTTGTTTATAAAATTGATAGCTTTCTTGGTAATTACAGAAAAGCTTTATGGTTGTTTTTCAAGATGCAATTTTTCATTTTCTTACAGAAAAAGAAAATGAAACAACAAGCTACATCCAACCAACAGCATACACATTTGGGGAACAAGAAAATGAGAAGGAGCATAGAGGCTATGTATTTCTGACTGCTTACTTGGTTGCTGAAAGAACGTAAGAGTTAATACTAAAACACGTCATCGGTTCTCCTCTTTGTCTGAAAATATGCAGGTTTCATATTAGCAGGATCTGACTGGGTGCTTGCGAAGCTGACCTCAGTGGTTCCATGTGATTGAACTTTCTATAGGCCACTTTTCAAATCAGTGACCAGATAAAGTGGCTTGGAGCCTTTGTACAGGCTGCAGTGAGCAGTCCAGTGCCCTCCTACCAATTTAATGGGATTCGTAGCATAGCTGTATATGATCTCCTGTAGTTTCTTGTTATGAGTTTTGGCTTCTTGATCAACCAGCTCACACTTCTGCCTCTTGTGGCTTTCCTCCTGCCTCTCCTCACTCTGTCCCATTTCACTGACAGTAATTTTCTTTGTCATTCTCCAAAGCATCACTATGGAAGGCAGCCATGTATATGCAATAGACTTTTACTAAAAATTTAGGGTTGACTGGTATTATTGCACAGAACAGGAACCAACCTAAAACAAACTGGGTTACTAGACATCTCAGAAACTGCCAGACTCCCTTCCCACAGGGAAATCCTCACTTGCTGTGTTTTTGTTGAGGTCCTGCTTACAGACATGCTTCATTTGAGAATAATTGTGCTGCAAAATTCCTATTATGTATGGAAGTATTTTAAAAAAAATCTTGTTCATCCACAATAACATAGGAGGACTTGCTGTATACAAACTTTTCATTTTCTGTGAACAGTAAACCATCATTGAACCTTATTCTAAAAGAAATAGGAATCTAGCTATCATACTTTCTAAGAAAGGGAATCTGATTGCATAAGTTTGACATCAAATTATTACTATAAAATATTACTACTACTACTGCTATCCAAATTATTACTACTATAAACATAAAACAATTGGGCAGTTTTATGTCCCCTTAGCTTAGAGGAAATGAGTGCATTCTCTCATCCCTGACCCAAGAAGTCTGGGGTGAATAATAGGGTAGCACTAAGGCTGTCACAGAAATGTTATACACAATAAACTACTTGAAGTGATTTTCTTAGAAGGGGCTGTAAGTATGTTATATATTCAAAATGTCTGCCTATTTTCCTGTTGGGTAGAACTTGTCTTTGAGTTCAGAGGGTGACACCAATATCCTGGCTGTGGGCTCGACAGTTTGCTTGATAAATGGATGGAGAAAAACTAACCAGTGGCATAAATCACTCTTCCACAGTAGAAATCATTTCATATATGTGAAATTATTTGTGAGGTTGTGAGCACTTATTCCTGATGGATCAGAACAAGTTTTTCAAGGTAGTGGTGGGGGCAGCAGGGATTTGCTTTCCCCATTTTGAAATCTTCCATGGCTACTGGAAGAATACCTAGCACATAGTGGGGATTCAACTCACTAAGTAAGAAAATGGAACAGGTGGCATATTATGCCAAAGGGTCATACATATGTTATCCCTGTACCCTGCAATGCTACTCTTAAACAACACACACACACACACACACACACACACACACACACACACACACACACACACTGTCTTTCCAATTAACTTGATTAATTCCGACTTATTTCTCTACATCTTAGTCCCTTGTCATTTATGTAATAATACTCATTACATTTCCCCCATCGACTCTATGTTCTCATCACATTTGCAGTTGTATTATTTTAATTGTAGTTGTGCATGTGTTTGTGATTACTTGTTGAATTTACTTGTTCTTCTCTGTACTTTGGAATCCCTGAAAGAAGGTCATGTCTGTGTCACCTGTGGCCCAATGCCTGGGATGGCGAAACTGCCAACCATCCTTCCAACACTTATGGCAGAGACAGAATTACCTTCACTAAACCCATTTCCTCTTCTTCAAAAGCACGAGTCGGGCTACATTTCTTCCTTTCACTTGCTACTAAGTATGGTCATTTGATGGAGTTCCAGTCAATGGGATGCGAGTGGAAGTAGAATAAGCCACTTCCCTGCCTTATCCATTAACCTCCCATGTGGGAGCTTGCATTCTCTTTTCTACTATTGGCTTATGGGAAATAAGCACAGTGACTTTGAAAGCCACATATTGAAGACAAGGAAGTCACAAGATGGAAGGAAGCTGGGTTTCTGAATTATCATGTGGAATATAGCCACCACCAATCAGAATCACCTGCTGTGAACTATATTTGAAGTTTATATATGTTTATCTGGTTTATATGTTTATCTGGTTTATATGTTTATCTGGTTTGGATTTGTATATATTTTTGAGTTTTTTAAACAATACCTAGTATTACTTCAACTCATAGAGCACTAATTTGAATTTTGTGTGTGTAATTATTATGTGTATTCAGATAAGCAGGTATCTAGGATACAGATTGCATCATTAGAAATATTAAGACCTGCTGTATTATGCCAGTCTTCAAGGTACTAAAAGGCAAATGATTCCATGAATAAGAATGGATAGTATCCTAACTATCTAACATTCCCTTGCATCCTTGTAATAAGTCCTTCATACTGCAGTTAACAGAGACTTGTCCCTCCTTTGCATTCATAAAAATCCTCTCTTCTCTAAGTCACCTAACTTTTTCAGTGCTCTCTATTCCAAGTGGCCCTCTGGTCCTTCCTGTACCACTGGAAAATCCAACATTTTGCCATGCATGAATGATCTTTTGAAACCAACTTATATTAAGGAGTAAACTGCTGTTTTCTCTTTTTTACTTTCACAGGGAGGATGTGCATTTTTAGGGAAAATGGAAAATATTGTCTCATTGGTGAAATTTCAGGAGTAGTTAAAATGCCCTGGGGCTTTCTATTGTTGCTGGGGCAGGAATCACTGAGGAATCCTGAGAGTCAGTGTAGCACATGCGTGTGGCTCACTGTGGTTGTTTGGCGGGTCTGCAAACTACACACATAGAAGCAAGAAGGGCTGCAGGCTCACCCTCTGTAGAGTGACTCACACCCCTGGTGTTGCAGGCATCTGGCTTCAGATATCCGGAGATCTGGTTTCAGGTACCCAGAGTTTTGGTTTTCCTGAGCTCGCCGAGGGACTGGTATTGCAATTGGGTGTGTGAAGGAGTTGATGCCCATAAATGAACTTTGCCAATGGAATAATTACCCCCTTTTCTCCATATGCAGCTTGTACAGAGAAGCATTCCATTTTGTTTTTTGTTTTTGAGTTAGCGTCTCACTCTGTTACTCAGGCGGGAGTGCAGTCACACACTCATAGCCACCCCAGCATCGACCTGTTAGGCTCCGACGATCCCTCCGCCTCAGCTTTCCAAGTAGCTGGAACCGCAGATGCATGCTACCATGCTCGGCTAATTTTTGATTCATTGTAGAGATGAAGCCTTGCCAAGCTGCCTAGGTTGGTCTCAAACCCGTGGGCTCAGGCAATCCATTTGCTTTGGCCTCCCAAAGTGCTGGGATTACAGGTTGAGCCACCAAGCTTGGCCAAAGCAGCAGTTTTATAGGCTTTCTCAAAGATAACCCATGGGACAGAGTTGTGACCAGCTTGGTAAGGTCTTTTCTTATATTTAGTTTCCTTCCTTCCTGTCTCACTTCTTTCTCTTCCCAACTACTTCGCTGGGGCTTTATTCCTCAACACATTTCAGCCCAAAAGTGACTTTCTCATGATCTGTTTTCTAGGGACTCCAGCCTAAGACATCAAGACTCATGTTAGGCTAAAGGAATGTTAGCCTACCCAAATTGGGATATTTGAGCTGCCTGACAAAAATGAATCTAGTTATGGGGATACTGGGTTGAACAATTTTAAATAATATTTATCTTGTTCTTCAAATTCTGAAAGTAATATGTGTGTTAAAGAAAATTCAGAGCATATAGACTTTATTGTTAATAGACTCATTTTCTCTCTTCGTTTCTGACTTTCCTTGCTCGCCCACCCACACATCCTCTTAATGAGGGAAAGGTTTGATAAACTTACTCCCCAAAAGTAACTAGGTAATTTCTATATTGCCTTTTTCAGAGAGAAGTGTAGTGTCTTATAGAAATACTAAACCTCCAGAGCAGAACCGGAAATGGAACTGACAAGAATTTGAGGCAGAAGAGACCCGGTAGTGTAGGGGACAGTTTTGGGTGAAGACCTCCAAGATGCCCTCAAGTTGTGTCATCAAGCCGATGGCTCACTCTGCCTGTGCTTCAGCCACATTCCAGAGGGAAGTGTATGTGTGTGCACCTGTGAGAGTGTCTGTGTATTGGAGATGAGCAGTGAGAAGGGGCAAACAGCAAGATAATATAAGGCAATTTTGCTGAATAGTCATTTCCACAGGACCTTCCCCCTCACTTTCCAGGTAGCTCTCACTAAGGCAGAATCACGGGCATTTGGAAAATGGGGAGTTGCTACCATCGGGCTTTCTAGGTCTGGCTGGCATCTCAGCCACACACTGAATATTTTCTTTCAAAGCATGTGTGGGAAACTTTTGTCAGAGGAATTGAGTCCAAATGTGCTCACATTCTTACCTTTGCCAAGGGAAGCCTCTCATGACTACGGGGATCTTTGAGGGGTGTTTCTAAAATGAATGCAGGGTTCATGACAGCATCCAGTGCTTCAGCTTATACGTCTCATTAGTCATGGTGGTATGTGTAGTTGTTGCACAAAATGGACTTGAAATGTCACTGAGAAGAAAAGGAAATGAAGACCCCGTTTCCTTCTGGTGGTTCGCTCTGAGAGCAGGGACAAGAGGCCTTATGTGGAAAGGTGGGTAGAGTCTGGGTTGTATTTGTAACAGCAATGAACAACAAAAATTAATTTCTGATCTGCAGTACTTAAATGTCTGCAGAGGCAGAATCAGATAAATTGCAGAAGTTCAGGTCAGAGGAAAGATTTCTCATAACCCAGCCATCCTGGGCTTAAAAATGACGGAAATGGACTCTAGGGAGGTGGTGGAAGATACCTGAAGGAGGGGTTGGAAAGGACCTGGGAGGAAACTGGGTGACTTGCATCTGGGGTAGTAGGCTTAGTTTAAGGCCTTGAGACTTTGTATCCCATAATCTGATTTTTCCCCATCTTGCTCTTGTTTTCCAAGCCTTGAAGGTCTTTTATAGGCAACCCTCAATATTGAGTGGCAGAAGGTGGCTGTTTGTTTTGTATGTGCTGCGGTTTGGGTGGTAAGAAAAAGAATATCATATGATCCAAGGAAGAAGAAGTTTTTCTTTAATGACACATTTGGTTGGAAACTGAGGAGTTGTTGGAAAATAAGGCAGCTTGAATGGCCCCTCCCGTCACACTCCTGGGTCTCAGTGTCTCACCCACCCTCTCAACATTCTCATTCACCATGAGCACGTCTGCTCCACTCTTCTTTTGCTACTTCCTGGATTTCTAGGCACCTTTTTCTATTATTTTATTTTTAAGTGAAGATGGGGTCTTGATATGCTACTCAGGCTGGACTCAAACTCCTGGGCTCAAGTGATCCTCCCATCTCAGTCTCCTGAGTAGCTGAGACAAGCTACTAAGCATCTTCCTGATTTTTGCGTCATGTATCTTTGGCTTGACCTTTGCTCATCCTGATGATTTTGGTCCCGACTCTACCTTTGAAGCTGCTGTTCCCAACTTTAACATAACTCATCTTCTTGGCATTTTTTATTTGCCTGATTGTCTGCTTTCAGGTCGTCCACAATTAGTCGTAGTGGAAGAATAGAATCATGGAATATAAAACATGGTCAAGTAGGCAGCAGGGGCTGTGGGCTGGACAGTTTTACTCGAAAAAGGATATGGGGAAGAAGGTACAATAACTGTACTGCTAGCCCAGCAGACAAGCTGGATACTCCATAGGAATAGGAATGGACACTTGCTAGTTTTGGACCATCATGATCTAGGTATGAACATGGCAGAAACAGCAAGAACAAGTAGAAGGGAAGGAGCCAAGATGTGTCAGTAACCATCTGTGAACCAGACACTTACAGGAAAGTACAATGACTTCATAGTTGGATAAAGTAGCTGCATCTGCCGCTCTAGGGTGTTTACTTGAACTTACCAAGATTCAGTTTTTTCCTGCATTAAAATAATAACACCTACCTCACTATGGGGCCAGCAGGATTTAATAAGAAAATATATTGTGAAAATATATGCACATGATAGCTATTCAAATGTTTCCTGGTGGAACAGCATGGTGTGGGTTAAGAACATGCATAGACCGACATTAAGCTCAGTTTCAATACTGGTCTCCCTACTCATTAGCTGGACAAGCTTGAACAGGCAAAGTAACCTTTCTAGACCTGTTTGATGTCTAGTAAGATTAATAGCAGTGAATGACATAAAGCACATTCTCAATAAATTTGTTATTATTTTTATTAATGTTTATTCCATGTTGAAATAATTGTGTGTAGGAACTGGTCAAGTAGAGAATGGGAGTAAGGAATTTCTTAGGTCATGGAAGCATGAAGGTATGGAAAGTTCTGGAGAACAAAGAGGAGACAGTGAAGTAGAGTGAGGGTATTGGGCAGATGCAAAGATTGGCAAGGGCTATACCACAGAGGTCCCAGGGTGCCAGTACTGGCAGCTAGTGTCTTAGATTGGGAAGATGCTGAACTGTGGTCCAGAGTCCGCCCTGCAGAGGCCTATCTCCTGACTTGCTGTCTTCAATCTATTCTCCATGCTCCTACCAGAGTCATGTTTCTAAGTCTCAGATCTGAACATGTAATTCCCCTAATAGAGCCCCTCTATGGGTCCCAATCCCTATAGGATAAAGCCCAAGCCCCCTAGCATGGCATTCAAGGGTTTCATGATCATTCCAGGATTGTATTTCCCTGCTATCACAGCTGTTCCACAACAATTCAAATTTTTGTTTTTTTCCATTCTTGCTGTAGAGTCAAGGCCTCAGGATGGGGACTGAAAGAGACCAGGTTATATACTCACACCTCAGCTGCCAGATGCTGAGAAAGTAAATACCTCCATTTTCTTCTCTTAGAAAGATGAAATGTAAATCACTTTTCTCATGTGCAAATATAAACAATGGCTTACCTTTCTAGGGATGTTCATACTTGAATGAAGAATCATTTTCATCGTTCTATTTTGACCTTACAGATATTTGACCCCTTCTGTTTCTGGCTTTCCTTCATAAATGAATAAAAATATATTATTTTACATCAAATTCACATGAAATATTACTAATAGAAATATCAGAATGGTAGAACACTGACAATGACTATAATTGCACATTATTAAATGTGCTAGAGGTGAAAAAATTGTTAAAGTTGAAAAATGCAAAAATCAACAGAGGAACAAATTGCTTTTGGGAAAATTACCTACCAAAATCATTAAAGGCTAAAACTCAGCAGGATAAAAATGTTATTGACAAAATGTGATGAGTGTGTAAGATTATTTGGCAACATTTTAAAATGCAAAATTGAGTCAAGAAAATCAGATTTGTGGAAATAATGCCCCCCCAAAGCTTACAAAGACAGAAGATATTTTCATCCTATTTAATGAAGACAAAAAAATGAATGAAATCTCTGTTATAAATTGTTCATGAGAACCATGAATTTTCATGAATAATGATTTTAGTAATAAACAAATAAAGATAGAAAAAAATTACTAAATAGTACATTGGTCCAATAATTAAAATAACTTAATTCTACCAGAGAAATAATGTATTTTTCCTTAAGGAAAAATCTTAAGAAAAAGTCTCAAATATTGGTATAATTCTGGGGCAATGTTTGCATTTATGAACATTAAGTTAACTTTAAGGTCACTACATTTTGACCAAATTCTGCATTTTGACCAGAAATTGTATCACTCATCTATTGGGCAATAGCACTGTAAAAACTACTGATTAGCCGGGCTCGGTGGCTCAGCCTGTAATCCCGCGCGTTTGGGAGGCTGAGGTGAGTGGATTGCCTGAGCCCGCGGGTTCAAGACCCGCCTGGGCAGCGAGACCTCATCTCTACAATAAATCAAAAAATCAGCTGGGGGTGGTAGCGCATGCCTGTAATTCCGGCTACTTGGAAGGCTGAGGCGGAAGGATCACCGGAGTCCAGCGGGTCGAGGCTGCGGTGGCCGGGAGTGGCCACTGCACTCCAGTCTGGGCGACAGAGTGAGACTCCAACTCAAAAACAAAACAAAACAAAAACAACAGCAAAAACCCCTACTGATTAGAAAAGCAACATTTTGCCTAAAGTCTTTTTTATAAACCCAAGATAATGGCAGGGATTTATCCATTTCTTCTGCATAGACAATTCGATTCTGAGAGCAAGCCACAATGTGATACCAATTCCCAGTGGGGAGGACGGCAACCTCATCTGCTACTCCCTGGAAGCACATGGAAAAGCTTGCCTTCTTCAAAGGCGCTTTGGTGGGAAGTACCCAAATACTGCTCAGACCGAGTTTCTTGGAGTGTCCCAAGGAATCTCTACCTTTCTCCCTCTTTTTCGTCATTCCCTCACATTATTCCTCCTCTCCTTTCTGTTGCTGGGAACACAGATGGAACTGGGGAATCTGGGGTTTGTTTGCCTTCTTCAGTTGGCAAGGCAGTGATCTGATACAGGGCCTTACTCTCTAGAAGCAAGACAAGTGAGGCCCCATTTCCACACGTCCCCACAGACACTGCCTGCTGAGGTCCTTTGCCGCATCATTATCAGCATCTAAAAGCATTCTCTAGGATCTCTTTGTAAGTGCCTCATTGCGACACTGGACACAATGAAGGGAACAGATGTGGTGGGGCAACCTCCAGGGGTTTGCAATTCAAAGCAGAAGGACTGATAGTGCCAACACAGATGAGCGCTCAGGCATAACCTGTAAGCCAGGACACAGGTATGACAGTCGGGATTGACACAGCGCTGGAACCACAGCGGCTTTTACAGAAGGATGCTTCTTTTTACTGCAGGGTTCCCTCTAGGGCTCCTTTAACAGCCGGCCCTCTTCCTGCATTTTTAACAGGATCTGATTTACAAAAATGCTTTGAAAATAACTTAGGTAGGAACATATTGACTGCATACTGCTCAAGATGTTGGAACAGGGAGATGTGACCAATATTGAGCAGGACAGTAAAGAAATGTGAACTTGTATTTACGTTATAAACAATCTGAGAGGCTCCCTCCGCTGTGCATAGTTATCAAAACACGTGGCTTATTCTGCATCTAGGAGAACACCTGGCATGTGGTGGTTGGTCAACTAATGTTCAGTGAATAAATAAAGAAAAGAAAAGGAAAAAAACCCCAAATACCTATTCCATTCCTAGGAAAGATACCTAAAACTCATCTCTACTTTTTCTTCTTCACCCTCCTCTTCCCCTTCCTCCCCTTCTCTTTTCCTTGGTTTCTTCATATTCTTCTTCCTCCTTCTTCTTATTCTGATTTCCCATCTTAATGTATATCATTTTAAAGTTTCGGCCTATTTTGGTATATGGTATAAGGCAAGCCATTATATATTTTCTCCCTGAGTATTAATACATACCCTAATGCCATTTGTTTGAAGTCCTTCCTTTGCTCCCTGATTTAAGCGTCTTCATGATGAGGACTATCGCTTACTATCTTGATATCTCCAGTACCTGCTGCAAGGTCTAGATATATTTTGGGGTATATGATGATATATGATATATTTATGTTCTTCCTGAGCTTGTGAGGTATTTGTATTATTGTGTGCGTGTTATATTTGTGTTGCCACATTTAGTGTCCGTTATGGGCTGAATTGTGTCTTCCCTAGAATTTATATGTTAAAGTCCTAAATCCCAGGACTAGAATGTGACTGTATTTGAAGACAGGGTTTTTAAACAGATAATTGTGTTAAACTGACGTCATTAGGTTGGGCCCTAAGTCAATATAGCCAAGCCCTCATAAGAAGAGGGAATTTGGATATGGACATACATAGAGGGAAGACAAAGCGAAGATACAGGGGAAGATGCCATCTATAAGTCACCTTAATCCTGGACTTCCAGCCTCCAGAACTGTGAGAACATAAATTTCTGCTGTTTAAGCCACCCAGTCTATGACACACTGTTTTAGCTGCCCTAGCAAACTAATACATCCATAAAAATAACATATTTTTATAGTAGGGTCTATCTGTGGGCTGTCTATTACTTTGAACTATCTGACTATGCTTTCAACCAAATTATTGTATTATTTCAAATATGTAACACATGCTGAGAAAAAAATTAAGGAAATACAGAAAAAAAGTTAACCATGGTTATCTCTGGGTGTGGGATTTGGGGTTATTGTACTTTTTTCTATGTGTCTTTCAATATGTTCTAAATTTTCTATATGAGCATGAGTTACTATTCTAAATAAGGAAACAAGCTATTTAAAAATTATATAAAGGTGCTAGTGTGTTTATAAGGTGGTGATTTAGAAGCGAAAAGGCAAGGTTTGCATGTAGATGAATTTTGTTGTTTCTGAGACTCCCTGTACATTTTTGAATTGCTGTAGCCTAGGCTTCGTTTGTAAAAATGATTGTTTCTAAAAATGATGACTTGTTTGGATAAACCCCATCCTCCTTTTTTTTTTTTTTTGGCTTTTTATGCACAGTCACAATGGGAGGCATTGTTCACACAGACCGGCATCATTTAGACTTCTATTCCTGTCACTGACAGTATTATTTGCAACTGCTTTTTTTTTTTTTTTAGCTTCTTCTAATTTCCACACTGCCACTTATTGTATTTCATTAAAACTGGTTTAGAAATGCAAGGCATATAATTAGATTGAGAAATATGCTATCGATTTAGTCTTCCATTATGATGTTATCACATGCACAAAAAAGTCATTTGGTACAATTGTTATGATTAAAACTACAAAAGAGATCTATTACATCAGACTTAGTTTTCAGTGCCTGATGCTGTATAAAATATGGAAGAGAGGGGTTAATTCGCTTTTACTGGAGCTGCATATGGCATGTATCCACAAATGCCTATAGGCTAATAATTTCAATTGAATTTTTAGTAGATGAGAGGTTTTTTAGAAAGTCATATTAAATAAAAGTCAATCAATACTTAAATACTCAATTTCCAAGGTGGTTGTGGATAATAACCCTTTTCCAGCTCTGCATCATGCAGAAATTCATGTCCCAAATCTACATAAGGCAACTTTCTATTACAGGGAAGTTAGGAAGAACAAAGAGCATGGATTTTGGAGTCAAACAGAGGTGGGATCGAGTCGCAGTTTGATTTCTGTCTAAGAGAAGGCAAGATCACTGTTTAGTATCAACCACGAGCTAGCCTCTAATAGACATGATTTCAGTCAGTCTCTATTAAGTTGGGAAGTTACTGGCCCAAGTTCATATAGCTAGCAATTGAAAAGATTTTAGTCCCTTCACCCCCAAAAGTGTATTGTCCATGCACTTCTGCAATAAACATTATCCTTCACTTTTGTTGAGTGATTTTGAATAAGTTATCCAATGTTTCTGAGTCTTAGTTTTCTCATCTGATATACAAGGATAATAATATCCCTTTATAAGGTGGTTTTGATGGTTAAATGAATTAATATCGATATAAAACTGAGCATGATGCTTTGCACATAATGTGTATCCCGTAAGTGTACTGATTCTTTCCCTACTTAACAGTAAGTATTGCTACAATCTACAGGGTTTGGGAGTTGTCGGGTTGGAGGAATTATACTGATTTTTCTCACCTCTGCATACATAGGTAAGGAAAAGACAGGTAAAAAAAAAAAAGCAAGATTACCGACAAAGAAAGATCTTGTTTATTAGAATAATATGGGAACTAGCTATAAAGGTTATTTTATGGCTATGCTTCTTAAATTGCTTTTAATAATCTATGAAATTTAATAAGCACCTAGCACATCACTGACATTGGGCTGGACACATTGTCATATAGTATGCTGTTTAATTTTTTTTCTGCTACCTTTTGTGAGACATAGTTGAAGAAACTGAGACCCAGAGAGGGCAAGATAATTTGAGCAATGACTTGAAGGATGAATACAATTGCCACAAACAGAAACAAAGATATGCACAGGGCTCCTACATGAAGTTATGTTGATCTGTGCTTGACCTTTCTAGCAGTTTTGAGTAAAACGGTCAAAATGGTATAGTAGAAAGGAAATAGATTAATGAATTTTCTTTTCTTTCCCTCCCCACTTTTCTCCTCCCCTCCCTTTCCCTCCCTCTCCCTCCCTCCCTCCCCCTTTCTTTCTTTTCTCTCTGTCCCTCCCTCCCTCCTTCTACTCCCCTCCCCTCCTCTCCCCTTCCCCTCCCCTTCTCCCTTCCTCCCTCCCTCCTTCCCTCCTTCCTTCCTTCCTTCCTTCCTTCCTTCCTTCCTTCCTTCCTTCCTTCTTTCCTTCCTTCCTTCCAACAGGGCTTTCCTCTGTCACCCAAGCTAGAGTATGGTATTAGATCATAGCTCATTGCAGCCTCAGACTCCTAGACTCAAGCAAGCCCCCTGCCTCAGCCTCCTGGGTAGTTGGGACTACAGGTGTGTCCCATTGTGTCTGGCTTGGAAACCGATTTTGAGCCAGGCAGATCTGTATTCAAAGTACAGCTCAACGTGTGGATGCTGGGAAATTCTTAACTATGTGCTCTAAGCCCAAGTTTTATCGACTAAAAATAAGGAATCTTAATACCAAATTCTTAATTGCTAGTTGTTCTAAGGATTTCATGAGGCAAGATTTTAAAATAGTTGAGGACTTTTGATGATAGACTACCACATTTTAATGGGCAAAAACTACTATTATCAACTTTTCAAAGAGTTTTAGGAATGAACTATATTACTATGGATAAACAATGAATACTTGAAGGATGAGTACAATTGCCACAAAGAGAAATGAAGTGACATGCCCCCCCATCACTGCAACATCTAGAGTAGGACTTAGGTATGGCTGAACCCAAAGGCTCAAATCAGGTTACTAGACTCTTACTTCTGTGGCTTCTCTGCTTTGCTTGTCTCTGGTTATGTCCATGTTCAGGCAAGTTGACTCATACTCTTATTCCCTCAGCAACATCAACATAAGGATGGCACCTTCTTCCTAGCTAATCCAGAAAATTTCCCAAGACATTCTCTGGTTAGACTCAGTTAGGTCGTGTGTTCATCCCTGGATCCATTGCTGAAGCTAGGGTGATGGAAAATGCTGATGGGGTCAAGCTTGGGTCACATGCCCAGTCCCGACTTGGGAGCAGAATCCACTTGATGAGAATTCATAGATGGAGGGTTGAGAGGAGTGGTATAGCAGAAGCTGTCAGCATTCTGCCCATGTTTCCTAGGATCCTGACAACCTTTGCCTGTTCCTTATGGCCAGGGAGTTGCCCTCAGGTTACCAGAACCTATGTTGCCTGTTCTCATGGAGAGCCAGACAAGTGTGTCTCCCTAAAAGCAGCCCTCAAACAGTGAATGGTGAGAATAGGGTCTAAATACTTCAACTTTCTTCTCTTGATAGAGACATTTCTCTGAGGTGAATTCTACACTGTCTTTAGAGCTCTTCTTTAGAACTGGGCTGAAGTCATTTTTTTGGGACTATGATATTGCACATTTTTTAGTCCCCCTTAACCACACCCTTACAGATATGCCTGGGAATCCTTCTTAAGAAAACTTTCCCACGAGTTCTTGTTATACGATATGCTTCTGGGAAACCTAAGAAGTTTGTTCAAGAAAAAAGTTGAGTACATTAATTAGTTAGCTGTTGCTGCAATAATTCTAAATAAAACACATCAAAATCTCAGGGGCTTACCACAACAAATATCTCATTTATTGGCCAGGGCAGTTCCACTTAAGAATATGGGTTGGGATAAGCCTGCTCCACTTGTCTTTTGCTCTGGGACCAGGGGTTATCTATGGTATCCTTTTTTCTAGACAAAATCCCAGTCTAGGCAAGAAAATGTAAAGTCTCTACCCATATTATATCTGTTGACCAAACATTCCATTGGCCAAAGAAAATTACATGGCCAAATCAAGCATCAATAGACAAAGGAATATCCTCCCTCTACTCTAAATTCATGGTCAAAGACATGGATGTCTAATTCTATTAACAGGAGAGAATGAGGAATTGAGAACCATAAACCAACCCACCACATTTTCATTTAGAGAGTAAAGGGAATACTGTACACTCAAAACCAACAGGTGTCTCCTCTAATTTACAATAAACCATGAATTGCTGCAATAATGGCCATTAAGATGGCCATACCCCAATTCCCAGAACCTGTGAATATATGACCTTATTAGACAAAAAGAACTTTCCAGATGTGATTAAGTTTAGGATATTGAGATAAGGGAATTATCCTGGGTTATCTAGGTGGGCACAATGTAATTGCAAAGGGTCTTGTAAGGCAGAGGTAGGAAGTCTAGGAGAGAAGATGCTGCTCCAATTACTTCAAAGATGGAAGAAATGGGATGAGCAAGGAATGCTGGCATCTTTCAGAAGGTAGCCTAGGCAAAAAATAAATTATTCCTGGAGACTCTGGAAGGAACCTGTCCTGCCAACACCTTTATTTTATCTCCACAAGACTCTTCTCAGACTTCTGCCTTCTAGAACTATAAAAGAATAAATGTGTGTTGCTTCAAGCCACCAAGTTTATGGTAAGAGTAGCAAAAGGAGACTAAAACACCAGGCGATTTGCATATTTTTCCTTTACAAACTGCATCTAACCCTAGAAAAGCAACTTGAAGTTCCAAGGCATGAAATAATAATTGGCCCAAGGCCATAGAGCTGACAAGTATCAGAGTCAGCATTCAAACTCAGGTTAAACTTCAGTACCGATGCTCTTGCCATCAGAATACGATTATAGCTTCGGTTTTGTGCCAATGGATAAATCAAGGAATAAACTCAGAGAGTGCTAGATCACCAATTCAGCAGGAGGAGATGAAGACAAATGAAGCTTCTTCAACAATTGCCACTGGTATTTGTGGTAGAGACTTCATAGGTTTTACTCCAAATCTGTGTTACATACAATAATGAACTCCCCTGGAAACGAGGAGATGGTACTCCTAATGATTGTCCACAGTTATGGACTGAATTGTGTCTCCTCAAAATTTGTATGTTGAAGCTCTAACCCCCAATGTGACTGTATTTGGAGATAGGGCTCTTAAGGAGGCAATTAAAGTTAAATGCAGTCATAGTGTAGGGTCACAATTGAATAAGAGTGGCATACTTATAAGAAAAGGAAGATGCATCAGGGATGGCCACGCACAGAGGAAAAACACCCGGAAAGAAGCAGCAAGAGGGTGGCCATCTGCAAGCCAAGGAGAGATGCTTCAGAAGAATGCGAACTGGACAGCGCCTTGATCTTGGACTTCCAGCTTCCAGACCTGTTAGAAATAAATTTCTATCGATGAAGCCACCCAGTCTAGGGTGTTTTATTTTGGCAGCCCTAGCAGAATAATACAGATGGCATCTAGCCTCTTTTACCTTCATGGAAGCTTCAAATCATATTTGTTCTCAAGGTTTCAATAATTCATGCTTTTTATACTGGTAAATATTCATATTTCATTTAAAAAAGACAGTTGTGTGAAATAAATCAAACTGCTGAGATTCAAGTGCAGGATAACTTTTCATATTGTAGAAGAACTGGGAAAGAGGAGTTCTAAAAACTGAGTTGACAAGGGGTAAAAAAATTGCGATTGTTCTTTTAAAAAAAATTCCCCTGACACTAAATGCATACTTGATGTGGTTTTTCTTTTTCACATTAGTACAAGCAGCAGCAGAGCCACAGTCACATCCTAAGGGTCTCTGGAGGAAAGAAAATTTGTGGGGAGTCACTGAAGTGGCAGAAGGATCCCACATTCCCCAAAAGACATTACAGAAATTACCAACAGGCAAGTATATAATACTTATTGGACTTCAGCTCTGTGGCATACAAGGTGTTGAGCCATTTTATTGAGTTATTATTTGTGAAGTTTTTTTAAACAAGAATTATAGTACTTTATTAATTAGGGCAAACTAAGTTGCTGTAACAAAACAAATGCCCACAAATTAGTGATTGAACTCAAGAAAAACTTATTTCTTGATCATAATACAGTTCAAACCAAGCATTCCTGTTTGGTGGTAGGATTTCTTCCATGTAGTGATTTGGCAATCATCGCTCCTTTTTGCTCAATCATTCTTGGAAGGCTTTCACCTGGAAGAAGGGGAAAAAGAGGAAGAGGCACACTGGCTGCTCAACCACCTTTGCTCATAAGTATGCTCTGTACATCTTATATTTCATTGGCTAGAACTAGTCACATATCATTAAAAATCTGTGCTTGTCCTTCAACTCTGAGGAGTTGTCTTTGGAAGGTAGCTGTCCCAGCAGAGACCCCTGAAGCTGCTCTTGCATAAAACTGAAGCCACATTGCTAGTTCTCACTAATGAAATATAAATGAACGTGATGTATATTGCACGTTGGCCAGATGGTTAAAAGTGGGTGTGCTTTTTCACTCTCTTATTTTCCTTATCGGAGAAGACCCTGGGACATGGTCTCTAAAGCAAAGAAACCTGGGTCTCTGGGTCACTGCATGGAGTGCTTCTCACATCATTTACCAAAACGACTTGCATTTAATTACAGATGAACTGGAATAAGCTTTTATTATGTTGACACCACAATGTTGGATAGTCTTTGTGGAGTGGCTAAGGTCATTCAAAAAATATACATGGCCGCCGGGCTCGGTGGCTCAGCCTGTAATCCCGTGCCTTTGGGAGGCTGAGGTGAGTGGATTGCCTGAGCCCGCGGGTTCGAGACCCGCCTGTGCAGCGAGACCTCATCTCTACAATAAATCAAAAATCAGCCGGGCGTGGTAGCACGCGCCTGTAATTCTGGCTACTCGGAAGGCTGAGGCGGAAGGATCACCGGAGCCCAGCAGGTCGAGGCTGCGGTGGCCGGGAGCGGCCACTGCACTCCAGTCTGGGCGACAGAGTGAGAGTCCAACTCAAAAAAAATAAAAATAAAAAATAATATATATATATATATATATATATATATATACACACACACACATGGCCTTGTCTACAAGCAAGAGAGGATGGGGCATACAATTCCTGGTTGGGCCCCGCTTCTCAGTGAAAACTGTTTAAATACTTTGGCAACAGGAGTGCAGCTTTTAGCTAGCTTTACCCCTACCCGAGTACCTTTCACAATGCCTGACTTTGCTGAATGAATAAATAGCTCATAATTAAATGGATGCCTTCCTTTGGGAAACTCTTTGTTCTTTGAATGTCGCTATTAAAGATTGACCACAGAACTTTTTACAAACACATTGTTATTTATATATGTTATTTTATTATATACATTATATGTACATTATTTAACACCAGTGTCCTCATCACTGCACAGTGCATGGCACATAGCAAGGACTCAGAGTCTTTCGAATGAATACATGCATGAACGGATAGATGGCTAGACACTGGATAGACACAAGGCCAAGTGTGAGTGATACAGGGAGTAAATGCCAGAACTGAGAGGCAAACAGAGTAGCAGAAGACCTTGGAAAATGGGCATGTTCATTAGGCACGGTGTGGGTACTGGATTGGGTACTGGGAGAAATTTCAGTAATCAATTCTCCCTCAGGCATTGAGAGAAATTCCAATCAATAAATTCAAGCACAAATCAGAAAAGTGTGATTTGGGACAATAGTCTAGGCAAAGGCTGAGTGGGTCTCTAGTGGTAAGGGATCTGGGAGTTGTCTCAGATACTTTAGGCAGATACTCATGAATCTGCTGGGCTAGATGTTTCCGGCATGCAAAATTGCGGATTTAGCAAAAAATCATATATCTGAAATGTTTGGTTATCTAAGATTGAAGAGTAATCACACTTTCTGGCTAGTGTCAGCACTTTGTTTTTTTTTTCTTTTTAAACATCAAATGCATAGATTTAAAGTAATCATCCCCCCCAGTCTGGTTTGCTCTCATTATCGGCCTTTGTAGCCACCCTTTAGTTGTGTTATATTTTAGTACTTTTTCTCTTTGTTCTTGGCCTCCACTTCTACCATCTTCTCCCCCTCCCCAATAGCCACCACAATGGTATCTGTAACATATGCCCTTCTAAATCATCTTCTTTTATACAAATGACTGTATGCATACTGTTTAGGAATGTAGGTGATGGAGCTCAGGCTTAACTCCTCATCCTGCCAGTATGCATTCTGTCATGTTAGGCAAGCTGTTTAGCTGCTCTGTTTCTTTCTTTCTTTTTAGGGGGGAAGGGGATCAGAGCCTCACTCTGTTGCCAAGGGTGGAGTGCAGTGGCATACTCATGACCACCGCAGCCTCGACCTGCCGGGCTCAGGTGATCCTCCTGCCTCAGTCTTCCAAGTAGCTGTAACTACAGGCATGCGCCATCATGCCCAATTAATTTTTTGATTTATTGTAGAGCCAAGGTCTCGCCAAGTTGCCCAGGCTGGTCTCAAACCCATGGGCTCAGGCAATCCTCTCCCCTCTGCCACTCAAAGTCCTGGGATTATAGGCAGGAGCCACCGTGCCCGGCTTGCCTCTCTGTTTCTTAATCTGTGTATGGTTATTTGATGAATTAAATAGACTGATATGTACATAGTATTACATTTATTAGTACATGACACAGGGCTCTTGTATATCCTTGAAAATGCATATATTGTTTGGGCTTTTAAGTGCATAGATTTATAAAACGGCAAACATAATTTAGTTTACTTTTTTCAATGAACACCCAATTTTTGAAATCTATGCCTTTTCCTATATTATGTCTAGGCTCATTATTTCTAATTATTGCATAATATTCCATTCTATATGAAACCACTTTATTCATGATCTCTATATAGGACACTTAAACTGTCTTCAACTCCTTGCTATGACAAGTAGTGTTGCTGTAAGTATCAGTATCTGTGTCTAAAGATTTTTCTCCTTAGTTCATTAGTGTGATGAAATTCTTATTCAACTTTTCTGACAGGTCAGGGATCCTAGTGATTACTTTTTATTATATTTTCAGATCAGGTAGCCAAATTTATATTTAAATAAACATTTAATTTTATAATATTTTTATATTTACAGAAAACTTGAAAGAATAATACAGAGAGTTCCCATGTTCACTGAACCAGATATTCCCTGTTGTTAATACCTTATGTTAGTGTAATGCATTTATCATTAACTAATAAACCTATATTAACACATTCCTAGTAACTAAATTTCATAGTTCATTTACATTTTATTAATTTTTTTAATTACCCATTTATTGTTTCAGGATTTTATTCATAATACCACATAATATTTTTCAAAGTTTTCATGTCTCCTTAATCTTTTCTTGACTATAACATAACTTTACTTGTTTTTGGTGTCATTGATTGTTTTGAGGAATACTGATCAGGTATTTTGTGAAATGTACCTCTGATTGTTTGGTGTTTTCTCATAATGAGACTGGGGTTACAGTTTTTTTGGGAGAAAGATCACAGAGATAAAATGTAATTCTTATGACCTCATATTAAAGGTATATGCTATCAACATGGCATCACTGATGACATTAACCTTGCTTGCCTGGCTGAGGAATCTTTGCCAAGCTTCTGCACTGTAAAATTACTTTTCCCTTTCTCCTTTTCATTCTGTACTCTTTCGAAGCAAGTCATTAAGCACAGTCCACACTCAAGGCATAGGGAGTTAACTTCTATTTCCTTTTGGGGCAATATCTGCATAAATTATTTAGAATTCTTTTATATGGTAAATTTGGCTCTTTTCCCTCAAGTATTTATTTATTTAGCCCTTATTTATATTGGTATGGATTCATGGATTTTTAAATTTTATACTTTTAGTTATAATCTAATAATATTTTATTTATTTTGTTACTCAAATTGTTTCAGCTTTGGTCACTGGTAGCTCTTTTAGCTGTCTCTTGTGTTCCTTTGACATACTTCTATCATTGTGTTTGTGCACACACATGTGCTTGTATGTGTTTTCTCTTTGTTACTTTCTGATACTGCAAGATAGTTCAGGTTTATCTTGTATATTCACTGCCCCAGTCTTAGACTCTGTCATTTTTTCCAAGGATACCTAGTTCCTTTTATTGGAGAATGATATTAGAAACCCAAATATGGGCACTGGTCATGTTCATTGCCACTATGTCTTATTGTTTCCAGGCCTTTTCCCAGACAGAATTAAGAAATATGGGCTGGGCTTGGTGGCTCAGCCTGTAATCCCAGCATTTCGGGAGGCCAAAGAGCGTGGATTGCCTGAGCCTGTGGGTTCAAGACCAACCCAGGCAACTTGGTGAGACCTTGTCTCTACAATAAATCAAAAAGTAGCTGGGCATGGTTGTGTACTCTTGTGGTTCTGGCTACTTGGAAGATTGAGGCGGAAGAATGGCCAGAGCCCAGCAGGTCGACATTGAGGTGGCTGTGAGCATGCCACTGCACTTCAGTCTGGGTGACAGAGTGAGACTCTGACTCAAAAAAAAAAAAAAAAGAAATATGTTATGTATGTGTATACAAGTTCTAAACTATTAACTTTGCGAACTTGTTACTGTGTGTGTATATTGGCAGCACTGTACAAACAACTTGGTAAGGTTTCATAACCTTAGTATATCAGTGTTTCACAGTTGTGTTCGTGTTGATGTGTGGCAGTGTCTTGCTGAGCGACATTCATTATTGTTGTTGCATGATTTTGTGTGCTGTTACGAGAATGTCAGCACTTGAATTAGAGCAATGAGCAAACATTAAATTTCTTGTTAAACTTGGCAAGAGTGGAAGTGAAATCAGGGACATGTTAGTCCAAGTTTATGGGGATAATGCCATGAAGAAAATGGCAGTGTACAAATGGATTAAAAGTTTTTCTGAGGGAAGAAAAGACGTCACTGATGAAGAGAGATCAGGACAGTCAGTAATGAGCAGAACTGATGAAAACATTACAAAAATTCCTTGAATTGTGTGTCAAAATTGATAACTAACTGTGAGAAGCTTAGCTGACTAAATAAATATTGATAGAGAAACAGACAGGAAAATCTTAACTAAAAATCTTGACATGAGAAAGGTGTGTGCAAAATGGTTCCAAAGGAACTCTTACATCATGACAATGTACCAGCTCACACAGCATGGTCTGTGAGAGAGTTTTTCATCAGTAAACAAATAACTGTACTGGAACATTCCCCCCCTACTCACCTGATCTGGCTCCCAATGACTTTTTTCTTTACCAAAAGATAAAGAAAATATTGAAAGGAAGACATTTTGATGACATTGAGGACATCGTAATACAATGACCTCTATGATGGCCTTTCCAGAAAAGGAGCTCCAAATTGCTTTGACATGTGGACTAAATGCTGGCATTGGTGTATAGTTTCCCAAGAGGAGTACTTTGAAGATGACCATAATGATGTTCAGCAATAATGTATGTAGCATTTTTTCTAGGATGAGTTCATGAACTTAATTGTCAGGCTATAAGGCTATATACCTGTGTATATCTATATACACTTTAATTATTTTTATATATTTATAGATAGATAGATAGATATCAACATATACATCTAGGTTCATTATTTCCAATTGTTACATAATCTTCCATTCAATGTGAGGCCACTTTATATCTATTCAGTATCTCAATATAGGACACTTAGGCTATCTATCCTCAACTCCTTGCTGTGACAAGTAGTGTTGTTATAAATATCAGTATCTGTGTCTTAAGACTTTTCTCCCTGGTTCATTAGTGTGATGAATTCTTATTCTGCTTTTCCGATAAGTCAGGGATCCTGATGATTATATTTTACTACGTTTTAAATTATTTATTCATTTCATTCATTTCTTTCTACATTTATATTAAGGTGAACATGAGTTCATATGGTATTTCCAACTCTAATCCTGTCCACATGGCTCATTATAGCTTCTGCCCTTGATAATTTATAACCTCCTCCAAAAGTGAGAATCCTGGCTCCACCATCCAACATCTATTTACTAACTTACTTGATTCCGATATTTGTTCAGCAGTTTCAGAATTGCTAACCCATACCTCTGCGAGAAACAATTTGGCCAGCTCGAGGATAGTGCTTCTGGTTTTAGTCTTAGAGTTCCCAGCCTTTTCCAAAGTTAATTAAGTCAGCACTTTTTTGTTTTGTTTTGCCACGCTCTTCAGTGAGGTTATGCCCTACATCTGTAGTACAACTTGTCTGTCAGCATTCCACCCTGGGATCTTCCAATATCTTAATTATTTTTTAAAATTATGGTTTACTCTATGAATTTTGACAAATGCATAGTGGTATGAATCCACTACTGCAGTCACGTACGGAACAGTTTTGCTGCCCGGTAATAACCACGGTTCACCTATTCAAGTCTTCCCTCCCGCAAAGCCCTGGTATCTACTGATTTCTTTTCTTTCTGTATCTGTTTGCCTTTTTTTGGATGTCGTATAAATGAAATCATGCTGTATGAAGACTTACAAACTGGCTCCTTTTATTTAGCAATGTGTATCTAAGAATCACTGATGTTATATGGATTAATAAATTGTTCCTTTCTATCACTGGCTATCATTCCATTGTATGAATGTGTCAGAGTTTGATTATCCATTTACTTATGGAAGGCATCTTGGTTGCTTCAAGTTTTGGTAATTATGAATAAAGCTGATGTAGACATTTTTGTGCGGACATCATATCTATTTTTAAAACTGAAATGGTATTGAAAATAAAATTTTATTTTTGTTTTCTCACATCATCATTTGATTTTGGTACTAACTATATATTAGCTTAATACAACGAATTGGGTAATTTCAGCCTTTTTATTTGTTTAGGAAATAATTTGTCTACGACTGGGATATTTATTTCTTAAAAATTTAGTAGGATTCATCTGAAAAACTGTCTATGTTTGTGAATTTTAAGGGTAGAGGAAGCTTTTGGCTACTGTCTCATTTTTAAAAGTGATCGCTGTTCCATTCAAATTTTCTGACTTTTCATGTCCCAGTTTTGATACTATATTCTAAAAATATGTCGATTTTATACAGGATTTCAGAAGTATGATTGTTGCATAAAATTTCTATTAAATCTGTTTATGTTCCTCCTTTTCCTTCTAGTGTGTGCGTGTGTCTTTGCTTTTTCTAAGTTTGTGTCCTTGCTAGATATTTATTGATATTATTAAATTTTAGAAGTTATGGTTTGCTATTTATGTCATTTTTATTTTTCACCTACTTCTGCTCTTAAGCATATTCTTTATTTTTTCTGTGTTTACTCTGATATTTCTTTTCTAGCTTTTGAAAATCAAATGCCTAGTTCATTTGTATTCAATCTTCCTTAATTTTAATAAATGTATTCATTGGTAAAATTTTTCTTTTAAATACTGCTATAGTTGTATCTCATAAATTTTGTCATGTGGCTCTTTTATTATTTTTCAGATCTAAATTTTACTCATTTCTTTTCTGATCTAATTTTTACCCATGTATAATTTAGTAGAATTATTTTTATTATTATACATATATAGAATTTTAAAGTTATCCTTTTGTAATTTACTTATGATATTATAGTATAACAGTTAGATAACATAGTTTGCATAATACAGATTCTGTTTTTGTTGAGAGTTCAATATCTGACTGAATTCTACATACTTTCCAAGCATGTTTTTACAAAATGTAATTTTTGTTTAATTAGTGTAAAGCTTTCTTGCTATGCTATTTTAATCATTTCAAATTGTCTGCAATGTTTACGTTTTTGTCTAACTAATCTCTCAGTTTCTGGATGTAGAAATTATCATTTATAACCAAAATTTTAATTTCGTCGGTGGTCATCAAGTAGATCGTTGCTTTATGTATTCTGAAGCTATGTTACTAGGTGCATGTGTGTACATGATTGATTATATATTCATACTCTATGAATTACTTTTTATATATAATGATTTTTATTTGATTTTAAATTCTATTTATTTCCCACAAAATTTGATGCTCTAGCATTGTGTTTTTTTAGCCATCTTATTTTTAAAATTTAAACCTCAAATTAAGCATTACTGCATCTTTATAAAACTATAATGAGAATATTTATTCTTAACAAAGTTAAACTGTTTTAGTTATTATAAGTAGTACTAACACTTATTTTATCATATTATTTATATTTATTATTTGCCATATTTTAAATTTCTTTTTCTTCCTTATGTTCCTCTTTCTTTAATTCTAATTATCTATACCAAGATCATTTTTTTTTTTTTACTGGTTCAAAAGTCAAGTAATATTAACTTGCATATATAAATGATAATTCAGCTGGATATTCAATTTGTTTCAAGGTATTTTTCTTCAAAACAAAAAAATTTGTATTATTTTTCTTATATTCAGTGTAGCTATTACAAATTTGATATCAATTTGATTCCTCCTCTCTTTTAGGTGAATTGCTTTAACTCTCTGGAATTATTATTTATAAAATTTTCTCCTTGAGTACTGGGTGTTTTAACAATTCTTTTTGATATATCTAGGCATTAAAAATACATCCTGTATAATCTGAAGCTCCATAAATCTTTTCATTTTGCCAACTTATTGGTCATTGTTCATCAAATATATTTTTCTACTTTTATTTATCCTTTTTGGAACTAATATTAAATATTGACACTTAACATATCTCTTCTGTATCACTTTTTATTTATTGTTCTTATTTGAACTTTGTTAATACCTCTGTAATGATTCTTTGATGGAATCTTTGGCCTACTAAATCCCTTTGACTCTATATTCTGTTATTCAGCCTATCCTGAGAGTTTTTATTATTATAATAATATTCTTATACTCAATAAATCTAAGTAATTACACTTCATATTTGCTTACTCCAAATTTGTTCTTTTATTATGCTCTCTATAATATATCTTTCTCTGTATAAATATTTAATTATACTTTTAAGAGTTATTGTTCTGTTTGCTCCATTTATTCTTCTGTCACTGCTTTTTATTTTTCTGTTTTTAGTATTTTTTCCCTTTTGTTTATCTTTCTCAGATATCTCATCAATATCCCCTGTGAGCAAAAATTTCCTGGGACTCTCTGTTACTTTGGTCACCAATGTGTACCAAGAAAAAGATTGACATCTGGGCCCCTTCTTGTGATTTTCAAATGACCTGTCAGTGGGTAGAGGTGGGGAGAGCATCTGGGATTGCAATCCAGGTTTAGACATTTCCTGTTGGCAGATTTCTCCCTTACTGCTTAGGGATCCTTGCCCTTAGGGAACTTTCTAAGCTTGCTCTTTTCTGAAGGTTGCAAACCTCGGTTGTGTCGCCTAAGGATGGATCATAGAAGGGAGATGAAAAAATAGAGAGGACTTTTGATCTGAGAAAGTAGAACAGAAATGAAGGGAACATTCATAGGTCAGACTCACCACAGATCAGCCTGATCTTGCAGTATCTTGTGGGAATCTGTGAATCTCTCTCTCTCTCTTCCTCTGTCTATCTTCTATCTGTCATCTATCTATCAACCTACCTATAACTCTAGTTATCTAACTTGTTTAAGAGACCCAAAGTAGTTATCTTATTCTAGCTCCCATAAATTATGACTAGAATACTATATGCCTTAACCCTTTACAATGTATATAAAATAGCTTTAGAAATTAACCAGAACATCCAGTCCATAGGATTGTCAGCTCAAAGAAATATTTCATTTGCATTAAGAGGTTAGAATGCAATTGTTTTTATGTTGTAAGAGAAGAAGACCAACTGGATTTATGAATCTGTTGTTATAAAATGACTGTTTTATGTAAAATAGTGAAAAGGAGAGAAAAGAAGTTTTGGGACAAATGTTACTTTGAAAGCAGGTGCATATACCACCCTCTTTCCCTAGTGAGTATAATTGCCTGGTTTCCAGTGGAACCTTTGCTTCCAAAGTGATAGGAGAAATGTGGAAGATATTTCAAAGAGTTTAGCTGTTTATTTTATTTATGTATCGCTTGGTTGTCTTTCCTAATCATGGAGAAACCCCTGTCTGATTAATGAACAATTTCTGGCTCTGTTTCAGAATCTGGCTGCAGTGCCTTTGCTATTTGATATTTGAGATATGTACAACATGTTCACAGTGAATTCTCCAACTGAAAACAGTAGAGTTCAAATAAAGTCAATTAATTCACAGAGTGAATGGATTGAAGCCCAGAATCTCATGTCTTGTGGAGGCCTTTTTGATTTACTTGCCAAAAGATATCTGTTTATAAATGCAGTAAGCATAAGTACTTGATACTTGTGGCAGTTGCAACCTGATGTGATTTTCCCTGTCATGGCTGATCTAAAATAATTGAGTTACATTTTACATATATTTTACACATTCTTTCTTGTAACCCCTCCCCCATTAATCTAGTCATGTTCTTCCTGCTTTAACACGTAGATCTTCTCTTTCTCATTTGCTCTCTTATTCTCTCCCTCACTTTCACCTCTCTCCTTTGTTCCATTTCCTGTTTTTTTCCTCTCCAGATTCTTATATTTCAATTCTTGTACTCTCTGTGTTTCCTTCTTTATCTTACCCTTTTCTTCTTCCTTCCCTTTTTTTCCCTCCCTTCCCTCTCTCCAGACCTCTTCAGTTGAGATCCCTGAAACTGCCCATTTGCAGGTTCATGAAACCAATTTCTCCATGTTGTCCCCATAATTCCCCCTTAGTGTGGTTGGAAGTCGCTACCAGCAATGAATGATTGTTGAAGCCCTGACTCTTACCTAACTTGCTTATATGCCTTGGCCCTGTACCTGTAGCTGTTTTTTGTCTATAGGTTTGACTATTTTTTTTGAATGTTGGTTTCCTCCATACTTCTCTAGTTTCATGCTGTGCATGAGCCCTGGTTTGACTCTCAGCCTCCTTGGCTAGTGACTGGACATCTCTTTTTGGGACTCATATTTTAGTTTGTGTGCTGTCTCTGATACAACATGATAATAATAATCATCATCATCATCAGCCAGGATTATATTCCGAGAAGCATGGCTACCAGGATTTTGAATAAGTCTTTATTTTGACTTTAAGTATAACAAATGTCCTGGAGATTCTTGTAGCTATATCTGACCCCACGGTATTGCATGATACCGATCCTTTTTTATACACTGGGGCTGGGCTCCACCTGACTTTGCCACACCCTCTTGGACACTTTGTTGTGAACTGTGGGATACTCTACTTAGGACCCACCAAACATGAATGTCAGTTGCCGCCTTTCTCAACATAGCCTATTTTCTGTGTGCTTAATGCCAATGAACCTGTGTTTCCAAATTAGTAAAATTAATATCTTCCTCAGAATTGTGGTGAGCTTTCAAGGACAGTGTTCACAGAATTTCCCTGCATAGCACAAAACACTAAATAAAAATGGCTAACAGTTACTAAGAAAAAGTTATATTTAAAGACCCCTATCAAGCATTTTATATGCCTCTCTCAGTGAATCATCATGACTTCCTACTGACTGAACTTGCTATTTTCCCATTTTATAGATGAGTTAACTAAAGCTAAAGAGCAATGTAACCACAGTACTAATTTACAGGATAAAGAAACTGACTTGGATTCAGAAACAAGAAATTTATTAAAAGAATTGCCAGGTTGGTTGGTGAACCAGGTTCAGAGTCTACTCAACAAGTACTCTGCCCCCAGTCAGTCCCAGAAAGCTGGTTCAAAGAGGAAAATGTTGGTGTTACCACCATAGAACTAGTAATCATTGTTGGAAGTTGGAGGGCAACATTAATGTTAGGATGTTATTTTGCATTGGTAGCCTGTAAAGGAGAGGTTTCTTCATGGCACTACTTCTCTGGACCTGCTTTCCTTCTTTCAGTTCAAAGCCCATGGGGGATGTTGCTGATTAGCAGATTAAAGTGATTGAGCTCTGTTTGCTGTGGAGGGTGCAGCATCTAGCTTCTTTTGTTTCTATACTGAGAACTAGGCTCTGCCCCAATCAATATTTATAAGATCGAGAATATTCCAAACACAGGAAAGGGGATAGGAAATAAGAAATTAAAAAGAGTGTCCATTACAAGTAACTTGGTCAAAGTCATCATGCTGAGAGGTGTCAGGGAGGGTTTGATAAGACCCAGGAATTAACTGTTGTATGATGCTGCCTCTCAGGCTAGCAATGGGACTTAGCGAAAAAAAACCCAGACTTTTACTGGAATTCTTTGTAGAGTTCAGACCCCATCTGTTTCAGACACACTGCCTTCATTAATCCTAAGTTTGGCTAATTCTATTCCTGTGATTTGAATGGTGCTACCTGTCTTCCTAATCTTGGCATCTGAGCTTCTGGTTTGGCATCTTTCTCCTAGATTTCTGTGTTTTGGCTCTGTGATGCCTTTGGCTCATGTTACTGTTTCCTAGTAGATAGCATTTTTTCTTGATAGTGTATGTGTTTGCTATTTACTTATTTATTTTAAATAGTACTATTTACATATGTATTTTTACTCATTACAGCTCAGTATCCTCAAGGATGGGGGAGAGGAGATTTCCTCTCCACTGTTCCCATCTACTCTCAAATGCTAGCAATGGCTGGGTTTGGGCCTGACTATATGTGCTCTTTAAACAAACATGGTCTCCTTTTATCTTGCTGATGTTTTCACATACATTATTTTATTTAATCCTTATAACAAATATATATGAGGCATTATTATTGCATTTTAGATAAAGACACTAAGATTGAGAAATGAATTTGACAAATTATCACCAAGATAAACAATCTAGGATTTAAGCTCAGCATTGTCTGATTTCTGAGTGTGTTCCTAGTTCAACATGTCATCTTATGATATCTTCTGAATAGTGTTTATAGATAGTGAGGCAATCTAACATTCAGGGGGCTCCTCTTGATCCTATTCCCTTCACCCATTTCCTGACATCTTGCTGCTTTCAACCCCTCATATTCTACTTTCATATTAGAATTGTGATCATCTTTTCCTTATCATCACTCTGGGTAATAACTGATGAAAATAAATTTTTTACCCAGAAGCTGAGTTTTAGGTATAAATTGTAACATTTGTATGTGTTAGTAAAAGCTTCAACTCATCCATTATCATGCTATTATTTGTAAGTTAATCAGAAAAACATACTTATTACATTACAGATACAGCTTTTTATTTTTTAGAGACAGAGTACCACTCTGCCACCCAGGCTGGAGTTCAGTGGCATGACCATAGATCTCCCAGTTCCAAAAAATCTTCTTATCTCAGCCTCTCAAATAGCTGGGACTACAGGTCTGTGCCACCATGCCTGATTATTATTTTTTTTTAGATTTTGTAGAGACACGGTCTTACTAAGTTGCCCAGACTGGTCTCAAACTCCAGGCCTCAAGTGATCCTCCTGCCTCAGCTGCCAAAAGTGCTTGAGTTACAGACATGAGCAATCATGCTCAGTCTTTAAAAAAGTTTAATCTCTAGTTTTATTATCTACGCTTTATATATAAAAGTCCTGAGGTTCAGAGAAATTAGCCTTTGTCTATGGTCACACAGCTAGGAAGTAATACTGCTAGTTTTCTCTCAAAAAGATTTTTGGTAGCATATGGATAAAAACACAAAGGATGGAGGAGCAGGAATATATGCTAAGCTCAAAAGTACTGAGAAGGTCATACCCAGGCACCTAATACTTGCCTAAGAATGAGGCTTAACCAGAATAGAAGAACATGACTACCACTCCACACCACTCAGCTAAAGTAATGAATGATGTGGAAAAGAGAGACTTTACATGAGACTTTATGCAAGGATAAAGTAGACATTGAAAAGCAAAACTTCTGCCAAAACAACCCCCACCTTAAACCAAGGAGGATAACTAAAACAAAACAATTCCTCGCCCCCCAAAAAACCACCTTGGCATATCATATTCAAACTGCTGAAAAATAAAGGAAATGAGAAAATATTCAAGTTAGTCAGAGAAAAGGAGTCATATTACACATGGAAGAACAACAACAACAAAATAAGAACGACAGCAGACTCTTCAGCAACCATGTACACTGGAAGGTAATGGAAGGACATCTTTAAGTGCTGAGAGAAATCACACAAAGAGCCATGATGTAGTAACTGAAAACAATGGGGGAACAAACAAAATCAGTACAATAATTTTTCCATACATGAACAACAGGTACTGCAGGACAATGATCTCTTAGAGAAGGGAAAATATGAGGTGAGTTCTATCATTGTTCTGAAGGAACTTTCTGGACTGCAGTGCAGGGAGGAGCACTCTCACTGAGATGGGAATACAAGACTCAGAGTTTGGGGAGGTAGACATGTTAGAAATTTGCAAGTCAACTTATGGGATAGGAGAGAGCTATGTACAGAGAAACCCCAGAAATGTACATGCAGGTGCCCTTGAGATTTTGAATTCAAATCTTTTCAGGCATAGAGTGATATTCCACAAGGTTGAACAAAACCAAGTGATACTAATATGTAGTTTAAACACTTCCAAGAGCTCACATTAGGCTGGGAGATATCTGAGTGATGCTTGCCAGAGTAGAAAGGTTTCCTGCAAAATAAACACTTGTATACCTAACCCTGAATTGTACCCCACATCTTGAAAATAAAAAAAATTTTTTAAAAAAGAAGACTAGAAAAAAGATTTTGTTGAACACACAAAATGATTAGTAGAGACTGAGACCTCAGAAGGTGAATAAAATAACAGTAACAGTAGGGGACATATTCACTCTAACAATGTTTAAAAACAAGACTTAGAAGTATCAAAGTGATCTTTAATAATTGTACTATTGGCCCAAACAATCTTTAAACCTATAAAATAACATATAAATTCAAACATCCAATAACTCAGAATCCAATAAAAATGCTTTCAATGTCATAAAACAGTAAGGTTTGACTCAAAATCAGAAGAAAAGTTAATAGAAACAGAGACAGAAGTGACAGACAAGAAGCTTAATACAGTTCTTATTATTAAATATAAAAATATGCTCATGGACTTGAAAAATATAAACATTATGTAGAAATGAATGAGAGACATAAAAAAGAATAAAGCTTAAAAAGGTGAAAAATTAGCCGGGCTTGGTGGCTCAGCCTGTAATCCCGCGCCTTTGGGAGGCTGAGGTGAGTGGATTGCCTGAGCCCGCGGGTTCGAGACCCGCCTGGGCAACTTGGCGAGACCTCATCTCTACAATAAATCAAAAAAAAAAAAAAATTAACCGGGCGTGGTAGCGCGCGCCTGTAATTCCGGCTACTCGGAAGGCTGAGGCGGAAGGATCATTGGAGCTCAGCAGGCCGAGGCTGCGGTGGCTGGGAGCGGCCACTGCACTCCAGTCTGGGTGACAGAGTGAGACTCCAACTCAAAAAAAAATAAAAAAAAAAGGTGAAAAATTTAATGTCTGAAATAATAAAGAAACTTACTGAATAGAATTTAGGAGCAAATTAGAATACGCAAAATAAAAGACCAGTGAACTTGAAATATCCAAATGAAACTACATGGAGGAAAAAGGCTAAAAAGTGAACAGAGATAGACCTCTACTGCTTATCAAGCTGTAATGACAGAGATCAGATTTACTCCCCACTTGGAACAACCAAGAGGGAAAGAAATAAACAAAAATTCCTCACAACAACAACAAAAACTCTAGTGATGTTTAAGGATGGGAAACAAATGAAGTGAACCCTCTTATTTTTTTCATCTTACTGTCTTGATAAAGTTTTCAGGCCTTTGCATAGGGAGCAGGAATCCACACAGAGCCCGTTGGTCTCCTTGACTTGAGATGGAGCTGAGAATCTAGGGATACCAAGGCATCTTGAGTTTGCAGGTCAGAGTGTTGGAGAGAAGAGAGCTACACAGAGAGTGAACGCCAAAGATCTATAGAAGATTCCTCTTTAATATTCAATGGAGTAATCAGCTGTGCTTGTAGGGCATCTACCTGAGGATAGGACAAATAGCACCTGGAAGGATAAAAGGAACAGTGCCTTGCACTCACACAGTGTTGGAGAAAGTGACTATTTTTCCAGGCAGACTGGAAAATCTCATGGTTCACTGGTATTTGGGTAGCAAAAAAAAAAAAAATCTAACTCAGCAGTGGGGAATAAATAACCAACCCCATATTAAGCACTGCTCTGATTCCATCTAGCAATTCTTAATCGCCAGATCTGAGGGATCAAATTATTTCCAATTAACTGCATCTAATAAGAAAAGTCATACATATTGATAATAACACAAAAATGTATGCAGCACAAAATGAGGTAAAATTGACACTGTCTGGTATTAAATTAAAAAATACCAGCCATGCAATGAAGAAGGAAAATATGATTCATAATAAGGGAGAGAAATTCCATCATTCATATTGTCCCAGAGCTAAAAAAGATGAAGAATTAGCAGACATGCATGTTAAAACAGTTATAACTATATTTAATATGTTCAAAAAGTTAAGTGAAGGCAAGAAAGATATAAAAAAAGGTCCAAATAAAACCTCCAAATAAAATTTCATCTGTAGAGATGAAAGCTACGATATGAGAGGTAAACAATACATGCAAGCAAATTAATGGTAGATTACATATCACAGAAGAAAAGATTAATGAACTTGAAAACATGGCAATAGAAACTATACAAAATGAAGCATAGGGAATAATAACTTTTTTAAAGAGAAAGAAACATCAATGTGCATTAAACATCTTTAAGTCGCCTAATATAGATATAATTAGAGTCCCTGAAGACTAAGAGAGGGGAGAGACAGAGAAAATATAATTACATTTGATTATATTTGAAGATACAATCACTAAAAATTTCCAATTTGATGAATATTATAAACACAGAGAATCAAGAAGATTGGTGGACCTCAAATGCAAAAGACATGAAAGAAATTATACCAAGAAATACTATAATCAAATTGCTCAAAACCAGTGATAAAAAGAACAATTCTAAATCAACCAGATAAAAGAGACATGTATAGAAAGATAACGTTAAAGATCACAGCATATTGGTCATCAGAAATACTGTGAGAATAGAACACCATCTTCAAAGTGTTGAAAGAAGTCAGCTCTCTCAAAAACGACCTAGCAATTCAACTCAATACCAACCAAATATCAGCAGGCTTCTTAAAATAGAAAAATTGATAATATAATTATAATATTTATATGAAAATACAAAGAATAGTCAAAACAATTTTGAAAAAGAACAAGTTTGGAAGATTTACACTCTTTATTTTCAAGACTTATTATAAAGGTACGGTGCTCTAGTCAGTGTGTCACTGATAAAATGGGAGCAAATAAATCAGTGAAAGAGATAGAGAGTCCAGAAATAGACCTGCCCCTTGTATCAATTAGTTTTAAACTTTTGTTGAAAAAGCAATCTATTGGAGAAATTGTAGTGATTTTTTCCAAGCATGTTCTGAGGGAACTAGATGCTCATATTGGGGGAAATGGTATCTTCGACTTTTACTTCACATGAATCATAAAAATTAATTAAAAGTAGATCATGGAAGTAAATGCAATAGTTAAAAATTTAAAATTTCCAGAAGAAAACATAGTTTGATTTTTTTGTAAAGTTGAGGTAGAAAAAGATTTCTAAATAGGAATCAAAAAATATAAAATCATAAAAGAAAATAAAACAGTTTTATCAAAACTAAAACCCACTGATCTTTGAAGATACTTAAATAAAAAGTCAAGTCAAAAATTGGGGAAAATATCAATAATACATATGTCTGGTAAAGAATTGTTATGAAGAATATATAATAAACTTCTACAACTAGATAATAGGAAGATAAACAGTCCAATTTTAAAAAGGCAAAATATTTAAACACACGCTTCACAGATATAGATGTATGAATGGTCATAGCACATAAACAGATTCTTAATGTCATTAGGCACCAGGAAAATACAATTAAAAACTACAGTGAAATACTACTATACCTTCCTTAGAATGGCTGAAATTAAAAAGACTGCAAAACCAAGTGTTGGTAAGAATTTGAAACTAAATATCTTATATTGCCATTGTGAACATAAAAGATCACAACCACTTTGGAAAACATCTTGAAAGTGTCTTATAAAATTTAACATGCATTAACATATAACCCAGTACTTCCACTCCTAGTTACTCACCTCAAAGAAATATGAAATGAAAGCACTTGTCTCCACACACTGTGTAAGGAAATATTCTTAGCAGCTTTATTGGTAATTGTCCTTTGTTAGAAAATCCCTAATGCCCATCCTAGGAGACTGAATAAAGAATTTTGTGATACTTTCACACAGTGGAACATTATGCAGCAATTTAAAAGGATGGTGTTCAATGTTTGAAACTCTGTGATAAAAACAGAGATGATAGATAATATGAAGAGTAGGGTCATTCACCATTTAGAGGTTGGACACAGGATGAGGGAGAAGGGAGAAAGCCACTAAGGAGACTGAGAGAGAAGAGCCAATGGGGAAGAAGAAAGAGATTTGAGTGTGAAATCTTGGAAGTCTGTAGAAGAATGCAGTGTTGGAAAAGGGAATAAAAATCATGGAAACCTAAAGAAGAATGATTAAAGTGAATGGCTACCTGTGTCCAATGTGGGTAAGATTTTCCACACCACTGTAATCGTCTCATTATGTATGTGTATTCTCCAATAAATTTTAACTTCCTAGAAAAAAAATAGAAGGATGAAATACTTTTAAATGCATGATATGGATGAATCTCAGAAACGTTAGTTATTCTGAGTGAAAGAAGACACAAGAGTATGTGCTGTATAATTCTATTTATACAAAATTTAAGAAAAGCCAAATTAATCTATAGTGGTAGAAAGTAGATCAATCATTGCCTAGGACAAAGGAGGGTGGGGTGGGATTGACCACCAGGAGGCATGAGGGAGCTTTTTTGATGGACACGTTATATTTCATTTCTTTATTGTTATAATGGTTATTTGTGTACATACATTTTGCAAAACTAATCAAACTGCACAGTTAAATGGATGCATATTATTATATATAAACTATATCTCAGCAAAGTTGCTCAGTAAATACACACTCAAGTCAGAGACATTTAAGAATAATTCAAAACAGAATTAATTGAGAGATATTAAACACTGGAGCCAGGACACAAATGGTAGGTTTATATTGGACTGGGTACACACTGAACCTATTGTTGAGATAGAATATTATAGAATAAAGTTTCTTGTTGACTGCTAATCTTCCATAGACAAGAGTCTCTTATTTGGCAGACAAAAACCTACATTTCTAGTTTCTCCTTCTTGCAAAGATTCTTCACTTCTATGCAGACAACAAGCAGGAATAAGGAATTACCTTTGGAGAGAGAGTCTTGGAATTGCTTTAACTTTAAGACTGAGCACAGAGGTTTTTGCCAAAACCATTTACATTTAGCTTAGCAAAGTTTAACAATCACGTGAAGGCTGTTTAGCAGGATTTGGGTAGTTGCTGGGATCAGGGTGTCTCAGTCACAAGTCTGACATTAAGGAATTAACAGCTTAGTAGGGATAACGAACTCAAGCCAAAGATGATTTTAATATGCTGCTGCAAATACTAGACCCAGGGCTCTGAAAGCACAGGTGAAACTTTCTAAATTACACTGGTGGGAAGAACGAATTTAAAGATGGCTCCCAGAGGTAAGGCTGCCAGGTGAAGAAAATGGAATGGTGTCTCATGGGAGTCATCATTGCATAGGGAGAGATTAGCCAGGACTCTGGCAGACACCCATAGAAGTAGTCGATTGTCACTCTCACTTTTCAGGCTTTGTGCTACCCAACTTGACTTCATACAAGCATTGATGTTTTGAGAGGTGTTTGTAGGTATTGTGTAGGTATTGTGATTCAAAACAAAATAAAACAACAACAACAACAAAAAACACAGGGATTAAACATAAGGCTGAGCAAAATCAAATATTTATTTTAATCACAGGATTTCTTAGATAATTTGATTTACTAATGGGGACTGTTATTATCAAAATTAAAATAAATACAGTGTTCCGCATTTTCCAAACCTATCTGACCATAGAACACTCTTGATTTTATTTATTTATTTTTTTGGTAGAACCCCTACAAACATCTCAACACTGTGTTCTGGGAGCAGTTTAAGAAACATTGTATCCTATTCATTTCTGAACAGTTCTGTTGGCATCTGTTGAGGATATTGAAAAGACAAGTGCAACTTCTCCTGGTTCTCATTCAGTCTCTTTCTTAAATGACCAAAATCTTGCACTGAATTGATTTCAGACTTCCCACAGGAGAAAACCTATCATTTCCCCACAGTATTGCAGCAATCACAACACAGCCCCGAGGTGATTAGTCTGCCAGTGCTTCAGTCTCCCCTAGGCCAGGCCAGGACCTGGGGGGGCCTCCCAAGCAGACCATCACTCTGAGATCGAGTTGGTTTCCTCAGAGCTCAGCTTGCTCATGTGCTCATAATCTAAAGCCCACCCATGTAGTGTCCCTTCCCTTTCTCTTTGGAACCATAGAGAACCCCTGGAAATGAACCTGGGTAACTTAATGCCTCAGAAAAGGCCCTGCCATTTGTTCCCTTCGGTTCAGTCTTCCTTGAGTAGAACAGCAAACTGAAGGCTCGCATTACTGCCTAATAACTCTGAGGCTCTGTGCTGCTTGTTTTCTGTGAGGGAGAGGTTAGTAGCCTCCTCAGCCAATGAAGAATTGAAAGTTTAGAGAGGTGAGATGATCTCAGAGTGGCACCTGGCAGCAGACCCAGTGAAGATGCCCATAGCCTGGGCTCTTTAGTCCTCACCCTCTGTTGTTCTTGGATCCAATCATGCACGGCCAGCTGACTTCCTAGGGCTGGATTTGAGAGAGAATCCTCCTCCTTCTTCCAATTTGTGTGCCTCATGGCATAATTCAGACATCTTTTCGTTTCTTTCCCTTTTTGAAAAGGATAGTCTCCAAGAAATTCCCCTGGGGATACCTCACATCATCCCCGATCCTAATTCTCCTAAGTGAAGAACCCTTCTGAGATTTGGTGACTATTTTTAACACCACATTAAGACGTGCCCTCTAAATTTAGTGTGTGAGATTGATGTCCCCAAGTGTATATCCCGAACATGGGTTTAGCACTCCCCTGCATTTACCCCAGGATCACTCCCCTGCAGTATCCCCTTATAATCCCTGTATACTACTATGAAACTATTATTTTATTGGAAGGATATTAGTATTTTCCACTTGAAAAAACCATGTCTGCCCAGTACCTTGGCATGTTGTCATATATTAGTTTATTATTATTGCCAGTAACGATAAAAATCATTTATGATGGTTAAGAATGAACGCATTATTTATGTTATTCTAGGTCAGAAACTTCTGCTATTAATCAGATCCTTCTTAATAGTTCACATCTAGTTTTGATCTCCATTCCATATCCTTAGAAAAAAAAACTGTACTTTTAATTTGATTATGAAAGTTACTGCTTGAAAATATTGTTTTAGACTTCAGGCATTTTGGTTGTTTAAATGGACTGACAGTATAAACCAGACTCTGACATTCTGGAGCCTTCAAGAGTCAATGGCTTCTGTCAAGTAGCCATTCAGCCTTCTACTTGGCCTTAACTAAGCTCCAACACACGAGTTCTTTAGAATTACATGCATTGTCACAGAATCTTTTTTTTCTTAATTAATTATTTTTTTCTTTATTTTGAAGATGTGGGGTACAATTCAGGGTTAGGTATACAAATGTTCATTATGCAGGCACCCTTGTTGATGAGGTGTGCCCCTTCCTCCCCTGGCAGTTTCCCTCAATTACCAATCCCACTCCTCCTCCCCTGGCAGTTTCCTACTACTGCCAATCCCTTGGTCATAGAATCTTAATACAGAATATTTTAACACAAGGCCAGAATACTTATGGTTGTAACCTGCTCTTGAATAAACTTTCTCCCTATCATTTTTCCTGAAACACTGTAGTCTTTTCATCGATTTTGGTCTTTTGCAATCTTGTGGGTTTCTGTTTGAGTAGTTTCTTTGTATGGACTACTTTGAAATTTGTATGGACTACTTTGTTTTACCTATAAGGCAGGTATCATCAACTTCACTTTAAAGAGGAAGAAAAAATAAGTGACTTACTGATTAACTGCTACTAAATCATATAGCTAAGATTTTAAACTAGTATTTCTCATCTATATGCAATAAAGATTCTTCTTAAATCGAGCATTTGCAATATACCAATCACTGTTCTATTAAATTGAGCCACAAAAATTGCTGACCTTTCAACCATAAAATGGCAATTTCATGTGGTTTAACCTCACATTTGTCTTATTTGATTTTAACAGTAGCTTTAGATGCAATGGTTGTTAGTGTTATTTTGCAAAAGAGGACATTGAAGCTCAGCAAGATTGTGCAATGCACACAGGATGAAATGGTCCATAGGTGGTGCTTTTTCTCGCCCTGCCCCCAACCAGGCAATTCTTCTTCACCATGAAGTGGTGACTCTGATGGAGTGATATGACACTTTTATTGTTCCCAGTGGTGGCAATTCTGAGTTTGTTGGTTTACTCACTTCATTCAACATATCGAGCACATACTGTGCATGGGAATCATATGTATTCAACCTTTAAAGGAACAGCATGGTGGAAAATCAAGCTAATTAATTCAGACTTAAGTTTAAAAAAACAACAAAACAAAGCCATCTGAAATAGATTGTCTTCAGTGACTGTGCAGGTAGATCTTGAAGACAATTTCTAAAGTATTGAGGTTGGCTATTAGTGGAACAATGTGTAGGCTTTCAAAATATTGATTTCTAAAGTAACTATACACTTTGGATAGTGTCGGTTGCAATGTGTTTGCTAAATAGTCACTTTTACTCTACTCTTTGTCTGGGATGCCCAGTTCCTAATAAGAACTTTTCAGTCTTATGTCAGTGGTCACTTTCTCCATAAGAACCCTCCTTTTATTCCCAGTTCTAAATGTACTGTCTTTTGTCTCTCATTGCAATTTGTTTTCACTTTTCATACATCACTGGTCATCTTCCCTCCTAAATTGTGTTTATTTGCTTATCTATCTATCCATCCAATTATATATCTATACAATTTTAGCCAGTATAAAGGCCCCTGCGGATACAGAGAAGAAAAGGTACAGTTTCCATCCTCAAAGGTTTAATGGGGAGACAGAGAAGCAGACAGAACATTTCAATACAACTTTAGCTCTTTTTATTCCAGCTTTCAACACATCTGAAAAATTCACTCCTATCAGGGGTAATTGCTTATAATGGCTATGATTTTGCTGGATGGTAAAGAATCATGGAGAGGGAAAAGGAAGAAGGGAGGAGATATGTTCTCTTCACCCCAGAATGGGGGTGGGGAACACATGATAACACATGATTCATGTCTCTTTTCCAGCCTCCTGAGCTAAGAATCAGTGTGACTCTGCAGGGTGGTATTGTCATAGAGAGAAGGTACATTCATCCCATAGTGAATAGTGCAGGGGATGGTGCAGGGGAGATTTCTGGGAAATGGCCTTTGAATTAAATCATGAAAATCAGGAGTCTACTACATAGCAAGAGAGGGAAGAAAAGTCAGTAGAGGAGGTGGGTAGCGCCTGCAAAGACCTGAGATAGACAGAATGCTGCTTTAGATGGCAACATAGAGGGTGGCTAGAATTGGGTGGAGCAAGCAGTGAAACAATGCCTTTTTTTAAAAAAAGACACACTTAGTGGTTTTGAGAATGGGGAGCACCTATATTCATTACTAGGCTCTGATCTACTTGATAGTGAAGATTTTAGTCTCGTCCACATCCTGGTGTGCCAGGCTCCTAGAACATCACCCTTAGAATTGTGTTGTAGCTACAGCCTGGATATCACATCTCTTTGTTCATCCCGGGGATGCCAGCTTGAGGAGGGTAATGAGTGTCAGGAGAATATGGCTAATTCTTAGCAGAGGCACTGGAGAAAGAGAGAGAGAGAGAGAGAGAGAGAGAGAGAGAGAGAGAGAGAGAGAGAGAGAGAGAGAGAGAGAGAGAAGAGAGAGAGAGAGAGAGAGAGAGAGAGAGAGAGAGAGAGAGAGGCAGGCACTGGATATAAGTGAGAAGAGTCTTTTGAAAAAATAAAGGAGGCTTCAATCCATTATCAGGAGGACACTAAAATACAGCATTCCTTCTTCGAATGGTATTTTTTCCTGTTTACTTTCTTCCTTGTGGCATTGAACTGGGCTACATTTGCCATTTAGGCATAATTACTATTTTATTATTATTTTTTTCACAGTTAAGTGGAGCATTTGAGCACAGCTGAATTGCTGGGAGCCTCAGTGGAAGAAATCTATTAGTGGTACGGCTTGAAACAATACACAAAAGGCCGCTGCGTGTGGTCTGCCCTCCACGCTTTCAACTTCCTTATGTGGAACAATAAATCTCCGAGTCAGCTAGAACGCAGAGACTCCCATCCAACGAGAGCCGCATTTTTATCTTTTATTCATTGGCAGGAACATTAGCTGTAGGAGGTATTCAAATCACACTTTTATTTAAACAAACACAGCTGGATCGCAGCCTCTTAATATAGCAATTCTCTAATGAAAAATAACAACATAGTATTTATCTCTTTTCTTTTGTGTGACTCTCAATTTGCTAAAATTAGGCAGACTTCAATCCCATACAAAATTGGCATGTTTTCATGACCAGAGCTCATCGCAACTAACTGCAAAATTATAATGGGGATGTAATTATAGGAGGGCATGTGAAATACACATCCTTTTGCTGCTGTAAGCTATATGGGGTTATACAATTATGTTGTAATAACATCATTTATCTTAAAGGAGTCAGACAGCTGACTTCATTTATTTAACTTGAGCACTCCAATTATGTGCTGTGTCAGTTTAACATAAATGTCTTGCCCAAAGAACACGGTGTAATGGTAATAGCAATAATAATAATAATGGCACACATTTGTATAGGGCTTTACAGAACACAGAGTTTTTACGACTGCAATCTTGCTGGAGTCTCATAACATTCTATAAGGCAGGCGTTTATGCTGTGATTCTATGTGCCCCATTTTGCTGATGAGAAAACTGAGGATCAGAGAAATGAAGTGACTTTGTCAAGACTGCGTACTTAGGTAATGGGTGAGGTAAGAACTTTAAAGTCATGTTCCCCGACATAACATTCAGGGATCACTCTGTTGCCCTTGCCAGTGGTATCAGATTTTGAACAGCGTGACATGTTTCTTCCCATCTCTTCTCCTATTTTATCTCGCAGCAATCTTTTAAGGCAAATAGAAGAGTCTGGGGTGGTGGGAATCACAGGTACCAATTCTGTGACCCTGAGCAAATTAAGTAATTAGACCCCAGATTTCTTCTCAGACAAACAGAGCAGGACTGGTGTAAGATTAATTGAAATAATGTGACATGCCTGAGCATAGGTACTCAGAAAATGAGTTAAGCACAAGAAAAAAAAAATCCAGTTTACACAAGATGAAACTGCTGTGTAATTGCTTAGCTGTCCTGCCCAACTTGCCTTGCTGGTAGGTGTCAGGGCAGTGAGTGAAATTCACACCTTCCTATTGCAGACCTACCTGTCATTCTTTTTACTTGCCTTATAACGTTTTCAAGTACTTACTGTCATTTCCAGTTCTTTCAATTCTTTACAAGATACATTTGCTCAAATGCCCAAAGGTGAAATAAAATACCTGAACTCAAATCCTAGTGCTCTTTGCCCAAGTGAGAGAGATCACATGTGTAACTGAAAGAGCAGGAGTTGGAGTCAGGAAGCCCTTGGTGGTGGCACTTTCTAGGTTGTGTGAATTTAGACCCACCCTATGACTTGTCTTAGCTAGGGTTAGCTCATTTATGAATGTTATTTCAATTTGAACTTCCTGAGGAAGCCTGAAGTGCATGTTTCTGGGAGAGAAGAAAAACCTTATAAAAACAATTGACTTAGCTTACCCCATGCTAGACAGAGTTACTAGATTGCTTGAAAGACACTATCTCACTTAATCTTTACAAAAACTTCGTAGAATAGTCTCCTTGTTTTACAGATGAGGAAATGGAGATTGAAAGATTTGTCAAAGAGTTATAAAATTTGTATTTGGATGAGTCCTACTTGTTGGTTTGGGGGACTTAATTTTCATGAATAATTAAGTAGTTAAATGGGGAGGGTAGATGGAGTCTTTTTGGATGCCTCCAATTTACGGAGTTTTGTTTATGAAATGCAAAGTTGTGTAAACTTTATAATTTTCATGGGTCCCAGAGGAACCATCAAAGACATAGTTTCCCTAACACCAGTGTTTCTAACTGAGCCAGCAAAGATAAAGTTTCATAACTTAGGAAAACTTTACTTAGTGAAGTCATTTCAAGTGTCTCATCTAATTCAGATTCAACCTAATGGCCTAGGTATCCTTCAAGTGCATTGGTGGAAGTCAGAAAACTAAAATGATTTAGTCAGGAAGGAATGGAACAAAACTTTATGTCTCTAAGTGCTCTTTTTGTTGTGTTCTTCTTTCTTTCTCTCTTTTCCCTAATTATGAATCTACACATTTATTTAATTTGTTAAGATTTGAGACTTAAAAACAGTCCTTTATTTCTACTACTTTCTAGGAGCTTTCAATATATTAGAGGGGATATATTCAAGTGAGACATCATGAGAAAATGGTGAGAGTGCAGTTAGTTACCGACTTTGTTAGAGATGAAGGTGGGGTTTAATGTTGGCACAAAGATAGGCATTATTAATACTGCTTAGAGGATGGAATCAGGAAGACTTCACAGATGAGGAGTCATTTGAGCAGAATTTGTTCCAAATGCTTTTAATTTTAAGTGACAGACAACTTATATAGACAATTTTATCTTTGGAGGGCTTTTATTATAGAGATACTAGGGTAATCACATCAAGGGTAGCAGCAACACACCTAGAACTAAGGAAAATTTGGATCCATTTATTTGAACATTAATATCAGACTTATCTCTGCTTCCATCTCTGCTTCACTCTTACCACAGACTGGTTCCTCAGTCTGTTCATTGCTTTGACAGGAAGTATTGTCACTGACATTTCTAAAGTTTTATATCACAGAGCTTACATTGGAAAGAAGCTGCTTCAATGAACTAACCACTTCCCAAAGCTCTAAGGCCAAAATTTCTGGGGAAAGAATTAGTTGGTTCACTTCCAGACCAGTCAGAGGTAGCTGTGGGGAGGGTTACTTAGAAATGGTCAACTTCTATAAGAGCCATATCAAAGGAATTGAAAATTGGTCGTTCCTCAAAGAGGGGTAATATCAGACTTCTACAGATGAGTGGTTCTCAAAGTATGTGCCATGGGGCCCTGAGGCTTCCAAGGCCCTTTTAGGAGGTTCATGAAGTCAACACTCTTAATAGCCCTAAGAAAGTTTTTTTTTTTTTTTACTATGTTAACATTTGCACTGATGATGAAAAAGCAATGATAGGTGAAACTGCTGGTGTCATAACATGAATCAAAGCAGTGGCTCCAAATTGTACAGGTAGTCATTGTATTTTTGAGCATTTTACACTCAAATATAAAAATACCAGTTTTTTTTAAAGAATACCCTTGACTAGTCAGTAAAAAAATTACTTTTATTAAATATCAACCCTGCCGGGCTCGGTGGCTCAGCCTGTAATTCCGCGCCTTTGGGAGGCTGAGGTGAGTGGATTGCCTGAGCCCGCGGGTTTGAGACCCGCCTGGGCAGCGAGACCTCATCTCTACAATAAATCAAAAAATCAGCCGGGCGTGGTAGCGCATGCCTGTAATTCGGCTACTTGGAAGGCTGAGGTGGAAGGATCGCCAGAGCCCAGTAGGTCGAGGCTGCGGTGGCCAGGAGTGGCTACTGCACTCCAGTCTGGGCGACAGAGTGAGACTTCAACTCAAAAAAAAAAAAAATACATATATATCAACCCTTTGTAACACCTTTTTAATATCTGTGAGCTAAAGTGGGCCACAAAAAGTATTTTGCTCATACTAAAGTACAAAGGCTTCCTTGAAGAAAAGTATTTGCACAGTTGAGTGGCAAGCTGTACTGTCTTTTCTTAGGGTACATCATTTGTATTTGGAAGAACAGCAAAAGAAAACAGGCTGTTCAGAACTGGGTTTTAGGCAGACATATTCATGAACAAAGTTAGCCTGCTAACTCAAGGAGAGCAACTATTTATTATTATTGTTAATAATAAAATGAGCTTCAAATAAAAATCAGAACTTTGGAAAATTGTATCTACCAATATGAACTTGATGGTTTCCTAATATTTAAAGACTTGATACTTGTGGTGATAGAAAAAATATAATTTTTGATATTATATAGTCAATGTATCAGTATTTGGAAGATCTGTATGGTTAAGTAAACTGATGTTTTTCAAATAACCTATGCATAATTCTATAGAGATTATGCATGAATAAAGATTCATTTAAAGTTGATCAATAGATTTTTAATGTAACAGAGTATGAAATATCCATGAGTATCGTTTCAGATTCCATATTGCAGCTAATGTTTAAGCGGTTACCACTTGTTGAATATTTGTGTGGGTTCAAAGAATAATATCAACAAATCTTCCAAATTTTCTTCATAGACTTCAACTAAACCAACATAGTAATGCAGATTGAATGTAGATATAGATGTTAAAATCTGTCTTCTGTCAAACCAGACATTAGAGAAATTTGTAAAAATGCAAAACCATGCCACTTTTTCAATGTTTTTTGAAAATCTATTTTTTCATAAAATATTTTGTTAGCATATACCCTTGTCATTTGAAAATGAATTAATATGCAAACATTAAAAATTATTCTTATTTTAAATTTCTAAGTGGTGAATATTACTAGATATAATTGACCCAAGCAAATAGTTTTGCAGTCCCCAAAAATATTGAAGAGCAGACTCTGATTCTGAGACCAAAACATTTAAGAGCTATTGCCCTAGATACCCACCACAGTCTTTAAATATGGATAAGTGCAAACCAGGTGGGTGAGAGATGAAAGAGCATTCTGGCGGGAAGACAGAAATCATGATGCAGTGTGGTACATTCAGGAGTTTAAGAACAGATGCAGATGGAAAATAAATATCATGGAGAAATAAGATTGAAAAAGAAAAGTGCACCAGCAGGTAATCTGGAGCCATAGAAAGATTTTAAGTAAGGAGGTGAGATAATTGGATTTTGGTTTGGACCTGGCACTTTGCTGTCAGTGTGAAAGATAGGTAGATGATGGAGGTGTGGTGAGGGGTGGATAAAACAGGGAAACAAGTTAGGAAACTGCATCAATAGTTAAGCTCAGAAAACAGGAGAAACCAAATTTAGGCAATGATGATTGGAATGGAGAGGAAGGTAGGTGTTGTAGAAAATTTTAGGAAACAAAATGGAAAACATTGTCATCCTGATGGAGGCTACAGAGAGTAGAATAGCTGGAGTCCTGTAAGAGGTGAGTGGTTATGTTAGTAGATACCTAGTTAATGTCTTTTGGATTCTTTAACACGAATGGTCCCATGATACTTACTTTAAGAGAGTTGAGTCTAAATCTTAGGCTTCCGAAGGTTACTTTTGCAAAGTAGTAGTTAGAGTTAGGTTCCACTGTATATAACAGAAAATACCAAACAATAATAATTTAAACAAGAGAAGAGTGTTCCCCTTATGCAAGCAAAAGATGTTCTGAGTCATTTTCTGCTTCACTATCATCAGCATACTGCTTTAATTCTCAAGGTCACTTCATTGTCCAAGATGGCCACTGTTATATCACATCAGCATTCCTGGCTAGCAGTGGGAAGAAGCAGGACAGGACAAAAGGGTCCAATTTCCAGCTAAGTCAACTTCCTTTAGCAGTGTTTCTACTATTTCTATCTCTTCTCATTAAAGAGATTTTTAACTTTACCACACTCAGGTGCAAGAAGGATAGGAAATGCTCTCTTTTAGCTGGGTTTGTTACTATCTCAGATAATATCAGGGTTCTTTTACAATGAATAAAGGGGTGACTGTTTATCAGATGGCGTCAGGCAATCTCTGCCACAGAGACCTAGAGTCCCGCTCTCTCTCCCTAGAAATGTTGTTTTCCAGAATTACTTATCTTTTCATTTTAAAAACTATGATATTTTCTGGGAATGAGGACATCTACTTTTTTATTTGGAGGCCTCTTACCTGGCAACTTCAAATTTCCATAACACAAACTGAGAACTGAGAATAGAGTGAGTTACTTTTTCTGAACTACCATAATCATCTTTTAATTGCTTGTCCCATTTATTTGCATCTTTCACTGCGATCCAACCTATACACCATGGAAAGATTAATTTTTCTAAAGTATATTTCAAATTATGCTATTTTATTTGTCAAGAATCTTAAATGAATTTTCCCTAGCCAACTGAACATTCACAAATTCCCACAAAGCATTCAAAGTCCTCTTACAAATTTTACAACTTCTGGGCTTGCCTTCCATACCACATACTTTAGGTAAATGGGCCCTAACATACTATGGAAAATCTAATCTCTGTGACTTTGCTCAAGTTAAGATAGCTTTTTTAGAATTCTGCTGTGCAACTGCTTGACACAGTAAAACTTATAGGAGGTACATAGGATTTCTTGAATTCCAGTCCCCTCTCAACATCATTCAAAGGTTCAACTCTGTAACCATAGGTACATTTTACATTTTGTGATTAAGGAGTTACCTTCTTTCTTAGCCAGAGCAATTAGGCAATAAAAAGAAATAAAAAATGAGAAGTTAAATTATCTCTGTTTGCTGACAACATTATCTTCTATATAGAAAATCCTAAAAATTCCACCAAAAAACTGCAGAACTAAAAAATAAATTCAGTAAAATTGTAGGATACAAAATCAACATGCATTCCTATACATTAATAGTAAACTATCTGAAAAAGAAATCAAGAAAACAATCTCATTTACAATAGCATAGAAAAATACTTAGAAATAAATTTGACCAAGGAGTTGAAAACTATATACTGAAAACTATAGAATATTGAAAGATATTGAAGAAGACATCAATAAATGGAGTGATATCCTGTGTTCATGTATTGGAAGAATTAATATCATTAAATTGTCCCTACTGCTCAAAGCAATCTCTAGACTCAGCGCAACCTCTATCAAAATTCCAATGGTATTTTTCACAGAAATATTTTAAAAAAATCCTAAAATTTGTGTGGTACCACAAAAAACCTCAAATAGCCAAAGCCATCTCAAGTAAAAACAACAAAGCTGAAGGCATTGCACCACCTGATTTCAAAATATGCTACAAAGCCATACTAACCTAAACAGGTTGGTACTGGCATAAAAACAGACATATCAATCAATGAAACAGAATAAAGAGAGTAGAAACAAACCCACACATTTACAGTTAACTGACTTTTGACAAAGGTGCCAAGAACACATGATAGAGAAAAGACAGTCTCTTCAATAAATGCATTTGGGAAAACTGAATATACATATGCAGAAGAATAAAATGGGACTCATGCCACTTACAGAAATAAAGTCGAAATTGATTAATGACTTGAAGACCCGAAAACCTGTAAAACTACTAAAAAAAATAGGAGAAAATCTCCATGGCATTGATTTGGACAATGATTTGTGGATATGACCCCAAATGCATAGGAAACAAAAGGAAAAATAGACAAATAGGACTGTATCAAAATACAAAGGATCTACACAGAAAATAAAACAATAGAGTGAAGAGGCAACCTATGGATCAGGAGAAAATATTTAAAAACCATACATTTGATAAGGGGTTAATATCAAAAATACATAAAGATTTCAACAAATTAATAGCAAGAAAACAACTTGATTAAAGATTTAAAAAATAGGCACACTACTTGAGTAGATATTTGCCTAAAGAAGACATGCAAATGACCAACGGGCACATGAAAAAAATGCTCAGTGCCACTAATCATTGGAGGAATGCAATCAAAACCACAATGAGATGTTACATCACTCCTGTTAAAATGACTACTTTAAAAAAGATAAATGATAAGTATTGGTAAAGATGTGGAGAAAAGGGAATCCCACACACTGTTGGTGGAAGTGTAAATTAGCATTGCCATTAAGGAAAACAGTGTGGAGGTTCCTCAAAAAATTAAAAATGAAGTTACCATGTGATCCAACAACTGCATTTTCGGGTTTTCAATGGAAATGAAATTAGTGTCTTGAAGAGAGAACTTAACATCCATATTTATTGCAGCACCAGTCACAATAGCCAAATTGTGTCCATCAACGGATGGATTAAAAAATGTGATATATATATGCAATAGAATACTATTTAGAATTTTAAAAAGAAGGAAATACTGTCCTTTGCAACAACATGAATGAACCTGGAAAATGTTGTGTTATGTGAGATAAGCCAGGGACCAAAACACAAACACTGCATGAGCTCACTTATGTATGGAATCTTAAGAAATCAAACTCATAGAAGTGGAAAGTAGAATGATGGTTCCCAGGACTGGGGAGATATTTGTCAAAGAATATAAAGTTTCAGTTAGACAGGATGAGTAAGTTTTGGAGATCTAATGTACAGCATGGAGACTATAGTTAATAATAATAATAATACATTTGAAAATTGTTGAGAGTAGATTTTAAATATTCTCATGACAAAAAAATTAAGTATGTAAGATGACAGATATATTAATTATCGTGATTTAATTGTTCTACAGTATATATATATATCAAAACATCACTCTGTACCTCCATAAATATGTGTAATTATAATATTTTTAATTAGAAATTTAAGAAAAATGATATCTTTTTTTAACTCATGCTCTATCATCCATAATAGTCTTAGGGAAGGACAGGTTGCTTAAATGTACAAGAGTCTGACCATTTGCATAAATATTGCTCCCACATTTCTTACAGAGAATTCTACATTGCCTTTCTAACCCAAACCCTGTAGTTATTAAGTGGACAGTGTTGTTTATTGTTATCATTGGTCTCTTCTTTGACCTTACTGTTTTTATAATTTGACCAACGGACATGAAATTCATATTCTCTGCAGTGAAATAATCATATAGTCATTTGTAAGAATTGAACATTTCTCCAGATGCATAGATCAGCACAGGGCAAAATTTTCAATTATACAAACACACACATCATCCAGGTGATAAAATAAGGATAAAAGAAATGAAGGAAAATGGTAAAAACAATAATTTCATAATGAAAGTTCATAAACTTAAGTGGCATGAATATAAAAAATATTCTTGACCTTACTCTTAACAACCCAAGTGGCTTTTTGCTTTAAAATAGACAGTTCTGCATCAACTGCACACAAAACTTTCTTTTTTAAAAAATCTATGATATGCTTTGATCATTCAAACTAACCATCAACAGAAATAAAAGACCTGAGAGGTTTATAGAGTGCCAGGAACTTCCTATTATTAGGGAAAGCTTTGTTTTCACATTGGCAAACTGATACTTTCATTTGTTCTGGGCTCTTTTGGAAGGTGTCAGGGTACATTCCCTTTAAAACATGCTTTTCATGATGTCTCCTACCTGCTGCCATTGGGATTGTGTTGTGGGAACACAATGGACTAGAATGAGGACACCTGAAATCTGGCTTCCACTTTTACCCATGATCCACAATAAGGTGCAATGTGAATTGTACAGACAGTTGTTTCAGAGACAGAATCAGCTGTGTGTACTATACAATTTGTAGGACAGTGAGCAAGTCTCTTAATATTTTGAACCTGAATTTCATCATCAATATATTGAGAATAACACCTGTAGAAAAATTCACTTTTCATCCTGACAATAGTTCTTTAAGAAGTTAGGCCATCAAATTTTAACTGTGTGATGACCACTTATGTAGCTAACCCTGAATTGCACCCCACATCTTTAAAATAAAAAAAAGTTAGCGCATTATCTGTTATCAACTTTTAAAAGGTTTGGACTTGTCAAATAATTTATTCAATACTATTTTCTAACTTGGGGTAAGTAAGCATCCATTCTGAAATTCCTTTCTACCTCCCTAGATTTCAGTTTTTTCATCAATAGAATAAATGTATAATAGTGATGCTATATTCCTGGGTAATTTGGAACACATTTAGAGAAAAAGGATGTAAAAAATTCTGGCACATGGTACGTGCTTACTAGAGATTGGTTTTGAGAAATGTAGCTAAATTAAGATGGACGTTTTTGCAAATCACTAGCTTTAAAGCTCTGTTTCAGAAGTATGCATTATTTTTCAAACCTTTGCTGAGACTACCATTTGACCTGCTATGTGCTGTGTACTGAGGTTATAAAAATGAATAAGCCATGACTTCTGCTATCAATGAAGTACGTGAGTTAATATATAGATCAGTGCTTGGCACAGAGGAAGACCTAATAAACATAAGTTTTGCTATATTATAGTAATGATTTTGTTACTGTTGTTCTTGTTTTTATATCTGCTTTATCCTTGGTTCCCAAGAACACAGCATTTGAGCCAAGATTAAATGCTGATGCTTTACCTGGGAAGTGCAAAGCTAGGGCAATAAAAGTGAGGATAAGAAAACAAGGCAGGAAAGGACAGGAAGCAGTGCAATGTGATGTGCTCAGCAGATAGCTTGTTAGACGTGTTCATTTGGCCTTGCAGAATGTCTGTAGAGAGACTGTAAAGAGAAAGCATGCCACAGAGCAGTACTTGAGAAGGAGAAAGAAGGAATTTATCTGTTTGGCTCTCTCCAATCTCCTTTTTCCCACTAGCTAAATTTGCTCCACAAGCTGTTAATTCTCTTGAACTTTCCAGTTGCATCATTTGGCTTCTTGAGTGGCTTTTTGAGAAACCAGATCTCATATTCTGAGGTGTGGTGTTTCATCTGTGTGCAAAAGTGCCTGGGGAAACAGAAACACTGGACACATGGTTGGTCAGCCTGGTTGTGTGATGTCTACCATGAAGAGGTCCCGGCGTCCCTGAGCAAGTGCGTGTTCAGACTCATATGGTAGACCATGCTGGCCTGTATTAAGTATGTCAGTGCAGAAGTGGCCAATGCAAAGCTAATACCCAGCAGCCTCTGAAATGGGTGCAGTCAAGGGAATCTAAATCTGATTCAAGATGTCCCATTTGTTCATCTCCTGGGTCATTCCAACCCACTCCTGCCCTCTTGTTTTTGGTACCCACACTATAATACAGGATCTTCCCCAATTTTTAAAAAAATGTGTTGCCTTCATTTCTTCCCAAAGAGGAAAGAAGAGGTCCAATCACTTTTAGAATTCTTTCCCAAAAGGTCGGCCATTCATGATTTCCTGGAAGACTTAAGGCATGAGAGTCAGAGAAACAAGTTATCTTCTCCTGCTGAAGCTGATGCTGAAATAATAAATAATAGTCATTATCACTGTCCTCTATTATTTTAGATGTTCTTCGCCATTGGCCAGTATTTAAGTTCATTTTGTCAGCTGCCTGGTTGGACAACACAGACCATCATCCCTGATGGAAATGAGCATTTAATTGTCCAAGACTGGTTGAGTTTATGGTTGTCATTGTCCATTGATGATTATTATTTGGCATGGAAATATTAAAAGACCTTTCAGTGAATCACTTGAGTTCCACGTATGGTCTTACCTATGGCTTTTATCACGCAGTAACTTCTTTCTTTGCCTACAGGTCCACTGAAAGGATGTGCCCCAAATCATAGTTTTTTGGTTGATGTGTTCCCCATCCCCAAGAATAAATTTGTGGGGGCAGGAAGCACAATTTTGTGAGTTGGTCCCTTGATGTGAGAGCAGGCATTCCTACTTCCACCTCTTGATACCTGACCCATGCATCCTAGCAGTTGTAGATACAGTACTATGTAGAGTGTTTTAACTCAGTGCATATTTCCTATTCTGGAAGCTGAGAAGCAAGTCAAGGTGATGTGTTATTCACCATCCATTGCTTCACACATACCACAAACAAAGATCCCAGATTTCTCAGCAATTGGGTCCATTATGCTCATGAAACATGTCTCGGCAGCATATACAAAGAACCCAGGACTCAGAGCACTCCAAGAGGATGAGAAGCAGACAGATTTTACTTGCTTGATTTTCTGCAATTTCCTGTATCTTGTCAGCTAATGTTCATCTTATTGGGAGTTAACTTATGCACACCTCTAGGGTGCGTTATTTAGACCTTTGTCTAATATATTATTATTGAGAGTATAGTATTATGAGTACTATTATTACCAACACTCTTATTATTTAAGTATGTTGGGAGAAGAGAGAGGTGCACAATTCTAAATTTCTCTCTCCATTTATCTATCCATGTTGGTGAGTACAATGACAAATATACATAATGGGTATATTGGAGCACTGAGCAGGAAGAATTAATTCTGCTTGGATCAGAGGAGTTAGCTGGGATATGGGAAAGAGCTTTCCTGGAAAGTGAATTTCATTCACAGAAACAGCATGAAAAGACTCTGAGATAAGATGTACTGTGAGGTGTGCAGGAAAGCGGTTTAGTACTATTGAAACACAAAATCTAAAGCAGTGTTTCCCAGTTAAGTATGGGCAATGTCATAGAGGCTCATAAACTTCTAGTGAGAACTTTGAAATCTGTTTAAATACTGGCAACTTTCTCACTGTTACTCGTTCTCTGCTTCAAATTTCTCATTCGCATGATAGGAATATTAACAATACCTACCTCATTTTCGTTTTTTGTTAGGTAGGTAGCAAGCATTCAGTAACTGTTATTCATTATTAGGCAGCAGGGAGTGATGAAGTATTCTCAGTGACAGAGTGACATGGTCAGATTTATGGCACTGGTGTAGAGAATGGATTGGAGGGAGTGGGGGTTAGAAGCAGAGAGATCAGTTATGCACTGCTATGATATGGGGCATAATTGTTATAACCCAGGGCGTGGTGGTGGTCTAAACTAGCCTAGAGTCAGTGGGAAAATAGAGGAACTGTTTAGAAGGAAAAAGGTGCAGGCTTTGAAGGTAATTGATGAAAACTGGTTAATGGGACGGGGGGACTAAATCAAAGATCACACCCAGGTTTTGACTTGGGTGACTTGGTGACTGTGATGAATTAAAGTACAAGGAGAAACAAAAGGACAAGAGAAGAGAGCAGAGAGTGTTAAGAAGGGGGACATCCATTCATGTTGTTGGGAAGTCCATACTTTTATCTTTCTTTATGGCTGTGTAGTATTCCATCATGTATATGTACCATTTTTAAAAAATGCATCCCAGTTTTGATGAGCAGCACTGTTGGTTCCATGTTTTTTGCTATTGTGAATACAATGACAGGTATCTTTTTCATAGAATGTGATCTATCACAGAAACAAAGAACTGAGCACCACATATTCTCACTCATACACAGACTCTGAACATTTACCATAATGCTGTAAGAAAGGGATTGGCAGGAGCTGGACACTGCCAGGAGAGGGAGTGGGAGGCACATAACAGCAATAAGGGTACCTGATCTCAAACCAGGCCAAGTGAGTACATTATTATTATAGTTGTAATTTGTATCATTCTTATAGTATTTGTAGAAATCACCAGGAAAAGATAAGCAGACAAAATCAGGGTATCTTAGTCTGTTCAGGCCTCTATAACAAAGCACCATAGACTGAATGACTTATAAGCAGCAGAAATATATTTCTCACAGCTCTTGATGCTGGGTGTCCTAGATCAAAGCACTGACAGATTGGTTGTATGGGAAGGGCCTACTCTCTTGTTCATAGACAGCAGCATTCTTGCTGTGTTCTCACCATGGCAGAAGAGGTTAGGGAGTCCTCTGGGGTCCCTTTTTTATGAGCACTAATTTCTTTTGTAAGGGCAGAGATCACCCAAAGACCTTATTTATAGAACCATGCCATTGGGAATTAAATGGTAATATATGAATTTGGGGAGAACAAAAATATTCATTCAGCCTATAGCATGGGAAAAGATCAAAGATGGCTTCCCTTTACTGATAACACAACCATATAAGACAACTTCTATTTTACTTACTGTTCTTTGGGGCCTCATCAAGCTTTAAAATAATTATACCTGGAAGAGCAAATAGAAGACTATGTAGTCAGGGCATCCTTATATGGTTGAGCAGATTGTGTCCTGGACAACTATGTGGAGAGTGGTTAATATGGTATGCCATATCAGTCTTGCTCCCCAGAGCTGAGCATTGCATATCTTGCATGAATATATATGATTTTCCTGCTATCACTCTCATAACCATGTATACCCAGCCTCAATTCTGACCCTCTTCTCTGATAAGCAAGGGTCACAGCCCAAGACTTAGTTGGGAAAAGGTGGAAGAGATGAGTTTTAAATCGTTTTGAGACTAAAGTCTAAAACTGTATGCTTTGTGATGAAAATGACCAGAAATGATAAAAATCTTCCCAAGACATTGCAAAGAAATTGGAAAGCATGATTTGTCAGAATGCGTTTGAAGGAGTTAATGGTGAGAAAGGTAAAATATATTCATGTTCTTACCACACCATGTTTAGAATCCTAAATAATATGGTTATATAAAATTGAAAGGAAGATATAGTCTTCTGACCCAGAAGAATCCCCATTCCTCCCAAGAGAGACAGAAAAGTAATAATGAGCTAAGTGCTATTGAAAAGAAGGGCTCTAGCAGGTGCAAGAGGAGACAGGAATTAGTCTTGAAAGGGCAGTAGAGGAGACCTCTTTGAAAGACAGATATTCTAAAGCAGCCCGAAATATGATAATTGGAATGGAAAGTCATGCCTGATTTCTGCTAATGATAAAGAGGATACTTTTGAAGAGTAGTCCTTTTGGAATTCATGTGCTATGGACTAAATATTTATACTACCTTTCTTCCTACCTCAAATTTATATGTGAAACTCTAACCCCGGTATAACTGTATGGAGGTAGGGATTGTGAGGTGATAGTATTTCAATATGGTCATTAGGGTGGGGCCCTAATCAGGGACAGCTGGTGCAGATAAGAAGAGGAAGAGACACCAGAAGTCCTCTTTCTGTGTGTGCCCATGAGAAAAGCCATGTGAGGGCAAAAAGTCTGTCTGCAAGCCAGGAAAAGAGCCCTTACCAGAAACCAAACCCTGCTAGACTTTGATATAGAACTTCCAGCCTCCAGATTGGTGAGAAAATAAATTTTTGTTATATAAGCTACTCGATCTATGGTATATTGTAAAAGTAACCCAAACAGACTACTACACCATGCCTACTCAGTTTTCTGGCCTTATTCAACTAATTCTGGGCTGTAATGATAATATTAACCCATAATTTTCCAACAGTACAGAATAGCTTAGCTTTTGTTTTGCTTTTTGTTAGCATGACAGTGGATATTCTTTCAACTTTTTATGCCTTTATACATACAATTGATCCATGAACAAACAGGTTTAACTACTTGAGTCTACTTAAACACAGATTTTTTTTCAATAAAAATAGCCTAACCTCCATATCCACACATTTCTCATCTGCAGCCAAATACCAATGGAAAATACAGTATTCCCGAGATGCCAAGCGTGTGGATTTGAAGCACCTGTTTTTTATATACACAGTTTGCACAGGGCCAACTGCGAGACTTGAGTATGCATGGATTTTGGTATTCACAGAGGTCATGGAACCAATCCCCTATATATTATGAGGGATGAATATGTTAATATCTTCATATTAATATATATATATAACTTATATGCTGTTACAAATAACAGCCTGGCCGGCCTCAGTGGCTCAGTCTATAATCCCAGTACTTTGGAAGGTGAAGGCGAATGGCGAGTGGATTGCCTGAGCCAGAGGGTTCAAGACCAGCCCAGGCAACTTGGTGAGACCTCACCTCTACAATAAATCAAAAATTAACCCGGCGTAATAGGGCACACCTGTAGTTCCAGCTACTTAAAGGTTGAGGCAGAAGGATCGTGGAAACCCAGCAAGTCGAACCCGCGGTGGCCATAAGTGTGTCATTGCACTCCAGCCTGGGCGGCAGAGTGAGACTCCCACTCAAAAAAAAAAAAAAAAAATCTAGTTTCTTGTTTTGCTTTTTAATCCTTCAAATTTCATTAGATTTTCACAAATTATTTTCACTTATATATGAAAAACATTGAGCTCAGAAAGTTTCAGCTAATAAGTTGTTCTAACTTCATTGTTATTTTTACTCAAACCCAAATACTGTTTTAAAGCCAGGAAAAAGGTCAGGAGCCCAGCAACTTTAAATCATGATAGTTGCATCTCCCCTCCACAGCTATATGTTGTAGTGATTTTACAGGGAAAAATGAAATAAGAATATTTTGCTGCTGGAGACCATTATTCTAAGTGAACTATCACAGAAACAAAAAACTAAATGCCACATGTTCTCACTCATAAGCAGGGCTTAAACATTGGGCACACAAGCATAAAGGTGGGAACAACAGATGCTGGGCACTGCCAGAGAAGGAAGGGAGCAAAGATAAGGGGCACATAGCCACCCACTGGATATTATTCCCACTACCAGGGGGAGAAAGGGCTTGCTAGAGGTGAGCCCAAACCTCACCTGCATGCAATTTACTTATGTAGTAATTCTTCACATGTATCCCAAAACTCTAAAATGAATAGTTTTTTTTAAAAAAAGAATTTCTTAGAAGAGCAAAACTTAGCGGAAGCACAAAATGTTTCCTAAACAAGAAACCCAAATGAGCTGGGTGTCAGGGTAAGGGTGAGGTTAGGAAAGGTTTTCTGTAAAAAAAGAGCCCCTGAGCTACTTCTGAAAGAAGGAATTCAATTTAGGTTACTGACAAAAGGGAGAAAGAACTTTCTAGGAAATGACTGAAACATGCCAATGATTGCAGATGAATATGCTTTCTTTGGGGGAGGTACAAATAGTTTGTATAGCTGGGATGGAGGATGAGGGAGGTGGCAGAAGGGGTTAAACTGAAGGGCAGAGAATAGGAGGATAAAGTTCTGGTCATATAGGCAATGGCCAAAACATGATGGCTCCTGTGTGCCACATAAAGTAGCCTGGATTTAATCCTGAAGATAATGGAATGTTCTAAGAAAGAGGAGTTGCCGTCTGGTTAAACGCTAATGAGATTTTTAGGTCCCTCGTCTGTCTTTGGGATTCAACCAAATGTTCAGAGTGTTGTTGAATTCTTAGACTTCATCTGACCTATATGCTGTTGTTACTTTGCAGAAAGTGGGAGAGCAGTTGCTGAGTCAGCACCTCAGGGAGGCGTGTGTGTAAGGAACATGGATTATTCATAGGGCTGTGCACTGTTCCAGGTGTGGCCATGATTGCCGTGGACTGGGCCCATTTGTATTGCAAAGCCATGGCAAGAAAATTCATTTTCAGAGTCGATTTTATCTCCACGCTCCTGCCCATGTTACGAATTTAGGCTGATAAAGTGAAACAGGAAGCAGAAGAGCAAAGTGGAATTTCTGATGACTGTTTGCAAAAGGAAATTTTAGATGCCAATTTGTGAACTTCTTTATTTGAAAGGAAATGATTCACAGAGAATATATCTTGAGACCTTGTGGTATAAAACAATGAATAATAGGTTTTGAAGTAAGGCATATCTGAATTTGAGTTCTGTGACCTTGATCGAGTCAGCTAGTTTCTCGGCACCACAATTTCTTTATCAGTAAAATGTAAGTGATAATATTGTGGAAGATAAAATTATTGGCTCCAATTCATCACCTCTTCCTGTGTCCTTGACCTTTACCTGTGACTTTGCAGCTGCTTCTACTAGAGGCAGAATGTACTTTTCTGAACTTGGGTTCAGTATGTGTCTTGCTTTAGCCAATGGGAAATCTGGGTGGGGTGGAGAAAAGGGAAGTAACTGTACCATAGGCTCAATTCTGTCTTTAAAAGTTATCGCATGTTTATCTTTCCTTCTTACACTTCTACTATTGCCATGAGAAGAACAAGAATGAATAATTTTCATTTCAAGCCACTAAATTTTGTGATGACATTATGCCCAATAGCTAAGTGATACAAATACTGGGGTAGACAGCTTCTAATATGATGACAATAATCCTTTATTCATGATGATCACTTCCTTGGGTATTTTCCTTTCTGGCCTGATGACCTAGTGACTTGCTTTTCATTAGTAGAATATGGCAAAAGTGATGGTGTAGCACTTTAGAGATTAGATTATAAAAGGCCATGACTTCCATCTTGCTGCCACTTTCTCTCTGCTTACTCACTCTTAGGAGGAAAGTTGTCATATGGAGGGACCTGCATGAAAATGAACTGAGGGTATTTAACAGTCAGGAGAAACTAAGGTCCTTAGTCAACAGCCAGCAAGACACTCAATCTTCCAATAACCATGTGATAAACTTGAAAGCAGATCTATCCCCAGTTGAGCCTTCAGATGAGACTGCAGCCTAGGCAGGCATCCTGATTGCAGCTATGTGAGACACCCTGAAACAGGAGACACAGCCAAACTTCAGCAAATTCATTACCCTATGAGAAACTGTGAGAAAATAAATGTCATTTTAAGCTACTTAATTTTTTCACACAATAATAAATATTACACTTACCTTGAGGCTTTCCTAGGAAGACCAGGTACCATATATAGCTTGTCAAATGCAAAATAATGGCACCCCAGAGATGTTTGCCCTCTACTTCTAGGAAGCTGTGAATCTGTTACCTTATATGACAAATGCAAATGGAACCTTGTAAATGTGAATGGTATTACAGACTTTAAGATGAGAAAGTTTTCCTGGGGTTTCCAGTGGGCCCGATTTAATCACATGAGTCCTCAGAAGTGGAGAATGTTTTCCAGCTGTGATCAGAGAGAGAGATGTGATGGTGGAAGGGGCATCAGAAAGATGCAGTGTGAGAGAGTTAAACCTGCTGTTGCAGACTTTGAAGATGGAAAAAGGGTCTCTGAACCAAGGAATGGAGATAGCTCTAGAAGCTGGAAGAGGCAAGAAACAGATTATCCCTTAGTTAATCTATCACAGAAACAAAGAACTAAATACCACATATTGTCACTGATAGGTGGGACCTGAACATTAATCACAATAGCACAAGGGAGGGATCGGCAGTCACGGGACACCACAAGGGAGGATGGGGGGGGGGAATTAACAACACAAAGCGTATGTGGTCCTAAACCAGGGGAAGTGAGGACCAGTTGGAGGCCAAAACTTCACCTGCATGTAGATTACTTATGTACCTAATCCCGACTTGTGCCCCACATTGCTATAATAAATTAAGCTTATATGCATGTATGTATACATATTTAACATATATACATATATAATGGATTCTCCCTTAACACCTCCAGAATTAAATGCAGTGATGCTGACACCTTGATTTCAGCCCAGTGTACTGGACTCTGACTTCCAGAACTGTAAAATAATAAATTTTTATCATTTAAATTAAAGCCCTTAAAACAGGAAGTTCATGGTAATTTGTTACAGCAGCAATAGAAAATGAATATATATGGTGATCTATCAGAGCTTAATGAATATGAGTTTTCTTTGCCCTTTTTCTTTCTTCCTTTTCTCACTTTTGAAACAAGTGGATTTAACTTTATATAAGAACAGCTTGTATACAAACTTCATCACATTATTTGAGGTTTACTGAGAGAATACCTGTAAGCCCTTAGAAAAAATGCCTGGTATGATAGCAGTCAAATGTTAGCTATTATCATCTTTATGAATGTTATCATTGCTGTTGTTATAATCTAGAGGTTCTGGGTTCAGTTCTCTGTTCCACTAGGGAAAAGAATATTCTTTATTCCACCGAGGAACTATAATATAACCAGCAGTGAAAAGTATTGGACAGACATTTTTATTGGGGGAGGGGGGTGCAGAGGGCAAATACCAATGCTCAAACTTAAAATTTTACCAAAAAAAATCTTAGGGCCACTTATTATAAACTTATGTGTTCCTGAAAAACAACATAATTTGAGGCATTTCCTTTCATAGCTAAAAAGAAGTCTCAAGACATGAGAACTCTCCAGATATCTCATGGGTTGACAAAAGGGAGAAGATTTTTTTTTTTTTTTTTCTGTGTGGTCTTACCAGGCAGAAGTTTCAGGGAACTAAAATAGAATATTGAAGCTGCATACATTCCTAGGACCACTATGAGGAGACTTAATATATTAACTGTGGAATCAGCAAAGACAAAATAAGAGTATACAATTCTAGCAGAGGTGTAGTGGAATACACTGTTTTAGTTCCAAAGAAGATGCATTCATTCTACAAAAATAATTGTACAATTTATATAAAGATGTATGCATTGATTTTTTAAGATTTATTTTGTAATTGGCAAATAAAACATGTATATGACAAATTTCATTTTTGCAGTGTTTCTTCCTTGTGTTTGGTTCAGTAGATGGCACTTGCTCATGAATTTTGATCCCAGTTAGGGCTAATGTGCTTCCCTTAGAAGATATGTGGTACATATACACTATGGAATACTACAAAGTTGTAAAAAAGAATACAATAACGACATTTGCAGCAACATGGGTACGGGTGGAGGCCATCATTTTAAGTGAATTATCACAGAAACAGAAAACTGAATATTGTATGTTCTCACTCATAAGTGGGTACTAACCACTGGGCTCACGCGTGCACAAGGATGGAAACAACAGACATCGGTCACTGTTAAAGGTAGGAGGAAGGGAGATGAAGGAAGGAATGCAAAACCACCCTTTGTGTACCATGCCCACCATAGAATAGGGAAGGGATACTCACCAGAAGCCCAAACCTCACCATCATGCAATATACCTTTGGAACAAATCTCCACATGTACTCCTGATTCTAAAATAAAATAAAATTTGTTTTACAGAAAGACGATTATCCTGTAAAGTCAGGTAGATGCAAAGCAGTTCTCCAGATTGGGGAGCCAATGTGTTGTAAGAAGAGATAGTTTCTTCACGCTCCTTTCTGAGTCAGTGACCTGAGGCAACACTTCCTAGAAGTCAAATGTCTATATCTTCTTGCCTTTGACTATGCTATTATCTGTTTCTCATGGTTTCTCACTGCTTAAAGGAGAAAGTCAAACGTTCTAATAAATTCTCATTTTGCTTATAACAACAACAAAAATAAGGATAAAGCCTTCATTACATACATATCAGGGCATTCAAGACTCCTCACAAACTGTCCATAATCTACCTTTCCAGATTTATGTCCTAGATATCTTCCCATTCATTCCAACTTCATGTGATTAATCATATATTCATACCTGTCATGTTATTTAACAGTAATTTACAGATTATAATGTGAACATGGTAGTGATTCTCATGGTATTACAGTTTACCAGTAGAAATAGACTTTATTAAGTAATACAAAATAAAAACAGAAGTAAAATTATAATGCACACCTGGAAGGGAACTTATAACAGGGTGCTAAGAGTGGCAGGAAACTGTGTGATTTGGTCCGGGGCCTCATCAGGGAGGGGTTTACGGAAGTCAAGAGACCTTCAGGGAACCCTTTAGAATTTTGTTGAATCCAGGCATTATTCGGCTTCATTGCTGTATTAACAAGCCCCAGTACCAGATTGAGGCAAGCAGGCATGTAACAAATGTTAATTAAATAAATGAATCAGGGCAGGGTACTGTGACTCATGCCTACAACCCTAGCACTTTGGAAGCCTGAAGCAGGAGGATCACTTGAGCCCAGGAGATCTAGTCCAACCTAGGCAACATAGCGAGACCTCATCTCTACCACCAAAAAAAAAAAAAAATTAGCCAACCATGGTGTTGCAAGCCTATAGTCCCAGCTACTCAGAAGGTTGAGGCGGGAGGATTACTTGAGTCTAGGAGGTCAAGGCGACAGTGAACCTTGACTATTGCACTCCAGTCTGGGTGACAGAGAATTACTGTCTCTCAAAATGAAAAAAAAAAAAAAAAATGAATCAATGAAAAAAAATGACACTGACAAAGGAGAAAGTAATCTGCACACTTTCTCATAATCAATGAAAGCACACACACTTGTTTAGGAGCACATATTAATATAATTATATATTAAGTACTACTCTACAGTTCACAGTGCTTTTTGGTATAATGCCTCAATGAATTGCACATGAGCCAATGAAGGCAGGGACATAAAATTCTTATCTTTATTTTTTAGGAAACTGAGACTGTGAGAGAGTTGCCCAAGGTAACACATCTAGTCAGTGATAGAGACAGACATAATATTTTGGTCTTCTGGCCTCAAGTCTAGAGCCTCATTCTTTATTCACAAAGAAATAAATGTGGGATGATACAAGAATACATGATGCAAATCAGTACTCTACAGGATAAAATATTAAACAACCACATCTGCTTGAAGAAATATAAACACACTCAATGTAGTGAAGAATTGCAGGGTCAGATTTAAGAGAAGAAAACCCAGAGAAATGAGGAATATCTGCCAGTTCAGACAGAGGCAAGTAAGAGGTTTAGATGTGAGTCTGTGGTCCACTGTGAATGGGGATCTCCAGTAAACCACTCATGACAGACTGGGAACCCAATAGCCTCCACTCATGATAGGACAGGGAACCAGAAATAGCCTGGCTTTCCTAGGCATTCAATCACTATGCATGGCTGAATGTGAAGTTTCCTAGCTATCGCCCCTAGCCACTGCCGGAGGCAAATTGAAATCCTCCTTGGAACAGGAAACACCAATCTAGGCCTCAATTATTTCCGTAATTAATTTTTTCTTATAAAGTGTTCAGGGCTCAATAGAAAATAACCTGAAGGGAAGTGTTCCTGGACAAGTTAAATTTCATCTTTCAAATATCATTCTGTCCATGGAGTTTGACTTTATCTTGGAGTCATTAAAAGGCTTTAAGAAGGGGACTGAAATGTTGTGGTGTATTTTCTAGAGCAAGAACTCTGAAAGACATATGAAGGCTGGGTGACTGTTCAGTTAGAATTATTTTAGCCAGTTTCCACTTAATTGATGGACTAGGTTAACTTGAAGAATTAAATGCTGCCCCTTGTTCTCTCTGTAAAACATTCTGATTCGATGTTGACAACTAGTACTGTCATTTACTTGAGCTCCAATCAGTTTGCAGCATCACCTGTGTTAGTTACCAAGTTATTTATACCAATTACAGTTCCTACCGTAGATGTATAATTGGAGTAAATATCATGTAAGCTAATAAAATATTACTAGGACAGGACAGTTTTTGTTTCAATGAAAGTGGCTGAACACTTCAGAACAACTCAATGGAAGAGCACGCAAAAGAATTACCATCAAATAAAGTGTAAGCAAGAAAAATATAGTAATTCAGGAAAATTCCAAAATTAGAAATATTTTGTATTTACACTATATCTCAGATATTTTTAAGTTTTTACTTAGCTGGAAATAATATATGAAGTTTCCTTGATGTAATGGAAACTACATCCTGGCTTCCATTAGAATTCTGATACATAAAAAACTAAGATATAAAAAAGGACATTATGAGCCCGGCTCGGTGGCTCAGTCTGTAATCCCGTGCCTTGGGAGGCTGAGGTGAGTGGATTGCTTGAGCCCGCGGGTTCGAGACCCGCCTGGGCAACTTAGCAAGACCTCATCTCTACAATAAATCAAAAATCAGCTGGGTGTGGTAGCACGTGCCTGTAAATCCGGCTACTCGGAAGGCTGAGGCGGAAGGATCACCAGAGCCCGGCAGGTCGAGGATGCAGTGGCCGGGAGTGGCCACTGCACTCCAGTCTGGGCAGCTCAAAAAAAAAAAAAAAAAAGGATATTATGCATATAATATTGCTCTATTAATTACTAACATAGAGTAAAATTAAACACTGTAATATAAAATATTATATTATTAAATTATAGTATATTGTATTATTATAGTAATATTATATAATTATACCATATTAATGATATATCATTAACAAATAATGCCATAGCACTTTATTATAATATTATAATAAATATTATAATACTGTTAATAATAACAATATAATAAACAATATATTCTGGTTTATCTGCCACTCCTTGTATGAACAACCTGTATCCTTAATGACTAGTCCAAGACTTGTCACAGAGTAGATTGCTTAATGAGTGAAATAAATCAATATGTAAGCTTTCAGTACTGCAGTCATTCTCACGTGTCCCTCAAATTTGTCAATATCAGATGAAAAATGGGAAGTTCACAAATTGACACTTTAGTTGTAGGTGTGTTCTCAACAGCAATGACTCTATTTTCTCAGAGAACTGACTCATAAGAGATTTAACATACATTTACCTATAAATCTGGTTTCACACAAAATGCCTTTATTCTAGGTTTCCCTCATCCTGGACTTGTGCAACTGATTTTTAGAACCACAGAATAAAAGTCTGCATTGATTAAAACATGCATTTAATAATTCCACAAATATTTAGAGTGTCTACTATGTGTCCAACACTGGTCTAACTATCCCTATGCATAGTCACTTTACCTATGCTGGCCTCTTCATTAAATTGCTTGAGCTATCTTGGACTCTTGAGTCTATGACCTGAAATATTTACTATGTCTACCAACTGCTAGTCAACTGAAAACTAGACCAACAAGTTGTCTGTGTAATTATTCAAGTTATCAAAGGAAGATGTTGAAAAGGATTGAGTCAAATAAAAATAAAAAGACAGTAGAAACCGCTGGAATATTCCTCCAGGTTGTCAAATTACTATTCTCATCCAGCTGAGGCTGGATGTGAAACAATTATGACAAGGCAGAATTTCAGGTGCCCTGTATGATTTAGGAATGGTGTGATACTTTTCTTGTTAATGTTTAAGGGGATATTCGAGAAAACAGACAAGAGTTCTGTCCCCAGAAAGACAGGGCTGGTGTTCAAGGGGCTTCTGAAAGAGAAGCAGCTAGGAACATAGCCAATATGGGGCAAAGAAAGTAGGGAAAATCATGTGTTAGGTTCCCAGAAATAGAATGTAAGCTTTTGCAAGGTTCCCAGGGAAACTGTAGGCTGTTGTGACAGATTTTTTTAGACCATTCTAAGTTCATCTTGTGTGAGTGTGCCAAGCTCTTTTCACAGGAGTAATGCTGGATGAACATAGGTTGACATCAATTTGCAAATAAATCATCTTTTATATTGTCATATCTGGTTGGATCTTTTCTTCATCTCAGTTACTGGGAAAGAGTATTTATTGCAGGAATAGGGTTAATTGCAAGAGTAGGGTTTCCAGACCTCCAAACCAAGGAACAGCCTGTCAGGCGCTTCCGGTCACACCTTGAAGATGAAGAAAGAATTGGTACTTCCTGAACAAAGGGCTTTTTATGCTCTTCTCTGACAACTAGTCCAAAATTGTCTTGCTCTCAGATCATGGTTTCCTTTGCTTGGATTTCTTCAATATCAGGAGCTCCTCTTTCATGGTGGAAGAGTACAGATCTCTCATTGCCTCATCTCTAGGATACTGGGAGAAGGTTCTAAAATGCAATAATTCAACAAACATTTATTGACCACTGACAACCAGGTGCTAGGCACTCTTCTAAAAGTTTGCAGTACATCAGTACTTCAGAAACTGAATTGAGATCTACATTTTCTACTCATGCTTCTGAAGCTGCACCCTTGCCAGTTCTCAAAGATAATACTTTTCTGATGCATGGCATTTTATCTAAAACTGTACTAAATCAACGTGCCTCCATTAGGATATAGTCCCTGATGCAGCTAGTTTTACTCTTTATTATTTGCTGTTTTCTTGAAAACGTCTCCCCTTGTTCATTGTTTCTCTTTATTCTCAGGAAAACAGAGTCAACTGTGCTAGTGGTTATGGCAACAAGTAATTAACATCAATAATTATAGTTGTTCTGCCAACTATTATCTAGTGTTATAGGTAATTCAGATTGCATAATCTTGTGCATAAGGGTATCATGACAGACTTTTACGTGGCATTAGACTTTGATATACATCAGATTTTGTGGTGTTTTGTTACATGTCAGAGATTCTTATTATACATTGCATCAACTTTCTCTATGGTATTGTCCTGGTGTTTGTTGGTAGAATCAGTTCTAAGTGAACCTCCGTTAGTTCCATGTGATCAACTTCCTTTTTCCTCATGCTAACAACAACAAAAAAATCTGTTTATGGCCATCTCTCTTGCCAGGAATAAAGTTACCCTTACACATCTTAATTTCTTGGGATTTGCTTATTTCCCTTCTTTTAAAATTGTACCAGGTTGAGCCTGCCTTTGGCATTTTGGCATATCTCCAATTCTCCATGATTTTCTCATGTCAGTATGAATTTAAAATTTGTATATGCACAGATTTTCATTAACACTATCTCATATTCAGAGTTGGCAAAAGATGTCATTTTTTGAGAGGAAAAAAAGGGCTGTTGTAGTAGAAAAGAAGCCCGGAATGGTTTTCTGACATATGTTAGTATATTTACAAAATAAACTGTTTTTACAGATCGGTTTATAAATTTGACATAAGGTTTAGTATTTTCATTATATTTCATTAAATTTTTAGTTTCCTTATGCAAATGACACAGGAAGTCACAAGAGTTTTAGTTATGGTCTATTTTTGAAAACACAGAGTAAAGCCTTTTCTACGCCTTGTGTGGCTTAGTTGAAAAACATGTGACTTTGGGTCAAAAATTCTGTATTAAATCCTGGTTCTGCCACTAACAAATTCTGTAACCTTGAAGGTCACATCAATTCTGTAAACTTCTTTTCATTATCTTTCAATAGGAGTAATCATAAACGTTCTATGGGTTGTTGTCTTTTACTCATACAACAAATTGTAGAGTACTTGATGTATTTCAGGCACCAAGATCGACACTGAGGACAAAAGAAGAAAGATATAACCCATGCACTCAGAAAATCATTTTTCTCAGAAAAGATGTATAAACACACTAATCAAATTGAGTGTGATCATTTCTGTAATAAAAGGATATTATTAGAAATGTGTCATTTTAATATATATGAGAGGTTTGGGGCTTAAATCTATGAAACAATTCTGAATTATCCTCATATTTAAATTCTTAATATTTAAGAATTAAAAACTAATGTTACATCAAATAGTTAAGCTTCCAAGAAGACGTATAAAATATAATTTAAATATAAACTCTGGTTGCATTAAAATCTTTTTTGAGTTATGAAGTCACTGACAAAACAACAACCTCTAGTCTTTATGATGTTTGTTTTTTTGGGGGCGGGGTTGGAGTCTCACTCTGTCGCCCAGACTGGAGTACAGTGGCCGCTCCCTGCCACTGCAGCCTCGACCTGCTGAGGCTCCGGTGATCCTTCCGCCTCAGCTTTCCAAGTAGCTGGAATTACAGGTGCGCGCTACCATGCCCGGCTAATTTTTTGATTTATTGTAGAGATGAGGTCTCAACCAAGTTGCCCAGGCGGGTCTCAAACCCGCTGGCTCAGGCAATCCACTCACCTCAGCCTCCCAAGGCACGGGATTACAGGCTGAGCCACCGAGCCCAGCTGTCTTTTTGATGTTTAAAGCAAGCTGCAAAGACAACCTCAAATTAAATGAGAAGATAATATAAAGATTGTGTGGTATGATATAATAGTTAGCCTAATATATTGTTTCTTTAATGACTAGAAATTTTAGTATCAAGTGAAAAAATCAAGATCAAGAATATACACTTTGAAGCCAAAATGCCAGTATTTCCATTCTGTATCAGTTCGTACTAACTGTGTAACCTTAGGTAAGTTACTTAACTTCTCCGTACTCCCTCAGTTTCCTTTAGAATAAAATGGAGTGAACACTAGGGTTGTTGTGAGGAAAAAGAATAGTGCCTGGAGCCTAGTAATTACTACATAGGAGTTTGCTATTATAAAAGTGTTAATACCAATAAAAACATAGTAAATAAGTAGTACTAAAACTGAACTTAATATTTAAGGAATATAGTCATAAATACAATAGTTAAGTAATTTGTATTCAAATTCCAGGTAGTACAACCCATAAAGGAAAATACATTAAGAGCACAAAGATTGGTCATTGGGAAGTAACATAACCATTAATTGCAGATATAATGACCATCTTCACTGAAAATTTGAAAGCATTTTTCAGGCAAAATATTAAAAATAATAAAATATTTGAGCATAGTAGCTAAATCAGTATTAAAAGTTCCTTTGCATTTCTATGTACTAAAATAAAAATTGGCCCCATTTGCGTAATTAAATAGCTATAAGTTCTTGGGCAAGTAATTTCATCTCTCTGGCCTCCACATTTATACCTTACCTGAGGTTGTTTGGTTTTTTTTTGTTCAGTCTCTGCTCTGATCCGTCCAAGTTCTAGCAGATGTTAAATCTCCAGATTTTTCTGTCTTAATTCACCTTCTGAGTGGTGTCTTTTAATTGGAAAATATTCTCTGACATTTGCTAAGTAAAAAGTATTATTTTACACACTAATTTTGATATACTCTTTGCCTCCATTGAGATCAGAACTTGATAACAACTGATGAATAATACCTACCATTTTCTTAGTTCATCAAAGTTAATAAAATGCTTTTCTTCATAGAATGAAATATTTCATGAGTATACAAGTATACTAATAATGTGAATACAAAGGTATTAAGTTCAATAAAAGAGTTAGATGTTGAATAGTATTTGGGGGAACTTCCAGTTAACATTCACTGATTAGTCCCTCATATTTAATTCCCTTTTCCTCCTTGACTTTTCTAAAATTACAGCACAGAATTAAATTTTTAAAAAACCCAGCAAACTATCAGCTCATAAGGATATTGACTTATCTGCATTGTCTTCTTATGTATTCCCAGAACCTGGAAAGTGCCTGGTACCTGATAGGTACCAAGTAGATATTTGTTGCATGAATGACTGAATGAACAACACAAAGAACAGAGATGAGGCCACTGGAAGATTAGCTATTTCAACAAATTCATAAAAGACAATGTAGGTGGGAAATTAGATAACTCAGTTGACCTTCTCGTTGAAATAACTAGAAGTTCTAGATTTCATGAGAATCATTTAAAATAAACTAATTACCTAAGAAGAAAGGAAGGAGGCCAAAAATCTACATGACACTAGGAACTCAGAAAGATAAGCCTAGCACTGATACTGCTTTTGCTCTAATGGTATTTGGTGAACACTAGTAACTTTAATTTGCTTGACTTTAAGAGCGACATGGACAAGAGAACAAGCCTAATATGAGGACGTCCCCTTTTTATAACTGAGGATGACTCCCAGTGGATCCTTTGATTAAGTCCAACTTCCTAACTCAGAGCGGAAAGCAAGGAAAAGTGTTATAATCTTTTGTGTTTATTGGAGAGAAAAGCAATATATCCTAAGAATTTTAACAAAAAAATCAGCCACTATTAAAATGTGTAACCAATATTGACACTGAGCTGCTAAAACAAACAGACAAAAAAACAAAGCCTCAATTTGATAACTTAGTTAAAAGCATCCTAGATTTGTATTATCTGAAATGCTTAACAGAAAAAAAATGTAACCACTCTTTGCAGAAATCCTTAAACTGGGCCTCAATAAATATTTAAAGTTTCAAGGAATAAGAATTAACAGCTAAAAATTACAAAACATAAAGCAAATGCACACTGAGATAGCTAGCAGACACTACAGATACAAGAATCAACCAAGAGATTTTAGATATTCAATTATTAGGCAGAGGCTGGGCACAGTGGCTCATGCATGTAATCCTAGCACTTTGGGATGCCAAGGCGTGAGAGGATTGTGTGAGATCAGCCTAGACAATGTAGTAAAATCTCATCTCTACAAAAAAATTTTAAAAATTAGCCAGAAATGGTGGCACATGCCTGTAGTCCCAGTTACTCAGGAGGCTGAGGCAGAAGGATTGCCTGTGGTCAAGGCTGTAGTGAACCATGATCATGTCATTGCACTCCAGCCTGTGTGAAAAAATGAGAGTCCACCTCAAAAACAATTATTATGCAGAATATAAAATAAACACATAAATATGTTTTCCATAAGTGTCTAACAAATAACTTCAAAATTCAGTGGCTTGCATAAACAAGTATTAATATTTTTACTAAGGATTGGTAGATGAATTATCACTTTGATTGGTTATTATGAGATCTGATGGGTTTGTCTTAGCTTGACTTCAGCCTGAAGGTTGGCTTCGGGTCTGTTCTATGTGCTTGTTGTTTTGCGACTCTGGTAAAATGTGCAACAGCTACCTTGGACATGCTTTTTCCCCCCATAGATTGCAATAGTGCAAAAGACCAAGCCAAGTAAGGCAAGCACACGTAAAGCCTTGCTCAAACACATTCCATTTAAAATGCAAGCCATAGCCAAGCCCAAAATCAACTGGGTAAGAAGAAAACTCCTATAGGTTTTGGAGGGAGAAGAGAATAAATATTTGATGAACAATAATCCAGTTTACTAAAATCAACAAAATCAGTGGGCCTGAATAAATAAAAACAGGACAATGGAAATATTAATAATAAGCAAACTATAAAAATGATAAGAAAAAGTTTGAAAAAACATGATAAGTGTATAAAATGGAAAGCATAATATTTGCAATAAAGACTTAGTGGATATTTTATAGCATATTAGATACAGCTAAGAAAAGAATGAACTAACTAGACTATATATTTGGAGCAGGATAGATAAACAAAATATTTAAAAATGTATATGAGGAGATAAAATGGCATGGGTAGAGTAAGACATAACGTAGATAAAAACAGATAAGAGAAAAATTAATGAGGAAAGAAAATGTTTAAAGAAATTTTGGCTGAAAATTTTCATGAATTTAAATAAGACCAAAGTCCTGAAGTTCAGGAAGCCTAATTAATTTCAAATAGAATAAATAAAAATAAATTTATACCTAGACACATACTGCTGAATCTGGAGGAAAATTCACATTATAATAAAATTGTAGAGCAAATAAAAACTGAGACAATACACTTAAATTAATCAGAGGAAGAGAGATTATTTACAAAGAAATACTAGTTAGTCTCTCAGCTGACTTCTAGATAGCAACAATGAACACCAAAAGACAGTAGAATAATATGTTTCAAGTGCTGAGGGAAAACACTTGCCAACTCAGAATTATGGAACCAACAAAACTATCTTTCAACAAAGTCCAAGTAAGGTTGTTTTCAAACAAAATTTGTGGCAATCAACAGATTTTTATTACAGGGAATTCCAAACTATGACAGAAGTTATCCTAGATCAAAGGTTGAGATGTAAGGGAGAATGATAACAACAAAAATTGATAGCTAAATGAAGAAACATTTTTATTTAAGGCAAAAATGTTTTGCTGGGAATAAAATAAAACAATGTAAAAGTAAAATAAAGCTAAAATACATGACAACAATAACATATAAAAATTGATTAAGTAGTGATAAGAAGAAGGTATAAAATATTGATAAAATTAAGACTTTGGTAAGTTAAGTATACTTGTTAAATTCCTAGGGTAAAAACTGAAAAAAATGAAAAAACCAGAAACATGATAGAGTGTTGAGGGAAAATCTGAATGAGGGAAACAATAAAACTAAAAAAAGGCAAGAAAAAAAAATAATAAAAAGAGACAAAGAGAAAGTACACAATAACACCCTAGTAACACATTGAAATAAGTAATTATTATGGTAATTGAAGATGAACTAAGCTTTCTGTTTGAAAGACAAAGATTATGAGGGTCATTGCAAAAGCAAACAAAATAAACACTGTTTATAAGAGACATACCAAAATACATAGACATTGAGAAAGATTGAGAGTCAGTGGATATAAAAAGATAAATCAACAGATAATGGAAATGGATCTTTGCCATATTTGCTTTATTTATGGTATTGACAAAAATCACGTTCCCTAAACTACACCATCTTTAAATGTGTATCTGACCATTTTTTATGTTGTCAATTTTATATTATTTTATTTTATATTCAGGGAGTACAAGTGCATGTTTTTTACATGGGTATATTGCATACTGGTGGTGATTGGGCTTTTGGTGATCATATCCCCTAGATAGTGAACCTTGTACCCAATGAATAGCTTCCGAACCATAAATCTCCTCTCTGCTTCCGTCCTTTCAGTGTCTCCAGTGTCTATTATTTTCATCTTTATGACCATTTAGTTCTCACATACTTGCATAAGTGAGAACGTGGTTTTTGGTTTTCTGTTTCTGAGTTAGTTCACTAAGAGTAATGTTCTCCAGCTGTATCCATGTTGTTGCGAAAAACATGACTTCATTCTTTTTTATGGCTGTGTACTATTCTGTGGTGTATATGTACCACATTATCTTTATCCAGTCAATTGTTGATGAGCACTTCGACTGGTTCCATGACTTTGCAATTGTTGAGTAGTGCTGCAACTTCAACACACAGGTGTAAGTGCAGGTATCTTATTTTATTTTACTTTAAAGATGTGGGGTACAATTCAGGATTAGGTATATAAGTGGACATCATACAGGTAAAGTTTGGGCCTCCCTTTGGTCTCCACTTCACCTGGTTTGTGATCAGGTACCCCTATTGATGTTGTGTCCCCACCCCCACCCTGGCAGTATCCTGCTACTGCCAATCCCTTTCTTATATAAATAAAAATGAATTTATACCTAGACACATACTGCTGAATCTGGAGGAGTATAAATGGTAAATGTTCAGGGTCACTAATGAGTGACAACATACAGTATTCTATTCTTTGTTTCTGTGATAGATCACTTAGTATTATAGACTCTAAATCTATCCAAGTTGCTGCGAAGTCCATATGCTTGTCCTTCTCTATGGTTGTGTAATATTCCATCATATCCAGTCCAGTTTTGATGGGCAGCAAGGTTGGTTCCATGTTTTTGTAATTGTGAATACTGCTACAATAAACATGTCTGTGTAGGTAACATTTTTGTAGAATGATTTGAGTTCCTCTGGGCATATTCCCAGTAGGGGGATTACTGTGTCATATAGAAGGTCAATTTCTAGTTCTTTTAGAAATTGCCACACTATTTACCATAGAGGCTGAACTGAATTCCCACTAGCACTGTAGAAGCATTCCCTTTTCTCCACATCCTTGCCAGCATCTGTTGTTTGTTTCATTAATGATTGACATTCTTTACTGGGGTTATGTGGTATCTCAATGTGGTTTTGAATTTCATTTCTCTAATGATTAGTGATGCTGAGCACTTTTTCACGTGTGTTGGCTGCTCATATATCTTCTTTTGAGAAATGTATATTCATGTCTTTTGCCCACTTTTTAATGAGGCTTTTTTTTTTTACCCTTTTGGTACGCTTGAGTTCTTTGTAGATCCTGAATGTTAGGCCATTGTCAGATACACAATAGTCAAATATTTTTTCCCATTCTGTGTGCTGTCTACCCACTCTCTTGCTGATTTCTTTTGCATTGCAGAAGCTTTTCCGTTTGATGAGGTCTCACTTGTCTATCTTATCTCTTATAATATGACGTCTGAAGTTTTGATCAGGTATTGGTTGCCTACTCCAATTTCTGTAGGGGTAACTCCAATGTTTTCTAAGATTCTTATAGTTTGAGGCTTTATGTTTGGGCTTTGATCTATTTAGAGCAGATTTTTGTGTATGGTGATAGGTAGGGGTCCTCTTTCAATCTTCTGCATGTGATCAGCTAATTTTCCCAGTACCATTTACTAAATTCTCCCCAGAAGTTGTTGTTGGAGGCTTTGTCAGAGATAGATTATTTGAGAAATCAAAAATTGAGGTTTTTCCTCTGGAATCTCTATCCTATACCATTGATCTATATGCCTGATCTTGTACCAATACCAGGTTGTTTTGATAACTGTAGTCTTATAGTAAAGTTTAAAGTCTGGAAATGTGGTACCTCCCACTTTGTTTTTTTTGCTAAGGATTGTTTTGGCTATTCGTTGTTGCTTGTGTTTCAGTATGAATTTCTGTATTGTCATTTCCAGGTTGGAGAAGAATTACGTTGGTAATTTAATGGGTATTGTGTTGAATGTGTAGATTGTCTGTGGTAGAATGGACATCCTAATTTCAATTCTTCCTATCCATGAGCATGGAATATTTTCCATTTGTTTGTGTCTTCTTGGATTTCTTTGAGCAGTGTTTTGTAGTTTTTATTATAAAGATCTTTCACTTCTTTGGTTAGGCAGATGCTGAGGCAAAAAAAAATTTTTTTTTGACTGTTCTGAGTGAGATTGAGTTTTTAATTTGGTTTTCTGCCTGCTTGTTGTTGGTGTATAAGAATGTGACTATCTTTTGCACATTTATTTTGAACCCTAAGATTTTGCCAAAGTCCTTTGTCAGTAAAAAGTGGTTTCTGACAGATTCTTTTGGATTTTTGAGGTATAGGATCAGATAGTCAGCAAAGAGGGATAACTTAACTTCCTCTTTACCTATTTGGATACCCCTGATCTCCTTCTCTTGTCTGATTGCTCTAGTTAGAACTTCCAACACAGTGTTGAACAGGAGGGCTGAGAGTGGGCAGCCTTGTCATGTTGTGGTTTTTAGGGGAAATGCCTCCAGTTTCCGTCCACTTAGTAAAATATCTGCTGTGGCTTTTTCATAGATAACACTATTTTGATGTATGTTCCTTCTGTGCCTAGGTGTTTGAGGGTTTTTATCAAGATGGGATGCTAGATTTTATCAAAATCTTTTTCTGCAGCTAATGATATAATCATGTGGTTCTTGTTTTTTCTTCTGTTGATGTATTTAATTGCACTTATAGTCTTGCGGATGTTGAACCAGTCCTGCATTCAGCGATGCAGCCTACTTTGTCATGGTGGATGATTTTTGAGATGTGTTGTTGGATCTGATTTGCTAGAACCTTGTTGAGAAATTTTGTATGTATATTCATTAGGGATATTGGCCTGTAGTTCTCTTTTTTTTGGTTGTTGTTGACTCTACCCAGTTTGGGTATTAGTGTGATGTTACCTTTGTATAATGATTTGTGGAGAATTATTTCTTTTTCAATTGGATGGAATACTTTCAGTAGGATTGGCATCATCTTCTCCTTGTATGTTTTGTAGAATTCCACTGGAGAGCCATCTGGTCCAGGGCTTTTTTTTGTAAGTAGTTTTCTTATGATGGAGTCAATTTCCTGAGTTGTTATTTAGTGTCTCAGTGTCTTCTTGTTTCAATCTTGGGAGGTTGTGTGATGCCAGAAAGTCCTTCATTACTTTTAGGTTATCAAGTTTGTTTCCATACAGGTGTGCATAGTAATCTCTGATAATCTTTTCTATTTCTTCAGGGTCAGTTGTGATTTGAAATTTTTGCATTTCTGTTTATTTGGGCCTTTTCTCTGTTTTTCTTGGTCATTCTGGCTAGGGACCCATCAATCTTGTTTATTCTTTTAAAGAACCAGCTTTTAATTTTGTTAATTTTTTTCTATGATATTTTTGCCTTCTATGTCCCATATGTGGGCTTTTACTTTGGTGGTCTGGTTTCTTCTGCTAAAGGTAGAATATTGGTGGTCTTGTCTTTCTAGCTCCCTTAGGTGATTTGTTAGGCTGTTAACTTTTGACCTTTCCATTTTCTTTTTAAAATTTTATTTATTTATTTATTTATTTATTTATTTATATTGAAAATATGGGGTACAATTCAGGGCTAGGTATACAAATATTCATTGTGCAGGTACCCTTTGATGAGGTGTGCCCCCCTTCCCCAGGCAGATTTCCACTACTGTCAATCTGCCACCCCACTCCCCCACCCCCCAGCAGTTTTCTGCTGCTATTAATCCTTTTCTTATAGTATTGAGATAGCTGCTCAAGGTCCACTTATGAGGGAGAACATGTGATACTCAGTTCTTTGATTCTATGAAAGATCACTCAGTATTACAGACTCTAAATCCATCCAGGTTGCTGCAAAGTTCATGATTTTGTTCTTCTGTATGACTGTGTAGTATTCCATTGTGTATATGTACCACATTTAAAAAAATCTTGTCCTCTTTTGATGGGAAGCACAGTTGGTTAAATATTCTTGCTATTGTGAACAATGCTGCAATAAACATACCTGTGCAAGTATCTTTTTTATACAGTAATTTGAGTTCTTCTGGGTATAATCCCATTAGGGGGACTGTGGGGTCATATGGAAGGTTGAATTTTAGAACTTTTAGGAATTTCCACACTGTTTTCCACAGAAGTTGAGTAGTTTACACTACTACCAACAGTGTAGAAGTGTTCCCTTTTCACCACATCCTCTCCAGCATCTGTTATTTTTTGAGTTATTGATGATGGCCATTCTGACTGGAGTTAGGTGGTATCTCAGTGTAGTTTTAATTTGCATCTCCTTGATGACTAGTGAGGTTGAACCTTTTCTCATGTATCTGTCGGTTGCTCGTATGTCTTCTTTTGAGAAGTGTCTATTCATATCTTTTGCCCACTTTGTAATGGGGCTGTTTGCTTTTTTCTTTTCAGCATGTTTTAGTTCCTTGTAGATCCTAGATGTTAGGCCTTTGTCAGACATAGAGTTGGCAAATATTTTTTCCCAGTCTGTGGGCTGTCTCCCTGCTCTCTTGGTGGTTTCTTTGGCTTTGCAGAAGCTTGTCAGTTTGATGAGATCCCACTTGTCTATTTTATCTCTTATGGCATGGGCACTTGGGGTTTTGATCAGGAATTGGTTGCCGGTTCCAATTTCCATAAGAGTGTCTCCTGCATTTTCTAAGGTTCTTATAGTTTGAGGTTTTATGTTTAGGTCTTTGATCCATTTAGAGTTAATTTTTGTGTATGGGGATAGGTAGGGGTCCTGTTTCAATCTTCTGCATGTGGTCAGCCAGTTTTGCCACTGCCATTTACAATTAGGTTCTCGTCTCCCCAGTGGTTGGTGGTGGAGGCTTTGTTGAAGATGAGTTGGTGAGAAATGAAGTTTTCTTCTGGAATCTCAATTCTATTCTATTGGTCTAAATGCCTGTTCTTGTACCAATACCAGGCTGTTTTGATTATTGTAGCTTTATAATAAAGTTTAAAGTCTGGGAGTGTGATACCTCCTGCTGCTTTTTTTTTTGCTGAGGATTGTTTTGGCTATTCTTGGTCATTTATGTTTCTGTATGAATTCCTGTATTGTTGTTTCTAGGTCTGAGAAGAATGTTGCTGGTAATTTGATGGGTATTGCATTAAATCTGTAGATTGTCTTAGGTAGAATGGACATCTTAACAATGCTGATTCTTCCAATCCATAAGCATGGGATATTTTTCCACTTGTTTGTGTCATCTTTGATTTCTTTGAGCAGTGTTTTGCAGTTTTCATTGTAAAGGTCTTTCATATCTCTGGTTAGGAAGAGCCAAGGTTGTTTTTCTTTTCTTTTTTTGTGTGGCTATCGTGAATGGAATTGTGCTTTTTATTTGGGTTTCTGTTTGTTTATTACTGGTGTATAGAAATGCGATTGTCTTTTGCACATTTATTCTATACCCTGAGACTCTGTCAAAGTTCTTTATCAGTGCAAGGAGGTTTTTGACAGATTCTATTGGGTTTTCAAGGTATACAATCATGTCGTCTGCAAAGAGAGATAACTTGACTTCCTCTTTTCCTATTTGGATATCCCATATCGCCTTTTCTTCTCTGATTGCTCTAGCTAGGACTTCCAAAACTATGCTAAACAGGAGGAGAGAGTGGGCATCCTTGTCTTTTTCCAGTTTTCAGGGGAAATAGTTCCAATTTCTGTCTGTTTAGCAGTATGCTGACTGTGGGTTTCTCTAGCCGGCTCTTACTATTTTGAGATATGTTCCATCTGTGCCTAGGGTATCAATGGTTTTTATCAAGAAGTGGTGCTTGATTTTATCAAAAGCTTTTTCTACATCTAATGATATAATCATGTGGTTTTTATTTTTATGTCTGTTGATGTATTTAATTAGTTTTAATTACGAATGTTGAACCAGACTTGCATCCCAGGGATGACGACTACTTGGTCATGGTGGATAATTTTTGGGATGTGTTGTTGAATCAGGTTTGCTAGGATACTGTTGAGAATTTAAGCATCTATGTTCATCAAGGATATTGGCCTGTAGTTCTCTTTCTTTGTTGGGTCTTTACCTGACTTGTGTATCAATGTGATGTTAGCTTCATAAAATATTTGGGGTGAGTTCATCTTTCTCAATCACTTGAAATACTTTCAATAGAACTGGTATCAGTTCCTCCTTGTATGTTCTGTAGAATTCTGCTGGAAAGTCTTCTGGCTCAGGGCTTTTTTTGTAGGTAGTTTTCTTATGACATAGTATTTTCCTCGACTGTTATTGCTCTTGATTTTAGGGTCTTGATTTCTTCTTGTATCAACCTAGGGAGGTGTGCAATGTCAGAAAGTCTTCCATTTCCCTTAGGTTTTCAAGTTTGCTTCCATACATGTGTACATAGTAGTCTCTGATAATCTTTTTTCTTCTGTCTTCTTCAGGGTCAGATGTGACTTCATCTTTATATTTCTGATTATGTTTATTTGGACTTTTGTCTCTTTCTCTTGGTCAGTCTAGCTAGGGGACCATCAATCTTGTTTATTCTTTCAAAGAACCAGCTTTTTGCTTCATTGACTTTTTGTATTATCTTTTTGTCTTCTATGTCCCAGATTTGTGCTGTTATTTTGGTGATCTGGATTCTTCTGCTGAAGTTAGGATTTTGATGGTCTTGCTTTTCCAGCTTCCTTAGGTGACTTGTTAGGCTGTTAACTTGTGATCTTTCCATTTTCTTCATGTGTGTTTGTAGAGATATTAATTTCCTCTTATTACTGCTTTCACGGCATCCCAGAGATTTTTGTAAGATGTTTCTTTATTTTCATTTGTTTCCAGGTATCTTTTAATCTCTGTTTTGACTTCCATGTTGACCTAGGAATTGCTTAGTATCATGCTGTTTAGTGTTCATGTCTTTATTGGTTTGGGGGGAACTTTGTTGGTGTTAATATTTATTTTTATTCCATTGTGGTCTGAGATGGTACATGGCAAAATTTCAATCTTATGAAATTTGTTTATGCTTGATTTATTGTCAAGTATGTGGTCAATTTTAGAGTACATTCTATGTGGTGATGAGTAGAATGTATATTCTATGGTTGTTGGGTGGAGTGTTCTGTAGGTATCAATTAAGTCCATTTGGTCAGGAATCACATTGAGGTTCTGGATCTCCTTGCTGACTTTTGTCTTGGTGATCTGTCTAAGGTTGTGAGTGGGGTATTAAAGTCCCAAGCTATAATAGTGTTAGAGTCAATACCTTTTTAAAGTATTCCTAGTAGCTGCTTTATGAAAGTTGGTGGTCCTATGATGGGTGCATATATGTTTAGGATGGATATTTGTTGTTGGTGGATTGAACCTTTTATCATTATATAGTGACCTTCTGTATCTTTTTAAATTTTTAATAGCTTAAAGTGTATTTTGTCTGAAATTAAGATTGCAACTCCTGCTTTTTTTGTGTTCTGGGTGCCTGAAATTTTGCTTCCCATCCTCTTACTTTGAGTCTGTGAGTGTCCTTTCTGGTGAGATGAGTCTCTTGGAGATAATAAATTATTGCCTGATGATATTTTATCCATTTTGTCATTCTATGTCTTTTCAGTGGTACATTTAGTCCATTCACATTCAGGCTAATTATTGAGATGTGAGAGTTTATCCCTGTTATGATGTTCTTATAGAATTGTTGCTGTTCCTGTTTGTTTGTTATCTTTCTTTTGACTTTTGGGTTGACTCATGTATGTTTTCAATCTTTTTCCTGCACTCTTGTGAAGAATGTGGTCGTTCTTTTTTCCCTTTCTTCTGTGTTTTATACTTTCTTAAGTGTTTCTTATAGTGGTGATCTAGAGGCAGCATAATTTATTAGTGATTGAATGTCTGGGAAAGATTTTAATTCTCCCTCACTGATGAAGCTTAGCTTAGCTGGGTAGGTTATTCTTGGTTCAAATTGTTTATCTTTCAGAACTTTGAAGATTGGGCTCCAAGCTCTCCTAACCTGAAGTGTTTCTGTAGATAAATCTGCTACTATTCTAATTGGTCTTACCCAGTAGGTAGTCTGACCTTTTTATCTTGTTGCCTTTAGGATTTTTTCTTTTATACCTACTTTGTTTAGGTGAATTACTATGTGCCGAGGAGTTGGTCTTTTCATTTGTTGTTTTGCAGGAGTTCTCTGAATCTCTTGGATTTGTATTTTTGCATCACTGATGAAAGGAGAGAAGTTTTCTTGAATAATTTCATGGAATGTTTGTTTCAGACAGAGACAGGTCTCTGTCTCTCTTTCTGCCTCAGGAAGTCCAATTACTCTTAGGTTCAACCTCTTGAAATAATCACTCATCTTTTAAAGGTTTTAAGCTTCTTTTCTATGGTTTTGATAATTTGGATTAGTTCTATATTTTGGTCCTCAAGCTCTGTGATTCTTATTTCTACTTGAATAATTCTGCTTTCCATGTTTCTCAGTTTGTCATTTATTTAAATCACAGTATTCTTTACTGCTGTTATATCAGTGATCAACTTCCCATTTTCCTCTTGTCTCTCCTCAATTATTTTTATTCTCTCTACTAATATCTTGATGTCTTGATGTTTGTAATATGTGACCAGTCATTCTGGGGCTCTTCATTGTTTGCGTTCCGAAGTATGTTTTCTCAGTGTCTGACCTCCCAAGGGTCTGTATGAGACCCATATTCTTCTTTTGGTTTTTCTTTGTTTTCATCCCCACATCACCCCCTTCTTTAATTCTGTTGCTCAGGCAGTGCGGAATTGCTTTTACTTCTGTTTGCTCAATCTCATATTATTCCTTGTGTGGATCTTCTAGCTTTGTTCAATTCTGAAGCTGGACTGTGGGTTGGAGGCTGTATTTTTTTTTGCAGTTTTGAGATTTAATTGAGTGGGAAGCTGTGATTCAAAATCTATCTGCAGATCCCAGTATCCACCGACAGATTTATGGGTACCCTGGAACCCACCTTTCACTGCTTTCCAATCTGTCCATGCAGTGGACAGGAAATGAGGTAAGAAAAAGGAAAAGAATGGAACAAGGAAGGGGAGGGGTAGAGGAAGGTGGAGAGAGAAAAAGGTAAGAGGGGAAACAGACAAATGTTCTGAGTAACAAATGAAAAGAGACACAAAGACAGTAAAGAGTAAAAAAAACAAAACAACAAAAAAAAACTAAAACAAAAAACAAACAAAAATGAGCAAATCAAACAGACAAAGAATAAAAATAAAAAATAAAAACAAGGGACCAAGCTTGCTCTGAGATTGTTCTTGTAAGTCCAATGTCCTTTCAACTCTGGTCTCTAGCTCTCATCACAGGCTGTTGGGGTTGCTCACAGCTAGGGTCAGACGCCCCAGGCCTGCTATGGAGGGAGGGTGGATCAGATCTGGACTTAACTGGCTTGCTGCCTGTCAAATCTGCCACTCAGATCTGACCTGTGTCTGATCTGGCATGGGGGAGGGGCTTCTGTCTCTCCCAGTTTGATGTGATTACCTTAGGTCCCAAATTGGAGGCTGGATGGAGCTGGGTAGAGCTGGGTAAGTCGATGCAGATATCTGTCTGGTCCTGGGACAGGGAAAATGGCTGTGGTCAGCATTTCCCCACCAGGTATGGGCCTCCTCTTTGTGAGATGAGGTAGCCTGGAACTCCTAGGGGCTGGGAGCCAAGGACTGGCCTGGGTGGCAGTGGTGGCAACGTGTGGGACCAGGAGCTTCCAGTCTGTGGGCTGGCACAGTTGGCCAGGAGTAGGAGGCAGCAGCAGCAGCTTTCGGGGGGGGAAAGCCAGAGTCTTTTTGGACACTCGTCTTTGCAGAGACTCTCACTGTCCAAACTGTCCTGCCATCATTTTGCCAGAAATCTCCTTTAATTCTTTAATTTTACAGATGTGGGGTACAATTCAAGATTAGGTATGCAAGTCATCAGCATACAGGTAAAGTTAGAGCCTCCCTTTGGTCCCCACTTTGTTGGTTTGAAATTGGGTACTTTAAAAATGTTGTATCCACACCCCCACCCACTCTGGTAGTATCCCATTACTGCCAATCCCTTTCCTTTTTTTTTTTGAGTTGGAGTCTCACTCTGTTGCCCAGACTGGAGTGCAGTGGCTGCTCCCGGCCACCGCAGCCTCGACCTGCTGGGCTCCGGCGATCCTTCTGCCTCAGCCTTCCAAGTAGCTGGAATTACAGGCATGCACTACCACGCCCGGCTGATTTTTTATTTATTGTAGAGATGAGGTCTCGCTGCCCAGGCAGGTCTCGAACACGCGGGCTCAGGCAATTCATTCACCTCAGCCTCCCAAAGGCGCGTTATTACAGGCTGAGCCACCGAGCCCGGCTGCCAATCCCTTTCTTATAGCATTATGGTAAATGTTCAGGGTCCACTTATGAGTGAGAACATGTGGTACTCTTCTTTGTTTCTGTGATAGATCATTGAGTAGGATAGACTCAAAATCCTTCCAAGTTGCTGTGGAGTCTATATGTGTGTCCTTATTTATAGCTGTGTTATATTCCACTGTGTATATGTACCACATTTTAAAAATCCGGTCCAGTTTTGATGGGCAGCATGGTTGGTTCCTTGCTTTTGCTATTGCGAATAGTGCTACAATAAACATGTGTGTACAGGTATCTCTTTTGTAGAATGATTTGAGTTCCTCTGGGCATATTCCCAGATTGCTGGGTCATATAGGTTAACTTTTAGTTCTTTTAGAAATCGCCAAACTGTTTTCCAAAGAGTTTGCATTGGTTTGCATACTCGCCAGCCGTGTAGAAGCATTCCTTTTTCTCCACATCCTCACCAGTATGTGTTGTTGTTTGTTTCATTAATCATGGCCATTCTTACTGGAGTTAGGTGATATCTCAGTGTGGTTTTGATTTGCATTTATCTGATGATTAGTGAAGCTGAGTACTTTTTCATATGTTTATTGACTGCTGGTATATCTTCTTTTGAGACATGTCTGTTCATATCTTTTGCCCACTTTTTAGTGGGGCTACTTGCTTTTTTCTTCTTGGCATGTTTGAGTGCCTTGTAGATCCTGGATGCTAGGGTTTGTCAGATATGCAGTGGGAAATATTTTTTCCCATTCTGTGGGCTGTCTCCTTATTCTCTTGAAGGTTTCTTTTGCTTTGCAAAAGCTTTCAGTTTAATAAGGTCTTACTTGTCTATTTTATCTCTTATGGCATGGACACATGGATTTTGATCAGGAATTAGTTGCCAGTTCCAATTTCCAGAAGGACATCTGCATTTTCTAAAGTTTTTATAGTTTGAGGTTTTGCATTTAGGTCTTTGATCCATTTAGAGATGTTTTTTGTATGGTGATAGGTAGTGGTCCTGTCTTCTGCATGTGGTCAGCCCATTTTCCCAGCATCATTTACTGAATAGGTTCTCCTCTCCCCAATGGTTGTAGGTGAGGTTTTGTTGAAGATGAGTCAGTTGACAAATTGAGGTTTTGCTTCTGGAGTCTCTATCCTGTTCCATTGGTCCATATGCCTATTCTTGGAACAATACCATGTTGTTTTGATTGTTGTAGCCTTATAGTAGAGCTTAACGTCTGGAGGTGTGATGCCTCCTGCTTTATTTCTTTTGCTGAGCATTGTTTTGGCTATTCGTGGTCATTTATGTTTCCACATGAATTTCTGTACTGTCATTTCCAGGTCTGAGAAAAATGATAATGGTAATGCAATGCACATTTTGTTGAATCTGTAGATTGCTTTTGGTAGGATGAACATCTTAACAATGTTGATTCTTTCTATTCATGAGTGTGGAATATTTTTCCATTTGTGTCTGCTTGGATTTCTTTGAGTAGTGTTTTGCAGTTTTTATTGTAATGGTCTTTCACTTCTCTGGTTAGGGAGATGCTGAGTGTTTCATTTTTTTGTTCCTATTGTAAACGGGACTGTGCTTTTTGTTTGGTTCTCTGCTGGCTGGATGTTGGTATATAAGAATGCAACTATTTTTTGCACATTTTTTTTTTTGAGTTGGAGTCTCACTCTGTCACCCAGAGTGCCGCTCCCGGCCACCGCAGCCTCGACCTGCTGGGCTCCGGCGATCCTTCCGCCTCAGCCTTCCAAGTAGCCGCAATTACAGGCGTGCGCTACCATGCCCGGCTGATTTTTTTTAAAATTTATTGTAGAGATGAGGTCTCGCTGCCCAGGCAGGTCTCGAACCCGCGGGCTCAGGCAATCCACTTACCTTAGTCTCCCAAAGGTGCGGAATTACAGGCTGAGCCACCGAGCCCACCCCTTTTGCACATTTATTTTGGACCCAAAGACTTTGCCAAAGTCCTTTATCAGTGAAAGGAGGTTTTGACAGATTCTCTTGGATTTTTGAGGTATAGGGTTATCTTGTCAGCAAAGAGGGATAGCTTAACTTCCTCTTTCCATAAGGATAACCTTGATTTCCTTCTCCTGTCTAATTGCTCTAGCTAGAATTTCCAATATGATGGTGAATAAGAGGGGTAAGAGTGGGCAGTTCTGTCTTGTCTGATTTCAGGGGAAATGCTTCCAACTTCTGTCTGTACATCTGTTGGAGTATTTAATTACATTTATGGTCTTGCAGATGTTGAACCAGCCCTGAATCCTGGGGATGAAGCCTACTTGGTCATAGGAAATGCTTTTTTGAGATGTGTTGTTGGATCCAATCTGCTAGAATCTTGTTGAGAATTTTTGAATCTATGTTCATTAGGGATATTGGCCTGTAGTTCTTTTTTTGTTTGATCTTTACCTGGTTTTGGTATCAGTGTGATGGTAGCTTCTTAAAATGATTGGGGGATAATTTTTCTTTCTCAATTGTCTGGAATACTTTCTTTTTTTCTTTTTTTGAGTTGGAGTCTCACTCAGTCACCCAGACTGGAGTGCAGTGGCCGCTCCCGGCCACCGCAGCCTCGCCTACTGGGCTCCGGCGATCCTTCCGCCTCAGCCTTCTGAGTAGCCAGAATTACAGGCACGTGTTACCATGCCCGGCTGATTTTTTTTTTTAATTTATTGTAGAGATGAGGTCTTGCTGCCCAGGTGGGTCTCAAACTCGCAGGCTCAGGCAATCCACTCACCTCAGCCTCCCAAAGGCATGGGATTACAGGCTGAGCCACCAAACCTGGCTTTGGAATACTTTCAATAGCATTGGTATCAGTTCCTCTTTGTATGTTTTTTGGAATTCCACTGTAAAGCTGTCTGGTCCAGAGCTTTCTTTGGAGGTAGTTTTCTTATGATGGAATCAATTTCCTGAGTTGTTATCATTCAATTTAGTGTCTCAATGCCTTCTTGTTTCAACCTTGGGAGTTGTGTGATGTCCAAAAGTCTTCCATTTCATTTAGATTATCAAGTTTGTTTCCATACAGTTGTGCATAGTAATCTCTGATAATCTTTTGTATTTCTTTGGGATCAGTTGTTATTTGAGATTTTGCAATTCTGATTGTGTTTATCTGGACTTTTCCTCTCTTTTTCTTGGTCATTCTGGCTTGGGATCCATCAATCTTATTATTTCGAAGAACCAGCTTTTTGTTTTGTTATTTTTTTCTATGAGATTTTTGTCTTCTATGTCTCATATTTGCACTTTTGCTTTGGTCATTTGGATTCTTCTGCTAAGGTAAGGTTTTAATGGTATCTTTCCAGCTACCTTAGGTCATCTGTTAGGCTGTCAACTTGTGATCTTTCCATTTTCTTGATGTGTGCTTGCAGAGATATAAATTCCCCTCTTAGAACTGATTTCATGGCATCCCAGGGTTTTGGTAGTGTATTTCTTCATTTGTTTCCAAGAATCTTTTAATTTCTATTTTGACTTCTGTGTTGACCCAGTAGTCATTCAACATCATGTTGTTTAGTGCCCTTATCTTTGTGGGTTTTGGGGAAATTTTGTTGGTGTTGATATTTATTTTCATACAACTGTGGTTTGAGAAGGTGCATGGCAGAATTTCAATCTTATGGAATTTGTTTTTGCTTGATTTATGACTGAAGATGTGATTGAATTTGAGTCTGTTTCATTTGATGATGAGTAGAATTTATATTGTGTGGTTGTTGGGTGGAGTGTTCTGTAGGTATCTATTAAGTTCAATTGGTCAAGTGTCAAGTTGAGGTTTCAGATATTTTTGTTGATTTTTTTGCCTTGATGATCTATCTTGAGTTGTTACTGGGGTGTTAAAGCGCCCAGCTATAATAGTGTTAGAATCAATATCTTTTTTTAGTTTACTTAGTAGCTGCTTTATAAATGCTGGTGCTCCTGTGTTGGTTGTATTTATATTTAGGATGGATATTTATTTTATCTTAAATATGTAGGGTACAATTCAGAGTTAGATATACAAATATTCATTATGCAGGAATCCTTGTTGATGAGGCGTGCCCCTCCCACCCCTGTCAGTTTCCCTGAACTGCCAATTCCAACGCCGCTTCCCTAGAAGTTTCCCACTCCTGCCAATCCCTTTCTTACAGTATCATGATAATTGTTCAAGGTTCGCTTATAAGTGAGAACATATGGTACTCTGTTCTTTGTTTCTGTGATAAATCACTGAGTATAGGATGGATATTATTGTTGATGGATTAAGCGTTTTGTCTTTATGTTGTATCTTTAAACATTTTTAATAGCCTAAAGTTGTTTCGTCTGATATTGTGATTATGATTGTTGCCCTCTTTTGTGAACCATTCGCATGGAAATTCATTTTTCATCCTCTGACTTTTAGTCTGTGTGCATCCTTTGTGGTGAGATGAGTTTCCTGGATGCAGCAAATTATTGAGTCATGGTTTTTATGCAGTGCCACTCTGTTGTCTTTTTAGTAGTGCATTTAGTACGTTCACGTTCAGGTTAATTATTGATTTGTGATTGTTTATCACCATCGTGAGGCTCTTATAAAGATTTTTCTTTGTTTTCTTTTAACTTTTGGGTTGATGTATGTGTGTGTTTTCAAGTTTACAGTCGCTATGTAATCTCTGTGGATTCTGTGTTCTCCTGTTCTCTTGGGAAGTGTATGCCCCTTCTTTTTTTTTCTTTCTTCTGTGCTTAATACCTTTTTAAGCATCTCCTGTAGAGCTGTTTTGGAAGCTGCATAATCTCTTAGGGATTGGATGGCTAGGAAGGATTTTAATTCTTCATCGCTGATGAAGCTGAGCTTGGCTGGTAGGAAATTCATGGTTGAAATTGTTTATCTTTGAGTACTTTGAATATTGGACTTCAATCCCTTCTTGCTATTCTGATTGGTTTTCCCTGGTAGGTAGTCTGACCTTTCTCTCTTGCTGCCTTTAAGATTTTTTCTCTTATGCCTAGTTTGTATAGGTGAATTTCTATGTGTCTAGGGGTTAGTCTTCTCATTTAATGTCTTGTGGGACTTCTTGTACCTCTTGTGTTTGGATGGTCATGTCTGTGGTGAGACGGGGAAAGTTTTCTTGGATAACCTCCTGGAGACTTGCTCCAAAGTGTTCTCCATTTCCCTTTCTTCTTTTGGGATACCAATCAGGCATAGGTTTGGCCTCTTGATACACTCGCACATCTCTTATAGGCTTTGTTCTTTCTTCTGAGTTTTCTTTCTATGTTTTTTACAGATTGGGTTAATTTCTTGTTTTGGTCTTCACATTCTGAATTTCTTTCTTCTGCTTGATTAATTCTGCTTCCCATGTTTTCCATCTTGTTATTTATTTCCTGGATGAAGTTTTTATGGTTGAAATCTCTGCTACACGTTCTTTCAGTGTTGCATCCTGTCTTTCTTGAGTCTTATTAACTCTTTCCATTCATTCCTTAATTGCTGTTATATTATGGGACCAGTCATTGGTGACTTCCATTGTTTGGGATCTGAGGTCTGATATTTTTATGCATTTTCTCTTTGTTACACTGGGAATTACCTGTGTTCTTCTGTTGATTTTTTCTCATTTGTGACAGATCTTATACTTTTCTCTTTAGTTCCATTATTCAGTGGCAGTGGGAGAGGCTTTTACTTCTGATGTTTGCTCAGTCATCTATACTTCCATGATCAGGGCTCTGAGTTTGTTCTATTTTTAAACAGAGCTATGGGTGGGACTCTTTGTGCTGTCTTTTATAGTTCTAAGAGTTGAATAAAGTTGAGGATGGGGAGCTAGGGTTCTGAAACTACTTGCAAATCACAGTGTTCACTGGTTGTAGTATAGGTTCCCTGAGACTCACTCCCCACCACCACTTTATATGACAATGCATTGGGTACCTGTGTGTACCCCTTGAGTCCAATATCCAGTATCAGCAATGAGGAAAATGAGAAAAGTAGAATGAAATAAGATGGACAAAAAAGTAAAAAAACCCAAAACACTGAAAAACAAAAGCAGAAACCACACACACACACACACACACACACAACACACCCAACACAAAATGGAAAGAGAATAAAAAAAGAGAAGAGAGAAAAAAAGGAATTTGAATTGAACCTTCACATACACATTCACACACACACATTAAACTAAAAAAAGTGCAAACAAACAAACACAAACTGAAAAATGAACACTCAATCATTCACATATACACATAAGTAGAAAACTAGAAAAAATGGTTGGGAGGAGGAATGCAGTTCAAACCCTCATATACACATTCATGCACAAAAAAAGAAAAAAAAATCAAAAAATGACCTGCCCTATTGTGGCAGTTTCTGCAATTGTTCCCCTCAGCTGCTTACAGGTAAGCCCCTCTGCTGTCTCCTGCAGAACTGCAGCCCTATTCACAATTTCCCCAGTGTCTGGCTAGGGAAAGAGGCAGTGGGAGTGGGTAGGGCTTCAATCCTCTCCTCCCATTCTTTTGTGGTCAGGGAGATCTCCTCCAGTGGGGAGATGCAGGAGTGTTTCTTCCCCAGGTACTGGTGGAGAGGGAGGCACCCCAGCCAGGCTTATTCTGGAGTAGAGTACTCCTATTGTGGTTATTGGCCGGGTTCCACCTGGGTTGGTCCCTCTCAGCTGTGCCCCAGTTGTGTGGGTCTGACATTCAGAGGATTGCTGGGGAAGAGGGAGTTGGGTCAGCCCTGGACTCATCATTGATCTCTTCAGGGGTCTTCCTTGTCCTTTTCTGTTCACATCTTTTGTTCTATGGCTGAATAAGGATAGAGGTTGAGGCATCTGAGAATCAGCACTCATCCTGTCTCTCCAGAGTTTGAGCTTTCAGGATATTCCCTTCAGGTCACTATCAACCCCTGAGTAGTGAATTCACCAGTCACAGAGATCAGGTCTGTCACTCCGTGGTGATCAAGCCAGAGCACTTTCCTGCTCACTTTTCAAGATGATGGCAGGGTGCCTCTTTCATCTTCTCCAGTGAGGCTCTGCCTCTGGGCTTCCTTGCTGTGCTCCCTCCACCGCCCTGACTGCTATTGTCCAGCCAGGTGCTGCAGTGGTGAGGCAGAGCCTGGAGCCGACTGTCACTCCTGGCAGCTTCTTCCCAGGAAGGAATTTGCTGATTTAAAAAAAATGGTACTTGGCTTCTGCACCCCGGGAAGTGCAAGGGACCAAGCAGTGCAGCTGTGGCACTAACCACTTTACCAGGAGAGCCCTGGCCACTTGCCTCCGTCCCCACCCAGTCAGCCACTCACATGCCCACTTACTCACAGACACATACGTAAAATTTTCCATACACTTACTCACTAAATCCTTCATAGTCCAACTAGCTAAGCTGCCATCTTTCGGTATCTTTTTCTAAGATTTCTTTCCCTTTGAGTACACACCAGGAGTGGGATTGCGAGGTCAAATAGCAGTTCTATTTTTAGTTCTTTGAGAACTCTCCATACTGTTTTGCATAGCTTGAGCTAGCTTGCAAGCCTATCAGCAGTATATGTGTTACCTTTTCTCCATATCCACACCAGCACCTGTTGTTTTTTGACTTTTTAATAATAGCCATTCTGATTGGTGAAAGATGATATCTCATTGTAGTTTTACTTTCGTATATCTATGATGATTAATGATGCTGAGCATTTTTTCATACGTTTCTTGATACTTCTGTGTCTTCTTTTGAGACCTGTCTGTTCATCTCCTTTGCTCACTTTTTACTAGGATTGCTTTTTGGTTTCTTTCTTTGTTTGTTTTATGTTGAGCTGTTTGATTCTGGATATTAGTCTACTGTTGCAGGCATAATTTGCAAAAGTTTTCTCTCATTCAATAGGTTTTTTTGTTCACTCTTGATTATTTATTTTGTTGTGCAGAAGATTTTTAATTTAATCAGTCCCATTTCCATTTGTCTATTTTTGTTTCTGTCACATTTGCTTTTGGGACCTTTGTCATAAATTATTTGCTCAGGCCAATGTCTAGAAGAGTTTTTCACAGGTTTTCTTCTAAAAGTTTTAGTTTCAGGTCTTACATTTAAGTCTTTAGTTCATCTTGGTTAATTTTTGTATATGGTTAGAGATAGCCTAGTTTCATCCTTCTGTGTATGACTAACCAGTTTTCCTAGCACCAGTTATTGTTTATTTTTGTCAGCTTTGTCTAAAAACAGTTGGTTTTAGGTATGTGGCTTTATTTCTGGGTTCTCTATTCTGTTCCATTGATTCATCTGTCTATTCTTCTTCTTCTTCTTCTTTTTTATTAGTACCATGCTATTTTAGTTAACGTAGTCTTGTAGTATGATTTGTAGTCAAGTACCTGGCCATTTCTTGATGTGACTATCAACTCTCTTTTACTTTCCCTAATATAGTACCTCAAGTTATCTTGAGAAAAATATTGCACAGACACAGCCCTATTCTGTTAGTGTCATTTACAAGTAGTATCCTGCTTTGGGTATGAACTTGTATTTTCACAAGGGCCTTACCTCAAGGGGTTTAATTTGTCATTTTCATGCAGGCTGTTAGGAGAAAAATTTTTAGAATGGGGCATTTTGGAGCCTCTTGCATCATTCAGTGGTAGCAATCAGTTCTTTTGCCTCTGTGTGATGCTATCTATGATTTGGAGATATTCATTTTGTCCATTATTAGCCCCTGACATACATCCCTAACCCAACTGAGTGGGAGTCATTGTGTTTTTGCTGTGCATAGACCCTGAGTCAAGATTTGTCTACTCACTCCTACTGCCTCTGTGTATGTGAGGAAGTGGAGTACATCATGCTGCAGTGTGGCTATTGGATGTTAAGCGAGGCTCACTTAGTAGACTGACGGATCTATTTCTATACATCTGTCTTACAGAGTACATGATTCAGGTTCATTCCCCAACAAAATGATAAACTGTTTTGTACTAGGGACCTTGTCGGTCTCTTATGAATAGGTGAAAAATGTCAATGCTAAAATTCACAATGTTATGGTTCTATTGACACTTTGCTGCTTTCTGCTTTTTTGACTCTCAGGTCACATTTTCTATAAGAGTTCCAGGTGATTTCCCCAATTCTTTCTTCCTCCTTTGATTAATACTACACATATCCACTGTGCTAGTTTTTCTGTAGCCAAGCTCCAATCATATAGCTTTTGTTCAAAAACCTTCCAATATTCTTTGATGCTTAGAGAAATCAGTCAGACTACCTATCCTAGCTTCCAGGCCCTTGATGATCTGATTTATTTAATCTTTCAAAACAAATTTTTTTAAAAAATCAATATTTCTCTTTTGTTCATCCTATTTCTGTCAAAGTTAAAACTTGTTAGTTTTACACACTTTATGTTTCATATGTCCTTGCCTTTGTTCATGTTGTACCTACTGCCTGTAATGTCCCCTCTCATTTCCATGAAAAATCCTTTTATTCTCTTGGAGAATTCTGGCAAAAAATACTCTTTACGTATTATTATATATAGGTAGGCATTAACTGAATGTTGTAATCACAATCATCATGGCTAAAATGGGCAAAAACTAATAAGTGGCTTTTTAAAGAGAACTCTTTATTAGTCAGTTTTTTCCTAAATATGTTGGATATGGATAGTGTAGTGTGTGTGTGTGTGTGTGTGTGTGTGTGTGTGTGTGTTGTGTGCAAGAAAGAGAGAGAGAAAGAGAGAGATATGGATTGAGAGACAGAGATAGGGCAAGAGAGAGATGAAGAGAGAGACAGAAGGAGACAAAGGAAGGGAGGGAGAGAGAGGGAGAAGGAAAGGGGAGGGAGAGAGACTGGGGAGAGAGAGAATTATGCATACACATATGCAGTTGGAAACAAGCATTTCACGAAGACAGAATCTTTTCTCTATGTCTTATTTTAGTTAAGACAGAATCTTTTCTCTATGTCTTATTTTAGTGAATAATTCTAAGGGTAACTCAAGATGTATGCTTTTTTCCTTCAGCCCATAAAGAAGTTTTACTTAAACTCCTAGAAAGGAAGGTGAAATCAACCTTATTGCACTTTAACTGATATACACAGGTCATGTACTGGGTATTGTAGACTGTGTGGAATAGCTTATCATCATAGAGTCTACAAAGCTGTGAGGATCTGGTCAGTCCAGTCAGATCTAGAGAAGACATCCTTGTAAGCAGATAAATCTTGTTAAATGAATGATCCCCTACTGCTCTGATCTCATTTATCTGTCTTCATTTCTGACTTAAACCTAGTATAATAAGAAGAAAGAAATGCAAACCAATGAGAAACACTGGTCAATTCATTATGAGGTTTAATATGGCTTAGAAAAATTTATTACTAATGATGTGGGCTAGTATTTTTCATTTTTTTTCCTGGTAGATTCTTAGGGTTTCTGAAAAATGTCTTATAGACCATGTGAGAGGGCACGAAGAGGTTTTTATGGACTGAATTGTGCTCCCTCCAAATTTGTATTTTGAGGTCCTAACTTCCAATGTGACTATGTTTGAAGAGTTATTAAGGTTAAATGAGGTCACAAGGCCAGGGCTCTAATTCAATAGGCCTGGTATCCTTATGAGAAGATGAAGGGACATCAGGCATGTGACATCAAGAGGTAAGGGCATGTGAAGATACAGAGAGAAGGCAGCCACATGCAAACCACAGATAGACCTTACAGAAACTAACCCTGACAGCGCCTTGGTCTTGGACTGCCAGCCTCTAGAACTGTGAGAAAATAAGTTTCTATTGATTAAGTCTGTGGAATTACATTATGGCAACCTTAGCAGACTAATACAAAGGTCAAGTAGGCAAGTCTAGTCTTCTCATTCCCATTTAGACTGAATTTGCTCTGCTCATGTCAGTTTTATATATTGGAAATTGATGTAAGATTTTTTTCTTTCTTTTTGAAAATAAATGTTTTGCTATTAAAAATGTAAGCAGATAAATATAAAATTGTACAGCAGTTTATCCATCTGTTATAGTGAAAACATTTCCTACTGGTGCTGGGCCCATGTTGTGTCTATAAGTAGAAAGCTTCTCCTTCTCCAATTCCATAGGGCTCCTTTGTAGAGTACTTTCTAAGTACTCTACAGGGCTGACCACATCACTGGAATATGAATTACTTTGATGGTATGGAGGAGACATCACTTATCTTTGTGACTTTACTTGACCATATCTCTTCTGCCCCTTTCTGCCAATAGCATACCGAGGAATGTGTACTTAGCAGTGTTAAATACGTAAGCAAATTTTACCCATTGAAGAATGGTCTCTAGTCTTCTAGACAATATATAAACTTATGCTAGAAACACTTTAGTAACAGAAAGCAGGTTAGAATGCAGGATTTTTAAATCCTTAAATATTTCTTTGAAGAGTTTGCCTTTTCGTAAGTAGTTTTAATCATTTTTGTCTGTATAAAACTTCTGTGTCCTCTTATTGCTAGAATTTTCTTCTATTCAGAAATTTTATGAAAATATTCACCTGATAATGATACAAGCACTAAATTAGAATTAATTGGACATAATTCTTGTGTATTTCCCACAATTATTAAAGCAACTATAGATTTAAGTTTATGTATCTCAATTAATCCTCACAGTACCCTTTGAGAGTGCTAATGGTGTTATCATTTTTCATATAAAGGAACTGGGTACAAGGAGATTAAAAAAGCAACTAAAATTAAACTGATAATAAGAAGGATACTTAAGTTTTGAATTATATGTTTTATTCCATATTGTCTCCTTGGCTTTTATGTGCTTAACTATGTTTTTTTTAAAAAGCCAGAGAAACATATATTTATAGGGTGAATAGTCAGATATGAATCCGTATGGTCATTTATAATCAGGTCCAGATGGTTAGTGCTCTGAGCTACTAGAGACCCCATTTGATGCCCCAGTTACCTACCATCATACAATTAGGATCAGCCGACACTTAATAGAGAAGACATCATAATTTGGTGGAAAGAACATGTGCTTTGAAATCTGTCCTGCCATGAGTTTTCAGTCCTTACTAGCTATGACATGCTAAATAATGTAGAGTTAACACCCTTGAACCTTCATCTTCATATGTGTAAAATGTGAAAAATATTAGTAAATATCTTATGAGTGGTAAATGAGATAACAAATGAGAGCCCCTATGACTGTCCTTGACACAAATCATAGAGTAGGCATACAGTAAGTGCCAGGTGAATCTGAATCTTAGCATTATATGTTAATATAAATTAGTATAAGATGCATTATCTCCCCACCATGGTCTGAATATGTTGTCCAAAATTCCTGTTGTTGGAAACTTAATCTCCAATGCAACAGTGTTGGGAATTGGGACCTCTTGGGAGGTGTGTAAGCAGAGCCTTCATGAATGGATTAATGTTATTATAAAAAGGGCTTGTGGGAGTGGGCTTGCTCTCTCTTGCCCTTGGGCCATCCCATATATAAGGACATAACAAGGAAGCTTTCTCCAGATGCCGGCCCCTTGACCTGGGACTTCTCAGACTCCAGAATTTTGAAGAAATAAATAAATTTCTGTTCTTTATAAATTACCTAGTCATACATGTTATATTTTAGCAGCACAAATGGACTAAGACATTTCCTCCCTCATAGGGGCTTACAAGCTAATTGATGAGACAGTAAAGAATGACAACATAAAGGCAGTCAAGTGCCAAATGGAGAAGAAAAGCCATGACAGGTAAGTGGAGAAAATTCCTGAGAGTTAGGACAATTAGAACAACTGATTTCTTTTAGAAGTTCAGGCTTGAGCTGGGCTCTGATTAATATTGATGAGAAGTGTCTACTCATATCTTTTGCCTACTTTGTAACGAGACTGTTTGTTTGTTTTTTTCTTTCTGGCACGTTTGAGTTCCTTGTAGATCCTAGATGTTAGGAGTTTGTCAGATATACAGAAAATGGCAAATATTTTTTCCCAGTCTGTGGGCTGTCGCCCTGCTCTCTTGAAGGTTTCTTTGGCTTTGCAGAAACTTGATGAGGTCCCGCTTGTCTAGAAGATATTTGAGCAGCCAACAAATACATGAAAAAATACTTAGCCTCACTAGTCATCAAAGAAATGCAAATTGAAACCACACTGAGATACCACCTAACTCCAGTCAGGATGGCCATCATCAATAACTCAAAAAACAACAGATGCTGGAGAAGATGAGGGAAAGGAACACTTCTACATTGGATGATGGGAGTGTAAACTAGTACAACTCCTGTGGAAAACAGTTTGGCCATTCCTAAAAGACCTAAAAATCAACCTTCCATATGACACTGCAATACCCCTACTAGGAATATACCCAGAGGAACTCAAATCACTATATGCAAAAGATAACCAGCAGTTTATTGCAGCATTATTCATAACAGCAAAAATATGGAACCAACTGTGCTGTCCATCAAAAGAAGACTGGATAAAAATGGTACATATACATGATGGAATATTACACAGCCATAAAGAAGGACAAAATTATGAACTTTGCAGCAACTTGGACGTACTTAGAGTCTATAATACTGAGTGATCTATCACAAAAACAAAGAACTGAGTACCATATGTTCTCACTCAGAAACAGACCTTGAACAATTATTATAATGCTATTAGAAAGGGATTGACAGACTAGAATTAGTTTGTCTGTCAATCTTTCAATTATTAGATAATGGGGACAGTGGGAAACTGCTGGGAGGGGGGCAGGATTGGCAGTATTGGGAAACTGCCAGGAAAAGGGAGCACGCCTCACCTCATCAACAAGAGTACTTGCATAATGAACACTTGTATACCTAACCCTGAGTTGTACCCCACATCTTTAAAATTAAAAATTAAAAATACACACACACACATATTATACACACATATATATAGAGATTGGGAAGAGGGAGCATATGCTTTGCAGAAAGGAAGAAATGAAGGGAAATGTGTTTGGAAAGAAGAGGAGATGACTGTGGATAGTGCAGATATTGCAAGGTGATTTATGTGTTATACTTTACAATTTCCAAAAGCCTCTTCTTAGATGAAGAGAAGGAGAGAACACATTTCATTACCTCCTTTAAAAGACTCAAGAAGGATCAGAAACTCTGAGAGGTGAAATGGCTTAGGTAATGCTTCTGAACTGCAACAGAGTGGGACATCAAATTTCCGTCTGCTACTTCTGAGTAGAATGTGGGGAAGTGGCAAGGGGAATGAGAGAATAAGACTAAATTTGTATCTTTGAATGACAGCATTAGGGCATTGGGATTTTTTAAACTCTGTAATTGTAGAAGACCACCAAGGTTTATCACCAAAGTACATGTACAGAGTAATATTTTTGAGGATTAACTTGGTCACAGGATCTGGAGTGTATATCTGTTCTTCAGACAAGGCAGTGTTCTTCTAGAATCTGTCTCTTCCAAGATCATTGTCAAAATGAGTTTTGGACCAAAGAGGCCTCTGTCCTGTATACCATCTTGAAGAAAGCCCTCTTAATCAGGAAAATGGAGCTATTAGCACACTGGCAGCCTTTTCTGTTCTGCATTTTAAATTGTTAATTCAATTTATTTCTGGATAAAATATCTGTATAAATCAAGCCAGTTTGCAAAACTGACAGCCCTATGAAAAAAATGCTAAGGGATAAAAGATCAGATGCATGACTAAGCTATATTTTAATTTAAGCAAGTGTTCTGATTAAATCATAAAGGGAATAAAAATGGCATAACGGGAACTTCATAACCCACTGAATTGGGATCAGGTTTGTCCCTCCATATCACACCAATGCAGTGAAGCAATGGGTTTGGTGGAAAGGTTGAGCTTTTGGAGTATGCCAGATCTGGGTTCAAATTTTGAGCAAAAGGTCAGGGACTTTTGTTCACTGTTATAACTCCAGCACCTAAGTCAGTGCCTGACTCAGAGTAGGTATCTACAAATCTTAATTGAAATTAAATGAAATGAGAACTCAGCCCTACCACTTGCCATCTGGAAAACATTGGAATAATGAGTTCACCCAGTGCATCTCCATTATCTCATCTGTCAAAAAAAAAAAAAGATAATAGTATTTACTTTATAAAATTTTATTTTATTTTATTTTATTTTATTGAGTTGGAGTCTCACTCTGTTGCCCAGGCTGGAGTGCAGCGGTATGCTCACCGCCAACCCAGCGATCCTTCCACCTCAGCCTTCGAAGTAGCTGGAACTGCAGGCACGCGCTACCACACCCGGCTCATTTTTGATTTATTAGAGATGAGGTCTCACCAAGTTGCTCAGGCTGGTCTCGAACCCACAGGCTCAGGCAATCCACTAGCCTTGGCCTCCCCAAATGCTGGGATTACAGGCTGAGCCACCGAGCCAGGCCTTTTTCTTTTTTTTTGTCAGAATCTCATTCTGTTGCTCAGACTGGAGTGCAGTGGCATGCTCATGGCCACTGCAGCCTCAACTTGTTGGGGTCAGGCAATTCTTCCCCTCAGCCTTTCAAGTAGCTGGAATACAGGCATGCGCCACCAAGCTTGGCTCATTTTACTGATTTACTGTAGAGATGAGGTCCTGCCAAGTTGACCAGGCTGGTCTCGAACTGGAGGGCTCAGGCAATCCACTTGCCTCAGCCTCCCAAAGTCCTGGGATTACAGACTGAACCACCAAGCCTGGCCTACTTCTGAATTATTAAAACCACTAGCAATTATAAAAGTAGGCAAGATATGGGCTTATTGGATGAGATATTTTAGGTACCTACTCCACACACTGAGGACATAAAATGAAGTTTCCGCTTGAAGTATTACCCAACATGCTTTGCTAGCTGAGGCGAGTTCTGGAGGGCTCTAACTGAGTCTGGTGTCAGTCAGGTTTATATCCTTTGCAGTATTATTTTACTGATAGGTCCTCAATTATCAAAATGAAAACTTTAGGGTGGTATAACTTTGAACCAAATTATTGCTAATTAGCAATTGGTTCATTTAGAAAGACAGATGCCTATATAACAGACACACTTTTACAACTATTATTTTTCTATGATCTCTAATATTTCCCACTGAGAGATATGAGATTTTCTTACCTTTTTAGTCTCTACAACAAAGTCTCTTTCAAAGTATTCCCATTTTGAAGATGAGGAAATAGACTTGGAGAAATCAAGTGACAAGTTCACAGACACACATTACATAAAAAGCAAAGCTGATGTTTGAATAGTACATTTGGTTTTAAAGCCACTCACTGTACTTCATAGGTATACTTCATATACATTGATTAATTGAATTAATGGGCAAAGGCCAGTCATACTGGGCTTTAACTTTCCTTCAGTCACAAGATGTTCTTTTAGCTCCCAGCGTGAAGATATTAAAAACAAGAATTTGGCGTTAGTTCAGTTGCTAAAAGCATGTGTAGTCTAGAACTGTTAGATTTTTGTTAGATTATTTAGAAGTATATACCAGTCTTACAAGAGCAAGGACATTTAAAAAATTTATTATGTACCCTCCCTTCCACCAAAAGAGAAAGAAAATGGAGTAAAATAAAATGAAAAGGCCAAGATAAAGAGGCTATGAATTTAATGTTCATAAAGCCAGTAACTAACATTTATTATGTTCTAATTATGTAACAAACCTTATGCTATGTGCTTTACATACATAATTTCACAATGGCCCTCTGAAGAAGTAGAGTTTTCCATAAGTTATAAAATCAGAAACTGCTCAGAACTCTCCTTTGCCTTCTTGTCTCACTCAGGGTGGTGCCAAACTTCTCACTATGACTACAAAGTCCTCTGCAACCACTTCAATGATTATTGAGTGAAGGAAACACCATATTGGAAGTGAGATTAACATGTTACCTCTACACTGCTGCAGATATCGAGATGCTCAGTGGAATTCACAGGAACATTGTTCAATGTGAGGAAACATACCTCAGTTCAAGCTCAGCCAGGGGATGGGAACATCAAAGTTAAACCCTTTCATCTTCATGGCAATGTTTGAGAAAACCTAGACAAAAAGGGGCAGAATATTGTCCTTATATCACACAGAGTACAGGGTAGACAAAGGGGGTTGTAGTGTGACCAAAAATGACAAAGAACTTTCTCAGTGAACAAATGCTAAGGGGCAATTTACTGTGTGTGGCATATGTAAGGAAACAAATGTCATTAAGGATAACTTAGATTCAAAAACAAAGCAAAATAACGTCTCTAATAAAATAGAGAGGGGGTTTGTAATAGAGACAAAGGATTTTCTGTAGATACAAGAGACAAGAAGGAGGCATGGCTGCTTTGAAACAACGAGGTTCATTGAGGATGTCAGTGTAGCCTTCAGAAGGGTCCACTTATTCCTTTGTTGTGTCTTGTAAAATTAGTCACTAATGTGGGAGTTGTCATTCTGGGTGAAACTTGATTTAAACTCAGTTCACCCTCCCTTTCTTGGATGACCATGGAGAAAGAAAAATGAGAGATGGAAAAATGGAGGCTCTGAACTCCTTGTGGAAGTGTGCTCACCTCGCCTTCCACCTGGGTGCAGCAGATCCAAGGGCTTCGGGCCACTGGACCTCTGAGCAAAGAGTAGGGACTGTGCCAGTAGTCATCAGGCCTGGGTATGGCCTCACCACCAGCTCGCTAACCCAGTACTTCACCCACTCCTGACAGGTAGAGAGTAAATTTGCATAACAAACTGTTTAAATATTCAGTTTTTATCCAGCTTCAAGGCACTCTTTGTCCTCAGCAGTTCTCATGGTTAGTGACCCCTTCAAAATCAACATCGTTTGTCAAATCAAATTAGCCTCGTTACTAACTGCAAGGCAGTGACATTCATCTTTCGGATGCTTTCAAACCAGTCTGAGATAAAGTTCTATGGAATGGGGCTCAGTAAGCTGCATGAGTCACTTCCTCAATAAGGCAATTGTCAGAAAAATAGGAGACGTAGCTCTAAGGTAAATATTGTTGGGTCATTTGAAATGTATGCAGATTTGACATTTCCCTTCTGATTAGCATGTCTACACATTAAAGTCTTCTGTATGTCACACTGGATAGTTCAGATGCCAGGGTAATGTCAGTGAGCACTTGATAGAAACTATTTTGCTCTGGTTGAAGAAAATGAGAGGGTTAGGAAGAAAACTTAAGGTGGGAACCTTATTTGAAGTGACACATGGGCTGAACAGGGGTATTCAAGATAAAATAAAATGCTGGGAAGTAAAGTGACATTATCTACGATGTGCCAGTTACTTTATTACCTAATTTAATCCTCTTAGGGAGTATGATCCCATTGAATAATTGAAAGAGGTGAAGCAACAGGCCTAATGCCAACAGATATTAAAATACCAGAGCTGAAAGTTCAAACTCATGTCTGTTGGATGCCAAAGTCCATGCTTTGTCTAGTAGTATGTTGCTTCCATAAGACACAAAATATCCAGCGTAGCCCTGACAGGAAACTTTAACTAAAAGTATCAAGCAATGCCCAAGAATCCTGAATCTGTCATCAGTTTGCAAATATAAAACCAGAAACTCAGATAATTTCCTGGTCCAACTTGTTGCTTTATGCATAATGACTGTTTAGTGCCTCCTTGAACACTTCCAGTGATCGGGAGCTCATCATTTTACCATTCATCTATGTCTACATTTATTCCTATGTTTATTCATATACTAACATCTCTAGTTATGTTCCTATATACTTAAATGTACGATTGTATCTATTTATAATTATGACTTTGGAATATTTATGCCACTAAAGACTTTGCTGTGTCTTTCATTTATTATAGCATCTGATCATCACAGTAAGCTAATCAGACGTGTCCTATCATTATCTAGACTTCATAGAGGAAGAACTTGGTCTTTAAAAAGCTAAGTAATTTTTCTGAGCCACATAATTAAGGAGTAGTATGCTTAAGTAGCACACAACCTCCCAGTTTCAAACTTTCTCCTAACACAACAGTAATCCTTAGTCCATGATATCCAATCATAGAACTATCAGGAGAAATAATGCATTTTTCCTCAGTTTAAAGTTGTCTATGTAATTTTACCTCCTTCTTTGTGTTGTCTAAATCTTATAAAATAAAACACTTGTCCAAGAACACTGATAATGTACTGCAGATAAATCCAGGCTTTAGAGATCATCTATCCATAAAGGCTACTACCAGACTCCTTTCTCAAACCCAGCACTACACATCAAACCAGAGGGTGGCAAATTGTGGCCCAAAGGCCAAATATTGTTCCATGCCTGATTTTTTAAAGTAAAGTTTTACCGGAACATTTACTCATCCATTTACCTATTGCCTTTGACTGTTTTTGTTTTTGTTTGTTTTTTTACTATAAAGACAGAGTTGAGTAGTTGTGACAGACACCATATATCCCCTGAAACCTAAAATATTTACTCTCTGTCCCTTTAGAAAAGTTTGTTAACTCTGCATTTGGACTCTTGTATAAATCTGTCATGTCACCTATAGAAAAGGTATGCAAAAGGGATTACAGAGTATCATGGGGTAGCCATGTATACTATATGAGAAATTACAGAATAATAGCCAGAATTGAGTTTTAAGCTGTAGATGCAAGAACAAAGAAATGTTATCCAAAGTATATTTTAGCTCAAACTCTATGCTATTAACACAAGGATTCTAAAATAGCTAATTCAATCCTCACTTAAATGCCAGAGGATATAAAATTTATTCACTTGTCCTGAATTTTCACTGTAAAAACCGTGTTTTTCAACCTCAGAATCACCTGAGACGACACACGCACGCGTACGAGCGCGCGCGCGCACACACACACACACACACACATGCCCCGCTTATTGAACCATGGACAGAAATCCCAAACCTACTGAGGCAAAAATGCTTGGAATGAAAACAAGACGTCTATATTTTCAAAAGGATTTACCAAGTAGCCGATGTCTGTCCATCCAAACAACCACAAACATATCTATTTCCTCTTGTTGCAAGATTTTGAAGATTGCTATCTTTCTCATGGCCTTACACACATCTATATGTCCATAACCTGACCTTGATCTTTTGCTGAGTTGTAGACGTATTCATTTCACTGTTTACTTGATATTTCCACTTGGAAGCTCAAACTTCACCTGCCTCAACACACATTTTTCATTTCCTGACCAAAGACATCTTCTTGGCACTTAATGGCACTACCACCTATCCAGTTGTTTAAGTTCATATTCTAATATTTTTCCTCCACCCCTTATATTCTATCCATCTGCCAGTCTAAAACACATTCTGGTTCTGTCTACTTCTTTCTATCCTCTCCATCACCACACCAGGCCAAAATACCATTATGTCTCACCTGGACTATTACAAGAAGTCCGCGCTTAGATTTTTTTAACTCCTGCAATCCACAGTCTATTTTTCGCCAAGAGAGTCATAATGATCTCCCTAAAACGTCACACTACTTTCTTGTTTAAGGGCTTCCAATGATGTTCCACTACATTTAAAAAACAATGCAAACTTTTTACTGTGTCCAGCAAGCTACATGTGCTGGCTGTTGCCTACCTTTGTGACTACATCTTTATCACTTTTCTACTCAGCAATTAATCCTAACTGTGAGTCTTCTTTCTGATCCCTGAAAATTAAGCTCATTAATTTACCGGGGACTTTGCACTTGCTGTGAAGCCTGGGAACTTCTTCATCGCTAGTTCCTCTTTATTCAGGATTCAGCTCAGAGAATCCATCCCTGACTACCCTATCTAAAGAAACTACAGTAAATCCTCACTTAACATTGTCAACAGATTCTTGGAAACTGTAGCTTTAAGCAAAATGACATGACATGCTGTATAATAAAAACAATCTTATCATAAAGTTAAGTTCCTATAGCATACAATACGTCATTTTGCTTAAAGTTGCAGTTCCCAAGAACCAATCAACAATGTAAAGTGAGGACTTAGTATACTTTAAAGCAATAGTTTGCTTTTATTGCATGCATTTTGTTCTATTTCCCACATAGCTCTTATCAATATACAAAAATTACCATGTTAATGTATTTATTGTCTGCCTTTCTGAAGAAAAGGCAGAACAGTGTGTGGTACATAATTGCTGCCTATTTGTTGGGTGAATATTGCTTTTCTAAATCTTTTCTTCTTCAAGCTAATCTCCTTACCTTTGCAAACACTGTGTACTATGTGAGTACAATGTTTGTTAACTATAATGTGTTCCCTGGTCATAATCTATTCTAGCCAACATTCTATACTTCCTAAGGGCAGAAACTGGTCTTCACCTTCCTTTGAAAGCTTCCTGTTCATTTAGTAAAATATTGTATACATGGTGGGTATTGAATAAATGTTGATGAATGGACTTTTGGCTCCATACATCAAGAGTTTCTTGAAGGGCAGATAATTACTTCTACTTTATATCTAACATTTTAATATAATTGACTGTAGTCATTATCCTTTGCAATTGCATCCTAGTCAATTCTTTCAAAAAAGAGAAGAAAATAAGACAAAATTACTTTGTGAGCAATCTACAATTGAATTTGTGTTTATAAATTGCCGAGTGAGCACTCATGCCTGCTGACCAAATGAAATTAATCTCTCCTAACTCAAAGTCTCATCTATTTGAAGAGGGGATCTGGACTCAGGGATAGCTACCGGCTTTCTAAAAGGTACAAGTCATCACTCTCATTATTTGTATTTACAGGGTGCCTTCCATGTTATCTAACTCTGCTAGCCAACAGGAATGTTGAGATGGCCAAGACACTGTCCCTATTCTTGAGCCCTTCAATTGCTACGTTAAATGTTCAGTGTCCCTGTCCAGCCTGAACACTCCCTCATGGACATGCTCCACATTCCTGATGAAGGGATGGATCAGGTGTCCATGTTCATAATAGTCTATTCTCTCTTCTAGACACAGCTGTTGGTCTATGAGTAGACATCTGATCAAGTACAGTCAGTTTCTCTTTCTCCAAAGTTTGAGCATAATAGTCTATTCTCTCTTCTAGACACAGCTGTTGGTCTATGAGTAGACATCTGATCAAGTCCAGTCCGTTTCTCTTTCTCCAAAGTTTGAGTTAAAGGAACAAATACTGAGGGTGTTGGCCCCCAAATAGTGTAAATGGTAGAGCACAGATCTGTGTTGCACTGGTCTCTAAGAAATCTTCACTCCTGACTTTACTGAGATCTGATTGTTAACTTTTTGGATTTCAGTGAGGGCTTACGAGAATTTGAACAGGCTCTGTTTCTTGCAACAAAATTTCCATAAAAAACAGTTGTACAGGGGAGGAGATGTGTAAACCAAAACCTGTAGTTGAGTGTGATAAGTGCTATGGTAGAGGCTTGGGCTGGTTGCCGTGTAAAGAGACAGTGCCTTAAAACAGGTCTGAGAAGGTCAGAGAAAACTTGTAGGAGGAGTCAGGTAACTTGACTTATAACAGAAGAGTAGTAGTTATCTTGGTGAAAAATAACAGGAAAAGAAAGGCAGGTTTAGGCAGCATGAACAAACTCAAGGAAGTGCAAAACAGCAGGTCTAATTAGAGTAGTGCACGTTTAGTGTGACAAGGGGATGAAGTGGCAAAGAAAGCACGTGGGGAAGCCTGTAGACTCCAGGTGACGTTCACAAGGTGCTAAGCAAAGTAAAGCAAGGTGGGCTTTACTTTGTAGGTATCTCATCTGCTGAACCACTCGTTTTGATCCTCTCATTAAAGAGATCCAGACTATATCCTCAGGCACCTTTTAGTTACTTTGTGGTTCTTTTTAAGGATAGACCTGAACCAAACCTAAGAAAAAAACACACAGGGCATGTAGAAAGAAGATACGATTCAAAATCAGTAGTCAGGGTTGGAGGCCATGCTTTTCTACTCTCTTGCAGAGTAATATTGAGCAAGAAATTTAACTTATCTGAGCCTCTGTTTCCTCTTCTATAAAATGGAAGTAATAAAATATCTAGTTCCCAGAATTATAGCTTAGATCTAACACATGTATTTTCAATGTCCGGTAATATGTTAGTCATCTGTGAAACTCATGTTTTCACTGGCAGCATATCACTGAATCACAACCAAGTTTTGAGGTAGATGTTATTGTTTCCTCATTCAAAATGGGGAAATTGAGGCTTAGGGAGGTAAAGGGTCTTTTTCAGTTCCATACCACTAAAAGCAGAAGGGCTGGTAGTCAATATCTTTTCTGTTGGACTTCATATCCAGGGCTCTTTCTCTAAACTGCAGCTCCTTTATGAAAGGACATAACATGGAGTCAATATAGCCAATGAGCAGCCATTTTAACATTGCTTAGCTTTGTCATGTCTTTCTAGCAGTTTGCTTTAATTTATCCAAGGACAGAACTGGTTTCTTAGAGATTGCTATTGATAGTTGCTTTACAACCTCCTCCTCAGATTGTTTTGTAAACAAGTTAACCTAATCAGTCCTTCCTGACCTTCATGACACACACACACACACACACACACACACACACACACACACACACACACACACAGACTCCATCATCATGGTAGCCATCATGTGACTAAGCCACCCATCTGCCTGCTGCCCATCACCTGACATCTGTACCTGTGCTTACCTGCCCTGCTTGATGATGTGGAGCAGACTACCGCCCATTCATCTTGACAACCTTCACCCATGAAGGGAAGATCTAAAAGGATTAGACTTCGAGCAGCCATTTGTTATTACCTTGCTAAGCAATGGTCTGGCCATGTGTTCTTTGAGTTATGGCCCAGCCATGTTTTCCTAAGCTTTGGTCCCACTCCCCTACATTGGGAAGGTGAAACTCCTCTCTCTTTCTCCCTCTCTCTCTCTCTTTCATTTACTTTCTAAATAAACTATATTTTCCGATCTAACTTCTGTGCAATTCTTTGCATCTTTCATAAGGCACCGAATTGTAGATGCTCCCGCCCCGCCCCATCAGGCCTGACCTAACATTTTGGAGACTCCACTGGAATTTTAACCTAACATTTTATAAAGATGCAAATTTGAATTTTTTTCATTTGCAAATTAGGATTTTTAAAACAATAGTATTTTTACTAAAAAAAAAAATGCTAGGCACATATTGGTGGCTGCCCTTCAAATGGGTAAATTCCATGGCTGTTGAACTCTAATCTCTTCTTTCTAAAGGATTTCTAGGCTGCACATGGTGGTTCATACCTGTAATCCCAGCACTTTGGGAGGCCAAGGAGGGAGGATTGCTTAAACCCAGGAGTTTGAGACAAGCCTAGGTAACATAGTGAGACCTTATCTTTACAAAAAATTTTAAAAAATTAGCTGGTGTGGTGATGTGTGCCTATAGTCCCAGCTACTCAGGAGGCTAAGGTGGAAGGATCACCAGAGCCTATGAGGTTGAGGCTGCAGTGAGCCATGACTGTGCCACTGCACCCCAGCCTGCATGACAGAGTGAGACCCTGACTCAATAACATTTTTTTTTAAAAAAGGAGGGTCTTCTGTCTCTCAAGGACTTTGTGCCCTCTTGGACTTGTTTTTTATTATAGACAAAATGGTTTCATTCACCAGGTTCTCTACCTGGACTGCTCACCAAAGCATCACCTGAATACAAAGCTCCTCTTTGACTACTTATTCAAATGGAAATATTTCCAGTATTCTTTTGCATTAGGGTCTTGCTAAGATCTAAAACCCACCTGAGAAATTGATTGATCCTAAAGTTAAAAAAGGCTCTTATTAGCTTATTTTATTGCTCTACATTGTGTATTTCCTTTCCTTATTTTTTTTTAATATTTAATTTTAAATATGTGGGGTACAATTCAGGGTTAGGTATACAAATGTTCATTATGCAGGTACCCTTATTGATGAGGTGTGCTCCTCCCCTGGAAGTTTCCCACTACTGCCAATCCCTTTCTTATTGTGTTATGATAGTTGTTCAAGGTCCACTTATGAGTGAGAACATGTGATATTTCCTATTAAACAAAGATTCCTCGGGGATTCATTTCCTTAATACAACATTTCCTAAAGCTGTTCTTGAGGATGTTAATACCGGGAGATGTTCTATTACAAAAGAATTCTTGGGAAACCCCCTCGGGTCCCCTCCCACTGTGGAAGCTTTTCTGTCAATAAATCTTGCTTTCAAAAAATAAAATAATAAAAATAAATTAAAAAAATAAAAAAGAATTCTTGAGAATCACTGTATTGGTTAATATATCAAAGGATCTAAGGAGTCCACAGATTTTCTAAAAAGCATTTCTAACTTACTGATTCTCCTTTGTTTAGCTGCCAATTCTCCTTTTGTGGATTACCTGCTAATATCTAATAAAATTAACATTATGCAGAACACACACTGGGAAACAGTGAATTAACAAAAATCCATCTTTGTGGAAATTCTGGTATTATACTGCTTGGAAGGAATGATTCTTTTTGAGTAGACTCATGTGAATACAATTCTAAAAACACAACATATTGACATTATTCTCAGGGGTAGATCCAGGTTTCGTGACACTTAAAGATTGTACAGTTGGTGGGGAACTAAGAAAAAGAAAATCAAATTATGAATCAAAATCAGGATTTGAAAGGAGCCTGTGTAAGCAACGAGCCCTACAGCTTAAGCTTCATTACCTTTATTGTCAATCTACAAAAGACTGACCTTTTTTGAATGATTATAAATTCAGCCTGGCTTGCTCATGCAGTAAGGGAAAGAATAGTGGGCCCGGAAGCAGAAGGCCTGTATTCTTGTCCAGAATTGCTCATTTTTCTTCCATTCCATAGACTCTGTGACTTTGAACCAGTCATTTTATTTTTTATCCTCAGTGGCTTTGTTTTTAAAATGGGGTGATAATTGTCCTTTGGATGATGAAGAATTATTTTGAAAAGATAATTAAAAGGGAAGCATTTAGCACTGCACAATTAGAGGTTATGATTCTTGTGAAGAAAATGCTTATACTTTTAAGAACTACACATATGTTAGTAATCATTTATATTGGTACAAACATGTCAAATATAAAAACAAATCTGGACTTAGCAAGGAGAAATTTCATTTTTAAAAGTTGCAGTTAAAAAAGGGATACTATTGCAATAGACTAATGTTTCTACCTTAAGATCTGCAGGCATCTCAAATGTCAGACAGAGAAGGGTGCTTTTTTTCCCCTTTGTATGTATATGAAGGAATAAACAGGCTAGAAAGAGCCAGTGTGGAAAGGCGGGTAAGTGGTTGGTATGATGGGTCAATTGATGTCCCTTCTCCTCCTTCCTTCAGATTAGCTGTTTCTCAGGAGGGGGCAACAAGGAGGGGTGCTCTGAGTTCCAATGCTCAGTGGTGAGATGTGGGGAAAGGTGAGACACCTGAATAAAGTGAAGTCAAGTTAGTGTCCAGATGGCTCGGGTTGGTCAATGGGAAGAATCAGTTTAGCTAATCATTTATGAGATGAAGAATGGGAATTTGGAGGGTCTGTGTCTGGCCTTGTGATAGGCAAACAAGGGAGTCGTCCATGAGTCACAGGTCTAAGTCATGTACAAAAGGGAAGCTCTTTGCCGTAAGCTATTTTGAGGGTAGGGGAATTTCTTGATTTTTGCTGTTTTCCAGGACCCATAGGTCTCAGGTCAAGTTCAACATTATCAAACACTGTCATTATCACTTTCTTGTGTCTGGTTGGTCATTCAAAATGCTCTACCTTTGCACAAGTTACTTAAGGTCTCAGACCTTCAGTTTTCTCATCAGCAAAATGAGAATGATTACAGCAATCACAACTAGCTTATATGGATTCTATGAACCTTATATGACCTAATAACTATGCAAATGCCTCATAAGCAGTAAATATAGCAGCAATGTTATTTTTTTTATCATTGACTTGATGCAGCAAAACTGGGAAGGTGTCAAACATTTTCAAAATGAATATTGGGTGCCAGATACAAGGTTACTCAATATCCAGTAAAATCCCCAAGGTATATTTTAAGTTTCCCCATTTTACAAATGAGGAAATAGTCTCAGAAAACTTCATGTGCTAAGCCACATAGTTCACAAGTGATAGAAAGAGCTGATACAAATCCAGAGTTGTCTGACTTGACCCTGTCTTTTACCAGGTACACATAACATTGGTTTGTCATGTGTATAAAATTGCCCACTTTTATCCCAGAAATGTAGAAGAGAGAGAGAGAAAGAAAAAAGTTTCTCAGCTATATATGCATGTTAATAATTGATTTGTTTTATTCTGAAAACAATGAGCTTGTTCTCCTGCATAGTTTTCTTTGAGAAGGCAAAGAAAAAGATAAAGAGAAAAAAAAATCTCATCAAGCCCATATTGCATATTGGCTGCCAACAATGTTTCTTTTAAAAATAAAATAAAAATTTTCTGTTGTAGATTTTTTCCCATTTGGAGAGATACAGGAATTGCAAAGAGAGTGCCAGACAGCACTAGCATATGCTTATTTTTCTTACTCAATGTGGGCAGCCTTTCTTAAACATTTTGTATAAATATATTTATTCTCCCACTGAGACCTTGCCTGCCAGGTTCAGGAACAACTGAGTAAGCAGATGAGTTATAAACCAAGGAAAGAAAAGGAAGGATTGCCATGGAAATGCTGATGGCCCCTTTATTCCAGCTGAGTACATTGCCCCAGTATAATAAATTAGATGCTGATGCGTTGATGATAAATCTATAGCAGTTTTCATATTCAAAGTAAAAGATATCCACTCTGTCTTTGCTTTAGAAATAGTCAGAAAGCAAGGAAATGTTGACATCCGGTGGGCAAGATTGAAAAAAACACACACACACAAAAACCCTTTGGTGCGCAACCCACATTTGCAAGCTGTCTGCATTTCTTGTATTGGCCTCAGCTTTGACAAATGTAAAAAAGTCACTAATATTTTGACACTCTCCCTGCCCAAGTCTGATACCAGCTGGCTGCGAAGCCACATACTCATTGTTCTGCTGGATTGTAAAGACTGGGTCCAGCAAAGGACTGGACTGGATCCATTCATTCATTTTCAAGATTGAAGTTGCAGCTTAACTGTAATGACCATTTCTCAACTCAATCTGGAAACCTCTTCCAAATCCAACAGATGCCCGAGAGGCAAATGTGCATTTGGATTGGAAACCACTCTCTCTGAGAAAGAAACAAAAGGTGATCTTTGAAACTGAAAACAATTCCTTGTTCTAAGAGCAATTATCATTCTGTATACTGATTGTGTGTTTAAAAAAAGTTCATGCTATTCAAGCCTTTGTAAAAATGCTTATTTTACCATTTTAAGTGAAAATTAAAATTTAAATTGCAGATACAGGATGACAACAATTATGGAAAAATGTGCCCAGAAAAAAAGTTGGCAGAAAACACACAAAATGTCAAAAACGTTAACAGGAAAGATCTTTAAGGTTATGGTGAGTTTTTTCTTTCTACTTTCTTCTCTATCAAGTTTTACATTTATAATGGGGAAAAAAGAAGATAAACTGTTTGTTTCTTTGAAAATGTGCTGTTTCTTTTACTCTTACTGTATTTTTAGCTCTGGAGACCATATTGTTCTAGTAATCATAAGCAACTATTGCTCAAGTGTTTTACAGCCATGGAAAATAAAACCACTCTATAATCTACAAAAAAATTTTTGCTTTCTACATCTAAAATATGTTCCCCTGCTGTGTGTTCCTGCTGTCCCATTTTTCCAGTCACTTAATAATTGCAGACAGTAACCCTGATCACTCGCAAATTTTCCATTTAAATTTATTTTCAGGTAAACAGATGCTTGGGAAAACTGCCACCATAGGGAGAGTGGGAGTTTAACTTGATCCTGAAATCATTTGAGGAGATTATTCCCAAGGCATAATGAGACGCTTATGTACTTGAGTATCTGAGTAACCTGGAAAAATAGATTTGTATTAATATTTTAATATAAATATAATGTGGTATGCCCTAAGTGTAGATGCTATGTAAAGGCTTTGTATGTCCTATTTCATGCAATCCTCATAAAACCTTATAAAATATATAACCTCATTATATTCACTTTTCATTAAGGAAACTGATACTTAAATGGATTAAAAATTTGAACCTACATCAATTTGATTCCAGCCCTTGCTGGAAATTTTACTCTTCTGCTGTTGGTTTTTGCCATCAGAAAGCCTTGCCTTCTGATCTCAGAGCCTGTACTTGGAAGCTAGTGAATCCAGTTCCTTCATCAGTAAAACTGGAGTAACAAAATCAAAGAAAATGATAATAAAATCCTTGAAGTTGCAAGGATTCAAGTAATTAATGCCATCAACATTGACTGGAGAAAACTCTCTCTGATTCCAGGACATCCCTTCCAAACAAAAACTACTGAAATGAGGTCAGAGATAGGCATCCCTGGAAACGTGTGATTGTCCTGCCTGTAAAAATTTGACAATATTTCAATATTTCTCTACAGCCTGTAGCCATATCCAACCCTCTGGCTCACACAGTACTGATTAAAAAATGAATCGCCAGCAGTCATCTGTGATTGTCTACCACAAAGTGCAGCTCTTCTCTTCCTCCACCCAATGGTCCCATGCACTATTCATGAGTTCTACAATATTCCAAACTTTAATTTCCACAGATTAATTCCCACTAATTATTTACCATATGAACCTTCGCAGGAGAATTCCACTGGATGCTCTTCCATCCTGAGGCAGGGAAGGCAATGTCGAATCGTTTTTTGATTTCAAGTGGAAAACAAACTAATTATGTGGAAATATGATAATAGATTGCGCTGCAGGGACCAGTCCTCTGCAGGCTTCAAAATGTTTGCTTATGATCGGCTCTTCGTGTTATTTCTTCCAGGAGGAGCTGCCCTTTCATAATGCATCAACATTATTGACTGTTCTGTGATTCCTTACTTGGAGTTAAGATGATTTGCATAATTGTATATTACTTCCGTCTGGTAGAAACAAACAAGATGTTCGGGTGCTAATGATCAAGCAGGCAGCAGTGGCTGCTGGGAAAAAAATAGCATTAGTTAAGTCCAAAACCAAGGAAGAACAGCTTTTCTGTTTGGCATCTTTCATCACTCTTTGACCTAATCTCTATTCCACTTGGCCACAAGCACAGCTTTTAATCTGTCTGTCCAAGCTTAGGAGGGGACCTGACTAAGCGTATGTTCCAAATCTGCAAAAATATCAAGCATTGTTAGGCCGTGGACTTAAATACTCGTTTGTATTTGCTTAGGTCATTTCTTCTGCCTGAAATGTCTTTCTTCTTCCCCCTGGCTGAAAATGTCGTATCCATCAAGATACAGCATTTCTACTAATGTCTCCTTTTGAGGTCCTCCAACATTGTCACTGAGTCTGCGTCATTTTTGAAATGGAAAAATATCAAATGAATGGAGTAGATGCTCATGGTAGGACACACAGTAGTGTTCAGCGAGTTCATTCTCACTCACTTGATTCACAGTTTTTAATCTTTACAATTTTCTAGCTCCATTCTTGTCACTCAGGATAGGGGAGTGAAAAACAAGACAAAAAGAAATTCTTTTTTTTTTCAATTCTACCGCCCTCCTCTTCTCTGTTGTAATTAATATCTCTATTAATTTAATTTAATTTAATTTTCATTTTAGAGTTGTGGGGTACAAGTGGGGATTTACTACAAAAGTAGTTTGCATGCAGGTGAAGTTTAGGCTTCTAGCTGGTCCTTCCCCCTCCCTGATAGTGGACCAGGTACCCAGTGTGCCATATGCCCCCATCCCTCTTCCCTCCCTCTCTCCTCTGGCTTTGTCCAGCATCTGCTGATTTCATCCGTGTGCTCGTGTGACCAGTGTTCAGAGTCAACTTATGAGTAAAAATGTGTGGTCTTCAGTTCTTTTATTTCTGTGATAGTCCGCTTTCTATATGGTCTCCAGTTGCATTCAAGTTGCTGTGAAGGCCATGGTTTTGTACTTTTTAATGGCTGCATAATACTGTATCATGTATTTATACCACATTTTCTTCATCCAGTCCACTTTTGATGGGTATCTGGGTTGGTTCCGTGTTTTTGCTATCTATTTAGGAATTATTCATTCTGCCTTGTGGTACACCAGATTGACATAGTCATAGCTTATGTGTCTCTATAACCTTCATGACTAGGCACATAGTAAGTGCTAAATAAATGTTTCTTAAATAGACTTGATGTCTCAGGAGAGTGAATCATGCAAATTGTCTGAATTAGGTATACCAATAGGGTCCCTTACTTGCCAGCTCCACATGATTTATAGTGGCTGCGAGGAAAAGACTTTGAGGCTACATGTGCTTAGTGGAAAGGTTTTCTGTGACTGATTTGTCATGTCTGCAATGAAAATATGAATGGAAACTTGCAAACCATATATCATATATTAACATTCTTCTTGTAGTGATTTAACCTTGGTACCTTCAAGAGACTCCATGGCTATACATATATGTTTGGTGGATGGAGCTGATGAGTATCTCAGGTTGTCTACAGTTCAAGTGTCAAACAGGTTATGATCTACTAAGAAGATTGCAATATTTGTGATTTTCAACAATAAACCCTTAAAAGAAGAACTTTTTATTTACTCTTTATGAAAGCAATAACATCTGCCACTACTGGCCTAGGCACCTTCCATGCATTATCTTATTAAATTAGTTGCAATAACTCTTCACATCAGGTCATTGCAATCCCAGTCTATATAAGTAGAAACCAAAGTTCAAAAACTTTACCAGAATAAAAAGCCTGTAAATGAAAACCAAAATTTAAGTCCAGTTTGTCCTTATTCCAGAGTTTATGCTTTTTCTCCCCTATCCCCAATACAAATAGTTATTAAGGTCTTTAAGTCTAAAAAACACTGCTTTTCATTCCAGAGAAAGAAATCCTTTGACCTAGTGGATAATGAGACACACAAATGTGAGGCATTCTAATGGTTGTGGTCCTTGTGGGTATTAGAGGAACAGGGACATTGTGTGAGTATACGGATGCAGACAGATTGAAGCAAGAAAGTGATTTCAAATAGAAAAGGGTTGAAAATGGAAAATCACTCTTTTGTTGAGTGTAGTTTGCCAGCCAGAGGTTGGGTTACTTGCTGAATAATGAAGACCTTTTGGGATGAGCAAAGTAAGCACCATTTCTCAGAATAAGAAAACATAGGCTCAAATAAGTTGGGTAACTAAATTAATGAGAAGAGGAATATCGTTTATTCTTCTTATCTACTACTGGACCCCAATTCAGCATTACTCCTTTTGCCTGGCACAAATTAGTCAGTAAACAAACAAAAGATAGAAATGCATTTTTATAAAGGTTAATAAGGGGAAAGCCAAGTCTTAAGTCTGGGCCTGTTCAACTCCAAAGTCTGTAGTATTTCTAGTTTGCCAGGCTACCCTTGAGAAGTTTAAAGTGTACTTGAGACTTTGAAACAAGTTTCATTTTTCAAGGATAACTTTTTACTCAACTGCCTCAATGCAGCTGTTTTTTTTTTTAAATGTTTATAAGAAGGTTTGGCAAGTTTCTTGGACATTAAATATCTCTTCCAAAGTAATATTTTGATGGATTACATGTAAATGAATCAGAAACATATGGCTTCCATTTCCTTCAGAATGCACACGTGGATCGTTTTTATATATTTGGCAAAATGGATTTCTTTGAATGCCACTCCAAATGTCCCTCCCTTTCATCCCTCAGTGCATTATAGACAGAACGACAGGAAGTTCTTCTAAGAAACCCACAGAAACATGGAGCTTTCCATCTCTGCTTCTGACTCCACAACATAGATCATTTTTTCATTTTATTTCCAATAGCAGAGGCAGCTGTCATTTACACAGTAAGGAAGATTAGGAGCCTGCCTAGAACTTCCCTAGAATATGAGCCTCTCATCACAATACAAGGATATTCTTTTATCTACCTTGGGAATACTGAACACTCAGTCATTGAAAGCGAAGAGGTTTCCTCTTCGTGTATACAATGTGAAGTGATGACAATATAAATCTGTATGCATTTTGAGCTATTTTAAGAAAAAGATCGTGCCTTGGGGTGTCACATTTGCAATGCCCACTAGACTGAAGCCAGTCATATATTTATTAAGAAAAGATAAAAGCTATTATGCATTCTGTGGAGTATAAAATGCGCCCATTCATGACTTCATAGCAAGGATGGTAACCACAACATACACACCACTACACTAGGACTGCAGAAAGGAGTGATGATCAACTGACCTCAAAGAAAATCAACAATATTCAATCAAATTTTGAAATACTTTTCACATTTGTTCTAAAAAGTCAATTTCTGCATTATAATAATTGTTCTTAATAGTCAACTTAAATCAATTTAAAAAGGGAACTATCAAGGTGAGGCAAGATGGTGAGAGAACCGGTGGGTGCGTGGAAGTCTCTGCAAGAGCAAGTGTCCATAAAGACAGTCTGCGTGAGTGGGTGAGTGTGCTAGGTGAGTGAAAGTCCATCTGAGGGGAGAGTCAGTCCCGGTTCCCCTCCAGAGGTAGCTACAACCCACCAGTGCCCTGAGATTGGAGCCCTTGGCCTTGCAGGATCATCAGTCATTCCAGAGATCTCCCAGGTGGAGGCAGTGGAGGTCAGCTGCTCTCAGCACCTGACACCTGGCCCACACCACCACCCACAGCAATGGGCCCAGCATTGGCAGAGGTAACCATGGAGAGGACTGCAGCGAGGAACTCTGGAGCTGAGTCCTACTGGAAAGGACACATCACTGCTGCCATTTTCTCTGTCCCTGGATGGGCAGAGATGTGCATTGGTTCCTTCGCTTCTGTTCAGCCTCCAACCTGGGACCCAGAGGCAACAGCAACACCACCCTGAAATCTATCTTTGCTGATCCAGAGAGGAACCTTCAGGAGCCAACAAGAAGAGACAGACGCCCCACCCCCACACTTGATCAGGCAGAGACACATGGGCTCTGAGTGGGGGACTTGACAGCAGCAGATGAGTTGAGCGAGTCAGGATCTGATTCACCTTCCTTCCACAGCACTCTGTGGGACTTAGAGCCACCTGATGGCCAGCACCAAGAGCAGAGGGAAAGGGCTAGAGATAGGTGCCCACTCCCTACCAAAGCAGTTGGGGTGCTTGGAAAATGAACTTCAAGTTCCAAATATGGTCACAGAGGAAGCTTTTTGTTTGTTTGTTTGTTTATGTTTTAGTACTTGTTTTGTTTTTGTTATATTTGTTGGTGTTTTTTAGTTTTTCTGTTTGGATATGGGTATTTTTTAGGACAAGCACAACATCAGAGACTTTTTTTGTGTGTTTGCATGTTTGTATGTTTTTGGTTTTCCTTATTTGTTTCTTCCTTTATTCATTAGTTGGTGTGCCTGTATGTTTTTCTTCTCCTTCTCCTCTGTCTTCATCTATTTAGTCTCCCTTCTTCCTTTTCCTGTTCTTCTCCTTTTACTTATCTCATTTTGTGCTCATGGGGCATTCATATGCCCCAATCACATGGATAATAAAGTATTGGGAAGTGGGTTCCAGGGGGTCTGCACAACTGTCAGTGGATACTGTGATCTGCAGATAGATTCTGAACCACAGCTCCCCCCATCACACCTTAATCAAATCTCAGAACTGAAAAAAGCACAACCCTCCACCCCCAGTCCATCTTCAAAATTGAACAAATCCAGAAGTGCCGGAGACCAGCTCCAGCTGGGTTCAGGGTACCCCAAAGGTGGAGATGGCATCGGCAATTGGGGGGAAGAAGAGAGAAAGAAAGAGAGAGAGAGAGAAAGAAAGAGACTGGACTCCAGTCTAGTGCAGAAGTGATGTGTGTTATTGGGAATTACAACGGGTCTTTTATACACAAAGTCAGATGTGGGAGGGGCACCCCCCACCCACCAGAAACCTTAATCCATGAAAACTTAATCAATGATTGCCTTTAAATCCTTTTCATAGATAATCTGAAAATCCCATAACAAAGGATAACCTAATCTGTGACTGACATATTCTATAAACCTTTTTCATCCTAAGTTGATTGATTTATGCCAAGTTAAACAATTCTATAGAAGCTTAAGTATTTACTTTACAAACAAAAGTGGCCCATCCCAGAATGTTTGGAAAGTGGCCCAGTCCAAAGTTCACAGTGGGCTACCTGCAAGTAACCCTGCCGCATTCTTTCAACAAAATGGCTGTCTTCTAAAACTATATTCTACAATTTACACCTTCAGTAAATCCTAAGATCATGACCCAGAAGCCTGTGACCAATGCTAAGTCTCTCAGATGTGACACGAATTTGAGTTATAAGTTGTGTGAAAGCCAAAACTGCAGTTTGCGGAAGAATGGGAGCAATGAGCTTATAAAGTTAGCTTGTGTTCATCCTGGTCTCAGAGTTTTTATGTTTTGAGCTCACAGGAGCTTAATCTGGTTAGTACTGAGTAGAAAGGGGGAGGAAATGGGGTCAATAGCTCCTGAACGCATCCTAGTGGTATCGGGGTCAACAGCCCTTCCTGATCCCTAACGCTCAGTGGGCCTCCGTGGCTGGCTCCCAACACAGAAGAACTACATAAAGAATAAGTGGGGATTGAGCAAAGAAGTGAAAGCAAGCTCCCATCACTGAGGAATAGAATTAAAGAAGGAGGGGAAGGAAAACCATCACAAAAGAAAAATCAAAGGAAGAATACAAGTCCCATACAGACTTCTGGGAAGAAAGCACCAGAGAGTACAGATTTCAGAACTCAAAAAATGCAGAACCCCCAGAATGACTGGTCCCAAACCATATATTATTAGAGAGAATGAATAGAAATGAGGAGAGATAAGAGGAAAGAATGAAGGAGTTGATAACTGAGATGAAGGCAATAAAGAATACAGTAAATGAAATAAATAACAAACTGACAAACATGGAAAGCAGAATTAACCAAGCAGTAGAAAGAATCTCAGAGCTTGAGGACCAAAATATGGAACTAACTGAAACTGTTAAAACATAGAAAATAAGTTTAAAAATACAGAACAAATGTTCCAAGAGATGTGTGATTGTATCAATAGGTTGAATCTAATTGGCATTCCTTATGCAGACAGAGAAACAAAGACCACCCTAGAACAAACATTCCATGAAATTATCCAAGAAAATTTCCCTCCTCTCATGAGAGATGTGACCATTCAAACACAAAAGATTCAGAGAATCCCTGCAAGACATCAAATGAGAAGACCACCTCCTAGACACGTAGTAATTTGCTTACACAAAGTAGGTATAAAAGAAAAATCCTAAAGGCAGCAAGAGAGAAAGGTCAGACTACTTACTGGGGAAGACCAATTAGAATAGTGGCAGACTTATGTACAGAAACACTAAAGGTTAGAAGAGACTGGAGTCCAATCTTCAAAGTTCTCAAAGACAAACAATTCCAACCAAGAATTTCTTACCCAGCTAAGCTAAACTTCATCAGCAATGGAGAATTAAAATCTTTCTCAGGCATTCAATCCCTAAGAGTTTATGCTGCCTCCAGACCAGCTCTATAAGAAACACTTAAGAAAGTATTAAACACAGAAGGAAGAAAAAATAGAATGACCACACTCTTTTCAAGAATACAGAAGAAAGATTGAAGACACACACATATATCAACCCAAATATTAAAAAAAAACCCAACAAACAAACAAACAACAACAAACCCTATAACAACCTCATAGCAGGGATAAACTCTCACATCTCAATAATTAGGCTGAATGTGAATGGACTGAATACACTACTGAAAAGACATAGAATGGCAAACTGTCTGGCAAAAGAAATGATGCAACAACATGCTGTCTTCAGGAGACTCGTCTTACCAAAATGGACACTCACAGACTCAAAGTAAGAAGATGGAAAGCAATTTATCAGGTGAATGGAACAACAACAACAACAAAAAGCAGAAGTTGCAATCTTAATAAGAGACAAAATATTCTTTACGTTATAAAAAATTTTAAAAGATACAGACGGTTACTACATAATGATAAAAGAGTCAATCCATCAATAAAAAATCTCCATCCTAAACATATATGCACCCAACATAGGAACATCAACCTTTATAAAGCAGCTTCTAGGTAAACTAAAAAAAAGACATTAACTCAAACACAATCATAGCTAGGGACTTAAAAACCCCAATAACAACCCTAGATAGATTATAGAGGCAAAAACTCAACAAGGAGATCTGAAAGCTCAACTTGATTTTGTACCAAATGGACTTAATAAATATCAACAGAGCACTCCACCCAACAACCATGGAATATATATTCTACTCATCACCACATGGAATGTACTCCAAGATTGACCACATCTTTGGACTTAAATCAAGCATAAACACATTCCATAAGATTGAAATACTGCCATGCACCTTCTCAGACTACAGTGGAATAAAAATAAATATCAACACCACCAAAGCTACTCCTAAACCCACAGAGACATGGACATTAAACAGCATGATACTGAACAGCTCCTGGGTCAATACAGAAATCAAAGCAGAAATTAAAAAATGTCTGGAAACAAATGAAAATAAAGACACTTCTTACCAAATCCTCTGGGATACCATGAAAAAAGTACTGAGAAGGAAATTCATTTCTTTAGAAACACACATCAAGAAAATGAAAAGATAACAAGTTAACAGCTTAACAAATCACCTAAGGGAGCGGAAAATACAAGACTGCCAAAACCCTAACTTCAGCAGAAGAATCCAGATCACCAAAGTAAAAGCCCAAATACAGGACATAGAAGACCAAAATATTACGGGAAAAAAAATCAATGAAACAAAATCTTGTTCTTTGAAAGGATGAACAAGATTGATAGACCCCCTAGCCAGACTGAAAGAGAGAGAGAGAGAGAGAGAGAGAGAGAGAGAGAGAGAGAGAGAAAACCCAAATAAACAATCAGAAATTTAAAAGATCAAATCACAATGGACCCTGAAGAAGTACAAAAAATTATCAGAGATTACTGTGCACACCCATATGGAAACAAACTTGAAAACCTACATGAAATGGAGAACTTTCTAACATCACACAACCTCCCAAGGTTGAAACAAGAAGAAATTGACACATTTGACCAATAACAACCCAGGAAAGACTCAGTCATAAGAAAACTACCCACAAAAAATGTCCTGGACCAGATGGCTTTCCAGTGGAGTTCCACAAAACATACAAGGAGGAGCTGATACCAATTCTATTGAAAGTTTTTCCAGCAGTTGAGAAAAACAGAACTCTCCCAAATCCTTTCATGAATCTAACATCACACTGATACCCAAATGAGGTAAAGATCCAACAAAGAAAGAGAGCTACAGGCCAATATCCCTGTTGAACATAGGTGCAAAAATACTCAACAAGATTCTAGCAAATTGGATTCAACAACACATCTCAAAAATTGCCCACCATGACCAAGTAATCTTCATCCCTGGGATGCAGGAGTAGTTTAACATCTGCAATACCATAAACATAATTAGATACATCAACAGATGTAAAAACAAAAACCACAAGATTATATCAATAGATGCAGAAAAGACTTGATAAAATTCAGCATCCCTTCTAGATAAAAACCCTTGAACACCTAGGCATAGATGGAACATACCTCAAAATAGTAAGAGCCATCGACAATAAATTCACAGCCAACATATTGCTAAACGGACAAAAATTGTAAGCATTTCCCCTGAAAAATGAAACAAGACAAGGCTGCCCACTTTCACCCTTCTTGTTCAACATAGTGTTTGAAGTCCTAGCTAAAGCAATCAGACAAGAGAAGTAAATCAGGGTATTCAAGTAGTGAAAGAGGAAGTCAAACTATCCCTCTTTGCTGATTATATGATTCTATACCTTTAAAATTCAAGAGAATCTGTCAAAAACCTTCTTACACTGAAAAAGGATTTTGGCAAAGTCTCAGTGTGCAAAATCAATGTGCAAAAGACAGTAGCATTCTTACACACCAACAATAAATAGGCAGAAAACCAAATAAAAAGCACAATCCCATTCACAGTAGCCACAGAAAAATGAAATACATCGGCATCTTTCTAAAGAGCGAAGTGAAAGACCTTTGTAACCAAAACTATAAAACATTGCTCAAATAAATCAAAGATGTCACAAACAAATGGAAAAATATTCCATGTTCATGGATTGGAAGAATCAACACTGTTAAGATGTCCATCCTACCAAAGACAATCTATAGATTCAACGCATTATCCACTAAATTGCCAATATCATTCTTCTCAGACCTGGAAATGATAATACAAAAATTCACATGGAAACATAAACAACCTTGAATAGCCAAAACTATCCTTAGCAAAAGAAACAAAGCAGGAGGTATCACACTTCTAGACTTTAAACTTTACTATAAGGCTACAATAATCAAAATAGCCTGCTATTGGTTCAAGAACAGACATATAGTCCACTGGAACAGGATAGAGATTCCAGAAGCAAAGCCTCAATTTCTCAACCAACTCATCTTTGACAAAGCCTCCAACAACAACCACTGGGGAGAGGAGAACCTATTCAGTAAATGGTGCTGGGAAAACTGGCTGACCACAAGCAAAAGATTAAAACAAGACCCTTACCTATCACCATACATAAAAATCAACTCTAAATGGATCAAAGACCTAAATGTAAAACCTCAAACTATAAGAACCTTAGAAAATGCAGGAGACACCCTTATGGAAATTGGATAGGCAACCAATTCCTTATCAAAACCCCCAGTGCCCACGCCATGAGAGATAAGATAGACAAGTGAGACCTCATCAAACTGACAGGCTTCTGAAAAACCAAAGAAACTATCAAGAGAATGGGGAGACAGCCCATAGACTGGGAAAAAATATTTGCCATCTGTATATCTGAAAAAGGTCTAACATCTAGGATGTAAAAGGAATTCAAACATGCAGAAAAGAAAGAACAACAGCTCTATTAAAAAGTGGGCAAAAAAATATGAATAGACACATCTCAAAAGAAGACATACAAGCAGCCAACAGACACATGAAAAAAATGCTCAGCCTCAAAAATAATCAAAGAAATGCAAATTAAAACTATGCTGAGATACCATGTAACTCCAGTCAGGATGGCCATCATCAATAACTCAAAAAACAACAGATACTAGAGAGGATGCAGGGAAAAGGGAACACTTTTACACTGTTGGTGAGAGTATAAACTAGTACAATGTGGAAAGTTATGAAGTATCTTTTAAAATCTTTGTCCATTTTCTTAGTGGGTTATTAATTTTCTTCATTTGTAAGAATGTGTTACATATTTTTGATAGAAATCCTTTGATACATATGTTGCAAATATTTTATCACAGTTTGTGTCTTGACTTTTGGCTTTCTTAACATATTTTGAAGTGCAAAACTTTTAAATTTTGATGAGGGTCAATTTATTATTTTTTTCCTTTATGGCTCACATTGTTTGTGTCCTACTTAAGAAAACTTTGCCAACCCCTAAGAATGAATAGCGTTTTCTCCTATGTATTATTTTAGAGGTTTTATCACTTCAGGTTTTACATTTAGTTCTATGATCCATTAAGGATACATTTTGTGTGTGGTTATTAGACATATCCAGAATAAATAGTTCAATAAAAATTCAAAGTATAGTAAGCTCTGTGTTCAACTATTGGCTGTTTATAAAAGACTCATTTATAAGGGGGGACTCAAAAAACCAGAATAATCTTTTGGAGGGTGGGCTCCTTGTAGTATAGGCTTCCTCAAAGTAAGTACTCCAAGCTGGGCTCGGTGGCTCAACCTATAATCCCGCGCCTTGGGAGGCTGAGGTGAGTGGATTGCCTGAGCCCGTGGGTTCAAGACCCGCCTGGGCAACTTGGTGAGACCTCATCTCTACAATAAAAAAAAAAATTAGGCGGGTGTGGTAGCACGCACCTATAATTCCGGCTACTCGGAAGGCTGAGGTGGAAGGATCCCTGGAGCCCAGCAGGTTGAGGCTGCGGTGGCTGGGAGCGGCCACTGCACTCCAGTCTGGGCGACAGAGTGAGACTCCAACTCAAAAAAAAAAAAAAAAAAAGTAAGTACTCCAGGAAACCATCAGCATCAGTGTACCAGCTAGCATTGTTGAGAGAGGCTGTGTTCAGCTTCAGTGAATCTTTTTTGGAGATTCTTTAATAAATTTTCCCATTTTATGATGGGTGACTTATGAGCACAACTGACCACACTACACCATACTGCGTGTTCAGTAGTTTTTTTTACTAAAAACAGCATGATCCTCATGCTCCACCCTCTCTATTCACCTGATCTTGCAACAAGTCACTTTTTTTTTTCTTTCCCCGATGAAAAGAGTCCCATAAGGGAAGTGTTTTGCCAATATGGAAGAGGTGAAACAAAAAAACTAAAAGGTATCAAAACTGATGAGTTCAAAAAATGTTTTTAGCAGTGGAAAAAGTGTTTCTATATGTATATTGCATCAAACGGAGAGTACTTTGAAGTTAACTGAAGTGTAAACATGTAAGGATAAACATACAATCTTTAAATAAATAAATTCTGGGTTTTTTTTGGGAAGGTATGTATAAGGACTCAGAAAGGTTGAATTTTAAAGTATGAGAGAAGTACCATATAAATGAATTATACACAGCACCTAATTTTCAAGCACACGGGGACATTTATCAAAATAAATCCAACTCTGTCTAAGTCATTTTATGAAACTAACATCACATTGGTAACCATACCAGGTAAAGATCCAACAAAGAAAGAGAACTACAGGCCAATGTCCTTGATGAACATAGATGCTAAAATTCTCAACAAGATTCTAGCAAACTGGATCCAACAATATTTCTCAAAAATCATCCACCATGACCAGATAGGCTTCATCCCCAGGATGCAGGACTGATTCAGCATCCAAAAGGCCATAATGTAATTAAATACATCAACAGATGTAAAACCAAAACCACATGATTATATCCTTAGATGCAGAAAAAGCTTTCAATAAAATCCAGCTCTTCTTCATAGATGGAACATATCTCAAAAGAGTAAGAGCCATCTATGAGAAACCCAGTCAATATACTGCTAAATAGAAAGAAATTGGAACTATTTTCCCTGAAAATTGAACAAGACAAGGATGCCCACTCTCACCCCTCCTATTCCACATAGTATTGGAAATCCTAGCTAGAGCAATCAGACAAGAGAAGGAAACTAGGGTGTCCAAATAGGAAAAGAGGAAGTCAAGTTATCCCTCTTTGCAGATAACTTGATTCTATACCTCAAAAATCCAAAAAAATCTGTCAAAAACCTGCTTGCACTGATAAAGGACTTTGGCAAAGTCTCAGGGTATAAAATAAGTGTGCAAAAGACAGTCACATTCCTATACACCAACAATAAACAAACAAAAACCTCCTCCAAAAGCATAATTCTATTAACAATAGCCACACAAAAAAATAAAATACCTTGGCATCTTTCTAACCAGAGAAGTGAAAGATCTTTACAACAAAAACTACAAAACACTGCTCAAAGAAATCAAAGATGACACAAATGGAAAAATAGTCCATGCTCATGGATTGGAAGAATCAACATAGATAAGATGTTCATCCTACCCAAGGTAATCTGTAGATTTAATGCAATACCCATTAAATTATCATCATCATTCTTCTTAGACCTGAAAACAACATTACAGGAATACATATGGAAACATAAATGACCATGAACAGCCAAAATAATCCTCAGCAAAAACAAAAAAGTGGGAGGTACCACGCTCCCAGACTTTAAACTTTATTATAAAGCTACAATAACAAAAACAGCCTGGTATTGGTACAAGAACTGGTATATAGACCAATTGAACAGGATAGAAATACCAGAAGCAAAACCTCAATTTCTCAACCAACTCATCTTTGACAAAGCCTCCATCAACAATCACTGGGGAGAGGGAACTATTCAGTAAATGGTGCTGGAAAAACTGGGTGACCACATGCAGAAGATTGAAACAGGACTCCTACCTATCACCATACACAGAAATCAACTCTAAATGGATCAAAGACCTAAATGTAAAACCTCAAACTATAAGAACCTTAGAAAATGCAGGAGATGCCTTTATGGAATTTGGAACTGGCAAATAATTCCTGATCAAACCCCCAAGTGCCCATGCCATAAGAGATAAGATAGACAAGTGAGACCTCATCAAACTGATAAGCTTCTGCAAAGCCAAGGAAACCATCAAGAGAGCAGGGAGACAGCTGCCAACTGTGTATCTGACAAAGGCCTAAAGGATCTTTAAAGATCCTAAAGATCTATAAAGAACTCAAATGTGCCAAAAAGAAAAAACAAACAAACAAAAACCAAACAGTCCCATTACAAAGTGGGCAAAATATAAGAATGGACACTCCTAAAAAAAAGACATATGAGCAGCCAACAGATAAATAAAAAATGTTCAGCCTCACTAGTCATCAAAGAAATGCAAATTAGAAGCACACTGAGATACCACCTAACTCCAGTCAGGATGGCCATCATCAATAATTCAAAAAAGAAAAGATGCTGGAGAGGATGAGGGGAAAAGGGAGCACTTCTACACTGTTGGTGGGAGTGGAAACTAGTACAACCTCTGTGGAAAGTAGTGTGGCTATTCCTAAAAGCTCTAAAAATCGACCTTCCATATGATCCCATAATCCCCCTGCTGGGAATATACCCAGAGGAACTCAAATCACTCTATGAAAAACATACCTGCATATGTATGTTTATTGCAGCATTATTCACAATAGCAAAAGCATGGAACCTACCGTACTGCCCATAGAAAGAGGTCTGGATAAAAAAGGGGGTATGCATACACTATGTAATATTATGCATTCATAAAGGACAAAATTATGAACTTCACAGCAATTTGAATGGACTTAGAGTCTATAACACGGAGTGATCTTTCACAGAAACAAAGAACTGATTACCACATGTTCTCACTCTTAAGTGGACCTTGAACAATTATCATAATACTATAAGAAAGGGATTGACAGTAGTGGGAAACTGCCAGGGGAGAGGGAACACACCTCCTCAGCAAAGGTACTTGCATAATGAACACTTGTATACTTAACTCTGAATTGTACCCCATATCTTTAAAATAAAAAATTAAAAAACTAATCCATATGATGTGTTAAAAACCAAATCTCGACAACTTTCAAATGCTTGAAACCATGTAAAAGCTATTATCTGTTCATAGTAGAATTAAGCTAGAAATCAATGGTAACAAAACTCTTCAAGTAAAATATTTTTTAAAAATCAAACACATTTACTAAATATGTAGATATTTTGCTTTTGACTGGTACATCATTCAATGAGGAGATCAGAATCAAAATTTAAAAGTATTTTTGTCAAAATGCTAATAAAGATGGGGCGGAGCTTAAGATGGTGGCCGACAGGTTGGGCTGTAAAAATCTCTATGGAGGCAAGTGACAATAAAGACTCTCTGCGTGAGTAGGCGGGTGCTGGTGGGAACATGAAAGTCTGTCTGAGGGAATACTTGGCTGCATGCACCCAGGTCCCCCCTCTGAGGGCTACTGCAAGCCCCCACCGCCCTGAAATTAGAGTTCAGCTCCCAAGATCGCCACAGAAATGTCTGCTGCCTGTGGGAACGTGCCTGAGAAAAGTCTGCTGAATCCAGCTGATTCCTAGCACCTGGCAGCCAGTGTATACCATCACCTGGCATACTGGACTCGCTGGAGCACATGATTTGATTATTGGAGAGAGAGCATGGGGGAATCCAGAGAGAGAAATACATACCTGGTGAGGAGCCGCCCACCGCAGCCATTTTCAGGCAGAGATTTGCATTACTCCGCCCAGTTCTCCTCCCAGCCTCCAACTTGTTGTTGTCTAACAAACTATTGCCCCAGGCGCTCCTTTACCATTGAAGTAGGAGAGAGACCTAACAAGATGCTGGAAGGATCTCTGTGAATGGCAGATCAACTACTTAGGGATCGATTGTGGTCCAGAGGAAATATCCTGAAAGCCCAAACTTCAGAGGGACCTGATGAGTGCTGAGTTCCAGGTGCCCCGCCCCCTGATCCAGACGTGGGACAAAGGGTGTGGCCAGAAAAGGATGAGGAAAAACTCCAAAGAGATCAGTGGTGAGTCTGGGACTGACCCAAACCCTTTCCTTCCCAACAATCCTCTGAACATCAGACCCACATAGCTGGACCACGACTGAGAGAGACAAACCCAGGCAGAACCTGTACATCAGTTGCAATAGGAGAACCCCATTCCAGGATAAGCCTGGCTGGGGCAACCCGGTGAGAGTACATACCTGGGGAAGAGACTATTCTGTACATCCCCAACAGAGATCTCCCTAACCATAGGAGAGTGGGAGGGCCTCCCCACTCTGCAGCCCCACCCACCTCCACTGCACCTCCTCCTTCCCTGCTTTGTTCCCTGAGGAGAGAGAAAGAGGTGGCTGTGCAGGACGGATCTGATTAGAGGAACAACTGCAGAGCCTGCCACAAGAGGACAGATTTTTTTGTCTTTGTTTTTGCTTTTTGTTTTGTTCTGTTTTTTAAAATTTTCAGTTATTTTTCAATTTTAAAAATTTTCTGACTGCTTGTTAGTTCATCTATTTAAAAAATATTTTTCCTTTGTTCATGAATATGTATGTGAGGCTTTGACTTGCATCCCCTCCCCCAATTTTTTTTTCTTTTCTTTCTCTTTTTCTTTCTGCTTTTGTTTGTCATTCTCTGTTTATGTGTGTATGTGAATGATTGAGTGTTCATTTTTTAATTTTGTTGTTGGTTTTTGCTCTTTTGTTCTGGGATTTTTTTTTACATTTATTTTTTATAACTTAAGGAGTGTGTCAATATATCTGTGAGGGTTCCACCTGAATCCCCCTTTTATTTTTTTTTCTCTTTTTTCTTATTCTTCCCCCTTTGGTCTTTTTGTCTTTCTTCTCTATTCACTTCATACTAGGCATGTGTGTGTGTGTGTTTAGTTTTCTTGGGGTTTTTTTGTGGTTTGTTTTGTCTTGCTTTGTTGTTATTGCAGATTGTTTTATAGTGCAGGTTAGTTTCTGCTTTGCATCATCATATAGAGTGGTGGTGGGGAGTGGATCTCAGGAAAAACATACCACAATAAGTGAACATTTTAATTTGCAAGTAGCATCTGACCCCTAGCACCCCATCCCCCACTTTATTCGGATTTCAAAAACTGCAAGAGACAGCAAACCTTCCCATCTACCATCCTATTTCAAAATAGAACAAATCCAGAGTCTGAATCAGGGAATAGAGGACTGAGCAAACAAAAGAAGGGAAACCCTCTTCTACTGACACTGAATAACAGAACTAAAGAAAAAAACAAGAGATCTGTCACAAATGAGGAAAAGTCAAAGGAAGACCTCAGGCATTCCAAGTCTACCAAAGACAAAACTCCTGAGAAATCAGACCTTGGTGCCCAAACAATGGAAGTCACCAATGATTGGCCCCAGAATACGACAGGGATCAGGGAATGGTTGGAAAGAGTGAACAAGACTCAAGAAAGACAAGATGCAACACTGAAAGAACTTGTAACAGAGATTCTGGCAATAAAAAATTTCATCCAGGAAATAAATTACAAGATGACAAGCATGGAAAGCAGAATTAATCTAGCTGAAGAAAGAATCTCAGAACTTGAAGACCAGAGCATGGAATTAGCCCGATCTGTAAAAAACATAAAAAGAAGACTCAGAAAGAAAGAACAAAGCCTACAAGAGATATGTGATTATATCAAGAGGCTGAACCTACGCATGATTGGTATCCCAGAAGAAGAACGGGAAAATGAGAACAACTTGGAGCAAGTATTCCAGGAGGTAACCCAAGAAAAATTTCCCCATCTCACCAGAGATGTGACCAACCAAGCACAAGAAATACAGAGAAAACCCCACAAGACATCAAATGAGAAGACCAACGCCTAGACATATAGTAATTCGCTTACACAAACTAGGCACAAAAGAAAATATTCTAAAGTCAGCAAGAGAGAAAGATCAGACTACCTACATGGGAAAACCAATCAGGATAGCAGCAAACCTATTGGCAGAAACTCTATAAGCAAGAAGTGACTGGAGCCCTATATTCAAAGTCCTCAAAGAAAAGCAATTTCAACCAAGAATATCCTATCCAGTCAAGCTCAGCTTCATCAGTGATGGAGAATTAAATTCCTTTCCAGATATCCAATCCCTAAGGGATTATGCAGCTTCTAGACCAGCTCTATAGAAGACACTTAAAAAGATATTAAACACAGAAGAAAGAAAAAAAAAAAGGAATCACCACACACTTCCCAAAAGAGCAGCAGAGCACAGAATCAACAGAGAATACAAAGCAACAAGAAACTTGAAAACACATGCAAAGCCAAAAGAAAACAAGCAAATAAGAAAAAACTTTATAAGACTCTCATGACAGGGATAAGCAATCACATTTCAATAATCAGCCTGAATGTGAATGGACTAAATGTACCACTGAAAAGACACAGAATGACAGACTGGATAAGAAACCATGACCCCATTATTTGCTGCATCCAGGAGACTCATCTCACTACAAGGGACACACACAGACTCAAAGTTAAAGGATAGAAAACGAATTTCCAGGAAAATGGATCACAAAAGAAGGCAGGAGTTGCAATCTTAATATGAGACAAAACAACCTTTAAGATATCAAAAATTTAAAAAGATGCAAAAGGACACACATAATGGTAAAAGGTTCAATTCATCAACAAGAAATATCTGTTCTGAACATATATGCACCCAACACAGGAGCACCAGCATTTATAAAGCAACTACTAAATAAACTAAAAAAATATATTGACTATAACACTATTATAGCAGGGGACTTGAGTACCCCACTGACATCCCTAGATTGATCATCGAGACAAAAAATCAACAAGGAGATCCAGAATCTAAACTTGACACTTGACCAAATATACTTAGTGGATACCTACAGATTATTCCACCCAACAAACACAGAATATACATTCTACATATCACCACGTGGAACATACTCCAAGATCGATCACATCCTCAGCCAAAAATCAACCATAAACAAGTTTCATAAGGTCAAAATCTTGCCACCCCCATTCTCAGACCACAGTGGAATAAAAATAAATATCAAAACCAACAGCATTTCCCCAAAGCCCACAAAGACATGAACACTAAACAGCATGATGATGAACAGTGAATGGGTCAACACTGAAATCAGAGAAGAAATTGAAAAATTCCTGGAAACAAATGAAAATGAAGAAACATCTTACCAAAACTTCTGGGATGCCATTAAATCAGTTCTAAGGGGAATTTTTATCTCTATGAGCACATATCAAGAAAATGGAAAGATCACAAGTGGAGAGCCTAACAAATCACCTAAAGGAGCTGGAAAGAGAAGACCACAAAGTACCAAACTTTAGCAGAAGAATCCAAATCACAAAAATAAGAGCCCAAATACAGGACATGGAAGACAAAAATATTATAGAAAACATTGACAAAACAAAAAGCTGGTTCTTTGAGAGAATTAGCAAGATTGATGGGCCCCTAGCTAGAGTGACCAAGAAAAAGAGAGAAAAAGCCCAAATAAACACAATCAGAAATACAAAAGATAAAATCACAACTGACCCTAAAGAAATACAAAGGATTATCAGAGATTACTATGTACACCTATATGGAAACAAACTTGATAACCTAGATGATATGGAGGACTTCCTGACATCACACAACCTCCCCATGTTAAAACAAGAAGACACTGAAACACTAAATAGACCAATAACAACCCAGGAAATTGACACTGTCATATGAAAACTACCTACAAAAAATAGCCTTGGACTGAATGGCTTTCCAGCAGAATTTTACAAAACATACGAGGAGGAGCTGATATCAATCCTACTGAAAGTATTGCAGGCAATTGAGAAAGATGGACTTCTCCCCAAATCATTTTGTGATGCTAACATCACACTGATACCCAAACCGGGTAAAGATCCAACAAAGAAAGAGAACTACAGACCAATATCCCTTATGAACATAGATGCAAAAATCCTCAACAAGATTCTAGCAAATTGGATTCAAAGAACACATCTCAAAAATCATCCACCATGACCAAGTAGGCTTCATCCCCAGGATGCAGGGCTGGTTCAACATTTGCAAGACCATAAATATAATTAAATACATCAACAGATGTAAAAATGAGAACCACATGATTATCTTATTAGATGCAGAAAAAGTTTTTGATGAAATCCAGCATTCCTCTTGATGAAAACCCTTAAAGACCTAGGTATAGAAGGAACATACCTCAAAATAGTAAGCACCATCTGTGACAAACCCACAGCTAACATATTGATAAATGGACAGAAACTAGAAACATTTCCCCTGAAAAGTAGAACAAGACTAGGCTGTCCAATCTCTCCCCTCTTGTTCAGTTAGGCAAGAGAAGTAAATCAAGGGTATCCAAAAAGGAAAAGAGGAAGTCAAGTTATCCCTCTTTGCTGGTGATATGATCCTATACCTTGAAAACCAAAAGAATCTGCCAAAAACCTGCTTGCGCTGATAAAGGACTTTGACAAGATCTCAGCATACAAAATAAATGTGCAAAAGACAGTTGCATTCCTATACACCAACAACAAGCAGGCAGAGACCCAAATAAAAAGCACAACCCATTCACAATAGCCACAAAAAAATGAAATACCTCGGCATCTTCCTAACCAAAAAAGTGAAAGATCTTTACAATGAGAATTATAAAACACTACTCAAAGAAATCCAAGAAGACACAAACAAATGGAAAAATATTCCATGCTCATGGATAGGAAGAATCAACATTGTTAAGATGTCCATCCTACCAAAGGCAATCTACATATTCAACACAATACCCACTAAGTTACCAACGTCATTCTTCTCAGACCTGGAAATGACAATGCAGAAATTCGTATGGAAACATAAACAACCACGAACAGTCAAAACAATCCTTAGCAAAAGAAACAAAGCAGGAGACTTCCAGACTCCAAACTTTACTATAAGGCTACAGTAATCAAAACAACCTGGTATTGGTACAAGAACAGGCACACAGACCAATGAAACAGGATAGAGATTCTGGAAGCAAAGCCTAAATTCCTCAACCAACTCATCTTTGACAAAGCCTCCAACAACAACCACTGGGGAGAGGAGAACCTATTCAGTAAATGGTGCTGGGAAAACTGGCTGACCACATGCAGAAGATTGAAACAAGACCCCTACCTATCACCATACACAAAAATTAACTCTAAAGGGATCCAAGACCTAAACGTAAAACCTTAAACTATAAGAATCTTAGAAAATGCAGGAGATACCCTTGTGGAAATTGGAATGGGAACCAATTCCTGGTCAAAACCCTAACGGTAAATACCTTAAGAAATAAGATAGACAAGTGGTACCTCATCAAATTAACAAACTTCTGCAAAGCAAAAGAAACCATCAAGAGAGCAGGGAGACAGCCCACAGAATGGGAAAAAAATTTGCCAACTGAATATCTGACAAAGGCCTAACATCTAGGATCTACAAGGAACTGAAACACGCCAAAAGGAAAAAAAACAAACAGCCCCTTTAAAAAGTGGGCAAAAGACACGAATAGACACTTCCCAGAAGAAGATATATGGGCAGCCAACAGACACATGAAAAAGTGCTCAGCCTCACTCACCATCAAAGAAATGCAAATCAAAACCACACTGAGATACCACCTAACCCCTGTAAGAATGGACATCATTAATAAAACAAACAACAACAGATGCTAGTGAGGATGTAGAAAAAAGAATGCATTTCCCACTGCTGGTGGGAATGCAGACTAGTACAACCTCTTTGGCAGACAGTGTGGCGATTTCTGAAAGAACTAGAAATTGACCTTCCATATGACCCAGTAATTCTCCTATTGGGAATATACCTGGAGGAATTCAAATTATTCTACGAGAAAGATACCTGCACACGTATGCTTGTTGCAGCTCTATTCATAATAGCAAAAACAAGGAATCAACCATGTTGCCCATCGAAGCTGGACTGGGTAAAAAAAAAAATGGTACATATACATAATGGAATATTATGCAACCATAAAGAAGGACAAATATATGAACTTTACAGCAACTTGGATGGATTTGGAGTCAATCATACTCAGTGATTTATCACAGAAACAAAGAACTGAGTTCCATATGTTCTCACTCATAAACTGACCTTGAACAATTATAATGCTACAAGAAAGCAATTGGCAGTAGTGGAAAACTGTCAGTAGAAGGGGGGTGGAATTGGCAGTTGAGGGAAACTGCTAGGGTAGGGAGGGGCATACCTCATCAATAAGGGTACCTGCATGATCAATGTTTATATATCTAACCCTGAATTGTACCCCACATCTTTATAATAAATAAATAAATAAATTTTAAAATGCTAATAAAAATACAACCTATCAAAACTTGCAGGATGCAGGTAAAACTGTTAAAGGAAATATACACCCTTCAAATATATATATATGACAAACTAAAAAGGCCAAACCCAATGACCTATGTATTCATCCAAAAATAATACCAGCATATCAAACTTCAGAAAACTAGAAAGAAGCAATTAATAATACACACAAGAAGCAAAAAAATACTGTAAGAGGAAGTATAAATTTATAATACAGAATAACAAAGTCAAAACATATATGTGTATATTATATATACATACACATATATATATTTATAAAACTAGTGAAATTGGTTAATTTCAGTAAGAGTGATACAAAAAAGAGAACGGAAGAAAGTTACATGTGACCAATAACAATACAAAAGAGGACTTTACTACAGATAAATTCATTAGAGCAACCATAAGTAGATATTATAAACAACTTTATGCCAACAAGTAAATGTTTAGACAAAATGGATACATTTCTTGAAATATACAACTGGACAAAATTAACAGTAAAATGAATCAAATATCATAGATTAGCTATAGTTATTGAAGAAATAGAATTCGTAATTATAAATCTCATAAAGAAAACTCTGTCTAGATAGCTTTACAGGTGAATTCTTTCAAATATTTATAGAAGAAGTAATGCTGTTTTCCGCACAAATACTTTCAAAGAATAGAAAAAGGGAAAATAAATTTAACTCATTTTTAGTGGCCAGCATAACCTTGAAACCAACACATAATAAAGCATATTATGAGTAAGAAAATTACAGCCCAATCTCTCTTATGAACATAGGCAGAAAAATTGTAGAGAAAATATTAGGAAACAGAGTTCTCAATTATATGAGAAAAGCATAATACATCACAATCAAGTTGGGTTTATGCAGGAGTATAGTTTGCATGACATTTGAAAATCAATCATTGCAATAAAAAAATAAGAGAAAACCTCACAATGATCTCAAAAGTTTCAGGAAAAGTAAACACTTAATGGTGATAAAGAAGAAACTTCTTAGTAAACTAGAAATCAAAGGTTTGTAACTATGAATAGAAAGGATACTACTTCACTTATAGGTATTTATGAGAAAGATACTTATAAGTGAAATGTTGAAAGTTTTTCCATTGCAATTGGGAGCCAGACAATTGTTTGCTATTTCAATTTCTTTTCAACATGTTATGAAGCTCCTACTCAATGAAATAAGGTGAGAGAAAAGTCAATGCAAGCCTTAAGGATTGAAAAGAAAGAAAGAAAACTTGCATTACTCAGGAAATAAGAAAAACTTGTTTTACAAAAAAAACCAAAAGAATCCACAAACTATTAGGTTTAGTAAATGGATTTAATGATATTGGGAGATAGGAGATTCAAAGTCCATAAACAAAAAGCATTTATGCTTCTATGAAATAGAAACAAACAATTTAAAAAATAGAGATTAAATAAAATAAGTTCTTTAGAAACTTTACACAAAAAAGTACAAAATATTACTGAGGAAAGACATATTGTACTCATGGATTGGATCCTGAACAATATAAAGATTGTCAATTTTCCCAAGTTGATTCCTAGTTTCAATGCAATTCCAGTAATTAGGGTGGGAAGTAGGGGTGGGATGGGGGATGTGGCCACCTGTACGAAGGTCAATAAAGAAGTGCTTATAGTCATTATTAAGGATTTTTGCTTTTATACCTTATGTCTGTATTTCCTTGAAGGGTTCATATTCTTCCCATTACTGAGACTTTGACCCAATTTCTTGAAAAATAACAACTCTGGCCACATATTGATAAGAATTTCTTTGTCCCTTCTATACCAGAGTTGTATTATAAAGAAGGTATCATCACATGTAGCCAAGTACAAATAGATCCTCCATAACTTCCATAGTCTCTCCTGACCTAGATGCGGAAGGTTCGCAGACTGAAGGGAAGATATGGGTAGCTCATCACAATGAAGAAAGCCCTCCTGGACTTCAGTGTGCACAGGGGATGCTCAGAGCTAGAGTGGAAGCAGGAAGGCCAGTAAGAAGGTCATTTCAGTCCAATGAGATGACAGAAAGCTGAAAGGCAACACTGGTTCCTAAGGAGCTCACAAAATATACATCTAGTCCAGACTGAAGTGAAATTCACAGTATAAAGGGATATATTGCTCCACATTCCAAACTTATGTACTCTGGTAATGTGCCCCTGGCAAGCAGCATTCCCAGTGGCTCCAGCTAGGAGATGCCTATTACAGTCAATCAGCCGGTGTTGAGAAGGAAAGTTTCTCCAATTGTTTCATGTTCTCTTTCAATGACCTCTCTCCCAGTGGGTGACTGGTGGGGATATTGTGCTGTCTGTGTTCTATGCAAAGCCAAGATACAGTCCCATAAGACTTCATGAAAGTTTGGGAATTAATACAAATGTTCTCTGGGGAATCAAATATTGTCTTGGGTAACGATATTATTGCCAAGTCTCATGTTTCAATTGGGACAAAAATATTAACCAACGTTGCATAATGTAAAAAGCGTGAACTTAGGAAGAAGACACAGTCGGTTCAAGCCCCAACACCTCCATGACCTAGCTGCAGTGTCAAGTCAACTACCTCACCTTGCTTAGACGATTTCTTCACCACGAAATAGAGATCACATAATAGCTGTAATGGTAATATGCCGAGGGCCAGGCTGATCAGAAAGGTCTGAGTGTCCTTGATTGTGCTAGACCAGCCTGGTAAGGATACTTACTGAGATTAAAATAAACATGGTTCTTTTGGTGATCTCAAAGACCCAGTGTTCTGAGATCAGTAATCTGACAGTTTCAGCCAATTCATTACAAATGTAGCAGAAGTTGTAACTTAAAATATATTTGTACAATTGCTTAAAATATTTCAAGGCATGGAAGGACATGAAAAGGAAAATTCTCGGCTAGTTACTGATGTCCTCATTAAAGATGAATTCTCTGAAGGTCAGTTGATGACAATAATAAGATGAGATCTGGTTGTTACATTTGGGTTAATCTGGACATTCAGTTCCCAATAATAGGCAATGATCTCATGTACATCTGTGATTTTTTTTCCCTCTATTCTTGATTAATTTTTGCTTATTCTTTAAAAATTACTGTGTACATAGCTTTCAAGTGGTTAGTGGCTATGTATAGTGAATTACATATACTTTTCTGAGTGTGTTAGGAAACATATGCAAAAAATAGAAATCCAACCAACTCGCTTAAACAAAACAGAGCTTCTAGTGGCTGATAATGCAGGAGTGGTTCTTGCCCGTGGTCTGTTTCTCCTGGTTTCATAGCTCTGCCTCCTTCTCTGTTGGCTTCAGGCTCAAGCTGGCTTAGTCATCACCAGCTCCAGGCTTACCTACTACCACTCCAACAACCTTACTGAAAAGAACTCTTCTTCCCTATTCATTCTAGCAAAAACTCTAGGGCCTGTTTGGGTCATGTGCAGATCACTGGACCAACCTCTAAAAGATGTAATACTCTAATTAGACAGGCTTGGGTACTGGGTCAGCCCTGGAGCCCAGGAAGTGATTTCACAGTTCATGCTCATTGTTTGTTTGATTGTATTTCTCTACTAGGCTCACAGCTCCACAAGGACTCGCTTAACTTCAGAGTCCACAGGACTGTGTCGAGGAGGCATAATGCAGTGGTTAGGTTAGTAGAGGCAGGTGACACTGTGGTTAAGGGACTAGACTCTGAGAACAGACTTTCTTGGTCTGAATTCAGGCTCTGGCATCTTGGGCTAATTACTTATTTTTTTCTGTGCTTGTTTCTTCATCTCTAAAATGGGAATAACAATAGCATCCACATCACAGGGTTGTAGTGAGCATTAATACAAACAAAGTGCTTAAAACTGTGCCTGGAACTTTTTGAGATATTATATATATTTGAAAAAATATGTATACACATACAGTCATATATTGCTCAACGATGGAGATATGCTCTAAGAAATGCATCGTTAGGCAATTTCATTGTTGTATGAACATCAAAGAGAGAACCTACCCAAGCTTAGAGGGTGTAGCCTACTATATGCCTAGGCTAGATGGTATAGTCTACTGCTCCTAGGCTACACACCTGCTCAACATGTTGCTGGACTGAATACTATAGGCAGTTGTAACACAGTGGCAAGTATTTGTGTATCTGAACACAACTAATCATAGAAAAGCTACAGTAAAATATGGTATTAACGTAATCTTGTGAGACCACTGTTATGTTTGCAGTCCATTGTTGAACAAAATGTCATTATGTGGCATATGACAGCATATAATTATATATGAAGGGTGACCCCAAAATATCAAAATTTATTATTAAAAAGTTGTGTATTTATCCTTGCATGTTTAAACTTCGATCACCTTCAAAGTATTCTCCGTTTGATGCAATATACCTATCGAGACACTCTTTCCACATCTCAGAACGGTTTTTGAACGCATCAACTTTGATGCCTTTTAGTGCTGCTGCTGCTTTTTGTTTCGCTTCTTTTACATAGGAAAAACGTTTCTCTTTGAGGGCTTTTGTCATCCTGGGAAACAAAAGAAAAAAGTCACTTGGATGAGATCAGGTGAATAGGGAGGGTGGGGCATGGGGACACGCTGTCTTTGGTCAAAAACTGCTGAACAGTCATTGCAGTGTGGGCAGGTGTGCTTGTAAATCACCCATCATGAAATGGGCAAACACATTGAAAGAATCTCCAAAAAAGTTTCACTGAAGTTGAACGCGGCCTCTCACATCAATGCTACTCGGTACACTGGTACAGATGCCAGTAGGTTTCTAGAACACTTACCTCGTGGAGGAAGCTTGTAGTACAAGGGCCTGCCCTCCAAAAGATAATTCCAGTTTTTTGGATCCCCCTCATATATATGTATAATGTATTTCTTACTACAGCATTCTTGGAATTTAGCATAGTTCCTGTCATATGGCATACCCTTTATGTTGTTAATGAATTTATTCTTCCCCCAAATCCTAAGAATTTGGTATTGTGCTTCCCACTTTACAGATGAAGAAAAAGTAGGCATAGAAAGGTTAAGTAACTTGTTCAAGGTCATACAGCTAGTGATGGTTTAAGGTAGCATTTATCTTAGATCTGTCTGACTGCAGAGTCTGGGTTCTTAAACATCCCACTAATCAGCTTTCAAGACTTAGCTTGACTATTAACGCTTCTGAGAGAATTTCCTTCATGTTGGCATCTCCCTTCTTTCTGTTTCCCTTAACTGCCTGTTTGTGTATTTGATGGTAGTGTGTATGCCTTGCTCATCTTTGAATCTCTCACTTCTTTCACAGAGTCACAGAGCTTGACCTGCTAGGTGTCAGTAATTGTTAGTTGAATAAATGAGTGTTGAATGATTCCATAGAAGGAGTCCAGGAGTATGAAGAATAATGATTCTTCCTCTACCTCTGAAAGACATGCTGTTGGAGATTTTTCCTTTTGAGAGGAAACTTATGGGGAAGGTTGTATACCAAAGGGTATTTACTCCCAACAGAGAAGGTTTTGCAGATTGCTACATAATGAAAGTGGCAGAAGGATCAGCTGGGAAGATGTTAGATACTCTTAACTCAATTCTTCATTTAAACAAAAAAAGAGCACTAAGGCTCAGAGAGTAAAAGGGACTTGCCCAGAGTCATACCAGTCTGAAGAGGGCCAAAGTGAGAATCTAGTCTTCTGAGCCCTCATTACAAATTCTTTCTAAGATCATGTATGATGAACAGTTTGGGAAAATAAAAGAGCCCAGGGGAAATAAAGAGTCACTAGCCTTATGGGAAAGGGCTTGAAAATGGGAAAAAAAGTCCATTAAACATTTAGCAAATGAAGAAAAATGCACTAACAACTACAGAAGGAAAAAGGACAGGGAAAAATTTATTAACTTAATATATTTCAGGCTGAGGCCAACCTGGTGCTAGTTCTGGCTTTGGAGCAGGAAAGAAATTCTCAGCTGCTTTTGAGTAGCATAGATTACTAGGCTACTCTACAACAAATGCAGGCAGGTGACCAGTCAATGTGAACTGCCCAAGAACACTGCAGATCCCAAGAATCCCTTTATCCTTCCCCTTGGAGTAAAGGTACATGCTTACTCAGGGCAGATAACTCTGGCTCTGCCTGGTACCACAAAAAGAGCACAGGCTCTGGGTCTCACACCCTGATTTTAATATTCTCTAGGTCCAAGGCATTGAAGAACTTACCCTCTCTAAAGTTGAATTTCTTCAGTTATAAGATAGGGCTGTTAATCTTTAAATAAGAGGCTTTGAGGTTTAAATGAAATAGACTATATAAAATTTCTATGACACAGGAGGCAAATCATACTTATTGTCATTACAGTCATGTGTCACTTAGCAATGGGGATATGCTGTGAGAAAAGGATCTAGGCGATTTGTTGTGTGTGACATCATAGTGTGTTCTTACACAAGCATAGGTGGCATAGCCCATCACACACCCAAGATTATGGTATAGCATATTGCTCCCAGGCTACAAACCTATGCAGCATGTTGCTGTACTGAATATGGTAGGCAATTGCAACACAAGGGTAAGTATTAGTGTATCTAAACATATCTAGACATAGAAAATGTACAGTAAGAATATAGTATTGTAATCTTTTGGGGCCACCACTATAAATGCAGTCTACCATTGACCAAAAGGTCTATATGTGGCTCATGATTGTACTTCAAAGGTATTGATAACTTTGGACAGAAAATGAAATGAACAGAAAGTGAAACCATCTAACTTATAAGCATATCAGGAAATGAGAACAAAGAAAATCAACCTTATTGACTGCTTTCTATAATTTATTTTATCATCCCACCCAACGTTCTATTTTGTAGTTGTGGAAGGAGAAGCCATCATATTGGAAGATGATTTTATGGTGACTCTATTTAGGATGTTTTGTTTTCTGTGTCTGATGCAAGGACTCCCTCTAGGTCAGAGGGAGATCAAGAGTTTCCAAAGCGAATTTATATATTTTTGATTATAAGCTAAAAAATGAAGTGTTGATTATTCTATGCTAATTTATTTACCCTCTGATTTTCTAAAATATTGAAAACGGCTTATTAGAAGTAGTGGGTATACTCAAAGCTACAGATGAGAAAAGAAGAAAAACCATGAAAAGTAGCAGCAGAATAGTAAAAATACAGCATTTTGGCCCATTTTTGCATGGTAAAATAGCCAAGTATATTTAATTAGCCCCCGAAGGCATAGTACAACCACTGATGTTCATACAGATTTTCCTAAATCACCAACTAAAATTTTTACCTGTCAACACACTAGGACAAGAGATACATATTTTATGAAAAAGCAAAGCAGGCTCTGGGTCTCACACACTGATTTTAATATTCTCTAGGTCCAACGCATCGAAGAACTTACCCTCTCTAAAATTGAGAGCCAGTTTTGTGTCTGTCAGAGTACTGGGTCTCCTACGTGAGGGTTGGCATGCTGAGACTATGGCTCCCACTTTTGTAGGTGTTATGGTTTCACAGAAATATCATCCTCTCTTTGCTTCAGTCTCCTTATCTTGGGAAATAATGGGAAAGTAAGGATCGGGAATTAAAAGACCTCAGCTTTTGGATGGAGTTCTTTAGGTTGCAAATGCCAGAAAGTCAATGCAACAAGTTTAAACAAAATAATAATGAAAGAAAAAATAATATATTAATATGGACCAAATGACAGAACTCTTACTAAGCCTCAAAATAACTAGAACCAGCAGCTTGAATACCACCGGAACTCTTTTTCTTTCATGTTTTATGTCACCGTCCCTCAACCTTCCTGCCTATCACTAGGGTCTCTTCTAACCCTCTGAGGATCATGCTGGGAAATAGCATTAGGAGAATTAGTATGAGACAAGTGGGGCACTTTGGGCCCCAGATTGTAGGAGGCTGTCAATTACAGGGTCTTGCAATTGCTAACCCCTAACTTATTACCCCAGGTGCCACACATGCCTCGCCTCACCACGCCCGGCTGGGAAACACAGTTGTGTAAGTTTAGGTTGATAATAATAGCTCCCTTTCCCATGATGTTGTTGGGATGGTTCACAGAGAGAGTAAATGTGAATTCATTCAAGTCAACATACTTACTGTTTACCAGGAAGTGAAGTCGAAAAATAAACTAGAAAAGGCCTCTGACCTTAAGAAACTTACAATACCATTTTAGACTGAATCATATCACCCCCAAATTCATGTGTTGAGCCCTGTCCCCCAGTTTGACTGTATTTGGTGAGAGGATGTTTAAGGAGTAGTTAAGGTTAAATTAGGTTATAAAACTAGAACCTTAACCCTATAAGGTGTCCTTATAAAAAGAAAAGACTTCAGAGAGCGCTCTCCACACACACATAAGAAAGGCCATCTGAAGACAGTGAGAAGGTGGCCATCTGCAAACCAGGAAAAGAGGCCTCACTAGACAACAACCATCCCAGCACCTTGATCTTGGGCTTACAGCCTCAAGAACTGTGAGAAATAAATTTCTGTTGCCAAAGCCTGTCAGTCTGTGATATTTTATTATGCCAGTTCTAAGCAGAATAATAGAAATCCATTAGTGGAAATTATAAGGCAATCCATATTTTAATTGTCGTATTTTACTATTATTAATAGCTACAGATAATTTTTCCAACCAATATTCTCTCTGTGGAACATAAAGTGTGTTTCTCTGGTACAAATTTCCTTTGTTTTACACTCTGACTCTAAGAAGTTTGCTCAAACACACAGTGGAATTCACAAAATTCAACAGCTCTAAATAAAATACTCCCTTGAGGAATGTAAGCAGGAACGAGATTAGTATAAAAAAAATAAAGCTTTTTGCCTTTGTAAAATGTGCTTATTCCTCTCTTCTGTATTTTTACCTTCATTTTGGAGGCCTATTAACATTAAAAAATAGTTTTTCATCAATATGGATGGAAATGATTCTGAGGTAGAATATTATTCCTTCACTGGAAGATAAAATTATTTTTTTCCTTCTGCAGAGTAAACAAATGTTATTCAAAAGTCCTTGCCAGTCAAATTTCTGCTCATCCTTCAAGGTCCATTTAAATGTCACTTCCTCCATGGATCCTTCTCTGACACCACTTCTCTCAAATTAGAATTAATTCCTCTTCCCCCTGTAAGTGGCATGTGTGATAGTCTGATTTGGGGCAGACACATTTTGCTAGATTATGAGCTCTCCAAGGTCAAGGATAGTATTCCTAAGTCCTGGACTCATATCTTCTCTCACTTCTTCCCAAGTCAACAGGATGCCCATACTTAGAAGAACTTCAATAAATGTGTTGGAAGGAGTCTCACTTATTCCTGTGTATTCCTATTAAAATGCACGTGTGTGTACACACATAGACACAAAGACTGAATGTTTCTATTTGGACATCCTGTCTTTTGATATGATCTGAGTTTACCATATGACAAAGGAGTAGGATGGTAAGAGGAAAATATTGAAAAGTAAAAAACTGGTATCTAGTCCTGACGACTCTGATCATCTTAACACCTCTGATCATGTACATTTAAACCCCAATAGCCACCCCATCCTCCCACCCCCAACAGTCATTTAGAGCCTGTGCTGGGGAGTCTGGATATGCCTGTGTCTTGTCTGGCCCATGCCCTTTAACTGGGCTCCTTCCTTAAGCACTGCTCTTGCCTTATTGCTCTGGTATCCAGTTTTTAGCCCTGACCTTCCTCTTGAGTATGGTGACTGACTTGGTTTTCCTGGTTTAGGATGATAGCACTTTCTAGAGCCCTGCTCTCTGATGTTTCTTACTTCAGTCTGTGGGGGTTTTAGACCTCAGCCATGCGCACTGCCAGCTAGAAAAGTAGTTTTCAAAGTGTGATTCCTGGACCAGCAGCACCTGGGAACATGTTTGAAATGCAAATTATACAGCCCAACCCAGAACTACTGAATCAGAAACTCTAACGGGGGAGAGGGGCATCATACCCAACAATCTGCATTTTTAAACTTAATTCATTTTTAAAATTGATACACAATAATGGTACCTATTTGGGGGGTACGTGTGATATTTTGATACATGTATACAATATGCAATTATCAAATCAGGGTAATTGGGATTTCTGTTACCTCAATTGTCTGCAAAGGGAACATTATTATTCTTCTATTCTAGGTATTTTTAAATAAACAATAAAATCTTTTAAAAAAATACAATAAAATCCTGTTACCCTTAATTTTCCAACTGTATTATCAAATACCAGAACTTATATCTTCTATTTCATCTGCATTATAACAGCCCTCCAAGTGATTCTTAGAATGCTAAACTTTGAGAATCACCACTATAGATAGTTCACTTAATTTCTTTACATCTTCAATTCTCAACTATGTGGATATAATTTTTAATCTGCAAGGTGATTTTTTAGGACTTAATAAGACCTGAAGTCCAGTAAGTTTATATGGAAGGTGCTAAATAAACAGTAAAATCTGAACCTAATAGCCCTGCGTTAGAGCTGGGCATCTAAAAATACTACAATTTTCATTTACAGGGCCTTCTATTCACATGGGCTTCCTTGCACCTGTTTCAGGAGACAGCAACACTCCCACCTGCACTGCGGCAAGTCCTCTGTCACCTGGTACATATGCTGCTCTGAGTCTCATCACACCTTAGTGAAGGAACACATGGACCCATATGTCAGCTGAAGTGTTTATATCTTTCTATACAGAAAGGGGAAATATGTTTCACAATAAATGTTTGCATACTTTGAAGCAGATTTTTTTCTTCTTTAAGAGAGAAAGAAAGAGATAAAAAGAGAGGCAGAAACTTTGGCTGGAGCAGTTGAACCTTTATTTCTCTGCAATGATTTAATCACTCAGCCTTGAAAATAGCCTGTGTCAGCTGGGAAAGATCTGTGCTAAGACTTGGTCTGCTGGGAGCAGAGCAAGGTGGAGTGTGCTGGTTGAAACAGTCAGAAGGGGAAGAGTGAATCATTCAGAGATAAATACTTTCAAGGTCCAGGTGGGAAAACCAAAATTCAGAGACACCCAAGCCCGCAAGCTAAGGGCAGGAGCTGGCAGCTGGAAGAATACAGAAGCTGTATCATAAATACTTTAGAAGGTTGCTGGATGATTGCCAGAATCACAGCATGTTTTACTTGCCTTTTATTTATACAATGGGGATAGATCTCTTTTAGAAACAATTAAAATGCTTGTTTATTAAACTAACTATGATTTGATAATATTGATAATAATGACAGTGATGATAATAATAGTATGTGACATAATAAACTGATGTGCTTTTATTTCTCCCATTTCCTGAGCATATCTATTTCATTCTGAGAAAATGCTCTCATTCAGGTTCAGATATAAGTAACAAGTATTGCTGCAAAGGCAGGTGTCACTGGAGAAAATAAGGAGAAAAAAATCAAAGTATAATTTTGATATTTTAGAAAACTACATTTTATTTGTAACAAGAATATTTAGGAGAGGATTGAGGATGAGACCAGAAAAAAATTATTTCAAACCTCCTTCTCCATTACTGCCTCTAGCAAACAAATACTAGATTAATATGATTTTCTAAGGTAGGAAAGAAAAGAGCAGTAAGCATACAAGATACAAAAGGTCATCATCAAATAAGGCCTGTTCTGTTCCTCCTTTTCCTCCAGTTGTGACAAGAAGCAGAAACCATACAACCCTCAGGTAATTATGGAATCCAAGAGTAGAAGAAACTCATACTCACTTCTTGCCTGCAACTCTGAGAAATAGTAGATTTACAGATGGTCCTCACACCCCAATGTCAAGGGAGTTGTAGAGTGCACAATTATGTTTCAAGCTCCGTGGTGGTTTATTAAATATGTTTTCTGAAAACAACGCAGTATTATTAGATTCCTTTTATTTTTTTATTTTTTTTGAGCTGGAGTCTCATTCTGTCACCCAGACTGGAGTGCAGTGGCCGCTCCCGGCCACCACAGCCTCGACCTGCTGGGCTCCAGCGATCCTTCCGCCTCAGCCTTCCAAGTAGCCGGAATTATAGGCATGTGCTACCATGCCCGGCTGATTTTTTGATTTATTATAGAGATGACATCTCGCTGCCCAGGTGAGTCTCGAACCTGCAGGCTCAGGCAATCCACTTACCTCAGCATCCCAAAGGCATGGGATTACAGGCTGAGCCACTGAGCCCAGCTTAGAGTCCTTTTAAAAAGAAAGAAAATATTTAGTAGTGAGTCCAAGACTGCTTAACAAGTACATAGAGGGAGCAGCAAACAAATTCAGGCAAAGAAAAAGGGGTAGATGGGAAAAGAAGCCCTTTCTAACATTAAGAAATCTGCCTCCAGGCCAGCTATGTATGTACTGTGGAGAAAATACATTCTATAAAAAATATGGACATTTACTTTGCTTATTTCACAGGGTTCTTGAGGGAATAAGTCAAATAAGGTATTTAACATTTATCATGCTTGAAGCCCTCTGAGGTTCTTAGATTTATGAACTGATGTCTTTTATATTTTGCAAAATTTTTAGTTATTGTTTTTAGCTTTCAAATGTTTTTTTGTCCTGCATAGTTCTCTCTCTCTCTCTCTCTCTGTCTCTCTTTTCTTGGACTCCAATTACACATATGTTAGACCATTTGATATTGTCACATAGCTCTTCAATATTCAGTTTTCTTTCTCTGTTTATTTCCTTTGTCTTCACTTTTTTCCCTTTTTTTGTTTTAATTTGGGTAATTTCTAATTGATCTATCTTCAAATTCATTTATTCTGTCCTTGGCTGTGTAAAATTTAATGGTGAGTCTGACAAAGGAATTCTTTATCACTAATAAAGTCACTTTTTACTTCTCCGGATTGCCATTTAAAAAAACAATTTCCTTCTTTCTGCTGAAATTTCCCACTAACACTCACATGTTTTCCATTAAATTCTTTTTTTTTTTTCTTTTTGAGTTGGAGTCTCACTCTGTCGTCCAGACTGGAGTGCAGTGGCCGCTCCCGGCCACCGCAGCCTCGACCTGCTGGGCTTCGGTGATCTTTCCGCCTCAGCCTTCCGAGTAGCCGGAATTACAGGCATGTGCTACTGCTCAGCCGATTTTTTGATTTATTGTAGAGATGAGGTCTCGCTGCCCAGGCGGGTCTCGAACCTGCGGGCTCAGGCAATCCACTCACCTCAGCCTCCCAAAGGCGCGGGATTACAGGCTGAGCCACCGAGCTCGGCTCCATTAAATTCTTTAAAATAACCATAGTTATTTTATTTTAAAGCTCAACATTTGACTTATCTATTTTTAAAAATCTTGACTCATTTCAGTTGCACTTCATATCTTTATACGTTTGCTTTGAATGTCAGGCATCTCACACAGAACTGCAGAGACTTGAGTAAATGCTATTTACTCCTGGAAATGGGTACCCATTTTATCTTCTGGTTAATAATATGGAGATTTGAGAAAATCTGGTTCAGAGTTAAGTGGGACTTAGGTGTTGTTGCTTGATTATCTTTCGTGCACCATTGCTTTCCTTCATAGAGACTTTCCTTTAGCAATGTCTTGTGCTTAGGGTAGACTTCTTGGTGCCGAAGGATTTTTCTTACTGTATATGTTTCATTCTCATTTTCCAGCTTTTCCTGTGACATGTACTACAGAGTGGAGATTCTTTTCCTATGCCTTTTCGCCTTCCTCAGTGATATCTTTCTGTTGCTTGTTATTTGGTGCATGTTATATTGCTGATGGTGGTGCTTTTCTTTTTTGCTAGTCTATTCTCATTTTAGGTATATGTATGCTTGGGCCTCCCTTACCTTTCTCCAAGGGGGACTGCTGCAGAAAGGGGGTTGTTCCTCAGTCTGGGTGTGAGACTGAAGACAAAATGGAACAGAGACAGAGCTTTCCCCATAATAGGCATGCAATGTGAATGGAGAATATATATTTGTTGTTTCAAGCCAGTAAAATGTTGACATCTCATATTACTGCACCATCACTTAGCCTAAGGTGACTGATATAACTCTACAGCACTGTTTTTCATTTAGGGGATTAAAAATATGTGTATCCAATCAAAGACTTTTACAGTTCAGGGAAATGATATACTTGGTTACCTGAGTTTTCAAATTGCTTGAAGAACAGACCTCTAATGGATTCTTTTCTGATTAAATGCCATAGACCAGGGGAGTGGGGTAAGGTTATACAAAACAACTAGGCAAAATTTTATGTCAAAAATATGGGTTTTAATAATAATTTTGGCTTCCATTTTTCATGTCTAAAATTAAGATGATTGGATGAAATTTACTGAAGTTCAACTTGTGGGACTTAGAATGCTGAATAGTCTTGCAAGAGGACTACATGTTCAAATAGGCATGGATATTATTTGCAGCCTAAATATCTAATGTCTTTTATATAGTGTTATGGGCTAAATTGTGTCACCTCAAATTCATGGTGAAGTCCTAACTTCCAGTATCTCACAATGTGACTTTATTTGGAAATAGAGTCTTTACAGGGGTAATCAAGTTAAAATGAAGTTATTAGGGTAAGCCCTTATCGAATATGATTGACAGCCTTATACAAAGGGGAAATCTGGACACAGAGATACACACAGAGGAAATCAATGTGAAGACACCCAGGGAGAAGATGGCCATGCGACTGGATCAATGTATCTACAAGCCAAGGAATGCCAAGGATTGCCTGCAAACACCAAAAGCTAGAAGAGGCAAGGAATGATTCTTCCCTAGAACCATCAGAGAGTGCATGATCCTGCTGACACCTTGATTTTGTACATCTAGCCTTGAGAACTGTGAGACAATACATTTCTGCTGTTTTAAACCACTCACTTTTTGGCACTTTTTTGTAGCATCTTTAGGAAACCAAAATAAATTTGGGTATTGAAAACTGAAGTACACTTGTAATAAATATCTAAGAATGTGGAAGTGGCTTCGAGACTGGGTAATGAGTGGAGGCTGGAAGAATTTTGAGGCACTTGATAAAAAAAAGTCTATATTTCCTTGAACAAATTGTTCATGAAAATCTGAGTGTTAAAGTACATCTAGGAAGACCTCAGATGGAAATGAGGAACACTTTATTGGAAACCAAAGCAAAGGCAATTCCTGTTAGGCAGATGACTTGCTGAATTTTGTTCCATTGGTTGGAAAGTAGAACTTGAAGATGATTAACTCAGACATTTAGCTAGAGAGATTTCTAAGCAAAGTGTTAAAGGTGCTTCCTGGTTTCTGCTTTCCACTTATAGTAAAATGCAGGAGCACAGAGAAAACTTAAAGAAGTGATTCTGCTTCAAGACTACAACATAGAGATCCTGAATGAGTTTACAGGCTGTTGGTCTGCCCTATGGATTTTAAACCCAAGATAACGACCTTTACCTAAATTTCCAGCCTGTTGATATACATAGGCATATAACTCCTTTCATATTCATGCAAATGCTGTGGTAATTGATATAAAAATGTTTCCTTAGACATGTTCTTCCTGATTTGCATTTCTCTGATGATCAGTGAGGCTGAGCACTTTTTCATGTGTCTGTTGCCTGCCCATATATCTTCTTTTGAGAAGTGTCTACTCATGTTTTTGCCCCCTTTTAATGGGAATGTTTGTTTTTTTCTTTTCAGGCGATCCTCCTGCCTCAGCCTTCCAAGCAGCCAGAGCTACAGATGCATGCTACCATGGTTGGCTATTTTTTTTTTAATTTATTGTAGAGATGAGGTCTTGCCATGTTGCCCGGACTGGTCTCAAACCTGCGGGCTCAGGCAATCCACTTGCCTCAGCCTCCCAAAGTGCTAGGATTACAGGCTGAGCCACTGAGCCTGGCCCTTTTGCCCACTTTGTAATGGGGCTATTTTTTTTTCTTTTTGGCATGTTTGAGTTTCTTGTATATCCTAGTGTTGGGAGCCAGCCTTGGAGGCCCGCCTGATTGACAAAGTCCAGGTGCGCTGAGGACCCCTGGCCGCAAAGCGAGTCCAGGCAGCTGAGGCCCTTCTGTCTTCCGTCTTTGCTGTTGGTACAGCTGAAGAAATTCTGTGCAGTCGTGGAAGAAGAAGATGGCATGTTTATGCGAAGTACTCACAGCTAACCTGAGAATGTCATGGTTCATTTTTCCATTTTCCCACTATGCCGCTTGGCCTTTTCTAGCATATGCAAGGGTTAAACTCTGAAGCACATCAAGAATGCTTTCTTTCACTTGGTTATAAGTTACTAGATATTGCTTAAGTAATAAATGATATAAGTATATTCACTCCTTATTTGATTTAGAATTATGTAGTTTAGTGTTTAGACATAAGGTTTTTTAGAAGCACAAGTTTATAGTAAGTTCATTATGAATTCATTATAAATTCTAACACTTATCTAGGAGTTATGTAGTTGATTTATAACACTGTTTTCACTGACTTAGGATAAAGATTAATCGTTAAGGTTTTTACTTAATTCAATAGTTAAAACTCTAAGTTAACATTTATAGAGTGGGTTTTCACTGAACTCATAATATACTAATCAGACACTTTTATGATAACTTCTAAAGACAGAAAGCAACCTTGGGGGCCTGGGAAACATTACTAAAAGCTTCTTTTGAGTTTTCTTTAGAAACAAGCACTGCAGGATAAGAGAAAAGTAACAAAGACACCTGGACAAGAAAGGCGATTACAGAATTCTGAAGGCCATAAAGCCCCAGAAGGAAAACTACTGCTACATGAAGAACTTTACACTTGAAAACTTTCTGGAGACAGTTCAAGGACTGTAATTCGGGACTTTGGACTGAAACTATCATCTTTGGCCTTATGAATAAGACTCATTGTCTGAATGTTTACAGGGTTCTTGGCTTGTTTATTGCTAAGACCACTAGATGGTGGTAACTTGTAGAGGATATGTACGTGAAGGAATTTTCTTTGTCTTGCCCCTTTACGAATGGTATAAAAGCTCTGTGTTAACTAACATTAAATTGTCATCTGTTCAAGAAGCAGATGTCCGGGTATATTGTTTTCATCCTTTGCCTATCCGTCTCTCCTTCAGGAAATCTCATGACCTGGCAAGGGGCTGGACCCCTTCATCCTAGATATTAGGCTGTTGTCAGATATACAGTTGGCAAATATTTTTTCCCATTCTGTGGGCTGTCTCCCTGCTCTCTTGATGGTTGCTTTTGCTTTGCAGAAGCTTGTCAGTTTGATGAAGTCCCACTTGTCTATCTTATTTCTTTTGAAGCTGGACTGGATTAAAAAAATGTGGTACATTTACACAGTGGTATATTATGCAGCCAAAAAGAAGGACAAACATAGGAACTTTGTAGCAACTTGGATGGATTTAGAGTCTATCATACTCAATGATCTATCACAGAAACAAAGAACAGAGTACATATGTTCTCATTCATAAGCGGACCTTGAACAATTATCATAATACTATAAGAAAGCAATTGGCAGTGGTGAGAAACTGTCAGGGGAGGAGGGATGGAATTGGCAATTGAGAGAAACTGCCAGGGGAGGGAGGGGCACACTTCAACAAGGATACCTGTATAATGAACATTTGTATACCTAACCCTGAATTGTACCCCATATTTTTAGAATTAAAAAATTAAGAAAGAAAGAAGGAAAGAAAGAAAGAGTTCTTCCTAAATAACCAGTGCATCCTTTGTTATGGACCCACTGTTGCATTTCTTTCATGGGTGAGTTTTTTGTCAGATGCTGCATTGCTTGGTATTCCATGCTTGTAAATGAGACATTCCCTAAGTCCCTGGGTTGCAATGCTGGCTAAAGCACCGTAAGCAGGAAAGTCAACCCATAGAATAGGTATTTAGCTATGTGAGGATGCAGTTCTCATTCATCTAAGGTGGAAAGGACCCAGTGTAACCAACCTGATATGAAATGACTAGATGGGTTGGACAGTGAAGTAGAAGCTAGATCAACCTTGGTAAAAGGGAATTCATGCTGTTTGAGCCATGCATGGCTTGCATTTCTGCCTCCGTGTCTTCTCCATTCAGGTGCCCATCACACTAGGTCTGGGATGACTGATGATGAAGGCTGACATGTCAACTTCCCGAGTCATTTTCTCTACTTTGTTCTTCAGTGCCTCTTTCATGGTGGATGTTTTCTGGTGGATATTAATATGTGATACAAGTTTTTTCCATACGCTGTTGTCTCTCACATCTTCTCTGACTCTCTTTCCATTCATATGCCTCTCTGCCAGACTTCCATGTCTCTAATCTTCTAGGCGTTTCCATCCAGATCCCCATGATCTGGTCAGCTGATTATCTAATAACTATTATCCAGAAAGCAATATATATTCTCACTTTAGATCACTTCTTTTTCTACATATAGTGGATGAACAGGCTCACTGTTCAGAGCTCGAAGGGAACATTTTCCCTTTCTGGTATCTTTCATCTGAACTCTTGAATTTGGCCATAATGTAGTTGCACATTTCCCCCAATAAATTGCTTGTGCATCTAATTCCATTTTGGTGTCTGCTTCTCTGAGTATATAAACAGAAAACTGAGTGGTTAGAGAAGAGACAGGTTTGGGAACTGACTCTTTCATCAAGTGGCTGGCATCGCCAACCTGAAAGAAATGTGGGACACTCCCAGGAGGACTTCCATCCTGAGTGTAATGTGGGGAGCTGATAATTCCTGACATGAGACCTTCATCTGCGGTGAAAACTTACATGCCACCCAGCAAACCTTGCAGGAGCTGTGGCCAGAAGGCCACTAAAGGCACCTATACAGGAATGCTTCCAAGAGGAGCACTGTGCCGGGCACCCTGCTGGGTACTCACTTGGTAGGAAGTCAGTGCTCTAGAGGCATGCGGATTTGGTTCATCCTCTCATGAGGTCAGTCACCCACAGTAATGATGTTGGTGCCCTTAAGTTGGCTACATTTTGCCCAAATGGATCTAGCTAGCCACTCCACTGGGCTCCACTTGGGTCACCCTTCCTGAGCTGGGGAGCCCGGAACAGCAGTCACATAGTGCTACTTCCTCAGTGTTCCTGTTTTTAATTTCACATTTGATCTCAATTGTGTCTTAGTCTAGAGTGAATAGTGAAAGGTAAAAGAAAAAAAATCGTATGCCACAAATGCTGATGTGGACCTGAGAGGACTTCCAGGTCACAGCAGGACTAGCTTTTGGTGTTTAAGTACTGTCTACTGAAGTAACAGAAGCTTCATCAGACCCATTGTTATTCAGGAGTCCAACTCTGAGACCACTCTTCTATTGTCAGCCTTGGCCTGCAAAGCATTTCTTAATGATGCTGGTTTCCGTCTCACAAGTGCATTTTTTTTGAGCCATGCATGGGCTATATTTCTGCCTCTCTGTCTTCTCCATCCTCTGTGTCTTCTCCATGTTTGCTTTGTTTTCTCTCTCTCTCTCTCTCTATCTTTTAGACGTATTTATTTGTTATAGAGTTGGGAGGGTTCAAGTGAAAATTTACTACATAACTAGGCCAGTGAAGTTTGGGCTTCTAAGTGGCCCTCACTCCCCCTGGTTGTGGACCAGGTACTCTTTGTGTGGTCATGTGACACTCACCCTCCTTTTTCCCTCCCTCTCTCCCCTAGCAGTGCCCAGCGACTGCTGATTCCTCCCTTGTGCTAATGTGACTGGTGATCTGTGCCCACTTATGAGTAAGAAAGAGTGGTACTCAGTTCTTTGCTTCTGTGATAGTTCACCTCTGTGATAGAGCATCACTAGTATGATGTTCTCCAGCTGCATCCAAGTTGCTGCAAAGACCATGATTTTGTTTTTCGTTATAGCAGTATAATACTCCACCATGAGGACAAGCTCGGTGGCTCAGCGTGTAATTCCACGCTTTGGGAGGCCAAGGTGAGTGGATTGCCTGAACCCGTGGGTTTGAGATCCGCCTGGGCAACTTGGCGAGACCTCATCTCTGCAATAAATCAAACATCAGCTGGGCATGGTAGAGCATGCCTATAATTCCGGCTACTCGGAAGGCTGAGGCAGAAGGATTGCCGGAGCCCAGCAGGTCGAGGCTGCGGTGGCCGGGAGCGGCCACTGCACTCCAGTCTGGGCGACAGAGCGAGACTCCAACTCAAAAAAAAAACCCCAAACAAACAAACAACAACAACAAAAGAACATTAAAAAGTGGGCAAAGAGCCGGGCTCGGTGGCTCGGCCTGTAAACCCGCACCTTGGGAGGCTGAGGTGAGTTGATTGCCTGAGCCTGTGGGTTCAAGATCCGCCTGGGCAACTTGGCGAGACCTCATCTCTACAATAAATCAAACATCAGCTGGGCATGGTAGTGCATGCCTGTAATTCCAGCTACTCGGAAGGCTGAGGCAGAAGGGTCGCTGGAGCCCAGCAGGACCAGGCTGCGGTGGCCGGGAGAGGCCACTGCACTCCGGTCTGGGCAACAGAGTGAGACTCCAACTCAAAAAAAAAAAAAGTGGGCAAAGGACAGGAACAGATGCTTCTCAAAAGATGACACACAAGTAGACACATGAAAAATTGCACAACCTCACTAATCATCAGAGAAATGCAAGTCAAAACTACAGTGAGATAACACCAAACTCTGGTGAGGATGGCTATCATTAATAAGTCAAAAACAAAAAACAAAAAAAACAGGTACTGGCACAAGTGCAAAGAAAAGGGAATAATACTTCTACACTATTGGTGGGAATTTAGGCTAATTCAACCTCCATAAAAAGCACTGTGGCAATTCCTAAAAAAACCTAAAAATTGATCTTCCATATGATCCAGAAATCCTCTCCTGGATATACCTGGAGGAACATAAATTGCTCTACCAAAATGATACCTGCACTTGCATGTCTATTGCTGCACTATTCACAATAGCAAAAACATGGAACTAAACCTGCTGCTCATTGAAAGTGGACTGGAAAAAGAAAATGTGGCACATATACATGGTGGAATATATATATATTTTTTGAGTTGGAGTCTCACTCTGTTGCCCATACTGGAGTACAGTGGCCACTCCCGGCCACCGCAGCCTCGACCTGCTGGGCTGCGGCGATCCTTCTGCCTCAGCCTTCCGAGTAGCCGGAATTACAGGCATGCGCTACCACGACCGGCTGATGTTTGATTTATTGTAGAGATGAGGTCTGATGTTTGATTTATTTGTTGAATGCTTGTTCTGTGTCTAATGAGATTTATTGTAGAGATGAGGTCTTGCTGCCCAGGCGGGTCTCGAACCCGCGGGCTCAGGCAATCCACTCACCTCAGCCTCCCAAAGGCGCGGGATTACAGGCTGAGCCACCGAGTCTGGCTCTTTGCCCACTTTTTAATTTTGTTGTTGTTGTTGTTGTTTGTTTGTTTTTTATTCGTTTGAGTTCCTTGTAGATCCTGGATGTTAGGCCTTTGTCAGATGCGTAATTTTCAATTTTTTTCTTCATTCTGTTGTCTCTTTACTCTTTTGATGGTTTCTTTTGCTGTGCAAAAATTTTTCAGTTTGATGAAGTCCCATCTGTCTATCTTAGCTTTTGTAGCACTCCCTTTGGGGACTTGGACATGGATTCTTTGCCCACTCCAATGTCCAGAAGGGTGTTTCCTACATTTTCTTTTAGGATTCTTATAGTTTGAGGTTTTGCATTAAGGTTCTTGATTGATTTTGAGTTGATTTTTGTATCTGATGATCAGTTGGAGTCCAGTTTCATTCTTCTACATGTTGGCCAGTTTCCCCAGCACCAAGTGCTAAATATGGTTTCTTTTCCCCAATGATTGTTATTGGTGGCTTTGTCATAGATGAGTTGGTTGAAAGACCATGTTTTTACTTCTGGAATCTCTGTATCAACCCAACTTGGTTACAGTAGCTTTGTGATAAAGTTTAAAGTCTGAAAGTGTGATACCTCCCACCTTTTTTCTTTTGCAGAGAATTGTTTTAGCTATTCGTGCTCTTTTTTGTTTCCATATGAATTTTTGTATTGTTGTTTCCAGGTCTGTGAAAAAAGATGTTGATCATTTGATGATTATCACACTGAATCTGTAGATTGTCTTGGTTAGGTTGGACAGTTTGACAATATTGATTCTTCCAATCCATGAGGATGGGATGTTTTTCCATTTGTTTGTGTCATCCATGATTTCTTTGAGCAGCGTTTTGCAGTTCTCGTTGTAATGGTCTTTCACTGGTTAGGTGGATGCCAAGGTACTTCGTTTTGTTGTTGTTGTTTTGTGCCTATTGTGAATGAAATTGTGTTTTTTATTTGGTTCTCTATCTGCTTGTTGCTGGTGTATAGACATTCTGCTGTCTTTTGTATGTTGATTTTGTACCCTGAGACTTTACTGGTCATTTTTCAGTGTGAGAAGGGTTTTCTAGGTATAGAATCACATCGGTCCACAAAGAGATAGCTTAATTTCCTCTTTCCCTATTTGGATAACCCTGATTGCTCTGGCAAGAACTTCCAGCACTATGTTGAACAGGAGGGACAAGAATGGGCATCCTTGTCTTGTTCATGTTCTTAGGGGGAATGCTTCCAGCTTTTGCCCATTGAGCAAAATGCTGGCTGTGGGTTTATCACAGATGGCTCTTATTGTTTTGAGGAATGTTCCTTCTATGCCTAGATATTCAAGTGTTTTTATCAAGAAGGTATGCTGAATTTTGTTGAATGCTTGTTCTGTGTCTAATGAGATAATCATGTGGTTACTGGTTTTACATCTGTTAATGTCCGGAATTACGTTTGTGATCTTTTGAATGATGAACCAACACGGCATCCCAGAAATGAAGCCTACCTGGTCATGGTGGATGATCCTTGAGATGTGTTGTTGGATCCAATTTGCTAGAATCTTGTTGAGAATTTTTGTGACTATGTTCATCAGAGAGATTTGACTGTAATTCTATTTCCTTGTTGGTTTCTTACCAGGCTTGGGTATCAGTATGATGTTAGCTTCATAAAATGAGTTGGGGAGAATTCCATCATTCTTGATAGCCTGGAATACTTTCAATAAGGTTGGTATCAGCTATTCCTTGTATGTCTTGTAGAATTCAGCTGGGAAGCATCTGGTCCAGGACTTCTTTTAGTGGGGAGGTTTCTTTTGACTGAGTCAATTTCCTGGATTGTTATTGGTCTGCTTAGAGTTTCAATTTCTTCTTGTTTCAACCTTGAGAAGCTGTGTGATGCCAGAAAATTCTCCATTTTCTTAAGATTTTCTGGTGTATTTGCATACAGATGTTTATAGTAATCTCTGATCATCTTCTGAGTTTCTTCAGGGTCAGTTGCAACTTCACCTTTTTTGTTTCTAATTGTGTTCATTTGGACTTTTTCTCTTTTTTTAGTCAATCAGGCCAGGGGTTTGTCAATCTTACTTATCTTTTCAAAGAATGAGAATTTTTTTCTGTCAGTCTTTTCTATGATATTTTTGTCTTCTATATCCTGCAACTGTGACTTAATCTTAGTGATCTGAAGTTTTCTACTGAAATTAGAATTTATATGATCTTGCCTTTCCAGCTCGCTTAGGTGTGACATTAGGCTGTTTAATTGTGACCTTTCTATTTTCTTGATGTGCATGTGAAATGCTATGAAGTTTCCTCTCACCAGTGCATTCTTTTGTTTTGTTTTTTTGAGTCAGAGTCTCACTCTGTTACGCAGGCTGGAGTGCAGTGGCACACTATTATGGCCACTGTATCCTCGACCTCCCAGACATAGGAAATCCTTCTGCCTTAGCTTTCCAGGTAGAAGTAACTACAGGCATGCACCACCACACCTGGCTGATTTGTTGATTTATTGTAGAGACAAGGTCTTGCTAAGTTGCCCAGGCTAGTCTCGTGCCTCTGGTCTCAGGCAATCCTCTCACCTCTGCCTCCCAAAGTGCTGGGATTACAGGCAAGAGCCACCATGCCCAGCATCAACAGTGCATTCTTACTAGCTTTTGAGGATGACAACAGATTCAACTGCAGTGAAACCAAACCTGTTGCTTGTGCAGATCCTAAGGTGTGGTAAATATCAGTGGTGGAACAAGATTTCGTGCAGTTTATGGTAAGCCCTGTAGAGAGAATCACAGCACAAGCCCCCGAGGTTCTGGAGCAAGGCTATACCATCTGCAATGGAGAGTATCTTGAGGAAGAGTTCCTTGTGTGTTACTGGATCCTAGTAGAAACAGAGGCTTGACTAGGAGGCACCAAAAGAACATGGTTCAGGAAGTGCCCATGATGGGCTGAATTATGTCAGAGTCACCAGTTTTTTAAAGTTAGATAGGCCAGAAGCAGTCTACTATAAAGTGAAAATTGTATATACAGGTTTGATCCGAAGTGTGTGTATTATATAAACAGAAGGAGGCAGAGTGAGTCTTTGAATCACTATACTACCCGAAGGCTCTCTTTTCAGATTTGAAATCTGAAGGAGAAAAGGAAGAGAAGAGGATAAATAGGAAGAGCCTCATAGCACAGAGCAACTCTGAGAATATGTTGCCCAGGCTGATGGAAAGTCCATAAACAAAGATTGTCCAGTTGAAGTATGTCTTATGTCACGTGGTAATGACCTGGCTCTAGTACATACATGGCACTCAATCATTGGCTTGGAGCAGCTTGGCAAAAGTTTGACCTCGGTATAAGCACTTCACTGGATCCAGAGTGTGTTGGTTACATACTGTCAGTTGGCCATGCTTCTCAGAGATCATTTTTGTGAACAGAAATCTGAGGGACACACCTCAATTGCCACTACATCTGCTAAGTTGTGGAACCAGAGTTTATCTTCTTTCTCTTTGTCTAAGTTACCCTACAACTTCCCTCTGTAGTATCTTAACATTTTCTATTCCCCTGCCTGAAAAACTCTTTCCGTCTTGCCTTTCACCCAACTGAATCTTCAGATGGCAGCTCAAATATCACGTCTCCAGGGAAACTTTCTTTGAATCTGCAAAGGGATCAGAGTCTTTACTGCATGATTTCAAAACTCTCAATACTTTTTTATCCTTGACACTTCTGAAAACTAATCACACATTAGTAAAATGAGTTTGTTTTTATCCTTGCTAGACTGTAAGCTATAGGAGGACCATCTTTTCTGTCCTTTGTCCCCAGCGCCTGTCACAGTGCCTGGCATATACAATGCATTCAGTGACTGTTTGTTGAATGAATGAATGACTCATGTGTCTTTATTAATTTTAGCACTTTTAAAATAACTGGGGAACTCTTAAAGCCTTAGGCTCATAAATCTGGATATAAATTACCATTATCTTACATATAGACAAAAGTACAGAACATTCAAGGAATTGATGCCAAGGCATTATAGTTTATTAAATGTGATTTTTTTTGACTCTTTTTCTTGAACATAGAGTTCTACAATAAGAAAAATATTGATCTTTAGAGAATTTGATCTTTTTGGTCTTCAAGATGTTATAAATGGACATTTAAGTAAAATACATTTTTTGTAAAAATAATAATGATATTTTTATAATTTAATCACTTGTTACAATGTGCCATATATTGTAGAAAACCTTCTATATGCACTGTTTGACACAATAGGCTAGGTATTATTATTTTCAGTTTTCAGATGAGTATCTTTGCACTTAATAAGGTTACATATTGAATCAATCATAAGTAAGCTCCCCACTAAAAAAGTCCTGGACCAGATGGCTTCCCAGCTGAATTCTACAAGACATACAAGGAATAGCTGATACCAATCTTATTGAAAGTATTCCAGGTTATCAAGAATGATGGAATTCTCCCCAACTCATTTTATGAAGCTAACATCATACTGATACCCAAGCCTGGTCAAGAACCAGCAAGGAAATAGAATTACAGTCAAATCTCTCTGATGAACATAGACACAAGAATTCTCAACAAGATTCTAGCAAACACATCTCAAGGATCATCCACCATGACCAGGTAGGCTTCATTCCTGGGATACAGGGTTGGTTCATCACCCAAAAGATCACAAATGTAATTCAGGACATTAACAGTTGTAAAACCAGTAACCACATGATTATCTCATTAGACACAGAACAAGCATTCAACAAAATTCAGCATACCTTCTTGATAAAAACTCTTGAACACCTAGGCATAGAAGGAACATTCCTCAAAACAGTAAGAGCCATTTGTGATAAACCCAAAGCCAGCATTTTGCTCAATGGGCAGAAGCTGGAAGCATTCCCCCTAAGAACATGAACAAGACAAGGATGCCCATTTGCTCAAGGTTTCAAACATAGTATATTATAGATTTAGGTTTAGACACATCATGTCCATCTACCCCAATGACCATGGCTTTGTTCACAGTCTTAAAACTGTTCACATTTTGAATTCCTTACCCAAATATTGCATTTTAAAATTTATCTCTGGGAGGTTATCTAAAGAAACATAACTTTGGAATCTTGCCTAATTTGAACCTTGACTTTGTTTCCCTGCAGCAAGTCAAAATCTTCCTTATGAGCACTAGACAAGACATCCACTAACCACCCCACCACCCTATCCCTCGCTCATTTCTACACATTGAATGTCTCCATCTGGATATCTTGTTTACTCTGCAATCATAAAATGTCCAAGACCAAACTCAGCCATTGAATTCCCATATCATTTCTTTTTATTGTTTATCTTTTTCCATGAATGACATCTTCATATTCCCAGGTACTCAGGTTTGAAATCTCAGAGCTATTCATATATTCCTCAGAAAAATTCTTGAGGCTAAGAATCGTATTCTATTATCTTTGTTCTTTGGTACCTTGTACAGCATCTGGCATGGAATAGTTGCTCAAGAAGTAGTTGTGTCCTTTCTGGTTCCAGGAATCCACTGGTGATAAAACAGTGTCAAATGCAGCAGAATCCTCCAGTGAGGTTTAAATTCTATTAACTATAGTGTTTTTAAACTGAGTCAATGAAAGTGTCAACAAATCCTTTAAAAATGTTATAAAAAGTTTTTGTGTCTGGATATATAAGGTCATTTTGTAGGAAGGGGTTAATGAACCTCTTCAAGAGTTTAAAAATCACCTAAGAATCACTGGTCCTTGGATTATCAGTGAATGACCTCTTCAAAAGAAGTTACAGTGAGAAGTAGAGGTAGAATCATATTTCAGAATAAGTGAATCAGAAATAAGAAAGTGAGAACAGAGAGAAGCTAGGCACTAAAGATTAAAAAAAAATAAAGGTGCTACTCGGAAGGCTGAGGTGGAAGGATCGCTGGAGCCCAGTGGGTGGAGGCTGCGGTGGCCAGAAGCATGCCACTGCACTCCAGTCTGGGTGACGGAGTGAGACTCCAACTCAAAAAAAATAAAAAATAAAGGTGGATACAAGTTGAAAGGAGATTATGTTTCAGGATGGGAGATACTTAAACTGGATGGAGAATATAAGAGGTATATCTACTGAATACTTACTATATTTTAATTCCTGAATCATGTACTTTACACAAATAAGATATTATTAATTACTGATTGAGTCAGATCTCAAAGATGATGGAGTTGGAGGGAGAGGGATAAAGAAACAATTGGAGGAGTTTCCTTGGGTAGCATAAGGTTCACCTCATTGTCTCAGACTTGAAAGGAGTGAAATATGGGTACAATGGTAAATTAAGGGATGCAGAGGCTATAGTTGGTTCTGGGTGATGGCCTCCATTTTTCTTTTCTTTTTTTTTTTTTTGAATTGGAATCTCACTCCGTCGCTCAGACTGGAGTGCAGTGTCTGCTCCCGGCCACTGCAGCCTCGACCTACTGGGGCTCCGGCAATCTTTCCGCCTCAGCCTTCCAAGTAGCTGGAATTACAGGTGTGTGCTACCATGTCCAGCTAATTTTTTTTTGATTTATTGTAGAGATGAGGTCTCTACAGAGTTGCCCAGGTGGGTCTTGAACCCGTGGGCTCAGGCAATCCATTCACCTCAGCCTCCCAAGGCACGGGATTACAGGCTGAGCCACCGAGCCCAGCTTCCATTTTCTTAATCAAGTATAAGGCAAGTTCCTCTAACAAGAGTGAGGAAGTGAGGTTGGATACAAAACTTAACGAAAGTGAAGAAGATTTTGAAACATTACTGAGAGACTTTCTTACTCATTTAATAAATATTTATTAAATACCTGTCATGTGGATACTAAGAATACATGGTCCTCATTCCATAGAAGCATGCTACATTTAATAAATTACAAGTTCCTGAAAGGTATGGAGCATGTTATAGCCATTTGCATCTACCCCAATAGTGCATCGCTTTGAGCACAGTAGGTAAACATTAGAATTTAAAATAAATTGAATTGAATCCACAAGAACTTTTTACTTTAAATAAAGCCCAAGTCTCTTGGGGCCACAGATTGCAAGTTGGAAATGCATCCTGCAACTCGTAACTGAAAATGCACTGAGAATAGTGATTCTGAACCTTGGCACAGTGGATGTTTTAGACTAGATAATTCTTTGTTTGGGGAGCTGTCCTATGCATTGTAGAATGTTTGGCAGTATCTTTGGCTTCTGCTAACTTGATGCCAGTATTCCCTTCCCAAACTCCACCCTGTTGTGACAAAAATATCTCCAGACATTGACAAATGTCCCCTGGAGTGCAAGATAGCCCCGGATTAAGGACCTTTGATCTACAGTTTTGATAATTAATTTATATAAAAATTATCATGTGTAACAAACATCTAAATTCAGAAAATGTAATTATTAGGTAGTGATTACCAAGGCTTGGCTGCTCCTTCTTGATCTGCTGGCTGGGGTTGTGAATAATTCCCATTTTCCAGACAGGAGATTTAAGAGAGCTTCAAGCAATGATTGTTCTCTCCCCTTAGCAACTTTAAATGGGAGGTTGCCTATATTAATCTCTACTTTTTATTCCTCCTTTTAGAATTAGAAAAAGTGGACTGTCCTCTTACTGCTGGTACTTTTCAATAGTTTAATGTGTGTTCACACAAAATGCACAATGTAGTATGAAATAAATGTTGTACTCAGAACAAAGGTCTTGGGTGTCAATCAGTTTAATTATACAATCTTGAGAAAATAACTTTATTATTTTGTTCTCTCATTGCTATATGGATGTTTTGTATTCTGAAAATTTAATATAATTTGTGTCTGGCTTCTTTCATTTAGCGTGATATTTTTAAGGTCTGTCAATGTTGTACCATGTATTAGTACACCTTTTCTTTTTAAGGTTGAATAATATTATATTGTATAAATACACCAAATTTTGCTTATCCACTCATTAGTTGGTGGATATTGACTTATTTCTATTTTTTGGCTATTCTGAATAATAATGTTATGAACATTTGTGTATACATTTTTGTGTGGACATATGCTTTCATTTCTCCTAGGTATATACATAGAAATGAAATTGTTGGATCATATGGTTTGACATTAGGAATCATCAAGCTATTTTCCAAAGTGACACAAAAGTGAAGATAGAAATAAATTAGTCAAGAGGTAACCTGATTTTGTATGTGTTAAATATGGGGTGTTTGTAAGACATATAGAAGGCTGTTTTTAGGAGGAGAAGGCTATTTTAGGCTTAGGGGAATAGCGCAAGTTTAAGAAATAGGTCTTGATGTCATCAACACGTAGAACAAAGAATGAGACAGCAAGAGCTCACCCAAGGAAAGTATTTAGAGAGAAAATAGTGAGGAAATACAAATAAAGTCACAAGGAAGATCTATTTATCCAAGGTCAATTCAGATAAGCATGCATGCTCTGTGTGGTAGAAGGAAGACAAAGGGGAGATGAATTAGAACTTGGTAGACAGCTGATCAAGATTTTTTTTTTTTGATAGCAAGAAAATTTGCTTCATGGAAGGATTTTCCTGGACAGAGATGGACATGCAGAGAGCAGAGAAGGGTATTCTGATGTAGGATCTTAGATATTAAAGGATGAGAAGGAGCCTACTCAACAGAAAAGTGTAGGGAAGACTTCCAAACACAGAAAACAGCATTTATAAAGGCACAGCTGCTCAAAGTATCTGAAGAGTTCAGAATAATTAAAAAATTAACATTTATTTGGTTGTCTGTCTATGCCAGCATTGTACCAGGAACTGCCCACACATTATCTCATTTAAACCTTGCAATAGCTGTCATTTTAGAGATGAAGAAACATTCAGGTATGTTGACTAAGTAGCTAAGATTGCATAGCTAAAAAGTGGTAGAGTCCAGATACGAACTCAGGTATTTTGATTCCAGAGCCTGCATCCTGACGTGATGAAATAACTCCCCTAAATACTTCTAAGCATTAAGGATCAGTATTCAAGCTGAGTGTAGTGGCTTGTGCCTGTAATCCCAGCACTTTGGGGGCCAAGGCCAGAGGAATGCTTGACTTCAGGAGTTCAAGACCAGCATAGGCGACATAGCAAGACTTCACCTGTATAAAAAAAAAAAAATTAGCTGGGCCTGCTGGCAAATTCCTGTAGTCCCAGCTACTTGAGAGACTGAAGGGGAAGGATCTTCTGAGCCCAGGAGGTCAAGACTGTGCTGAGCCATGATCCTGCCACTGCACTCCTGCCTGAATGACAGAGTGAGACCCTGACACACTCTCTCTCTCTCTCTCTCTCTCTCTCTCACACACACACACACACACACACACACACACACACACACACACAAACACACAGGGATCAGTATTCAGCATCAATGATGTGCTCCTGGTAGCTTGATCATGCGGTCCTAATCCTGGTCCTACTTACTTATCTAGTGGCTCACTTGTATGCTCTCCATTGTCTCTTCATTCTTCTAGGATGGATTCTGAAACACCAAGGTATCTGATAAGGGCTTAAAAATGCAGATACCTGGACTTTTCTCACTTATAATTTTCAATGTGAGGCCCAAAACTTATGACTATAAGTACCCTTTGGATGATTAGGACACATCTGGCCTTGCTGCTGGACTTGGATGACATGTGTAGTAAAGGAACCACTGTCGAGAGTCCTCAGATGTTCAAACTGGAAGATGGTACTTCCCAACTTTCCAAGTTCAGCTTAGAAAAATTCCCAAAGATGACTGTTCTAGCCATCCTGAACCTTATTTACCTTATTTTTTCCCCACCCCCATGCTAGGTGTTTTCACTCAAACCGACTAACTGACTTTTTACACCTCTGTGAAATGTACCATGTTGGTCCAGTTTGGCATAATAAGAAATTGATACTCCTTTGAGCCAGTTCATGGAAATTGTAAGAACTAAGATTTAAGCTCAGATATTCAAAATTCAACTCTGGAGCTCTTTCCACTATCCCAGGCAATTTCTCTTTGGGGACATATTTAATAGTGGGATCAACCCATTTACGTTTTCTGTTAATACACTCTTCATTTTGACAGTGTGCAAAGACATGTGCAAGGCTACCTATAATAAACTTTCAAGCTATACTGGTCACATTTTGGTGATATGACTCATATGTTTTAGAAATAAGCTTAAAGTGTGTGAATCCTTCTTTCTTTAAGATGCAAATCAGAGCCATCATGTGGTCTCAGGCCACAGTCAGTTGTAGGATCACTGACCTTGCTGGCAGAGGAAAATAAACCCCAACAGTTGGAGCTGCAAGCCATCTGTCTTTAGCAATTTCACATTTTGTCAAAACTCATCAGCATAGTTGAAAAATAGCTGTGACCAAGTAATATTATTAAAATGCAAAATATGATTAAGTGGAACAGACTATTTATTCAGAGATAAATTACTATATATCCTTTGAAATTTTGGAAGAACACTGAGTTATGGAAGCTCTTCACACTGCAAAGATAATAGACAGTATTTGACAAATTGTTGGAAAAATGGATTTATGCAAAACTATTTTATAGGTATGGAATCTTAGTTTCTTACATTAAAACTGTAATTTAATTCAGAGACCATGTAACCCAATTCCTTTGTTTTATAGGTGAGAAAAATGAGAGCAGGAGAGGTTAAATGGACTGTCCAAGAACATAAAATACTGAAAGAAGATGGTCCTGAACTCTTCTTCCTGTATTAAAAGAGAATAGGTAGCCAGGCTCGGTGGCTCAGCCTGTAATCCCGCGCCTTTGGGAGGCTGAGGTGAGTGGATTGCCTGAGCCCGCGGGTTCGAGACTCGCCTGGGCGGCGAGACCTCATCTCTACAATAAATCAAAAAATCAGCTGGGTGTGGTAGCGCATGGCTGTAATTCCGGCTACTTGGAAGGCTGAGGCGGAAGGATCACCGGAGCCCAGCAGGTTGAGGCTGCGGTGGCCGGAAGCGGCGACTGCACTCCAGTCTGGGCGACAGAGTGAGACTCCAACTCAAAAAAAAAAAAAAAAAAGAGTAGGCAAGTATTATTATCATTATGACTACTACTACTACAAATATCTACTAATATAAATAACTCCAATTTATTTGATGCTCATAATTTTGGGAGTTTTGCATATATTAACTTTAATCCACACAGCAAGTCTAGATGGTAAATACTGCCATTTTGCAGAGGAAGAACTGAGGCTCATGAAGGTTAGGAAGCTTGTAAGATGAATTCCATACGGATATACAGAATGGTCTAAATAAATAAACAAATTGTGGAAGAAGCAAAGGCTGTTTTCTGGAGTAAAAGGCCATCTAACAGAGGAAGAATAATAAAATTAGAAAAATTATGATTTGGCTACCTTCACAGTATTGTTTAAGTGAGGAGTTATAAATAAATGATACAACTAGAGGGGGAAACACTGATGGGACTAAGGTATTTATCTAGCACCAAAAACATTGCCCCATGAAATACTATTACAAATGAAAAAGCAGCATGTTTACAGTGGAGAAAGTAGCACCTTCTTAACTAATGATTAAAGTTAATATCTACATGAATAGGACACATATCATGTTCCTTTTGACATCATGCATGTTATGACACAACATCAGTTTTTGGTTATTTCTGTCAAAAATGCATAACCCAAATTAATCATAAGGAAATACCAGATGACCCCACATTGAAGAATATACCAAAAAACTGACTCGTTATCTTTAAAAATGTCAATGTGTGAAAGACAAACACTGAATGCAACATATGATTCTAGTTTTTATTTTGAGATTGAGAGCAATATAGAAATAAGTGGAGAAATAGCAAGACAACCTTAAGGTTAGATGATAGAATTAGATCAATCTTATTCTTCTAATTTTATAATCACGCTATTGCTATGTAGAGAATAGCCTTATTTTAGAAACTACACACTAAAAAAAATCAATGGGCATCTTGTCTGTAACTTATTTTCAAACGATTCTGAAAAAAATGAGTGCGTGTGTATGATAAAATAAAAACGGAGCCGGGCTTGGTGGCTCAGCCTGTAATCCTGCACCAGGAGGCTGAAGTGAGTGGATTGCCTGGGCCCGCGGGTTCGAGACCCGCCTGGGCAACTTGGTAAGACCTCATCTCTACAATAAATAAAAAATCAGCTGGGCGTGGTAGCACCTGCATGTAGTTCCAGCCGCTTGGAAGGCTGAGATGGAAGGATTGCCGGGGCCCAGCAGGTCGAGGCTGCGGTGCTGGAAGAAGGCACTGCACTCTAGTCTGGGTGACAGAGTGAGACTCCAACTCAATAAATAAATAAATAAATAGATAGATAAATAAATAAATAAATAAAAATGGAAACGAGTTTATATTTAAAGACTCTGAGAGAAGATCAATAGGAATTATTTATGTTATTCTTATAAGCTTTTTAAAAATCTAAGTTATGTTAAAAAAATAAAGAAAATGAAACCTAGAAGTCACAATCTTAGCTCTGTAACACTAAATCAGTCCAGTCTGCCTGAGTTCAAAGGCCATTTTCTCTAGCTTCATGCATCAGGGCATGTGTGGATGTTATGTGTTTCTTCATTTGACAGAGTGATTCTTAAGTCATACATAAGTCTACTTCTTACTGTGAGGCAGGGCATTCTGTTTACTTAGATTTATATTTCTCATATAATTTTGCCAGCAATGACCTTTGTTAAACAGTGCATTTAAAAAGTGGAGTCCTAAATCTATTAATTATGAGTGAGTCTCTGTTTCCTCATCAAAAAGAGGGTATAATAATACCCACATAATACCCACACCCAGAATTCTTGTGAGAATTAAATGCAATAATGAAGGGAAGATACATATATTTTGAAGGTCATATGTTACTTTGATCTTTTAAGACAAAGATTAATTAAGACAAAGATTAGTTGTTGCTACAGATTGAGTATTTATGTTCTACACCTTCCCCCACCTCCCAAATTCATATAGAGAAACCTTAATCCTCAATGTGATATGTGAAAGGGGGGCCTTCAGGAAGTAATTAGGGTTAGATTAGGTCATGAGTGTGGCGCTTTCATGATGGGACCATGTCATTTAAAAAGAGGAAGATACATGGTATTCCTCCCGCGGCAATGTGGGATACAGCAAGAAGGTGGCTGTCTGCAAGCCAGGAAGCAGGCCCTCACCACATACTGGATCTTCAGGTGCCTCTAAAGTTGTTAGAAATGTCTGCTAAAACCACTCAGTCTATGACATCATTATTAAAGCAGCCCAAACTGACTAAGACAATTGTGTTTTTCTCTTCCCCTTGGTATCTACCATGATGTGTAGGTTAGGCACAGAGAAAATCTAGAGAATTTGAATGATGATGAAAGTTTTTTCAAAGGTTGGATTAAACTAGACTAACCAATCATTTTCTCTCATTTTCTAGTTCTATACGGAATGTGTAGGTAACCTTTATGTATTCTGTTGCAAGTGTTTCCGAGGGAGATGGAACTCTCTGATTCACATGGCAGCAAAAAGGAACTACCTGGTAGAAGAGGGTGCCTCTTTTCTGGCATCTCTTTATGCTGAAGTTGCACATTTGCAAGAAGGATAAAGAGGCAAGAACGTATTGCATTTTTGGTTCAAGTGCTGTCATGACAAACTTTAAGTGGTAATGAAAAAAATATGGGTTTGAAAATTTGAGATTGTTAAAAAATCATTATACAATGTAAATTCTACTGTGAGATAAACTTATAAATAAATTGTATATTATTGGGGCATACATTTGAAGGCCATTTACGCCAACCTACACACTTTATAGCTAAGGAAAGTAGGCCCAAGGGGAAGTGATGGGGCAAAAATTGCAAAGTCATTTTTAAAAATAGAACGAAGAGTTGTTCTCCTGACATTTAGACAATAGAATAACCACAGAAAGTTGATTTTTTTGACTATGTTAAACCTTAGATAGTTTTTCCAAGTCTTTGAAAATGAAGGGTGAAATTTATTTTTCATTATCTCTAGTGTGGTGTCCTAAATATATAGAACAGCCTTCCATATAAAACATAAACAAACAAATTCCCCCAAAACTAATTAATTTTATACAAAATAAAACTTTTTTTTTTTTTTTTTTTTTGGAGTCTCACTCTGTCGCCCAGACTGGAGTGCAGTGGCCGCTCCCGGCCACCGCAGCCTCAACCTGCTGGGCTCCGGCGATCCTTCCGCCTCAGCCTTCCACGTAGCTGGAACTAGAGGCATGCGCTACCACGCCCGGCTGATTTTTGGATTTATTGTAGAGATGAGGTCTCGCTGCCCAGGCGAGTCTCGAACCCGCGGGCTCAGGCAATCCACTCACCTCAGCCTCCCGAAGGCACGGGATTACAGGCTGAGCCACCAAGCTCGGCCAAAATAAAACTTTTGAAGGCATCATTAAAGTGACAAGAAAATAAGAAATCTTAAGAGGCTTAAAAAATAAAATAAAACCAAGAATCCAGGATATTAAGTAATATGATTTTAAGGCAAAAATTAAAGGAAATTATAAAGGAAGATATATTATTTTTTAATGCTATTCACTAAATATTCTCAACTCTCTGACTTCTTGGCACATAGTAAGATTGAACTTCCTGAATTTCCATGTGACCAAACCTGGCCAATAACTTGTTAGAGGAACTAGCTTGTCTCTTTGCGCTAAGCATTTAATTGTCGATGAGATCCTCCAGTGCCTTTTTTCTCACTACTAGGATGATTTGCAATATTCCACATAGTATCTTCTTTGTCAACCTGTGTCCTAAGCAAAAAATGACAAGGAAAAGAGAAGGAGACAATTCTTGTAGGACATGCAGTACAAGTGAAGAGAAAGAAAAAAATCAGAAATCAAAAACCAAAGCCATAAAACTTTGATTTGTAAATCACCAAGATTTCACATTGTTATTCCTGCATATACTACCCTAATACAGAAATAATAATAATAATGTGTGGCAATAAGAGTAATATTAGCAAGTATTAATGCACTGAACACTTTTGTAGGTGCTTTACATATGTTAATTAATATAACAACATTTATAAAGCAATTGATATTATTATTCCAGCTTGTTTATAGAAAAAACTGAAGAACAAAAGGGTTTAGCAATTAGCTCTAGGTCATAAAACTATTAAGTTACAGAACTGGCATTCCTTCTGTAAAAAGGAAACATCCCTATTGGAAGGCTTAATATGTAATGGCATGACACAAGTATATTAATACATCTATGAATATATTAATATCTAAATAAAAAACTTCCAAAGAACTGCTAGGAAAGTCATAAACATAAAATAGGACTAAAATGCTGAGCAAAACCGACATACGGTTTCGGAGAGATGGAGATTGAATGTTTAGTTGTTGTAAGGTTCTACCACTGTTCAAATTTTAAGCTTTGTAAATTTCACAAACCATTACTAGAGCAGCCATTACAAAGTTAGCTATAAAGTGTATAATTTCGAACCTGAGAAGGTTAAAAAATAAATACTAGAGAAAATACTCAACCAATTTAAAGAGAGGAAAGAATGGGGGGGAAATGAAGAAACCAACACAAATAAAAAGTAGATGGTAGAAATTAAAATTCATAATTTCAGTTGATTTAAATGGAGTTACTTTCCATTGACAACACAGAAAAATTTTAACATGTTACTTGATATCCAAATCAAAAATAATAGAAGAAATTAGAAATGCTCATGTTAAAATGTTCAACAAATTATTAGCAAAAATAAAGCAACACTCTAAAAATACATCACACATGATTAGACTTTCCCAGACTGCAAAATAAGTATAATATGAAAAAATCAATTGGCATTAATTTGTTATATTAGCATATGATTAAAATACAGAAATGCATAACCTTCTCAATGGGTAGAAAAACATTCACTGACATTCAATATCCATGCATGATAAAACTAGATAAATTAGAGTCAGAAAGGATATTTAATACATAAATATAAAAATACATAAAAGATGCGATTCCTGAATGTTTATGTCCCCCAGAAATTCACATGTTGTAAACATAATCACCAATACAATGGAATTAGGAGGTAGGTGATTTTGAGAGATGATTTGGTCATGAGGGTCAGGCCCTCATGAATGGGATTAGTGCCCTTATAAAAGAGGCCTCTGAAAGCTGACTTGTCCCTTTCATCATGCAATGTCGTAGCTAGAAGACAGCATCTATAAGCCAGAAAGTGGGTTCTCATAAGACACTAAATCTGCTGGTGCCTCGTTCTTGGACTCATCAGACTCCAGAATTGTGAGAAATAAATTTCTGTTGTTTAAAAGCTGTTCAATTTATAGTATTTTTTTTTAATTAACAATCCAAATGGACTAAGAGACAAGACAAAATATTCAGCATAACCACTTCTCTTCAAAAATTTTCTGCACATTAAGGACAAGAAAAACACACAAAAGTTAGAAATATAGAAAAGATAGACATAATGTTGCTTTGTTACTCACATACCTACTGTTTCCATACAAAATGTCAAGCAAAATGTACCCATAAAATACAAAACTTGAACAGGGAATTTTGCAGTTTTGTTTAATACAATTCAATTGCCTTACCAATAAGAGATGGAAATTTTAATATTGAAAATATTATTAACAATAACAAAAAAATATGATCTATGTATGTATCCATTCACACACATGTATATAAAAAGAAATATAAGAAAAACCTTCAAGACTTAAAGAAAAAAACATAAGACAATTCTAAAAATATTAAAGATCTAAACCCATGTGAAGGCAAACTACATTCGTAAAAAAAGACTCCAATAATTTAAAGTGAACTAGTTTTTTCAAACTTATCCACTTCTGCCAAAACTTTACCAAAGCTTTTGTACACTTTGACAAATTGATCTAAAATTCTAAATTGAATCTAAAATTTTTATGAAGGAGGAAAAGCTAAGAACAGTCAAAACCAAAACACCTTGGGGGAGAGGAGAGGAGAAAGCAGGGAACATGAATGACTAAATGTCAAGATCCTTATATAAAATACTGCAATTAGAAGTGTATTTTTTTTTTTGGCTAAAGGGATATAGAAATAAAACAATGAAATTAGAACAGAAGTAGAAGAAACAGACTCACAAGTATAGGAAAACCTGATATATAACAAAACGTGCAGTGAAAATCATTGGGCCAAGAAAAGGTAACGTAATTAATGATAGTAGAAAAAATGATTATCCACCAGAAAAAAATTATATTGGATTTCTATCTCCCTGTGTACAAAAACAATTCCAGTTAGATTGGAGACTCAAATGTGAAAATGAACCACCAAATTTTAGAAGACGATATGGAAGAATATCTATATGATCTTAAGGAGGGATAAATTTTTATAAACAAAAGCATAACCATAAAAACATTTTTTTACATTTAGCTATATTACAAAATATACCATTTTCTATTTTCTAGAATGACAAAAATTTAAAAGGCTGCAGATATCAAGTTTAGAAAAGAATGTAGAAAAGACAACACACATGACTGCTTGTGAATATTTACATTTTACAATCTATTTGGAAAACAATTTAAAATTCTCTTTTAATTTGAAAATGTGCCTACCTTACAATCCAACAATTCCTCTCCTGGATTCATATGTTAGACATTTTTATACATGTGCATAAAGAATCAAGTAGGAATATGTTCATAATTTGTAATAGCCAAAAAGTATAAGCATAAACAAAGCAGCAAAAATAAATACCACCAAAGAGGAAACAACTCAAATGTCCATTGCCAAGAAGTTAGATAAAATAAATTGTGATTTACTAATGCAATGGATTAATTTATAGCAGTACAAATGAATCAACTAACTATATACATAGCATGAATGAATAGCAGAATTCAGACAATATTATCCCATTTATATATAATATTAAAAATAGAGTGGAAATACACAGATTTGAAAATTATCAAACAAAAGAAAGGGAATAATAAATACAAAATTCAGCATAGTGATCACTGTTATGGAATAGGGTAGGAAATAGAATTCTCAGGGTATTGGTAATTTACTTTTTCCTTAGGTTGGATGACGGTTGTGTAGTTGTTTATTTTATTTACTTTTTACAATTACACATTTGTTATAAGTACTCAGATTGGGGCACTTATGTTCATTCATATATTCTATTCAAGTGCTGATTTTCACCAAAACCTGAATATAGTTTTGTTTGGTTATAAAGTCATGCTAAGAATATTTCTCATTTATTCAAGAATTTAGATTTAAGAATGATTGTCTTAGCTTCGGCATCTTTTCTTTTAGTCAAAGTTATCCGTCTTTGACAACTTAAAAGTAGTGAAATTTCATTCCATGTGGATTGAAAGCAATTTAGTAGAATAACAGTGGAAATGGCATCTAGAATTGGAGGGGGTTCCAGTGCATCCTTTGTGGTTAAATTTCTCCTCACTTACATTGGCTCATTCACACTCAGCCCTTATCACAGAAACCCTTGTGCCTGCAGCATTAATGCCAGCCCTCCTTTACCATGCCCACCAATGAGTTGTTGACTGCTAAAATCCACCAGATCAATGAATTAGCTTTTGGTGTTGCCTGTCCACTTAATAGTTAGTGACTTGATCAGCATTTGTGTCAGGTGGGTATGATAGTTAATTCTGTGTGCAAATTTGAATCAGGGGATGCCCAGATATCTGGTTAAACATTATTTTGAAGTATATCTATGATGGTGTTTCCAGAAACAGTTGCATCTGAATTAGTCGACTCTGTAAAGTATATTGCTCTCCTTAATGCGGGTGAGTATTACCTGATCTGCTAAGGGCCTGAATAGAACAAAGAGATGGAGGTAGTGAGAATTTGCTGGCTCTGTGTCTGATTGCTTACATTGAAACATTGATCGTCTCTTGCCTGCAGTTCTCAGGCTTGGATTGGAATCTATCCTATTTGCCCCCTGGCTATCGAACCTTTGAACTACACCACTGACTTTTCTGAGACTCCAGCTTGTAGACAGCAGATTGTGGGATTTCTCGGTCTCCATTAATCATGTGAGCCAATACTTTATAATAAATCTCACTTTGTATGTACATATTCTATTGATTTTGTTTCTCTGGAGAACCCTCACTAATACAAGTGGAGGTGGTGAAGGATGGAAACTCAGTAAACAGTAGGAAAAGGGAACTTTAAGAAACATTTACTAGATGCCTAAACTGAACACTGTGGTTGGCAGAAAAACGACTCCCTAAAGATATTCAGGTGCTGATCCATGAAACCTGTGACTATGTTACCTTGCATGGCCAAAAGGACTTTGTAGATGTGATTAAGAAGATGGAAAGCTAATCATGGATTATCAGGTTAGTCCAACATAATCACAACGATTCCTTCAAAAGTGAGGTAGGAGTGTCCCGGTTAGAGAAGGAAGTATGATGACCATTGCTGGAAAGGAGCCTTGAGTCAAGGATTGAGGATAGCCTCTAGAATCTGGCAAAAGCAAGAAATGGATTTTCCTCTGGAGCTATCAGAAAGAATGCAGCTCTGCCAACACCTTGGTTTTAGCCATGTAAGAGCCATCTTTGAGCTTCCTATTTCTAGCACTCTAAGAAAATAATTTTATGTTGTATTAGGACACAATATTAAGATTGTGGCTTTTTAAATTTTTTTATAACAGCAATAGGAAAGTCATACAGACTCTGCTTTGTGTCATTGAAAATCCTCATGGCCCCCACCTTTTACCCTAACTGCTGCCTAGTGACCCATTTTGACTAGCTTAGCATAAGTGCAGACACATGTACCTTGCTCCCATCTGTCTTGCCGGAGGCTTCTCTGTATTAATTCCCTGACAAACATATGAGTTCTGACCATTAAGTTCATGAACTCATCCTAGAAAAAGTGCTACATAACTTTTTGCTGAATATCACTATAGTCGCCTTTGAAGTACTCCCCTTGGAAAGCTATGAACTGACATCCATGCCCAGTCCACCTGTCAAAGCAATTTTGGAACTCATTTTTTCTGGAATGGCCATCAGAGTTGTCATTGTATTACCTTTGATGTCTTAAATGCCATCAAAATGTCTTCCTTTCAATGATTCCTTTATCTTCAGGTAAAGAAAAAATCATTGGGGGGCCAGATCAGGTGAGGAGGGAGGGTTTTTCAATACAGTTATTTGTTTGCTGGCTAAAAATTGCCTTGCAGACAATGCTGTGTGAGCTGGCGCATTGCCGTGATGCAGGAGCTCCTTCGGGATCATTTTGGCACACACCTTTCTCTTAACAAACATTTTCTTAACTGAAAATGCTCAGATTTTCAGTTAAGATTTTCCTGTTGCTCTATCAATGTTTATTTGATCTTCTATGCTTCTCACAGTCAGCCAACTTTGATGCACAATTAGATGAATTTTTGCAATGTTTTTTGTCAATTCTGCTCGCTACTGCCTGTCCTGACTCTTTTCATCAGTGACGCCTTTTCTCCCCTCAGAAAAACATTTAATGCATTTGTACACTGCCATTTTTTTCATGGCACTATCACCCTAATCTTGGACTAACATATCCCTGATTTCATACCCACTCTTGCCAAGTTTAACAAGAAATTTAATATTTGTTTGCAATTCAAGCTCAGACATTCTCGCAAGGGCACAGAAAATCATTCAACAATAATGAATGCCACTCAGCAAGACACTGCCACATGTCAACCCGAACACACCTGTGAGACACTGATATACTAGGGTTATGAAACCTTATGAGTTGTTTGTACAGTCCTGCCAACGTAAGTGCACAGTGGTAAGTTCGTGAACTTAATTGTTAGACCTCGTAGCCAACCTGGAAATGCAGGGAATACAATACCCTAGGACTATTCTTAACCAGTGGAGAATGGTTGGTGATAAATAACTACTTTCCCCATTTTTCTCTTAGGCCAAGAGTTCTAAGATGCATTTTATAATACCCCATGGAAGGAAAAATGAGCACCAGACATCGATACCAGTGGCCAATGCAATAACATTCTAGAATTAGTTCCCCTTTCTTTTCTGTTCTCCTGCCTAGATCTTCACTCCTTTCCCTGTCATTCACTTCTAGAATAAACCATATGCATGTCTCAGGTTCTGATCACAGGGGCCCCTGACTAAGACTATGTTGATTGCTTTATGTGCATTTTTCCATTTAATTAAAACATACATTTGGTAATATATTTATTCATATTCCCGTGATTTTAAAGAGCAAGTATCTTTAGCTTAGATGAATTAATACTTTTCAGGAGGTAAAGTAACACAGCAAATAATCAACAAAACCTGGATTCACTCTCCAAGTCAGGCTGGTTGTAAAACCTATTCATTTTCTTTCGTTGTCTTTATAATTTTATTTTATTATAGAGATGTGTTGTACAAGTCGGGAATAAGTACATAAGTAGTCTATATGCAGGTGAAGTTTGAACCTCTAATTGGTTCTCACTGCCCTTGGTTTAGGACCAGATACCCTTTGTGTTGTTGAGTGCCCTCCCTAAATCCTCTTCTTCGCCCTTCCTCCACCCCAGCTGGCAGTGTCCTGTGACTGCCAATCCTTCCTTTGTGCTATTGATATTAATATTCAGGTCCCACTTATAAATGAGGATATGTGGTATTCAGATCTTTGTTTCTGTAGTAGATTCCTAAGTGTGATGGTCTCTAACTCCAATCAATTTACCGCAGATTTCATGATTTTGTCCTTCTTTATGGCTATGTAATACTCCATCGTGTATATGTACCACATTTTCTTTATCCAGTCCACTTTCGATGGGCAGCAGGGTTGGTTCCGTGTTTCTGCTATTGTGAATAGTGCAGCAATAAACATGAGTGTGCAGGTGTCTTTTTTGTAGAATAATTTATGTTTCTCCGGGTATATTCCCAGAAGGGGGATTATTGGATCTTATGGAAGGTCAATTTCTAGTTCTTTTAAAAATTGCCACACTATTTTCCATAGAGGTTGAACTAGTTTGCACTCCTACCAATAGTGTAGAAGCATTTTTTCCCTTTCTCTGCACCTATGTCAACATCTGTTGTTTTTTGACTTATTAATGAAGGCCATCCTTACTGGAGTTAGGTGGTGTCTCATTGTAGTTTTGATTTGCATTTCTCTGATGATTAGTGAGACTGAGCATTTTTTAATGTATCTGTTGGCCACTCATATGTCTTCTTTTGAGAAGTGTCTATTCATGTCCTTTGCCCACTTTTTAATAGGGCGTTTAATTTTTTCCTTTCAGTTGGCTTGAGTTCTCTGTAGATCCTGGATGCTAGGCCCTTGTCAGATACATAGTTAGCAAATATTTTTTCCTATTCTGTGGGTTTTCTCCCCATTTTCTTGATGGTTTCTTTTGCTGTGAAGAAGCTTTTCAGTTTAATGAGGCCCCACTTGTCTATCATAGTTTTTATGCCATTTATTTTTGGGGATTAGATAAAAAATTGGTTACCTACTCCAATGTGGATAAGAATGTTTCCCATGTTTTCTTTTTCTTCTAAGATTCTTATTTTTTGAAGTTTTACGTTTAGGTCTTTGATCCATATAGAGTTGATTTTTGTATAAGGTGATAGTAATGTATAAAGTGATACTTAGCAAAACCTGTTCATTTTCTAATGTCTCACCCAAATCCTCAAATGCTACTGGAAGAGATAAAAAATATGAAATTCCTGGTGTAATATTGATAGTTTTCAAAAGAAGACCTTCAATCTGTAGAATCCATTTGTAGAACTGTCTTCAGGAAGAGAAAATACTCTACATCCCACCCTCCACCTCTCAAAGAAACATGGAGAAATTAAATTAAGACTTCAAATCTCAAGTTCTACATGGCTTAGAATATTTTGTTTCTATGGGAAAGAAACTTTGGAGAATGTGCATCAATTAAAAACACTGTAGAGGGAGCACAGAAATCAGCCCAGCACATTATACCCCAAATGCTGAAGTGCTGCTGAATCTGATTGCCCTGCATCTTTTTTTTTTGAGTTGGAGTCTCACTGTGTCGTCCAGACTGGAGTGCAGTGGCTGCTTCCGGCCACCGCAGCCTCGACCTGCTGGGCTCTGGCGATCCTTCCGCCTCAGCCTTCCAAGTAGCTGGACTTACAGGCATGCACTACCACGCCCGGCTGATTTTTTTGGTTTATTGTAGAGATGAGGTCTTGCTGCCCAGGCGGGTCTCGAACCCGCGGGCTCAGGCAATCCACTCACCTCAGCCTCCCAAAGGCGCGGGATTACAGGCTGAGCCACCCCGGCTTGCCTTACATCTTTAAGTGCACAAAATTCTGTGACTTGGGATCATCTGTCACTACAGACTTGTCATATTCTGCTGAAATAAAACATATAGTCTAATTTGCAAAGTTCTCTTGTGGAAAGAGTTCTAAAAATGTACACAACCTCTTTCCCAGTAATTCCATTAGGAATTTATACATGATTTAAACTGCAGAAAAAGATCTACCTATTGAATGCTTATGGAAACATTCTTTAAAATTATAAAAATTGGAAAAATGATAATCTCCAATGATTAAGCAATATAGCCACACTAGGAAATGTGGCAATTGAATATTCAAAATATATTTCATATATATTTCATATGAAATATATTTCATAATTACATTTGCCTATGAACTGGAATGAATTCAGTTGTATTTTGTAAACCAGTGTGTCCACATTTTTATGAACTTGGAGAATAAGACAATAAATATTTAATTGTATTCTTGTTTAATTGTTGGGGCCATGAATGATTTTAAATTTCTTAATACTTTTTAATTTTCTCTAAAATTTTCATAATGATTTCTCACAATATTTTAAAAAGAAACAAAATGCATGCTTCTAAAAAGGCATTCTTTTTCTCTTTTGTCAAGAAAAAAAATTTGTATCAACAACTCTAAGGTAAATGAAATAAAAAAGAATAAATTTTTGTCAGCACATTTCTTTGAGAATCCTAAAAAGTGTTATTACACACCATAGGATACAGATGCTTTATAGGAGAGTGGAAGGGACGGAATGTTATACAAGGAGGCCCACTGCTTACCACACTCAAGCATATACAGACCCTGCTCCTGTTGACTTCTTTCCCCACTCCTTTTTATCATTATTTCCACTTGATTTTCTTGACTCTCTGTAATCCACTCTTTACCCTACAGCAACAGGACACTTTTCACATCGCAGATTTATCCGTGCTGCTCTCCTGAAAAAAACCCACTGATTGTTTTCTATTGTCATCAGGATAAAGTGGATGAGTGGTAGTTATTTTTCTCTTGATTGAAAAAATTAAATCCAGTGCTGATATATTTAACTTTTAAAAGGGAGAATTGATTGTTTATATTCCTGAGAAAAACCTGAGTAGTCCCTATAATGGAAGAAAGATCTTTAGGGGTCAGGTCCTCAATTGGTAAAACTCAGGCCTCCGTGCTGCCCGCCTTCTCTTTGTGTAGGGTTTCCATTCCTACTGTCTCTTATCTTTTTCTCTCTGAATGTAGGATTTATTTTCTACCTCTCCATGTGCCCAGGCCTTCTCCGTGTGCTGGGGAACATGTATCCTCGGTCTCAGAGATGCAACCGCAACCGAAAGGGCTTCTTTTTGTTAACTTCTACATATGAAACCCATGGGAGGCCTGATTCAAACTGTTTGCAGCACATGCCCATTCTTAGATGATATTAGTCGGTTTTCTGTTGCCTATCTCAGAGTATGTGGAATTAGGCAATTTGTAAAGAAAATAAATTTATTCCTTACAGTTACAGAGGTTGGGAAGGGCAAGGTTGAGCGGGCCCATCTGTTGAGAGCCTTCTTGCTGGTGGGACTCTGCAGCAACTCAAGGCAACAGAGGATGTCGCATGGTGGGGGTCTTGAGCATGCCGATGTGCAAGCTCAGGTCTCTCTTCCTTTGTTTTATAAAACCACCAGTTCTCCTTCTATAATAACCCATTAATCTATTAAGCCATGAATGGATTGATACATTCATGAGGACAGAACCCTCATGATTCAATCACCTCTTAAAGCTCTCCCCCCAGTACTGCCACATTGAAAATGAAGTTTCAACCTGAGTTTTAGAGAGGACATTCAAACCATAACATATATTAGTTCCTATGTCCAAAGGACTAGGGTATTATGGCAAACTCTGGGTTACATTACTCCTTCCAACTCAGTGGCAGGAGTGGAGACCACTTGTTAAGAGAAGATGGCTGTCCTGGGAGATAGAAGGTTGTAATTAAGGTACCACTGTCAAGAAAGCCCTTCTAAAAAGACTCTTGCCTACTTCTCAATTATTTCCTGCTGCCATTCTTTTGTGCCATTTAGAGCTAAAGGCGATCTGAAATAGTATATGCTGGTTTGCAATCTGTGCTTTGGTAAAGATTGTTTCTTCAACTTGGAAACACTATGAATTATCAGCCTCTCTAAACTAGAACCTTTCTGTTCTTTCATTTCACTTCCTCCAAGAAGTTTTTCTGATGCCTGCTAACAGATGTCTACTTACGTTGTAGGGCGATACACACAGTGACAACATGAGCACATCCTGGATGTGGCCGCAAGCAGAGGGTTAGAACCTGGGGAGGGGTCCTGAGGGTGCCCAAGCTGGGATGTCCCCCTCTCTTCAGGCTCTGGCTTGGGCATGCAAGTGACACTGAGGCCATGGGAAAAGTCTTCTCTGTGCCTGCTGATCACATCTTGTAGCTATATGTAGTGAATGTTCTCATGCACCCTTTCTTGAGGAAGTCTGTTCTCCGGGCTTGTTCAGACCAGACTGGGAATGCCTGGATCAATTCCTATAACCTTGGTTACTTTTACTTCACCTTAATTCATTATACTACCAAAAGTCCCACCCCAGATAGAATTCACAGCCATTTTGCATATATACGACACATATATAAGCACCTTCTTACACTACACCTGTACACTAGAAACCACGCCCTTTTCATGCCTAACCGATCATTCTGTCCTATATAAAATGTTATATATAACCTATGTGCCTTTTATAATCAGGAGCAGTTTTCCCCTGTTCAGCTAGCTGCTTTGGAACCATCTTTCCTGTAAGTAAGTTCCTGAATAAAGCCCATGTCTTATTATCTCCTGGTTATTTCTTCAGCCTCTCAGAAACAGGATCTTTTCTTTTGGGGTCTTTGGGAATCCAGCATGTCAACTGTACACGCCTGCTAGCAAGGGGAGTTGCATCATTTTATGTGTATATCTTCAACTCCGTGCAAGATCCTTCATGTATAAAAAGCATTTAGAAATGTGTTGAATAAATGTTGACTAAATCATCAGTTTTCTAAAAAGATACATGATAGGGAAAAGAAATTTTCAATAAGTGAACCTGAATAAAATGGTTATCCACATATAAAGACATGGATCCCTACCTCATACTATATAAGACAATCAACTTTAGGATAATTGAAGACTAAAATGTCAAAGAAAAACTTGGTAATTTTTATAAGAAATAGCAGATGGTTATATCTTTCTGATCATGAAGTAAAGGAGGATTTCTAAATAGAGATTGTAAAAAAGAAAATCCATAAAACAAACGTGACTATATTTCACTATATTAAATTAAGAACTGTTCATAGAAAGATATCTTAAAGAAAGTATCTTAAGTTGGATTTATTAGAGGCAGGACCCAAGATAGGTATTTTTTTTTTTGCAGGTGATTTATTGAGGACATGTGCTCAAGAGAAATCTATAAGGACATGATAGAAGCAGGACAGGGAAGGGAAGCAGTTGAGCAAGGATGTGGTTTCAACTGGAGACTAGTGTCAGCCAAATTCCATGGAAAGCTTTGGGACATGAATTGTACCACAGAGAAAACCTTTCCTTGAGATAAAGGGGTCAGCCTCTTGTGTCTGTGTATTTCAGTTACCAGTTGTAGGCAGACCCTAGGATATGGTGCACAGCTTTGAGTGAGACAGATCTATTGACCAGACTCAACTCTTTTGAAAAGGATGTAGTTGTGAACTATTAGCGGTTGACATTTAATCTCAAACAGCATCAACAAGAAAGTAAAAAGACAATATTCAAGCCAGGAGAAGATACTGACAATGCATATATCTGACAAAGGGATTTGTACCAAAAATATGTCAAGAAGTTCTACAAATAAATGAAAAGAGATACATAGGGCCAATATATGAAGATATTTTCAATCTCATTAGCAATTGAGGTAATGCAAATCAATGTCAAGATGGAATATCATTTTACATTTACATGATTGACTAAATATTAAATGTCTGACAATAATAATTTCAGAGAATGTGGATTATCAGTCTCTCTCATACCTTGTCGGTGGGTTTTTAACTATCATAACTGATTTGTAAAGGTAACTTGCATTTTCCTGTAAAGTTAAGCAATTATATAACCTACAGTCCATCAATTCCACTCTCTCCAAAATGTTGAAATATTTATGGCAGCAGTTTTCATAATAGCAGAAACAGAACAAAAAGAACACAAAAAATACTCAAGTGTTACAAATAAAACAATGGTTAAATAAATTGTGGCATATTTATACAATAAAGTATTACTCAGCAGTGAAAATAAAGGAACTGAAATTATACAAAATAGTATGGGTACACATATTAGTAATATAATGTTGAATAAGAAAGTCTAGTTCCAGAAGACTATATGCAACATGATCATCTTAATGTAAGGGTCAAAACAAACAAAAACGAACAAAATGAAATTAATTATAAAAAACAAAGAAATGGCCAGGCTCGGCAGCTCAGCTTGTAATCCCAGCACTTTGGGAGGCCGAGGCAAATGAATTGCCTGAGCCCGTGGGTTCAAGACCCACCCAGGCAACTTGGCGAGACCTCCGCTCTACAATAAACCAAAAACTAGCCAGGCATGGTAGTGCGCGCCTGTAGTTCTGGCTACTTGGAAGACTGAGGCGGAAGGATTGCTGGAGCCCAGTAGGTCGAGGCTGCGGTGGCCGGGAGCGGCCACTGCCCTCCAGTCTGGGCGACTGAGTGAGACTCAAACAACAACAGTAACAACAACAAAAACCAACCAATCAAACAAACAAACAAACAAAAAACACAAAGAAATGATAAACATAAAATTCAAAATAAAGATACTTTAGAGTTGGGAAATCAGGGATTTGTAAGATAGGGAAGGAGGAATATATGCATAGATATAAATGGCTAATGACAATATTTTAAGTGTAGGGTTGACCGGTGGATTTATATGTGTTAGTCATTTTATTTAAAAGTGAATACATATATACACATAACAATTAGGAAGATGCATGAACTTATGATGATTGTGATGAACCAAGGAAAATGATTAATTCTATTTAATTCACCTGAGGACTATTTAGTCCTGAGGAAACTCCAAAAAATAAATGTATAAACACATGACTCTGAAAAATCCACTTAATTTAATATAGTAGCAGATTTGAAGTCAAAAGAGGGGGGTTTATTTCCTGTGTTCCATTTATTTCTCAAGGAATATAGGGCAAGACTTTCTGGGTCTCAGTCCTCTCATGTTCTCTATTTGAACAATGGGATTAAAGATAGATGTCCTCACAATTTTATGTGGTGATCTTGAGGTTCAAAAGTAGACCACTTATGTAAGACCATTGTGTAAATTATATATAGATATATAGATAGGTATACATATGCACATATATATATGCAGATATGAGGGATGGTGATGATGATAATAAAAATGACTGATCACCAGAGAGATAATAAATGTCATCAGAACAAAAAGTGTTTCCTGGATGTGTGCTGTGTACCAGGCATGGAGCTAGGCGTTGTATAGCTGTGGAGATATATGTGTAGGCTGGTAACTGTAATAAGAATTGATAAGTGTTCATATAGGAGTATAATTAAAGTGTTTTGGAGGCACCGAAAAGGTAACAATAGGGTGAATTGAGGTAGACATTACAGAAGATAAAATTGTAATTGTTTCTGAAAGATAATCAGTTTGCCAAGAAAGAAGAGAGAAAGGCGTTCCAGGTAGCTTGAACAGCATGAGACTTCAATAGGTTTTGAGAATGGGTTGGGGAATGGTGAGGCAGAGGACTGCAACCAAGGTGAAATTTAACTAGTAACAGCAGAGACCAGACCTCAAATTCCTGAAAATAAAGAAATTTATTATGCTTGTCATGGCTTCTAAAAAACCTATTACATTTAATTTATTCTAAACTAAATCTTTTCCAAAACATTCATGTAGTCTTTTCCTAGAGAATAAGTAAATTACTAAAATGTATTATGATTTCGAATCTAAGGTGCTATGAAATTCATTCATAATTAACTTTTGTAAAAAAGAAAAATATTTCATGAATACCATTTGTGTTATCACTGTGAGATCATTTCCTTTGTATAAAGGAATATAAATTTCAGGGTTCTGTCTGCTCCACCCAATTCATTAAAACTTGTCTTTGAGTCATAAGAAACATCCTAAGGTGTTCCTCCCTCCAAGTTCCCTACCAAACTTATTCTTTAAATTAGTCCTGGGTCTCATCTTATGTTTATTAAACTGTCTGAGAAAAACCACAGTGCCCACATCATTTTGAGACATTTCATTCATGGTCTTAAAAAAATTCCCCAACTAACAACCAGCAAGAGCTGATTGCATTACTCATTACTACTGTATGAATAAGGCTTTTCAATGTCTCATTTCATTGTAGTTGGGACAATTATTCTTTTTGTATAATAGAGTCCTGTGTTTTGGACGCTTGCCTTATTTTAAGGGAAGAGTAAAGTGTTCCACTGTCTCTTAACATTTTAGAGAAAGGTGACAGTATCCTTCCAAACAAGTCATCAAATTTTCAATTCTTCTATTAAAAATTTGAATTATTTTTTTCCCACTATGGGCTCAAAATTGCTATTTCCTCTAGATTCAGATAGATTCACCTTGGCAGAGAGAGTAAGCAGCTTCTGGAAGAGCGTCATACATCATAGGGCTAATTCATGGTCTTTCAGCAAATCTAGGGCTTCATTTGGTGTCTTGAAAGACATATGCCACTTAGGTGATAGATAGAGGATAGATGACAGATATCATTCCTCAACGATGTTGTCATGCCATTGTGGTTTCTTCCTTGTCCATATTCTCATCTCACTTTAAAAGCTTTTTGTGGGTTATCTCATCCACTCTCACAAACTTAGCATCGCTAAGCTAATTATACCTATCTACCTTTAGCACCTATCTCCTTAACTCCAAATCCACAGATCCAAATTTTTATTTCCAACTGAATGCCCCCAAAGAAACTCAGTCTTATCATTTTAAAAACTAGACTCTTTTATCCTGTCCTTCTTTAACTTGCTTGCAGTCCATATTCCAATATATACTTAATCAAGGATGGTCTTAAACCTGAGGCCATCCTTGATCCATCCTTCCATGGATCAGTTTCCAAGTCTTGGAAAGGGTTACCATCCCCCCAAATATTTTAAAAACATGCTCCATGCTACTTATTTCCAGTACAACTTCCTTAGTTCTGACCTTCATTATTTCATGACTATATTGCTCTCTTAAATAATCGCCTGCCTTTATTATTTCCTTCTTCTCATTTATGCTTTCACATGTCTACAAGAATTCACCCTCTAAAATGAAAATATAAGTAAGTCTTTCACAGCTTAGAACCTTTCCATGGTTCTAGCAGGACATAGGTCATCATGGTCTGGGTAATTACCTTCTCAGGCCTTGTGCTTGTTACTTCCCTCTTCACATCTGAAGATCCGGGCACAGTGAACTGCTGGCAAATTTGCTACACTCTTTTGCCTCCGTGCCTTTGAATGTCTCTTTCGCCTGAAATACCCTTCCTCCTTTTTCCATTTCTTAGACTCCCTACCCACCCCCACTTTGTTAGGAGACAGCTCAAGCATTTTAGATGGTTTCCCTTAATCCAGGAGAGAACTTATGATTTCCTCCTTTGTGTCCATCCTGTTTCTTGCACTCTACCACACAGCATCCCTCAAACTGATGGCTAAATTTTTAATTTACATGTTTATGTCCCCCATTGAATTATGAGTATTTTAAGAACAGAAGCCATGTCTTGTACATCCTATTCCTAGTACCCCATTAGTGTCCAATCCAGAATAGGAGCCCAGTAAATATGAGTTCCACAGTTAAATGGATTTCTTGAACAAATTGATAGCCATAGAATATGCAATTTCCAACCTCATTCTCATTTCCGTCCAAGAATTAAATTCTTTCCAGGATGATTGTATAAATGTTAACATTCTTTATAGAATACACTGCCTTTCACCAGCTGAGGTACTTTGTGGCCCAGTGGCCACAGTAAGGCAATAGTCCAACATCTATACTGTAAGGGCTCAGTCATTTATCTCCAAATTCTGTCACTTGTCTAAGGTCACATCGCCAGGAAGGGATGTAAGTGCAGAGTCCAATTCAGTCGAGTCTGTGCTGTGCCACGCCCGCCCAGCCCTTTTGCCCAATTTCTCCCCTAGCTTGAGTCAAATGCTAGGCCTGTATTTCTTTTCCTGCAATCATGGAGTTTTAGTTACTAATCGCTTTTGATCATGCATCTTCATCAAAACAAGCAATAATTCGCAGCCTAAATTCCTTAATAAAGGAATTTGTCTCTTCAAGAAGCAACAAAGTATGCAAATAAATAGCTTTACTAAAGTTCAATTTGCATTGCCAACTAGCACACTTATTCATTTAGTTTGGAACATGGGCATTCAGGTTGTTTCACTTTTTTCTCTAAGAAGGAGGATGAATGCGAGGTGGGGAGGGACAGAGAGTAGTCATGCTACATTTGCATAGCTAAGTACATATATCCAGATGATTCTTCTCAAGACACACAAAAAATGATATGCTTTGAAATTTAACTAAAATACCCACCACTTGCAAAATGGAAATGCTAGAAGCTTTGCTATTGCTTTCTAAACATTCCTCTCATTGAAGTTTTACACAAAAAAGCCTTAAAATCAAGGTAATTCAGAACAAATAAATGAATAAAAAATAACAATAACAAGATAGTCATAATCACAATGGTAGTAATAATATAAAATAGAACTTCTTAATTTGCCAGGTTTAGTTTTAAACACTGTCATTACACTAATCTATTCAATCCTCACAACAGTCTTTGTGGCAGGTACAGTTATTATGTCCACTTTACAAAGAAGTTCACTGAGATGCAGAGATTTAGTAACTTGTCTATAGTCACATAGGAATAAGTGGTAAAGCTGAAATTAAATCTCAAGTCTGATTTCAGAGTCTAAGCTCTTAACCACTACCATATATGCCTAAATGAATGATAAATGTGGATGCCATATTATACACGTGCATATGTATATGTATGCACTCCATTCTCAAATCATAATGAACATAAATTTGTATATACATAGACGCACATCTAAGTGCATACACTATATACAGACACATATGCTCATATGTGTTACATGCATATACATAGAAAATGGAGACATACATATTTATATACATACACAAATATGAAAATAGACAATATGTAATAAATATAAAGTATGGATATAGCCACAGTTTTAGTAACTTTTCCTACTTTTCCAATTGGGACCCCCAAATTCAACAATATGAAGAAGAAAAGAAAACTTTCCATTTCAATTACATTTAGTAAGTGTTTTCCAAGAAATATTGTTTAATCACTTCAAGGGAAGCAGAATTGTGTAAGGCTGCAGCCAAGTAAAACTTTTGAAAATTGTTTTTGTAATATTTACCCAGTGAGATCATATTTTCATTGCTCTGATGCAATACAGGTGCAAAATCTAAATACATTAGCCCCCATAGTGCAGTTTTCTGCTGAGTTCCTTTCTTAGCATGAATAAAATCCTTCACTTCTTCTACCTGTGTCCTTCACGCCAGAATTTATTGGACTAATGTGATTCTAATAATGTCTACTAAAAATATCAACCCTCTCCCCAAAACAAACAAAAAACCAGAATTTTATTTATTAAGTGCCTACTATGTGTCTGTAATCTTAACAAACATTATTTTATTAAACTGACTCAAAAACATTGTGTGGGGTATATTATTTTTACAGAAGGAGAAGCATGAGCTCAGAGAGGTTAAACAGCATATGCAAAAGAAAGCTATTACATGTTGGAGTCAGAAACTCATAGTGATCCCATGTTGTCATAGCAGAAAGAAAGGAAGAGCAGAATGACAGAAAATCATTGTTGGAACTAACCTTAGTTATCAAATTGTAACTATCTGTTTATTATATACTCCTGGAAAGAAATGAAGACATTTTTGTTTGTGTTTGAATCTCCAGCATGTGCAAAATGGTGGTGCAGAAAAGGTACTAGATAGCTATTTATTTTTTAAAAAATTGATTTGAAAGTATATTATAATACCCATGTCAGACATTTTGCTGCCCAGCATGGACCTGCTGGGCTCTGGTGATCCTTCCACCTCAGCTTTCCAAGTAGCTGAAACTACAGACACACGCTACCATGCCCAGCTAACTTTTGATTTACTGTAAAGACGAGGTCTCGCCAACTTCCCCGGGCTGGTCTGAACCCATGGGCTCAGGCAATCCACTTGCCTCGGCTTCCAAAAGTGCTGGAATGACAGGCTGAGTCACCAGTTCCGGTCTACCTTCTCTTCTTTAATAGACTCCAGCACTATCTCTAAACATTGCATTTGAAGAAACTGAGGCCCAGGAAGGCAAAGAACTTAATCCAAAGACATTTAATGAGTTTGAAAGTGACAGTTTGAAATTAGTGTTTTTTACACACCACAAGAAATAATTATTCTTTATTGGTATGTTTTGTGTAGATGATTTGAACTAAATGAACTTGAACCAAACAGAAAACTATAGATTTCTTGCCCATATAAACTGCCAGTGCCAGTTCACAGACCAGATGGAAAGAATGTTTACTCCTAATAGAACTAGGAGGCTGAGGCGTTGGTTTTGTTTTCATGAGCAAGGCGGTAGCACCCTCTAGCCCCGAGCTCATGCTCCCACACTGACGGCCATAAATCGAAAGGGTAACAGCTTCTGCTGGGGATTCCAACCCACATATCCACATATCCCTGCATGGAAGTTAAAATCTTTTCTGCTTCTTAATTCAATCACATACCCAACTAGCAATCTTGCATATCAAAATGGGAATCCTGGGAGGCTGTTGGAATATGCAGATCAACAGAAGCTAATTAGCATTAACTTGCAGCCATCCTGAACTGATTGGCAGCACAGCTGTGGGGACCCAACAAAACATGCTGAGTCTCATGTTTGTCAGGCCACCTGCACTTGGCAGATTCCAAAATAGTGCAAACCACCAGGCCATCATAACTTGGTGACCTTAGTTTGGGAGGAGTAAGGAACTGACATATTTAGATCACGCAGTAATTAGTACTGCCTCCACCTGACACGCATTCAACAATAGGCTTCATGGCAGTACCTTCCTCATCTGATACGCTGATGTCTTAATTCAGATTGACAGCTTCTTCCTGAGGCTACCACTTCTCCATGAGGTTTGTAATCTCACTTATGATCACTGCAGCATGCCTGAACTGTGGGCACTGAGATTCCCAATGTATTTGAGATATAGAATTTCATCTCCTGGACCCTGGCTCTCATTTTAAAAAATTGATTGTACATTTTAGGAATAAACACACAGGGCATTAGGAAGGATACAGGGAGCATGGGAACCCGAGAAGTTCTGAGGTATCATGGGTTTATATTTGTTGGACTTTCATATATTATTGAAAATTTGAATTCCTTCTGACTGCCAATACTGAAGCTTTTGCAATTTCCTGCTAGGATAAGTTCATTGTGTCAGGAATTCCCTTAGTCACTATGACTCTGTCCCACTGCTGGTTGCCCCTTCTACATTTATAGGTGGTTTGTGAAATGTCTTAAAAATAAATTACACTTGGAGTGGGTGAAATTACAACTCTGAGAAGACCAAATCGGTTTCAGATTGTATCTTGGCTTTGGTCAATTGATAATGACTGCTGGAAAACTGGATAGGAATGACTTTGAAGCCACTTTCTCACTCACAAGAAAAGGATGATGTGATGGGTAAGGATAGGATCAATAGACCATGAACCAAGTAAATGTCATCCTCTACTCTAAATTGCTTTTGAACCATTGACTATTATTTATTTATTGGTTTTAAAACTTTATTCTATTTTTAATTAAGAAGTAGTAATATATATATTTATGTGTTATAATGTGATGTGGGTCAGCACATGTATTCATTGTGGAATGATCAAATCAGGCTAATTAGCATATCCATCACCTCAAATATCTTTCATTTCTTTGTGTTGAGAACATTTAAAATCCTTTCTTGTAGCTGTTTTGAAATATACCTACATTATTAACTCTAGTCACCATCCAATAGAACATCAGAGCCTATTCCTCCCATATAACTGACGTTAACCAATGTCTCCCTTTTCCCTATCCACGCCTTCCCCCAGTCCCTGATAACCATCACCATTCTGATCTCTATTTTTACAAGTTCAACATTTTTAATCTCCATGTAAATGAGATTACAAAGGATTTATCGATCTATACTTCACTTGTTTTACTTAACATAATGTGTTCTAAACTCATCAATATTGTAAAAAATGAAAGAATTTAATTTTTTTAAAGGCTGAGTAGTGTTTCTGTGAATATATACCACATTTTAAAAATCCATGTATTAATTAATGGACAAATGTTATTTATATATCTGGGCTACTGTGAACAATGCTACAATGAACATGGGAGTGTAAATAGCACTTCATAAGCCTATTTCAATTATTTTGGGTATATACTCAGTAGTAGGATGGTTGGATCATATGTGAACTCTATTTTTAATTTTTTGAGAACCCCTATACTGCTTTTTTAAAATGACTGTACTAATTTACAATACAATCAACAGTGTATCAGCATTCCCTTTTCTCCACATCTTTTGATTTGTTATCTCTCATTTTTTGTAGCCAACCTAACAGATATGCAGTGATATCTCACTGTGGTTTTAACTTGCATTTCTCTGATGATTAGAGATATTGAGCATTTGTTAACATATCTGTTGGTCATTTGTACATCTTCTTTTGAGAACTGTCTATTCAAGTCCTTTGCCCATTTTTAATAGGGTTATTCTTTGTTTACTAGTTTAGTTTGAGTTCCTTGCGTATTTTAGATATTAGCCTCTTATTCAGTGTATGATTTGCAAATATTTTCCTTAATCAGTGATTGTCTCTCACTCAATTAATTTTTTACTATGCAGAATCATTTTATTTTTGTGCAATCCTACTTGTCTATTTTGCTTTTGCTGCTTGTGCTTTTGATGTCATATTCACAATCATTGCCCAGATCAATGTCACGGATTTTCTTCTAGACTTTTTTTTTAGTAGTTTTAAAGTTTCAGATCTTATGTTTAAGTTCTTAATCCATTTTGAGTTGATTATTGTATAAGAAGTGAGACAAAGATCCATTTTCATTCTTTGTATACAAATAATCAGTTTTCCCAACATCATTTATTGAAGAGATTATCCTTTCCCATTGTATGTTCTTGGTACTTTTGTTGAAAGTCAATTGACTATAGATGTGTAAGTTTATTTCTGAACTCTCTATTCTAGTTCATTGGATGAGATCATGGTGAATAATTTTCTAATGCACTTTTGAATATAGTTTGCTGATAATTTGTTGAGGACTTGCACATCTATGTTCATCAGTGATAATGGTCTGTAGTTTCCTTTTATTGTAGTGTCTCTGTCTGGCTTTGATATCAGGTAACACTGGCCTCGTAAAATAGTTTTGGAAGTATACCCTTCTCTGACTTTTTGGAAGAATTTGAGAAGGTTTGGTATTAGTTCTTTCAATGTTTGGTAGAATTCAACCATTAAGCCATTTTTTCCTCAGCTTTTTTTGATAGGAGACATTTAATTACTGATTCAATCTCCTTACTTGTTACTGGTCTGTTCAGATTTTCAATTTCTTCATAATTCATCATTGGTGGATTATATATTTCTAGAAATGTATCCTTTTAAAAATTTGTCTGATTTGTTGGTATATAATTTTCCATAGTAGTTTCTTATGATGCTTTTTATTTCTTTTTAAAAAATTTTTACTGTAAAGATGTGGAGTACAATTCCACATTAGTTATACAGACACTGATCATGCAGGTACCCCTGTTAATGAGGCATGCCCCTGACGAAAACTGTTTTCTATTTCTTTTTTAAAAAAATTATATATATTTTATTTTAAAATTGTGGGGTACAATTTAGGGTTAGGTATACAAATATTCATTGTGCAGGCACCCTTGTTGATGAGGTATGTCCCCCCTTTCCCCAGACAGATATTGACTACCATTAATCTCACCTCCTTCCCCCTCCCTGCCCCCCCATAGTCTCCTGCCATTGTCAATCCTTTTCTTATAGTTTTATGGTAGTTGTTCAAAGTCCACTTATGAGTGAGAACATGTGATACTCAGATCATTGTTTCCGTGAGAGATCAGTCGGTATTATAAACTCTAATTCCATCCAGGTTGCTGCAAAATTCATGATTTTCTTCTTTTTTATGGCTGCATAATATTCCATTGTGTATATGTACCACATTTTAAAAATCCAGTCCTCTTTTGATGGATAGCATGGTTAGTTCCATGATCTTGCTATTGTGAACAATGCTGCAATAAACACACGTGTGCAGGTATCTTTTTATAGAGTGATTTGAGTTATTCAGGGTATATTCCCAGTAGGGGGATTGTGGGGTCATATGGAAGGTCGATTTTTAGAGCTTTTAGGAATTGCCACACTGATTTCCACAGGGGCTGTACTAGTTTACACTCCCACCAACAGTGTAGAAATGTTCCCTTTTGCCACATCCTCTACATCATCTACGAGAAACCCACAGCCAGCATACTCCTAAACAGACAAAAATTGGAACCAATTCCCCTGAAAACTGGAACAAGACAAGGATGCCCACTCCCACCCCTCCTGTTCAATATAGTATTGGAAGTCCTGGCTAGAGCAATCAGAAAAGAGAATGCGATCAGGAGTATCCAAATAGGAAAAGAGGAAGTCAAGTTATCTCTCTTTGCAGACGGCATGATTGTACACCTTGAAAACCCAAGAGAATCTGTCAAAAAACCTCCTTGCACTGATAAAGGACTTTGCCAAAGTCTCAGAGTATAAAATAAATGTGCAAAAGACAATGGTATTTCTTTACACCAATAATAAACAAACAGAAACCCAAATAAAAAGCACAATCCCATTCACAATAGCCACAAAAAATTGAAATACCTTGGCATCTTCCTAACCAAGATGTGAAAGACCTTTACAATGAAAACTACAAAACACTGTTCAAAGAAATCAAAGATGACCCAAACAAGTGGAAAAATATCCCATGTTCATGGATTGGAAGAATCAACATTGTTAAGATGTCCATCTTACTTAAGAAATCTACAGATTTAATGCAATACCCATCAAATTACCAGCAACATTCTTCTCAGATCTAGAAAAAACAATACAGAAATTCATATGGAAACACAAATGACCAAGAATAACCAGACCAATCCTCAGCTAAAGCCCCCCCAAGAACAAAAACAAAAAACCAACAACAACAACAACAACAAAGCAGGAGGTATCACACTACCAGACTTTAAACTTTACTATAAAGCTACAATAATCAAAACAGCCTGGTATTGGTACAAGAACAGGCATATAGACCAATGGAATAGAATTGAGATTCTAGAAGCAAAAACCTCAATTTCTCAACCAACTCATCTTTGACAAAGCTACCATTGGGGAGAGGAGAACCTATTCAGTAAATGGTGCTGGCAAAACTGACTGGCCACATGCAGAAGATTCAAACAGGACCCCTATCTATCCCCATACACAAAAAATTAGCTCTAAATGGATCAGAGACCTAAATGTAAAACCTCAAACCATAAGAACTTTAGAAAATGCAGGACAGTTGGAACTGGCATCCAATTCCTGAGTAAAACCCAAAATGCACAGACCATAAGATATAAGATAGACAAGTGGGACTTCATTAAACTGACAAGCTTCTGCAAAGTCAAAGAAATCATCAAGAGAGCAGGGAGCCTGCGAGTTCGAGACCCACCTGGGCAACTTGGCGAGACCTCATCTCTACAATAAAAATAAAAAATTAACTGGGCGTGGTAGCGACGCCTGTAGTTCCAGCTATTGGAAGGCTGAGGCGGAAGGATCGCCAGAACCCATCAGGTCGAGGCTGTGGTGGCCGGGAGCGGCCACTGCACTCCATTCTGGGTGACAGGGTTAGACTCCAACTCAAAAAAAAAAAAAAAAAAAGAGAGAGAGCAGGGAGACAGCCCACAGACTGGGAAAAAGTATTTGCCAACTCCATGTCTGACAAAGGTCTAACATCAAGGATCTACAAGGAACTCAAGCATGCTGAAAAGAAAAAAAAACAAACAACTCCATTACAAAGTGGGCAAAAGATATGAACAGACACTTCTCAAAAGAAGACATACGAGCGGCCAGCAGGTACACGAAGATATGTTCAACCTCACTAGTAATCAAGGAAATGTAAATTAAAAGTACACTGAGATACCACCTAACTCCAATCAGAATGGCCATCATCAATAACTCAAAAAATAACAGATGCTGGAGAGATGTTTTTTATTTCTTTTCTTTTTTTTAAACATATTTTTTATTATAAAATTGTAGGGTACAGTTAAGGATTAGGTATACAAATGTGCATCGTTCAGCTACCCTTGTTAATAAGGGTGCCTCCCTATCCCCAGACAGATATTGACTACCATTAGTCCCGCCTCCCTTCCCCTCCCTACCCCCCCATAGTTTCCCACCACTGTCAGTCCTTTTCTTATAGTATTATGATAGATGTTCAAGGTCTACTATATGAGTGAAAACATGTGATACTCAGATCTTTGTTTCTGTGAGAGATCACTATTTCTATGTTATCAATTGTAATGTCTTCTTTTTTATTTTTGACACTATTAATTTGATTCTTTGCTCTTTTTTTTTTAGTTTGTCTAGATAAGGTTTTGTTAATTTTGTTTAACTTTTCAGAAAACCAGCTCTTAGTTTAGTTGATCTACTGTTTTTCTAGTCTCTATTTCATTTATTTCTACTGTGATCTTTGTTATTTCCTAGCTTGTGCTTAGCTTATTTATTTTCTAGTTCCTCGAACTGTAATGCTGTGTTATTTATGAGATCATTCTTCTCTTTTGATGTAGACAGTCATTGCTATAAAATTCTTTCTTCAAACTTATGCTGTATTTTCTAAGTTTTGGTATAGTGTGTTTCCATTTTGTTCATCTCAAGAGATTTAAAAATTCCTCCTTTAATTTCATCTTTGTCCCAATAGTTTTCAATATCATGTTGTTTTGTTTCCATGTATTTTTGCATTTCTATGATTCCTTATGTTTATTTCTAGTTTCATACTATTCTAGTGGTCAGAGAATATACTTGATAATATTTTGGCCTTTTAAAATGTGTTAAGATTTATTTTGTGGCCTAGCATGTTATCTATCATGGGGAATGTTTTGTGTGTACTTGAGAAAAATGTGCATTCAGTTGCATGTTGGGTGGAAAGTTCTGTATATGTATTAGGTCCATTTGGTCTAAAAGGTAGCTCAAGTTCAATGTTATCTTATTGATTTTTCTATCTAAATGATTGGCTCAATGTTGAAAGCAGGATATTGAATCCCTTAATAGTATTGTTTTGCAGTCTGTCTCCAGATCTCTTAATGTTTACTTTATATATGTAGATGCTCTGATCTGATGTTGGGTGCATGTATTTATATATTTACAGCTGTTATATTATCTTGATGAATTGACCCCTTTATCATTGTATAATGACCTTCTTTGTTTCTTCTTACAATTTTTGACCTAAAATCTATTTTGCCTGAAATAAGTTTAGCTACTGTTGCTCTCTATTTGTTTCCATTTGCATGAACATAAAAAAATCCCTTTATTTTCCATTTGAAAATGATTTAAGGTGAAGTGAATCTCTTATAGGCAGAATGCTGTTTTTTAAATTTTTGTTTAATTTTTAATTTAATTTTTTAACCAGTGAACTATCCTTACACTTTTTCATTCTTTCTGCTCCTTAGATGGTATGATTTTCAGTCACCTGTATTCAAGTTCACCGATCTTTTCTTCTGCTTGCTCTAGTCTACTGTTGAATCTCTCTATTGAGTTTTTCATTTCAGTTATAATATTTTCCAGCTCTCTTATTTTGGGGGTACTTTTTAAACACTTTTTATCTCTTTTTTGAAATTCTCAGCTTGTTCTTATATTTCTCTTTTGATCTCAATGAGCATCTTTATGACCACTATTTTGAATTTCCTGTCAGGTAAATCACACATTTTCATTTCTCTCAGGTTTCTAGAAATTTATCTTTTAAAAAAAATTAGAATATACTTCCCTGTTTCTTCATTTTCCTTCATGTTCTGTGTTGGTTTCTGCACATCGGGTAAGACAACTACCTCACCCAATCTTGCCAGGCTGGCTTTGGGGAGGAGAAGGATCTCACCAATCCATCTGACCAGAGATTTTTAAGGTGCCTTTCATATCTTTGTGTTTTTCCAGGTTTCTTTCGGTTTTGGGTGGCCCTCTGGAGCTTACAATGTGCTTTGTTCTGGCGGTACCCCAAGGTTGGTAAGGTTGGAGCCAGATTTTCTAAATGTAACTGGAAAAGTTGGGGTGTTGAATATGTGTTCCAGTTTCTTCTATCGTCACAGCAAAACTAAGGATGGGCACTTATCTTTTACTCTCCTGCATTAAGCTGGAGAGAGAATCTGTGGCAAACCTCTGTATTCATGTTCATGCTGCACTTTCTATTCCTGGAGATAGCTTATGGAAGTAAGCCTGTTTTATGTCCACTTTCTTGTTTTCTGTGGTCTAGGGCCACTTAAGAATGAAAAGCCCCATCAATTCCCAGGGCTATGCCATTAAGTAGATAGCTCCTTGGGTGGAAGCTGTAGAAGTTGTGTCACTCAGTGCATGGTCAAACGCCTTCTAGGAAAAGTGGGTACACTTGGATTTATCACCCAGATTGGAGTGGTCAGCTGTAACAAAAGGCTCATAAAAGCTCATAAAGTGTCAAGCTCTGGCTCTGGCTGCTAGAGGGCTATTGTTTGTTCATCTTGTTGGCTTCTTATGCAAGTTTGTTGGAAGCCAGGCTGTCAGGTAGTCACCGGAAGTGTGTACCATAAGCCCCTTCCAAAGAGAAAATATGAGCTGCATGTTTTTGTCTCTTATTTTATTTTATTTTATTGTGCTCCTCCAAGGTGCTATAACCCCCAGAAGTATTTGCAAACAAGTTTAATACTACCTCGTTGTTTTGTGATCTAGGCAGAATCATATATGCCTATTCCCTTCTGCTCCCAAGGTTAAGAGGTTTAGGATAGCATCTTTCATGAGGTAGCTATTAAACTTGTGGCTACTTGATCTGTGGTGTAAATTCTTTCCAAGAATAAACAGAAAGTTGTATTTTTAAAGCCCTTTCTCTGCACTACTCCTGGGGGAAGATGACCCTGGAAATGCTTATGCTTCCATGTAAAACTGTCACTTTTTTTTTTTTTTGGTGCTCTAAATAGACTTACATGTGTTTATTCCCCTCTTTCTCCAAAGCTAGGAGCTTCAGGATGCTGTCGTTCAGTAGAAGCTATAAAAGCTGGGAGTGCTTGATGTGTGGACAAACTTTCTCCAGGAGGGATTAATAGACCTGGAGCTGTCACTGTGGTGAGACAGGGGAGAATGTTCAAGAAGTGCCATCTCCTTCTCAGGCTGTCAGCAGGTTAATACTTGTCTGCCCCTTTAACTTCCTGATACAAGTTATTTAGAAGCCAGGTTGTCAAGTAGCCCCTGAAAAAGTATGTCTGTTTCAGGGAGATACAGGCAAGGGGAGGTGGGAGGCTACATTTTTTAAGCCCTCTCTCTGCACTGCTCCCCGGAGATAAAGACCCTGGAAGTGCTTTCTTACCTTTATAAAGTCATCACTTTTTTCCAGGGGTCTAGAGAGATTCACTTGCCTCTAATCCCTTCCCTCCATTCCCAGAGTTGGTGAATTAAGAGCCAAACCACAAGAACCTTATAGTTAGGGAAGTCTATGTGAGGTCCAAACCTCACATTGTTTTTGAGGATTATTTTTCCGATTTGATGGCACAGTACTTTGGAGGAGATCCATGCCTGAAAGTGCCTCAGGTTTTTCCTGCTGCTTGATGCGGATGTTTCTGCAGTTGTCCAGTGGGTAGGAGTCTCTCAATTGGTCTCTGACTTTCCCTCAGAGGGAAATAGAATAGATGTTTATTCGATGCATCCATGGGTAGAGGGAGAGTCAGGAGCTTCATATTCTCCCATGTTCCATGTTGCTTATGGCTATTTTTCAAAGGTTGTTTTGGTTTGAAGGGTGACAGGCAGAGAGCATGAGGGCATAGTATACTAGAAAGGGAAAAACAGGGTCATGTAGATAAATAGGGTAATTTGAGCTGAAACATTCCTTACTGGCATTATAAAAGTAAGAAATGAAAATAAGTAACTAACACTTATAAATCATATGCAATGTTTTAGCACAACTTTATCACATATAATTATAGTCAATAACTTAATAGACAAAAAAATCTGAAGACTCAGAGTGCTGGAGGGGGTAACAGAGTTAGCAAATAATGATGAGATTAGAATAGAGCCTCTTTTTTTTTTTTTTTTTTTTTTTGAGTAGGAGTCTCACTCCATTGCCCAGGCTGGAGTGCAGTGGCGTGCTCATGGCCACCCCAGCATGGATCTGCTGGGCTCTGGCAATCTCTCCGCTTCAGTCTTCCAAGTAGCTGGAATTACAGGTGCGCGCTACCAAGTTCTGCTAATTTTTTTGGTTTATTGTATAGACCAGGTCTTGTCAAGTTGTCTGGGCTGGTCTCGAACCCGTGAGCTCAGGCAATCCACTTGCCTCAACCTTCCAAAGTGCTGGGATTACAGGCTGAGCCACCAAATCTGGCCAGAGCCTACTCTTCACTTATGTTTATGTTTATGCTTATGCTCTCCTAGTTAAAAAATATTTTCCCTTAGCTTAGAATGCAAGACATATGTCAGTTAAAAAAAGGAGTAGCAGCATGGAAGAGCACAATATGAATCAGAGGGTTCCAACGCCCTGTTATCAGTGAACTTGGACAAGTCATGTCCTAATAATATTGAAAGCTCTATTTTATTGGGCAAGGACTTACAATAAGCTCTCAACATAATTGTGTGTTTAATTCTTATTCTGCTCTATGCAGGAAGTGCAATTAATTCTATTTTGTAGGTTAGGCTATGAGAAATTAAATAATTTTAAAAGAAACATCTGATGAGTATCTAGGATACAAGTTCCGGTCTCTCAGGTTCCATACCTCCAGTTCTCAACCAATACAGCATGAAAGCACAATTAAAAAATAAGAGTGCACATAATAAACTAATCCTTTGGAGAAATTGCTGCTAAGGATAATTTAAGTGAAATAAAGAGAGATGGGGATTTGGGGGGTGGATGAGAAGGATATGGTATTGATAAATAAGAGAAAGGATGGCAGTGGGAGGAGAGATAAGCACTGCAAAGTATCTAAAGTGTATTCCCCCAAATTCATCTCCCTTTTCTTGACTTGCTCTATAAATGTGATTATACAATGTGACATTTGTTCTGACTTCTTTCACTTAGCATATGTTTATTATGAGGTTTATTTATGTTGTAGAATATGTCAGTACTCTGTTCCTTTTTATTGCTAAATAGTATTCCATTGTATGGACATGCAATGCTTTGTTTATCCATTGCCCTGTTGATGGACATATGGATTGTTTCCACTTTTTGACTGTTAAGAGTAATGTTACTATGAACATCCACATACAAGTCTTTGGGTGGACATATGTTTTTACTTATCTTGCATAAATGCCAAGAAGAGGAATTGCTTGATCAGATGGTAAATCTATGTTTAACGCTTAAAGAAATCACCAAACTGCTTTCTAAAGTGTTTGCTTCCTTTTGTGTTAAAATTTCCAGTGTGTCCACACTACATCAGCACTTGTGTTTGTATATTTATTACTCCAGTCATTCTACTGAATATTTTTTGTTTAAATTTGTATTTTCCCAATGCCTAATGATGTTGGGGATCTTTTCGTGGGCTTATTGAACATTTATATAGCTTCTTTGGTGAAATGCTTATTTGGCTCATTATTACTGAATTGTAAGAGTATTTTCAAAATTCTGCATACAAGTACTGTATTGACTATATAATTTATAAATATTTTATTCTAATCTGTTACTTGTCTTTATGTTTTTTTACTTTCTTGGTGATGTCTTTTGAAATGCAAAAGTTTCTAATTTTGATGAAGTTCAATTTATTATTTTTATCTCTTATCTGTTGAACTTCTGATACCATATCTAATACATTTTTGCTTACACAAGATCACAAAATGTATCACTATTTTCTTTGAAGAGTTTTATAGTTTTATCTCTTATATTTAAGTCTACGCTCCATTTTGAGTTAATTTTTTGTGTGGTATAAGGTAAGAAAACAAATTCACTCTTTGCCATATGGATATGCAATTGTTTCAGCACCATTTCTATACTAAATTGTCTTGACACTTTTATCAAAAATCAGTCGACAAACCTGTGTGATCTATACAATCTCCTTATGCTAATACCACACAGTCTTGATTGTTGTAGCTTTGTAATAAGTTTTGAAATCAAGAAATGTAAATTACCCAACTTATTTCTGCTTCAAGATTGTTTTGGTTATTCTAGATCCTTCGCATCATCATATGAATTTTAATATTAACTTTTCAATTTGTGCAAAAATGCCAACTTGGATTTCAACAGGGATTTTTCTGAATCTTTGAAGCACAGTATTTTAAAGCTTAGGAACTTGAAATGGAATACTTTTAGAAGATATATATTTGGTTTCTGATTTGCCCACTATTTATTGCTTTGTTACAGATTGTTTCACACACTCACATGACCTGCCTGGTCCCTGAAGCATTTGAATTTTCACTCTAGATCTTCATCTATGGCTAGCATAATATGAAATGCAATGACAAAGATAAAGACTTGGGCACTTCAAGCTTTTTACTGGCAAACAATTATCGGCAAGCACTGATTCCTAAAGATAGAACGTAGACTAATATTTATATAGATTTTCAGTAATGACAAACAAAACTGGCAGTAGTTCTCAAAAATTTGACTAGTTTACTAGGCTTCAATTCTATGTTTGATAATATTTCAGACCTTTTAGATATGCACTCTAATCCACACAATACAGCTGAAAAGTAGGCATTATCCCTACTACTAAATTGTTCCTGTTTCATAGATAATCATTCAAGAGAACATTTATTTTCCTCCAATACTTCAAATGCATTTTTGCCTTTATTCAGACTCAGTGCATCTATCCTCCGACCTTCCATGACATTCTCTCTGTCTTTTAGAATGTGCAGAAATATTTCAACTCTTTTTTTACTCCTTATCTTCTTACTTCTCATTTCTTTTTTTTTTTTTGAGTTGGAGTCTGACTCCTTCGCCCAGACTGGAGTGCAGTGACCACTCCTGGCCACCGCAGCCTCGACCTGCTGGGCTCCAATGATCCTTCCACCTCAGCCTTTCAAGTAACTGGGACTACAGGCACGCTCTACCACACCCGGCTAATTTTGTGATTTGTTATAGAGATGAGGTCTCACCAAGTTGCCCAAGCGGGTCTCGAACCCGCGGGCTCAGGCAATCCACTCGCTTCAGCCTCCCAAGATGCGGGATTACAGGCTGAGCCACCGAGCCCGGCCTTCTCATTTCTTTATGCACCTTATCTTCTTACTAAACTGGAAATTTCCAAGGTGACAGACTCTGTCCTACACTGGAAAGACTGAATATTTCAGTACACTCATATTTGTTGCAGGAGTGAATATCCCAAATATCCCAGCGGATGAACGCTGTCCGAACAGCAGACCTCGACCAAGCAAAGGCAAGGTCCTGCTTGGTTGCTCTGCACCTAGCCAAAGAGCAAGGGATGCAGCCTGTTACACAGAATGGGTGTCTCAGAGCCCACACATTCAGGTGCAAATAGTAAAGATAAAGTATTGGCAACAACGAGATAACCACGGAACATCTTGCCATTTAGGGAGCAACAAAATTCTGTTATAGCTCCCTCAAAGACCTTGACCCCTTCCCAACTTCCTTTGTGCTGGATTATAAAATAAACATGCTGAGCTGGTTTGGGGCCACTTCTCCTGCGTCAGAGGAAAGTGTCTCACCTGGCCCCAGCTTTTCTGTATGTCTTTGTGTCGGTGTCTGTCTTAATCTCTCGGCACTCTCTCTGGGGACCCCCAAGGCAGCCGTGCGGCCGTGGTAATGACTACATGAGGTTTTTTTTTTTTTTTTTTTTCATAATCAATATTTTTCATTATGGTTTTGTGGGGTACAGTTAAGGGTTAGATGTACAATTACGTTTCATTCAGGCACCCTGTTGATAAGAGGTATTTCCCCATCCCCAGACAGATATTTGCTACTGTTTTAATGTGAGATTTGACTTCTAAAAAGGAAGTACTTTGGGCCTCATGTTATATTTGTTTTCAGCAAAAATTCTAGAAAGTTTAAAATTAAACATTTTGGAGTTTGGACTACTAGAAAATTCTCTTCTACAGGTTTGAAGTCACCTTCAAGTAAGTTCTTGTACATAGAGTTTCAAAAATTATCTAGAGACTGTAATGATGTTGGCAAATGTCCTTTCATTGATATATTGGGGGGTTTTTT